>CP092867.1:3642349-4145568 GCA_030710605.1 Cordylochernes scorpioides | reverse complement strand
TGTGATCATCTCTGGGTTGGCTCCGTGAGCAGAGAGCAGTGATCGTAACATTCTGTATCACACAGAGGTTGTAGTGTCTACACTGGGATGGGTGTCGTGGCTGACTTTACCTGTAGAGGTAGTGAGGTCGGTTGCTGGCTATGATGGCAACTGGGATGTCCTTCACCCGGTTCTCTTCTAACTGTACCACACATACATTGTAGTATAATGATGATAAATTAGAGTTACCGTTTGACAAAATAATGAGAACACACCTTGTAGTTATTGACACTGGGTCATGTTGCCATTATAGACTGTCTATGGACCACAGATAGCTAGCTGAGGATGGAATATAAGTTCTACAATTTGTGAACTGAAAAGATGAAAAATTGTGAAATTCCTACATTTACCAAAGTGCATCTTTCCATAGTTTCATGAAAACACTAAAAATAAATCTTAAATGTGCTGATTGTATAGACAAAATCAACATACACTAGTTGTAGGGATCTGGAGGATTATATGGGAAAGTTCACCACTGATGAGCCAAATCTTTTTCATATTAGTTCTCTAATATAGAAATTCGCTTTATTTAAAAAAGAACTAGCATTGAATGGTTCCATCCTCAACAAAGATAATAACCTATTGTTTACTGTGGCTAGAACTCACAGGCTCAGGGTTGAAGGTAAGAGGAGCAGGGTTGGTACAGCTGCAGACGCTGCCGTAGCCCTCAATGTGGTTACAGAAGGTCTGTCTCCTCCTGTTCTCTTCAGTGTCCTCCCAGCTACACTGGCTGTCTGTAACACCACAACACTGTACCATTTACACCACTGGCTACCCAGACATGGCAGTCCTCACCTTCGAAAGGCACCAATTCAGTTTCAACCTCCAGGGTGACTGGGGCACCCCAGCTGTTGAACTCCGGGCTCTTGCTGTAGTTCTCCCCGTACAGCTGGCCTGTAACCTCCTTACATGTCATCACAGGCCATGGAAAATTGATTTGGTGGTATGGATTAAATATATATGCAGTTAAACCTATCTATAGCGCCCCCTCTAAATAGCGCCAGATTTTACATACGTAGTCCTCTTGTCTAATGTCCTCTTATTGAGTATATTCTACTGTATCTTATATGGGGACAAAACTTGAAGAAGTTTCATATTTTAACCATAAACCACTCCTTATTTGCATATATAATGGAGGATTTCCCATAAACATGCATGTAAATTTGAACATTATCCTTAAAAATAAATATAATAATAAAAATATATATATACAACATACTAAAAGGTACAACTTCCTTAAGTTTTGTCCATGAATGTACATTTAAACCTGTCTATAGTGCCCCCTCTTGGGACTCACCAAAATAGGGTGCTATAGACAGGTCACTTTTAATGTAAATCGCATCGTACTACGTATTTAAAATCAGGTGCTATAGAGAGGGAGGCGTTATTTAGAGGTGGCGCTATAGACAGGTTTAACTGTATAATGAGTATTTATTTTAAAATGTTCTTTGCCATATATTGGGAGAGGTCATTTGTACAGTCCTAGTTAAGAAGCACAACGAGAAGTTCCAATTTCTATTGTGTCGTGAAATGTGGCAATTAGTCATCTGAGGAAGGCTCATCCATTCAGTGGTGTTGTCTGCCTTGACCAGGGAGGACAGGTTTGTTGCTGGTAACCTCGGCTTCACTCTGCTCCATTTAGGACCACGTCAATGGATTGTAAAGTCTTTTAATTTGGTATTTTAAATCATTATCTTTAGTACATTTTACATTAAAAGGTCAGCAGTATGGGGGTTGGTGGTCTAAACCGTAAATCAAAGACTATTGTTCCCGTTCAAAAATTTTATCTAATACAAAAACGGTGATAACCATGGGGTAATCATAGGATAAACATAATACAGAACATGATACACTCACCCCCCTTCTGAGTGACCATGGCCCACATGTCTCTCCACCCAATCACAGAAGCCTTCTTGCTGCCCAGCCTCTTGAGGAGTTCCCTGGCTGGTTGTTTCATCTGGAAGGTTCCTTCGTCCTGTACAACACACATATATGCTGTTGCTACAAGTCACACAAACATGCTGTACATATTGTAAACTTGGTTATGTACAACACCGTTTCACAACCCTTTTTTTGGTCCTCGGACCGACAACATTTTATAAAAAAAACTTTGCTGCCTGATATTTTTTAAACAACACAAAAATTCTTTTAGGTATTTTATAATAATACGATTATATAAGTTATAAACACAATGTAATAAGACTAAATCCAAATAACTAAATAGTGTGTGACGTTTTGGTAACAGCGTTGTTGGATTTGGTCTTATTACCTTGTGTTTATAATCTATAATCCAAATTGTGCCTTATCATGACTATATAAGTTAATTGTAACATTTTCTAAATCTTAAAATGACTGCATTAATGTATAAAAAACTATCCTACAATATTGCATTATTGTTTTTTAAGGTGTATGTTTGTTGCAAAGACATTGCAGGTAAAGTGAGACATGTCTGGTATTGAACACATGAGAGAAAGTTTGATTCCACAATGTACGGATGAACTTGATTACTTTAGGGCAGATATTTCAGTGGAAATTGATATAGTGGAGTGTGTGCTTGCTTTATTGGGATTTATCTACATTATCTTGGCCTGCCACTGAGTAGTGCTCCTAGTCTTGATGACAAAAACAGATGCATTCTACTTCACCCAGTGTGGAGATAAGAAAGAAGAAGATCTACATTATCTTGGGAAGGCTCTCATGCCTATAATTACATTTTATAAGGGTGGAATATGGTATGTAAGATGTGTCTACATGTATTAGCTTGGTGGTGACACTACCTATGTTTCAAAGTAAAAATTGTGAAAAGCATTTGAAAACTACAAATATTTCTCACAATGTGAGTTTCTCTTTTTATTTTAAGTAAGAACGCTTCTTGTAAGAAACAGTCAATGTTTTAATTAAGCTTGTTAAAGAACAAAATAATAATAAATAGAAAATCATTGTGAGAAATATTTGTAGTTTTCAAACACAACACACGTGTTACCTTGATGGTAAAGATGAGGACACAGTATAGATGTGTTACCTTGATGGTAAAGATGAGGAGACAGTATAGATGTGTTACCTTGATGGTAAAGATGAGGACACAGTATAGATGTGTTACCTTGATGGTAAAGATGAGGAGACAGTATAGATGTGTTACCTTGATGGTAAAAGAGGACACAGTATAGATGTGTTACCTTGATGGTAAAGATGAGGAGACAGTATAGATGTGTTACCTTGATGGTAAAAGAGGACACAGTATAGATGTGTTACCTTGATGGTAAAGATGAGGAGACAGTATAGATGTGTTACCTTGATGGTAAAAGAGGACACAGTATAGATGTGTTACCTTGATGGTAAAGATGAGGAGACAGTATAGATGTGTTACCTTGATGGTAAAAGAGGACACAGTATAGATGTGTTACCTTGATGGTAAAGATGAGGAGACAGTATAGATGTGTTACCTTGATGGTAAAAGAGGACACAGTATAGATGTGTTACCATGATGGTAAAGATGAGGAGACAGTATAGATGTGTTACCTTGATGGTAAAGATGAGGAGACAGTATAGATGTGTTACCTTGATGGTAAAGATGAGGAGACAGTATAGATGTGTTACCTTGATGGTAAAAGAGGACACAGTATAGATGTGTTACCTTGATGGTAAAGATGAGGAGACAGTATAGATGTGTTACCTTGATGGTAAAAGAGGACACAGTATAGATGTGTTACCTTGATGGTAAAGATGAGGAGACAGTATAGATGTGTTACCTTGATGGTAAAAGAGGACACAGTATAGATGTGTTACCTTGATGGTAAAGATGAGGAGACAGTATAGATGTGTTACCTTGATGGTAAAAGAGGACACAGTATAGATGTGTTACCATGATGGTAAAGATGAGGAGACAGTATAGATGTGTTACCTTGATGGTAAAGATGAGGAGACAGTATAGATGTGTTACCTTGATGGTAAAAGAGGACACAGTATAGATGTGTTACCTTGATGGTAAAGATGAGGAGACAGTATAGATGTGTTACCTTGATGGTAAAGATGAGGAGACAGTATAGATGTGTTACCTTGATGGTAAAGATGAGGAGACAGTATAGATGTGTTACCTTGATGGTAAAAGAGGACACAGTATAGATGTGTTACCTTGATGGTAAAGATGAGGACACAGTATAGATGTGTTACCTTGATGGTAAAAGAGGACACAGTATAGATGTGTTACCTTGATGGTAAAGATGAGGAGACAGTATAGATGTGTTACCTTGATGGTAAAAGAGGACACAGTATAGATGTGTTACCTTGATGGTAAAGATGAGGAGACAGTATAGATGTGTTACCTTGATGGTAAAGATGAGACAGTATAGATGTGTTACCTTGATGGTAAAAGAGGAGACAGTATAGATGTGTTACCTTGATGGTAAAAGAGGACACAGTATAGATGTGTTACCTTGATGGTAAAGATGAGGAGACAGTATAGATGTGTTACCTTGATGGTAAAGATGAGACAGTATAGATGTGTTACCTTGATGGTAAAGAGGACACAGTATAGATGTGTTACCTTGATGGTAAAGATGAGGATCCTGCCGTCAGACACCATGTTGAGGAAGAGAGCCATGGCCTCATCCTCGTGAGGAGAGTAGGTGTCAAACATCCGCTGGGCCATCACACTACCCTGGATGACAACACACACCTGTGCTGGGACATGTCATAACACATAGGTGTACTGGGTAGGTATCGGAGAGTAAGAGATTGAGGAAGGCAGAGAATTTGACTAAATGACAGGATATCACCACAGCTACCATATCACCAAATAGAACAACTGACCAATAGCTGAGTAGACTAGGACACTATATACATTATAAGAAGGTACTACTTGATACAAGATGTTATATATAAGATGGTGGCTGAGAGAAGTAGAGGAGAATCCAAATAACTGACGGGACATCACCACAGGTGTCAACTACCATGTCACTAAATAAGACAACTGGCCAAAAGCTGGACAAGATGGAGAGATCACTGTTGATAGATTATGGTTAACCAGGAGACACTCGCTATATCTCCACCTACATAGAAATTCCACGATACACGGCAACCCAACAAGTAAAACAACAATGTGAAATGTGGCAGGAAGCATGTGACTTACCGTGGCTTGGTTGAGGACTAGCACATGTATTCCCCGTCCCTTGTTCTCCTCCGTGTCTTCCAGTATCTACAACAAACACAATCTACCTACATCTACACACCGTAGGTAGACACTTAGGGAATCAATCTCATGCCCCCCTAGCACGTCATTCCTTCTCGTAAACTCTCACCGTTCTTAAACTCGGTAATTATTATATTTGGTGAAAACGTTTTTCAAGTTTAAAATATCTGTTCAGGAGATATTGAAACCTCTTTAGTACAACGTCCATATAAGGTCAAATACAGATAAATAATTATAAATAATATTATATATTGATAAATAATAAGAAAAAGTCATATATACTGATCGTACAACTAAACTACTACTGTCCTTACTGCGATGAAAAGGAAACGTTTAAAGAAAACTTTGGTGCTTCCACACAATTCTTAGATGACACGTTATCACCTTATAATTAATTCCTTCTATAAGTCACACACACAAGCCTTTATTAAGACATTCCGTCTTATACAGACGATTCTCCTGTTAGAAATGAATCTAAAAAGAAATGAGAAGAAGGGGAAGAAATTGAATCTTCGCTCAGAAAAGAGAAAAAGAAAAGGAAAGAATATCTATATACAAAAGTTGAGACTATATACATCGTTTTTCGTGCATAGAACACAGTGAAGAAGTAGACTATTGAGTAAATGATTACATCTTGTGAAGAAAAAATATTTCCACACAGTTCAGTTACTTTGTTAGGTCTTTTTTCCTCCTTGCAGTCTTGAAAAATTAAAGAACTTTAAAATAGCTGACCCATTATTCATCAAGTCTGAAAGAAAGAAATACAGCGAAAAGTGTGGATGAGCATCTGTACCGCAAAAAGTTTGTCTTTCCATAGTGAGAGACTTACATTCAAATATATAGTGTTCCAGTTCGGATATTTTATTCCTTTGGCAAAGTAGACAAAATATGTCTTCTTTCTTCATATTTTTTATGTGATTTTCCCGGTAGAAAACAAGAAGTATTCTTATTTGAGCAATGAATAACTTAGCCGGCAGTGGAAGATTGGTTACTCCTGAATCTATAAGTTATACAAGAGAGTATAATGGAAGTTGCTACTGTCAACGACGACATCACTCACCATGGTACCGTCGACAGACACGGTGACCTTGGATTGGCTAGAAATGACAGTGATGGTTAGCTTCTTGCCCAGGTTCTCCTGAAGCCGGAGACTGTTGTGTCGTCTGTCGTCCAGGTCGCCATCAGGATCGTCTGCCACACATCGGTTGGTCAACTTAGGCTTAGTGGTGGAGAAGTGCGGTACACCGGCCGTTTGTCGACAGTCACGATCCGGGATTGAATCCCGCATTGGAAACTTTTTCTCTGAATAGAAAAAAATATTTTGCTTCAATGGTACCCGATTCTTACAAGAGTCAAACTCCACCAATGCGCGCAGTAACCAAATGGGTCTCTGACACATTTATAGGCGCAAAAGTCGAACTTATTTCTATATATGGTGCGACTTGCAGTAAAAGTATTCGCTAACTATCCACCATGATTACCATCGCATGTACCACACGTACTTGGGATAAGTAACAAACAATATTTAAATACGGAAAGACTACCTCTCCCGTCAAAATAAGAACTAAGTGCGCCATCTAACAGAATGATGTCAAAGCTATAACGCCAGACGGTCGCAGTGGATCAATTGTAGACATCACCTTCAAAGCAGTCTGTCATTCATTTGGACATATTCAAATCAGTGGAAGTAAGTGTTCTTTATTACAGTGTTAAAAGACCTGGAGTCGTCCACAGCTTCTCAGTTTTTCGGACGTTAGAGACAACAGTACTTATATGTCAACTGGTTTGCCTCCCAGAATATTGATCTATAAAATCAAAGGTCGCCTCTCCCGTCAAAATAGACGTCAAAACTAGCCGTCATCTATTGACTGTCGCCGCAAAACGACGTCTATTTTGATTAAAGAGGCTACCTTTGCTTTGATAGACAGTCTAGTGTTGTTTACATTGCTATCTCTATTCAAGATGTGGGTCGGTGGAAGGATGTTCTAAACCATTGGTTTTCCACCGTTACGACCCGGGTTCGATTCCCGCATTGGGCACTTTTTTTCTGATAAAAAAAATGCTCCAATGGCTCCCGATTCTTGCAAAATTCCAACGCTACCAGCGAGTGCAAGAAACCAAACGGGGCTCTAGCACATTTGTAAGTGCAAAGTCGAACTGCCTTATACATGTGTAGACATGTGGTGCACTTACAGTAAAAGCAGTCGCCTTCTTCTACCACCATGATTATCATGGTCTGTACCACGTGTAGTAGGAATAAGCAAAAAAAAAAGATTGAAGATGAAACTTCTAATTATGAGAAAATATATTTTTGTATTTTTTAAATTGCTATCTCTATATATATATATATACCATTGTCGAATTGTCTGAGTTGTACAAGGAGCTAGAGAGGAGTTGTCGGGAGGTTATTGACGGCGATGTCCTCTATAAACATCCCCTGGCAGTTAGTTAGCTATTCCATACCTAATGTCTGTCCACTACAGTCCGCTAACCTAACAAGGAAATAATTAGCTGTGGTCATTAAAGCTGGCTTCCTCTGATTGGCCGAAGTGACGAGTCCATTCCACGTGTGTACGCAGTCCAACATTGGTAGACGTCAAGTAGCTCGGGAAGTTTCAATATTTGGCAGCAAGTGTCAACATTATACTACAGTACTTACTTTCAAACGGTACCTACACATTACCAGGAGAAGTTAATTCGAATTAAAGAGGATAACTTTCTCTTTTTACACAATCTACACTCATGGACAAAATTTAAGGAAGTTGTACCTTTTAGCATGTATATCGGGATTCAGATAATAACTCTGAAAGATAGTGACCTTTATTGAAGACACACGAGATAACCAAGTGTGAACAAAATTGTCTCCTTCAAAAAATAAACGACATCAGAGACTTTCTACTCCCTTAAGTTTTGTCCATGAGTGTATTTAATAGGATTCTAGTTTTCGGGTCTTAAAGCTAGAAGGAAATATTAATTTTTTTTACTTTTACATATCCCTGCGGGGACTGATGTTTTTCACTTTAATTTGAGCTAAAGTGGATTAATTTATAATGTACATTAATTCGAATATTTGTAATTTTTCATATAAACGAGTCCCAGTCATTACATATGTGAAACAAGGATCCACAGAGAGAATACGTCGCGAACTCTGGACCTTTCTCGGAGAATCTGTATAAGACCAAAATATCTAAAAAAAAAGCTTTTTGTTGTTGTTATAATTAAGAATGATAAAAGGGGGGTCGGTGGAAGGATGGTCCAAACCGTTGGTTTTGACCACTACGACCCCACCAGCGAGTGCAAGTAACCAAACGGGGCTCTGGCACATTTGTAAGTGCAAAGTCGAACTGCTTTTCACATGTGTAGACATGTGGTGCACTTACAGTAAAAGCAGTCGCCTACTTCTACCCACCATGATTATCATGGCCTGTACCATGTGTACTAGGGATAAGCAAAAAAAAAAGAACAATAAAAGAAACGCATTGCTAGTATGAGTTGCATTATAGTCTATATTGAGATATCCCCTCACATCATGTAAATCACTGTAGTGTTATCTATTTCCCTTTTCTCTCTTGTAACGTTCATTGTCTTCACACACCCGTTGAATAGGCAGAGATGCTCGTGTGCAGAGATAAACCTATCACATTACAGAAAACTTTCCCCTAAAACTTCCCATCTATGATCCTAAGTATAAATAAAGAGAATTAAAGTCTCCTTAAAGCTGAGGAAGTATTGGAAGATGAGTTAGAGGGCGGTTGAACGGAAATGTCAGAATGAACGGAATATCACACATCTACATATGCAAATATCACACACCTACATATGCAAAATAGAACAGTACTGTGAAGATAGTGGAGAGAGAAAAATGTAAACACATGTCAGGTGAAAACAATAAAATCCCGCTCAGATTTAACGAGGCACCAAAATCAAAGATTATAAACACAAGGTAATAAGACCAAATAAATAAATAGTGTGTGACGTTTCGGTAACAACGCTGTTACCAAAACGTCACACTATTTATTTAGATTTGGTCTTATTACCTTGTGTTTATAATCTATAATCCAAATAGTGCCTTATCAGTAGAAAAATTTGTAATTTCCAATAAAATAAGTAAATAGAGGTGTGATCCGAGTATTTTGCTAGACGGTAAAAAAGACCAGATATAGCTGGGGCTGTATGGGGAAGAAGACGCGGAGATTTGAAGCAAAGAAGGAAGAACTTGATGTAATAAGCTAGGACAGTGAAGAGAAAGAAAGACCTTGGCTCAAGCTGTAAAAAAATAAGCCAAACAAAGCTTTCGTATATAGGCACTAGATCACCATCTAATGCCAAGGCAAAAGGCTGGTGGAAAAAGTGTTGCATAGAGAAAAGCTTATCGTAAATCCAAGGAATTTGTGTTGCCTGGCATCCGTCCATAGGATATTTGACCTTAGACCAAGAAAGTCCTTGGAAGCACTTTTTGTGTGGCACCTTGAACTCCTATCGTCTGCTTCTTCATATACAAATCTTCCGCCTCGTTCTTGACTCGAGTCCCACGAGTGGGTAACCAAACGGGACTCTGGTACCTTGAAAGTACAAAGGCTGAACTACATTTAGTGGTGTACTTATAGTACAAACATCTACAAACCCTAGAGTCAATTTGCCCAAGAAGTGGATCGTCAAATACTTTTTTTCAATTAATTTGAGTGATTGCTTCGCTCTTAATTTATAGCACAAAAACTTTTTAGAAATATATTAATATTAAATCTAATATAAAAATAAAGGCATCCTTTCCCGTCAAAATAGGCCCTAAAACTAGGCGCCATCTATTGACCATCTCCACAAACTAGCGGACTCAGGTCGGTGACAAAGCCACAACAGCGTTTAGCGTCTATTTTGACGTGAGAGGCGACCTTTATTTTTTTATAGATCAATTTCCTCCTCATAAAATTTCCAACAATCTAATATATCTAATTATATGTAATTAATAAGATAATGACATATATACACTCATGGACAAAACTTAAGAAAGTTGTACCTTTTAGCATGTATATCGGAATTCAGACAATAACTCTGGAAGATATTACAGTGACCTTTATTGAAGGCATACGAGATAACCAAGTGTGAACAAAATTGACTCTGTCTCCTTAAAAAAAAAAAAAAATAAATAAATAAATAAAAATAAAAAATAAACAGACCGGCATATCAAAATAAGAAACGTAAGTTTTGTCCATGAGTGTGTATATAGTAAATAAAAAGGTTTGATTATTGATTTGAATTATAATTATTTTGTTAGTTTTTTTATACAAATTATACGTAAATTTGCCTTGTTGTTGTGAACTTATTTTGAAAAACTAAACACTATATATTGAGTATATGAAGAAAAAATAAAATAAAAACAAAGAATATTAGGTAGGCATCCTAGTTTTTAGATATAACAACAAAATAAATAAAGTTACCCGCGCGTGGATCAACTTGGATAATTACATAGTTACAAAACTCTTGGCTATTTATATATTTACACAAAGGTAATAAACAATTGTCCCCAGCAGCGCTACCTGGCAGCTGACTTCACAGAGTTGTTTCTAGAATAAATATTATATATGATATAAAAAAAAAACTATATTTACAATATCTTGTTATACCTCAGCAAACCTACGGACCTCAGGAAACCTACGGTACCTATGGAAATATATTTGCATATGCGCGCGTCACTAAATGTTTGACAATTATTGCACAGCGCCGCCGGCACAACCATAAATAATTACATTATTCACTTATAGATGGCGGGCTCAGCGAGAGAATTTGCATATTTATTTCCGCGCTATGCAAATAAAAATGTTGCATTGCCGACTACTCTATCGGCACCGAGAAAGGTAAATCCGCCCCAAACTTGGAGAAATGGTGTTGTTCCCCCAAACTACCCGTTCACTCCCACCGCCGTCCAGTGCCGGGTATATAAGCCGAACCCGACCCTAGTAGTTTACCCGAAAGGGGATCTGGTCGTTGGCGTCCGCTCCACGTTGGGTTGACTCCAGGCTCAGAACTTAGGGCCGCCTTCAACGTCGTCTCACAAATTCTGCCGCCTGGGTAACGGCTTTATTTGGGGGACACCGCGTTGTCGTGTCGGCCCTTTGTTTTGTCACCTGTTTAGTCCCCCTCGCGGAGGGGGCGTCAAGGCGATCTCTTCCTCTTTCGGGGTGTAGTGTAATCCGCCTCCACGTGGTGCACCCTGGGTAACGCTAAATGGATTACAACTGGGACTTCCTGTCTATATAGGGGCCATTTTACATCGGGTCAGGTCCAGCTGGACTTCCGGTCTGATGACAGTACAGTAGTAGCCTGGGTCGCAACACGGCCAGTCTACGTGGAAAACCACGTGTCAATATTCGGTAGTCTAGATACAACCTGCTTTAAACTTTAACATACAATTGCTCCATCTCTCTCGAATTTAAAAATTGAACCATTTCATGGGCCAAAATCAATTTTAACAAAAATCGAATAAAAAAAGAAAGCTATAGTACTTCACCTCGTCGGCAAAGTTTTCAATCTACGTTTATCTCGTCGGCCAAGAAATGAACGATGTCATTGAAGACCTGTTGACGGTATTCCATTGTGTATTGGTAGGTGGTAGTCACAATGTACATAATCATTGTACATAGCATTTATATGTTACTAATCACTACTACACATCTAATATACACCATTTTATCAATGAACTAATGTGTATATAATACCTATGTAATTGACAGAATGTCAGGTACTACTGGAAAACTGCAATCACATGGTACGATTACTTTAACATCACGACACTGATCAAGTTGTAGGTGATGTTGGCACATGTGTTTGTTACAGGTTTCACATTGGGACTTTTAGTGTCATTGTTTTCTAATTCGTGATATATCTTCCTCTTTGTTCTTGAGTAGATTCCTGGTTTCCAGTGGTTCTTCTCTACCTTCGTTTCATCTCATTTCTTCATAACTTCTATATTCTAGTCTATAAAGAGCGGGAGCCAAAAGTTTCCCCATGTGCACTAGGTGCAAAACCGAAGAGGCCACTCCCCAACATATACTAAATTGTATTGGAAAGGACAAAGGATCCCTGTACAGAGAACCAAGAAGAGTTCTTGAACTTCTTTATGAGCACGACCTCCAAGAATTTGTCTAATTTAGACTAATAAAAGGATAAGAAAAAAAAAATAACTTCCCATATATTAGTCCATCTGTCCAATTCTTTATACCGCTCTCTTTCCATTCAATCACATATAAACTGAAATATAGATGGAAAATTTGCCGGGAGGAAATTGATCCATAGAAGCATAGGGCGCCTCTCCCGTCAAAATAAACGTCAAAACCGACGAGGGTCATTAGTCCGAAACCATGGTCTCTAGGTGGACGCTTCTCAGTTTGCCAAAGCTGGTGTTGTGGCTTTGTCACCGACCCGAGGCCGCTAGTTGCGGCGACGGTCAATATATGGCGTCAGGTTTTGACGTTTATTTTGACGGGAGAGGTGCCCTATGCTTCTATAAACTGAAATGTATTATTTACATATCACAGTGTGCTTATACGATTTTTATAAAATTGTTTTTGAGCTGTAAAGAGAGAACACCCTGTTATCCTCTAATTCCTTGTGTGAAAAGTTGGACATCGTATGATGGGTGGATTCTTGTATCCACAAGACTTGCTGTCAGAAGATGGTTAAAAGAAGACATCCACAAGAAGAGGAGTCGCTCAAGAAACTTGCCAACGGTAAATTGACGAACTCATCTCCTGTCAGAGAAGTTACGTTTCCTTATCATATAAGATATCCTTTTGGTAGAGTTGAGAGCGATTAACGTTCACGCAGGTTGTGCTATGAAATATTCGCCGTCCCTGTACTGATGAAGACTACATAGCTCAAAATCCTGGCATAGAGGTTGTTGGGCTTTTTTGTCGCCCCAATTTAGCTTAAGGAGATGTTGTATGATAAATTCAACTTTGTGCGATTGTACTCTGTTAAAATATATTTGTGATTTTATTATTTTTTGACCGCCGACTGTAGAATGGTTGTTTTGTCTAGCTTCAGCCATGATATAACTCATTACTCTTCGAATATAGAATATTTTTACCTAAACTATGGTAATAGTTTTTATTTATTTACTAAACAAAGTGTTTAAAAAAGAAAGCGTTCTATTTATATTCTAACATCCACACTTCTCAAGGTATTAAGATTAAATCTAAATAAATATAGTGTGAAGTTTCGGTAACAGAGTTGTTACCATCACCAGACAAAAGTGCGGATTGAGAAATCTGCTATCTTGTTTACAAACTTGATAACAGCAAATATTTAAATCACACTGTTATATTTTTTCTCATTCAGTACTTTTGTCTGATGATGGTAACAACACTGTTACCGAAACGTCACACACCATTTATTTATTTAGATTTACCTGTGTTATTATCTGTGCTTATAATTTATAAGGGTGTCGATGGAAGGGTGGTCTAAACCGTTGGTTTTCGACCGCTACGACCCGGGTTGGATCCCCTCAATGGGCACTTTTTTTATGATAAAAAAAAAATGCTCCAATGGTCCCCGATTCTTGCAAAAGTCCAACCCCACCAGCGAGTGAAAGCAACCAAACGGAGGCATTTGTAAGTGCAAAGTCGAACTGTTTTTCACACATGTAGACATGTGGTGCACTTACAGTAAAAGCAGTCACTACTTCTACCCACCATGATTATCATGGCCTGTACCACGTGTACTAGGTATAAGCAAAACAAAAAATAATCTATAATCCAAATTGTGTACCTTATTATCCTCCCCACTTCCCGTAAAATTCCAATATACTGATATCTCACAGTCCATGACCTCAAGTTATCCCCAGATATAAACAGAGAAAGTCTGAGCAACAACATTCCTGCCAACCGGAGATATGTAAATATCTCTCCCACATATAGTTGTAACAGAAATGATGAAGAAATCATTAAATAGCATTCCCTACAAAGAGCAAGAATGTCGAAACGTCACACAAATCAAATGTGTTAATTTAAAAAATACACACATATATTTATATAAAGAGGTTAGAATAAAGTAATCTGTGACCTTTGACACCCATAAGGCAAAGTTAATAAGATTACGTACTGGAAGGAGGGAGGGAGAGTATGGAGTTGAGTTAATTATGTAAATATCTATGCAACTTTAGACTCCTGGCTAATCCTTCGTTATCCCACAGCGTGAAATGGTACAACCCGGATATGTTGTGCCACAACATTCTAACATTTCGCTCTCTGCTGTATACGAGTATACTTAATACATACCATGATTATCATATATATATATATATATATATATATATATATATACACACTTATGGACAAAACTTAAGGAAGTTTTACCAATTTGAATGTATATCGGGATTCAGACAATAACTCTGAAAGATATTTGATACACAGTAACCTTTATTGAAGACACACGAGATAACCAAGTGTGAACAAAATTGCCTCTGTCTCCTTAAAAAAAAAAATAGACGACCGGCGACATTAAAGACTTTTTGCTTCCATAAGTTTTGTCTATAAGTGTATATAAGTATAGTATATATATGATTACTACATATATATGTAGTACCATGATAATCATGGTAATCTACTATTATATGCAATTTGCATAAACAAAGGTTATTATAGAATACTACAAATGTATTTATAAGAATATATCTCTTTAAATAAAGAAATATATAATAATGTCTTGTTGAACAGCAAGCAATCCATCCAAATATTGGAAGTTATAATAGATATTTTTAATCCAAAATAAGCGTTAATCATTCAAAATATAATAATGTTAAAAATATAATAATGTAATTGATTTCTGTTCCACCAGATGGCGCTCTGCCTTCTGTAAAGCACATGTGCTCCTGGTCAGGATAGGCTTTCTTTATTTTTAATATTATAATGTGTAATAGCTTAGAAACCAGAGTGTTGACCATTAATATCAAACTAAATAGAAACACGAGAAGTGTAAAAATATTCAGCTTCCTTCATTTCCAAGAAGATAAAAAAAAAACGAGTAAAAAATGTCATCAAGCATGTGTCAAGAGTTCAATTACTTCGTTCTTCTAATTGGAAATTTAAAAAAAAGGAAAGTATAAAAAACATGAAAAATAAGTGGATACGCTTGGGAGTTGAGGTGGTTAAAGGTCAAATTCTTTTTTATCGTTTCCTTTATTCGAAAAAATATTTTTTCCGTGAATTAAAATAAGTGCTATATACTCAGGGAGTTTAAAGAAATTAATGAAATAATGGAATCACGACTGTTGGCGATTAGTTTTAGTGTCTATTTTGACGGAAGAGAAGTGATCTTTCTCAGACTGTGGCGAATGGAACTGGTGAATGATATATGACACAAGATAGTAGGATATGGTCTCTCAAGGGAGGTACAGTACATACCAGGGTTGGGGTCTGTCTCCTGCAGCTTGCGGCTGGTGTCCACGATGAAGAGAACGTTGATGAGGACTGTGAAGACCAGGACAATGAGAAGGAGGAACTGCGGCAAACAGTAATGGACGTCACACACACTTGTATACTGTGATATCTACCACAGACCTGCTGTACACTGCTAACTTACATTCATGGAGACAAAACTTAAGGAAGCTGTACCTTTTACCATGTATAACGGGACAATAACTATAAAAGATACACTCATGGACACAAAACTTAAGGAAGCTGTACCTTTTACCATGTATAACGGGACAATAACTCTAAAAGATACACTCATGGAGACATAACTTAAGGAAGTTGTACCTTTTACCATATATATCGGGACAATAACTCTGAAAGATACACTCATGGAGACAAAACTTAAGGAAGTTGTACCTTTTACCATATATATCGGGACAATAACTCTAAAAGATACACTCATAGAGACAAAACTTAAGGAAGTTGTACCATTTACCATATATATCGGGACAAAAACTATAAAAGATACACTCATGGAGACAAAACTTAAGTCAGCAGTACCTTTTACCATGTATATCGGGACAATAACTCTAAGAGATACACTCATGGAGACAAAACTTAATCAAGCTATACCTTTTACCATATATATCGGGACAATAACTCTGAAAGATACACTCATGGAGACAAAACTTAAGGAAGTTGTACCTTTTACCATGTATATCAGGACAATAACTCGAAAAGATACACTCATGGAGACAAAACTTAAGGAAGTTTTACCTTTTACCATGTATAACGGGACAATAACTCTGAAAGATACACTCATGGAGACATAACTTAATCAAGCTGTACCTTTTACCAGGTATAACGGGACAATAACTCTGAAAGATACACTCATGGAGACATAACTTAATCAAGCTGTACCTTTTACCAGGTATAACGGGACAATAACTCTGAAAGATACACTCATGGAGACATAACTTAATCAAGCTGTACCTTTTACCAGGTATAACAGGACAATAACTCTGAAAGATACACTCATGGAGACAAAACTTAAGGAAGCTGTACCTTTTATCAGGTATAACGGGACAATAACTCTGAAAGATACACTCATGGAGACATAACTTAATCAAGCTGTACCTTTTACCAGGTATAACGGGACAATAACTCTGAAAGATACACTCATGGACAAAACTTAATCAAGTTGTACCTTTTACCATGTATATCGGGACAATAACTCTGAAAGATACACTCATGGAGACAAAACTTAAGGAAGTTGTACCTTTTACCATGTATAACGGGACAATAACTCTAAAAGATACACTCATGGAGACAAAACTTAAGGAAGTTGTACCTTTTACCATGTATATCGGGACAATAACTCTAAAAGATACACTCATGGAGACAAAACTTAAGGAAGTTGTACCTTTTACCATGTATAACGGGACAATAACTCTAAAAGATACACTCATGGAGACAAAACTTAAGGAAGTTGTACCTTTTACCATGTATATCGGGACAATAACTCTAAAAGATACACTCATGGAAACAAAACTTAAGGAAGTTTTACCTTTTAGCATATATATCGGGACAATAACTCTAAAAGATATACTAATGGACAAAACTTAAGGAAGCTATACCTTTTACCATGTATATCGGGACAATAACTCTGAAAGATACACTCATGGAGACAAAACTTAAGGAAGTTTTACCTTTTACCATGTATATCGGGACAATAACTCTAAAAGATACACTCATGGAGACAAAAACTTAAGGAAGTTTTACCTTTTACCATGTATATCGGGACAATAACTCTAAAAGATACACTCATGGAGACAAAACTTAAGGAAGTTTTACCTTTTACCATGTATATCGGGACAATAACTCTAAAAGATACACTCATGGAGACAAAACTTAAGGAAGTTTTACCTTTTAGCGTGTATATCGGGACAATAACTCTAAAAGATACACTCATGGACAAAACTTAAGGAAGTTTTACCTTTTACCATATATATCGGGACAATAACTCTAAAAGATACACTCATGGACAAAACTTAAGGAAGTTGAACCTTTTACCATATATATCGGGACAATAACTCTAAAAGATACACTCATGGACAAAACTTAAGGAAGTTGTACCTTTTACCATATATATCGGGACAATAACTCTAAAAGATACACTCATGGAGACAAAACTTAAGGAAGTTTTACCTTTTACCATATATATCGGGACAATAACTCTAAAAGATACACTCATGGAGACAAAACTTAAGGAAGTTGTACCTTTTACCATATATATCGGGACAATAACTCTAAAAGATACACTCATGGAGACAAAACTTAAGGAAGCTGTACCTTTTAGCATGTATATCGGGACAATAACTCTAAAAGATACACTCATGGAGACAAAACTAAAGGAAGCTGTACCTTTTAGCATGTATATCGGGACAATAACTCTAAAAGATACACTCATGGAGACAAAACTTAAGGAAGCTGTACCTTTTAGCATGTATATCGGGACAATAACTCTAAAAGACGCACTCATGGAGACAAAACTTAAGGAAGTTTTACCTTTTAGCATGTATATCGGGACAATAACTCTAAAAGACGCACTCATGGAGACAAAACTTAAGGAAGTTTTACCTTTTAGCATGTATATCGGGACAATAACTCTAAAAGACGCACTCATGGAGACAAAACATAAGGAAGATATACCTTTTACCATGTATAACGGGACAATAAATCTGAAAGATATTACAGTGACCTTTATTGAAGACACACCAGATAACCAAGTGTAAACTAAATTGTCTCTGTCTCCTTAGAAAAAATAGACGACAAGCGATATCAAAGACTTTCCACTACCTTATGTTTTGTCCACGAGAAAGAGTGTGTGTATAAAATAAGAGAAAATCAATATGTAATTCATAAATAGAACCTCCAATGACTGACCTCTCTGACAAACGGTCACCTTTTGTAAAAATCGAAAATATATTTTGAGACAACCCAATCTCCAGTGAGAGACCGCCTCCAGGAGTAGCTGTGTTTCAGACCACGGTCTTTCGTGGGAGGAGATTCCACTGTAAGAAATAATCTGTCACAATGTGAACTTTAACGAGCTCGAATTTCCTAATCATATATGCATCTATACCTTGCTGATGGCAGATCGGCATCTATCGGGCAAAATTAAAATTACTTTTTTTTTTATTTGCCTCTGTTATTTCAGGGAAAAATTGTCCTTTCTTGAATTATTTAACAATATATATATTTTTTAATTATCTGTAGCGCGTTTCTTTTTATTTCTAAATCGAAAATTTTCGAGGGGTATCTCTTCATCAAACATTGAAAATAAATATTTGTTAAAATTAACATTTTATTGCAACGTTTATTTATTGTATAGGACGGTATTGTTGAGGGGAAAGTTCAAGTTTCTTAATAATACTTTATTTCCCGAATTATAAAAGTAAAATCCAATCACGTACGGGGTTCGGGTTGTTGGTCCTCGTCAGTGTAGTGTAGGCTGTACATTAACGAGAGATACCTACCAAATATGAACAATAGTATGATCAAGAAAACAGCTGAATCTGGGGAGCAGCTCGAAGCGCAGGGAAAACATATTTGTATTTAAACAATAAAATCGCAACCATATCGAACAATAAAAAATAATATTATTAAAGTTGTTTACTAAAGCCTTTAGAAACTTAGGTTCTAAAAGAAACGCCGTAATCTAGAAAAAAAATGAAGATAAAAAAGCTAAACAATTAACAAAAAACAATCGAGAAGGAATTGAAGACCTAATTAAACAATGGTAATTATCCATTGTTCTAATCTAATTAATAACACGTTAGAGTAAAAAAATGACCAAACACTCACTGATTATTCACTTTTTTTTTATTATTAATATCTCCGATTAATACAAATAGTGATTATATTACTTTTGTAATTTGATAACAAATAGTGATTACACACAAAAAGACCGATATACTCTAAACTTTAATAATTTTATAGAAAAATCACTAGGAGAAAAATCAGTGATATATAAATAGTGTTGAAAAAAAAAAGTGATCAAAAATTAATAAATCAGAGATGAAAAGAAGACAATAAAAACCATTCGACCATTAATAAATCTCTCTGGTCGGTTGACCAGTTATCTTATCTCCCAGAGTCCAGATCCCGTTTTATCATCGCTTCTTTCATACGCCGGTGAAAGGAATGAAAGGAATCATTTATGGCATTTCTTCTTTCACGCAGTTTCTCTTTTATCCCTTCCCTACTGACTTAGCAGATCTTCCGAGACTTTGTCATCAACTTTATTTTTTTTATTGAATAGGACTGATGATAGATTTATGGTGGGTGTTGATTTGATTGCCCCTTCTATATTACTAGCCGAATGACCCGGGCAACGCCCGTGTTTTACCCGATTGAATGTTTTGATTCAAATACTATTTGTTACAATTATAAATTGGCGCCTTAAATAAATGCATATGTTTAGTTAATAACTATAGCCTATGTGCTTTATCTGTCTATGTACTGTTGGCTTCCGTAGGCGTCTCTTACAGGGAAAAAGAAAGAGAGGATTCCATTTGGTTATTAACTAATATATGCATTTATTTAAGGAGCGACCCGCTCCAACACAATAATTACATAAACGAAAACGCGAGTGGGGGGGGGGGGGGCAAAGGTGGCGTGACCGTAGCCAACCAATAGGAGGGCGCCATTCCAAAAAAAAGCAAACGGTGACAGAGATTAAAACTGATGACTGATTGTTGATTAGGAGATGAGGAATGACGCTCGTAACTGTATATAGAATACCTTGGAAGACTATTTCTATCAACAGAAATATATATAAGTATAAATATAGCGTCTATAGCGCCCGATTTTAAACATTAAAATGTAAACATTTTACATTAAAAGTGACCTGTCTATAGCGCCCCCTCTAAATAGCGTCTTCCCCTCTATAGCGCCCGATTTTAAACACAAAAATGTAAACATTTTACATTAAAAGTGACCTGTCTATAGCGCCCCCTCTAAATAGCCTCTTCCTCTCTATAGCGCCCGATTTTAAACATTAAAATGTAAACATTTTACATTAAAAGTGACCTGTTTATAGCACCCCCCCCCCCTCTAAATAGCGTCTTCCTCTCTATAGCGCCCGATTTTAAACATTAAAATGTAAACATTTTACATTAAAAGTGACCTGTCTATAGCGCCCCCTCTAAATAGCGTCTTCCCCTCTATAGCGCCTGATTTTAAACATTAAAATGTAAACATTTTACATTAAAAGTGACCTGTCTATAGCGCCCCCTCTAAATAGCGTCTTCCCCTCTATAGCGCCTGATTTTAAACATTAAAATGTAAACATTTTACATTAAGAGTGACCTGTCTATAGCGCCCCCTCTAAATAGCGTATTCCCCTCTATAGCGCCCGATTTTAAACATTAAAATGTAAACATTTTACATTAAAAGTGACCTGTCTATAGCGCCCCCTCTAAATAGCGTATTCCCCTCTATAGCGCCCGATTTTAAACATTAAAATGTAAACATTTTACATTAAGAGTGACCTGTCTATAGCGCCCCCTCTAAATAGCGTATTCCCCTCTATAGCGCCCGATTTTAAACATTAAAATGTAAACATTTTACATTAAAAGTGACCTGTCTATAGCACCCTATTTTGGTAAGTACCAAGAGAGGGCGCTATAGACTATAGGTTTAACTTATATCTTGGAAGACAATTAACACCCTCACAGAAATATATATAAATATATGCGTGTATTGAAAATTCGAAACTATTATAGACGCGTATGATTCTTTTAATAATTAAACAATTTCTACTGCGCCCCCTTACTGTAATGGAAAAATTATACTATTGTGGCGAAGAGATAATTTATTATTTAATTTAATATTATTCAATGAAAATATTTTTGAAACAAATTTATTATTTTATATTTGAGTTTTAGTTGCCGAGTGTTATATTCTCAATGGCATGTAGGATCTAGGAAAGGCAAGTTGGCGCGACACAAGATGATAGTTCTTTATTTGGTTGTCTGACTTATATACATATGATGATGATAAATAACTACATAACAAGTCAATGACAACAATACTCTGTTGTCAATACATAATATGCTTGCTCGATATTCTCTAGCTGTAGATAGTTTGGTTAATTTGTTAATATTTGTCGACTGGTCGCCGTGACGTCATCAATAAATACTTTCACATCTCCAGATATACAAAGACTCGAGAGAGATTTCTACGCTACAATATAAGTCAATAATAGTTTCGAATTTGCATAACAGATGGCGTGCTATTACATCATAATATACGTGTGTAAATATGATGGCGCGCCATCTGTTATATGAAATATTAACTATTTTTGACGTGTGGATGTTTATTTTTAATTAAAACATTTTTCTCTACTGCCTTTACTGTGATGATAAAATAATGGGTGGGCCTGACTCATCAGTGATGAATCCTCCCAGTGGTTTCGCCAGTTTAATCTACCATATGCGTTTATGTCTGTGCAAATATCGTGAATCATGTAAATATTGCGATACATTGAGGGAATTTACTTTACTATATACATAAGTAGCGTTTTGGATCTATACGAACTATACTTTATCAATACAACGATATACAAGGTATGATCAAAAAGTTCGGGGAATTGTATATATAGACATTTACATGTGCTGTTTATATATGCAAATACGGCGAAAATTCTATAACGAAACTGAAAAATTCCTATTTTTCGCTATGGAAGGTTTTCGAAGAGGAGAAAAATATAATTTTACCCAACATTCACCTATTTCTGGGATACAATTAACACTTAGTGGAACGTAGGAAAGACAACACAGGTTTGGAGAAGAATATCAGAGTGTCGTTTTAGATAAATATTTCAAATATAAGAGATGGAAAAGGGTTACCCTGATATATAACATGGGGAGTATACTCATGGACAAAAATTAAGGTCTTTGAGGTCGGCGTCGCCTATATATATATATTTTTTTTAAGAGACAGAGGCAATTTTGTTCACACTTTGGTTATCTCGTGTGTCTTCAATAAAGGTCACAGTAATATCTTTCAGAGTTATTGTTCCGATATACATGCTAAAAGGTTCCTGTAGTTTTGTCCATGAGTGTTTTCCATAAGAAAGCCAGGGAGCTACACCAGAGAGAAGAATATCAAAGAGCCAAGGACTCCAGTGTGGAATGTGACCCACACCCATCAGTAAAGGACACAGTTCCTCATTTGGACTATTCCTACCATCCAGACCTCTCTCGTAGAAAAATAAAAGATAAAACATATAAAAAATGCAATTTTCTTTATTACTATTAGAAGCTTTCGCAAAAAAAAAGCCTTTCTTCAACTCTCTGCCGTTGAGTAGAACTGAAGAAGAGGGTTTATCCGAAAGCTTTAATAAAGAAACAGTTTCGGTTTAGCTCGGACACTTTGTAGGTAAGTGTAAGGGATTAAACGGCTTTCTCTTAATGTGATGTTTTGATGGAACCCGGAGTGTACAAGACACATGGTGGACTTACAGTATAAGCAGTCGCTGACTACTTATCATGATTATCATGGCTCTATATGTAGTTGGGAGATAGGTAAGATCCGGATGCTTCAAGAAGAAATCCATTAGATCTAAGAAATGATTAAGTGTTTAAAACAGAGTTTATCTGAGCCATGGATCAATTCACGAGGTCGTGAGTAGTTAACTTAGTCACAAGGTTTGTTACACGGTGTAGACATTATATACTACACTTTATATAGATTTAAATTTTACACTAAACTGAAGTATAGTTGTCGATAATCAGCGATTATATTTACTTAAATGTGTGAAAAAGAACTAGTTTTGAAGATCATATATTATAATATTTTACACAAATAAATTTACTGTGGCAATGCGTTTCTTTTAAATATCATCAAATATTATCTCTACAGACCTTACTGCAATGATATGAGTTATTGAATGAGAGGGCTTGGCTCATCAGTAGTGAACCCTCTCAGCGGTTTCGCCAAATCAATCTCTAGACCGCTCTACTTTTGTATTGGATGGATATTTAAAAGAAACACATTGCCAGTAAACTGATTTGTGTAAAATATTAACGATAGATGGCAATTAAATTTAATTTACTAATCATATATTTATGATACATTAGCGCGCCATCTGTTATGCAAATTCGAAACTATTAAAAACTATTATGTATATTTGAATGTAATTCTACTGTCCTATAAGCTTATGTCCATAGTTTTCTTTGAAAACCATTTCTGAGATTCCACCCTTCAGTGCTGCATATATAAGCAGAATCGTCCAATACAGTGTTAGAGCTCTGAGAAATGGTCTGGTGGATTAAATTGGCGAAACCGCTGGGAGGGTTCACCACTGATGAGCCAAGAGCCCTCCCAATATATTTTTTCATCGCAGTAAGGGCAGTAGAAGTTTGTATTGTATAAAAAAGAAACATTCGTGCTTTTAAATCCTTTCATTTTATATATATAGATGGCGCGTTATTGCTTTGTGTTATTATAGACGCGTATGATTCTTTTAAAAATAAAACAATTTCTACTGCCCTTACTGCAATGGAAAAATTAATAGGAGGGCCTGGCTCATCAGTGGTGAACCCTCCCAGCGGTTTCGCCAGTTTAAACTGGTATGGCTAGCTAATGCATTATAAACCGCTATATAAATAAATGTCTAAACATATTCTACACTGAGATGCAAAACAAATGTGACAATAGAGAGAAATAATTACCACAACAAATAAAGCATTGTCATCGCGAGTAAGCAACTTCTACAACCTCCAAGATACCAGTTCTTTCTTCCATTGCCCTAGTTCCACAGCATGGATGTAATGAACACACACGTACTTTCTTCCACATTGTACGGCTTTTGATCAATCCATCAAGTACAGTACACCTTCGCATTCTGATTGGCTGCCTTTAGGAATGTTAAAATGGTGGGAAATTTAAGAGTCACGTGTGTGTTTTCATTTTACTTTCATTATGTTAACCTTTCTTTTTTTTTTTGAGTCAAAAGAATTAAGATTATATAAAAGGGCGTACCTGGATCTGTAAAGAAAAACAATTTTTTTCTCAAAATTATTCGAGAGATTGCTCGAAATACTGTACAATAAATTGATAAAGAGGGAGCAATCTCTCGAAATATTTTGAGAAAAAAATTGTTTTTTTTTCTTTATAGATCCAGGTACGCTCTTTTATATAATCTTTCTTTTTTTTGTTAATTAAAAAAAAAATTGTGGTATAAAGAGTAAAATTTATAATTAAAAAGGCATATATTGGATCAAAATATCATTTATTTTACTAATATTTCATTTGGTTGAACCTTTAATTACCAATGAATTATTTCAGCCAACTAATATATTGGTAAAATAAATGATATTTTGATCCAATATATTCCTTTTTAATTAAATATTTATGGATTGCTCTATTTTAAAAAGAGTAAAATAAATAATTAATAGGGTAGTTAATTTAAAGAGAAACATACATCTGGTCGTGTGACTGAATATTGCTGATTACTCACTGCCATCTATCGGTCCAAAAAAAATTTTTTTTTTTTTTTTCAATTTTCAGAAAAATATATTTAATTTAACACCCTAATTCACTTTTATTCTATTTTGATTATGATGGAGTGTTGACATCTTTTACATATATTTTGTAAATCCTGAATTTTGATTTTGTAAAACTGGCAGGAAAGCTACATCAACCAAAGAGAATATTTTATTATTCTAACATTCAACCTTTCAGTGACCTTTATCAAGAGAAATGTAATTTGGGATCCTGATTTCTACTTATGTACATAATTTCCTAAACTATATTTACATATATTTACGTCTGGATATTCGTTTCGTGGGTGATAGATACAATAATTACTTACGGCAAATATTTTATGGAAGAAATTATTCTTTTACAATAACGTTCAGGTGTTCTAAGAATCATATCAGAATGAAGAAGGAAATTTTCCCGCGAGGATATTGGTCTATAAAAATAAAAGTCACCTCTCCCGTCAAAATAGACGCTGACACTAAGCGTCATCTATTGACAGTCTCGGCTAACTAGCGGACTCGGGTCGGTGACAAAGCCACATCAGCTTTGGCGAATACAGAACGGATCTCATGAAACCAAAGTCCATCCTGAACTGACGAGGGTCATTAGCTCGAAACCATGGTCTCCGGGTGGACGTTCTGAAATTTCCAAAGCCGGTGTTGTGGTACCGACCCGAGTCCGTTTGTTTGCAGGGACGGTCAATAGAAACGCTTAGTTTTAGCGTTTATTTTGCCGAAATAGAGATGAGATTTCTTTTAATAATAAATATAATAATGAATATTGTGAAATAAATAACAATGGATATAAAATTCTTAAAAAAAAAAAAAGATGAAGAAGAAGGAACGAAAGTTCTAAATCTTAATTTTGTAAAAAGCTTTCTGACATAGCTCTTTTTACGCATTATCAAGTTTAAATGGAAGAAAAAATATAAGACTGCGCTAAAAATATCGCAACACAATTTATTATTACAAATAGTATTATGATTTGAATATGATTTTATGTTAACCCGCGGTAAGATAAAAATATCAGAGGACCAGTTGAAACGTTCCGTGGACCAGAGCTAGTTGTGAATTACTGGGCTAACACATGGCGTTATTCACTTTTTTTAAAAATGCTTTTCAACTTTTATGGAATACAAATTCTAACGTTTACGTCCAATGATTTTCTCAAGTGGATCCAAAACCTTTCCGTACCAAATTTCAGGATTCTCCAGCGAGCCCAGAACACATCACATCGGGCATTGCCGAACAGATATCTACACCGCTGTGGTCATCGAGGCGATAGAGGCCTTCAGGATCTGGTCTAGATTTGAAGTCCAGACCTGGGACAAGAAAGAAACAAATTCAAACCAAATTTTGTATTGTCTTTTATAAGATGTATTAGCCAGATGTTAGAAGAAATCGAAACTTATTTTTGACACGTAAGTTTCTTTTTAAAATAAAATGATTTACTGATGCCCTTATTGTAATAATAAAATAATGGAAGGACCTGGCTCATCAATGGTAAACCCTTCTAGCGGTTTCGCCAGTTTAATCTAACATACCGTTGTAATATTGCATTGAGATATTTTGCTTACATATCACTACTGAAGCTACACTCTTTGAAAAGAGGTAGTGGAAAAATCTTAAAGAAAAAAAAAAGCGCTAACGGTGCACACCACTTATGTCCGAACCCAGGAAGCCATAACGAGCTAGCCACGACACAACTATGGGAAAGATTATGCAACAAGCCATGGGAAGAAAGTGTGGGGGGAAAAAGTTGGCGAGGTAATGTAAGGAGCTGGCTGAGAACGGGGGAAAAAAAAGCAATTTTCCGGCCATATTATGTGTTATTGTCCGTGCATCGGTGGAATCCCAGAGATATTCAAAACTGGATGGTTCAGTGGCTTGGGTTCAATACCCACACAACTTTTACCATAATTACATATTTTCATTATGGAAATAGATAGAGCAACACCTGATTATGCAACTTTAAGTTACTGGTGGCAGAGCGCCATCTATAGGTATAAGCATTAACTAAATGTTGATTTAAAAATTAATATTTTTCTCCACCTAAAATTACCCGAATACACTTTTCGTACTTAACAAGACCAATTTCAAGTTGCATGTGGAAGAGATAAATATAAACTAAATATCAACTTAATTTTTTTTCTACCTGAATTACCTAAATACATTTTACGCACTTAATAAGGCAAATCAACTAATTATTAAATAAAGAAAATAACTTGTTAATTATTGATTGATTGTTTTTTAGGGTTTTAGTGACAGGTTTGGCGAACAAGTTATTCATCTGCTTCAATGCTTCTTCGGGGACATTGCTAGTCTTTGATCTTTGCTACAATGGTATAGTCAGAATCTTGTTATTTCTGCGTAGAAATGTCAATGTTTTCCTGCTAATCTCTTCCCAAACATGGAAGTATGTAGGGGATCATGTAATATATACACTCATGGACAAAACTTAAGGAAGTTGTACATTTCAGCATGTATATCGGGATTCAGACAATAACTCGGAGGGGTATTTGATACACAGTGACCTTTATTGAAGACACACGAGATAACCAAATGTGAACAAAATTGCCTCGCCTTCAAAAAATAAAATAAAAAGAGACGACCTGCGACATTAAAGACTTTCCATTTTATTTAGTTTTGTCCATGTGTTTTGAGCGCGTATATATATTTGTATTCAATCTTTGAATATTCAAAAGTCATGTGTCAATTCAATTTTTATTTTATACACAATGATTTTTTAAAATTTCTATATACATTCTTTTCATATGCAAATGATTCTCAATCCTTTTAGAAATTCAAATTTTGTTATTTTATTGTTGTGGTGAGACAGCCATGTAAATATAATCAGACACAATATTGTCATTTCACAGAATAACTCTCTTTGTGTAGATAAATCATAAGTCTTCAAAATCAACTAGGTGACCCAATGCTTCGATATTCGATCGTTTATAGAACATGCGTGCCGCAATATCTAAGTATTAGTAAATTTAATTTAATTGCCATCTATCGGATATACAGACCTATAAGCTTATGTCCATAGTTCACTAAACACCCCTAAGCTGTCTTCCATAGAAAATACAGGGTATATTCTAAACCAATCCAATACAATAACACAAGTCGGTGGACGAGTAGGTAACCCCCTCGATTCCCGACAGTCATGAACCGGGATTGAATCCCGTGTTAAATTTGTTTAATATGTGAATGACCTTCACATATTATTCATTGTTCAATTATCATGAACTAGGTTGCTCTTGCTGAGCGGTACCTATTTATGTGAATTTGAACCAACCATCCAATACAATAGTAGAGTGGTCTAGAGATTAATTTGGCGAAACCGCTGAGAGGGTTCACTACTGATGAGCCAAGCCCTCTCATTCAATAACTCATATCATTGCAGTAAGGTCTGTAGAGATAATATTTGATGATATTTAAAAGAAGCGCCTTGTCAGTAAATCTAAGTATTGTATAAACAATGAGGAATAAAGCGCTAGCTAACGAAAGCTTCCAGCACCAACTACAGCCACAATATTGGTGCATCAGATCAAGGAGTGTCTGAGATAACACGGCGGGTCACGGAGGTCACTCAAATAAAAAAAAAAACCCACACGGTGGAGTTAAGATAAAAAACTTATCTTCAATCTTAGATCTTCAACTTGTCTCAGACCTTTCTATCTTGGAGTGTGTACTGACTGAGTCACACGTGGCTCCAGGAGTCCTGGTTACGTCAAGTGAGAGGGAGTGTACCAAGTGGATGTATTTAGCCATGATCATGTTATTTCTGCATAGAATTGTCCATGTTTTCCCGCTCATCTCTTTCCAAACATGGGAGTATGTTGGGGATCGTGTAATATATATACACTCATGGACAAAACTTAAGGAAGTTGTACCTTTCAGCATGTATATCGGGACAATAACTCTGAAAGATACACTCATGGACAAAACTTAAGGAAGTTGTACCTTTCAGCATGTATATCGGGACAATAACTCTGAAAGATGCACTCATGGATAAAACTTAAGGAAGTTGTACCTTTCAGCATGTATATCGGGACAATAACTCTGAAAGATGCACTCATGGACAAAACTTAAGGAAGTTGTACCTTTCAGTATGTACAGGGTGATCCAAAAGTCCCGCACAACTTTAAAAATTAATAACTCCGCGAATATTTGCGCTAGAGCAATGCGGTAAACACCATTGTGTTCAGGATGCAATGGGATTTTTTATGGCAAATAATGAAAAATTCGAAATTGATTTTAGTTACAACTTTATTCGCTAGATGGCGCTCTACCAGAATCAGAGATTCAGCGGCCAAATTGTTTGATAAATTGAAAAATATAACTGAACAACATGTATTTTTCCTTTTTATATACCAGGAAAGAACCCTAATAATATCAAATGATAAATTAATAAAACACCATTTCGCCAAAAGTTAGAAGAATTGGTTGACGATTTTTAAATACAATCTAAGATATGTAAAATATGTATATGCAAATTAGAACATGTAGCAAAAAATATTTATATTTTAGATTGAGTTTTGTGAAATAAATTGAATGTTTGAAAATAACTACTGATATCAATACACGATTTTTGAGTTGTTAATATAGTACCAAAAATTAAGATGGCACTACTAATAGGATTTCGTGCTATAAGGAATGTATAGTTTCTTGACTAATTGTCGACACTTGACTATTTAACTGGATATTTGTCATGATCCAAAAATGAAATATAGAGGGGAGTGACAAAATATATTTTTCGTACTTTATTCCAAATATCCTATGGGTTTGTCAAATGTTATCATTGTTTATTATACTGTACATAATTTTGAAAATGTATCCCCTAAAAAAAAAAATCATTTTTAAATCGACCTTTTGCGTTGAAAAAAGTGGTAGTAAAATCATTTTGTATTATATTTTGCGCAGAATATCTAAAGTTGGGGGGGGGGGGGGGGGGGTGGATACAGAGATTATTCCTTATGCTATTTCTTCTAATGAGCGAAAAGCGATAAACTAAACATAAGGGGTAAAATTGTGTGTACCAGTGTTATTCGAGAAGTTATAACACTTTGGTCTGCACGACATAATATAAAATGTGGGCAAATGACAAACAAAAAAATTACTGTTTACAGAAATAAAAAAGAGTCAAGATGTGAGGACAGCATTTATTATTCCTATAACCCAAAACAAAGAGCTGCAAAATATAACACATGAGGTAACTGCCTTTTCTCTTGTATTAGGTCTCAATCCTTGCTCAAGGTGGCGCCCTTCATTCTCAAACACCGCCTGCAGACGATAGATGACAGAATGGTCACAATTGAATAGTTGAAATTTATAAAACGTGCCATCTGATAGAAGCCTTCAACATGGCCAATGTGGTAGGCCGTCATCGATAAAAACGCGACTTAATGTACCCCCATAACCGAAATTGTAAGGCGTCAAGTCTGGTGATATTGGAGGCCACTGGTATATAAAGTGGCGACTTATCAACGAATTCCACCGAACGTATCCTTCAGCAATTGTTTGGCACCGCGGGAGATATGAGGAGGTCCTCCATCTTGCATGAATGTTATTTCGCTTAGTGCTTGTCTGTCCTGCAATATGAGAATAACCTTTTCTCTCAAAAGTTGAACATAACGTTCACCAGTTACAAAAACGGTTTTAAAAGTTCTTCCATTGATTTTTTCAAATAAAATTGGCCCAATAATAAAAGAAGAAGTGAACCCACATAAAACTGTAACTCTGTGCTGATGAAGTGGTATTTCTGTAAAAATCCTAGGGTTTTCTGTAAAAATCCTAGGGTTTTCTGTTGCCAAAATGAGGCAGTTTTGAATGTTAAATTCTCCCTTTAGATAAAAGTGAGCATCATCTGTTCTTAGAACATTTGACAGCCAGTTTTCATCAATATCAATTTGCCGGAAAACCCATGCAGCGAATTCTTGACGCTTCTCAAAATCGCTGACTTTCAACTCGTGAAAACTTTGAATTTTGTTAGGATATTTTCATAGAAAAAATTCTAAATGTGTGTTCTCTCCAAACTGTTCCATACGAAATCCCCGTTTGTCGAGAAACTTGTCTAGCACTTACTTCTCCATACGTGGATAGCGTTTCAATAGCTTCAGCATTCTGCAAAACCGTAACAGCCACTGACTTGCATGTCGATGGTCTTCCACTCCGAGGTTTTGCTTCCAGAGATCCAGTTTCCTCAAAACTTTATAATCAATCGCTTTAGAGAGTAGCAACTCATTGGTCCTTTACCGCTTCGAATATCTTTAAAGGAACGAAATGCTCGTTAAGCTTCAGTGGCAGATTCTGAATCACAATTTTAAAAATTCACCAAGAGTGCTTTATCCTGTAGTGACGGCATTCCAGGGGGAAGGGGAGAAGTTCGACCACACCTCCTTGCGGTCCCCCCTGGACCCTTGGAATATTTGACCAAATTCTGGTTCGTTTCCAAGATGACTAACGTTGCAACGGCACCCATTTTCAAATGAAGAGCAAAACTGATATCTCCAGTAATGCTACCGCGTCCAGGGTAACCGCCGCGTCAGGAGCTGCAGCTCGAGCTCATGATGAGAAATCTACTACGAGGACACAAATTCAATATACTACAACTCAATATAAATGGTACCCAGAGGAAAATAAAGATCTGACTTGTCTTCTCTGTGACAACAATGTACATATTAATTGTCCTCACAAGACAAAATTGAATCAGAATCTGAGATTCAATATCAAAGATTATACAACACTACGAATGGACAGACCGGGAAAATTCGGAGGAGGACTTGCCGTTTTGATTAAAACTCTAGAAATCAAATTTAAGGAAATCGCCTATAATCAGAGTAAGCCTAGAGAAAGCACGACAGAAGCTCAGGCAATAGAAATCTATCTTACAGATAAAACAATTCCAATCATAATAGTTTATCACCACGATAATACTAGCATTAATACAGGCCTGATAGAGACATTAAGTGAAGCGTCTTCAGATATCGCAATCATACTTGGTGATTTTTACGCCGAAAGACCAACTTGGGGATCACCTGTCCAGGATAACAAAGGTCAGCAGGTTGAGGACATGCTAACCGACCTCGACCTTACGCCGTTAAATAACGAAAAGAACACCTATCTATCCAAGTCCACAGGCACAGAATCCGCAATAGACATCACAGCGATAAATTACAACATCGCACCCACAACACAATGGAAAATTCTGAAAAGTGCAATCAGTGACCACAGACCAATTTTAACAACCCTAAAATTCAAAATTGAGAATTTCCAACAGAATAAAAGAACACTGGAAAATAATTACAGAAAAGCTTGAAGAACTGTGCAACGAAGAATTAAATCACAGAACGATTGACAAAAAATTGGAAAATTTCTCTTTGAACATATCCAAAGCTGCAAAAGTATCGATACCTAGAGGTAGACGTAAAGACCTGTGAATACTTTACTGGAAGGACCACAATATCGAGGCAATGATTGCAGAGAGAGACAATAAAAATGAACTACTTAAAACAAATAAAACAGAAGAAATCATAAAGGAACTCATTGAAATTAGTCACAAAATAGAACAAGAAATTTGAATATTCGAACAAGAAAAATGGGCAGAATTCTGCTTAAAAAATGGATCCAAAAAAGGAAAGCCATCACTGGAATATAATTAGTGTTAGAAAACAATCAAAACCAACACTAATCCTCCAATACTCTAACCGATATGAACAGTGAGAACGAACAAACAGATGGCTGACATAATTGCTGAATATCTTTCAAGCACTTCCAGACTCAGCTATACGAATGAAGACAGGACTCTTAAAAAATAATATAAACAAGTTAGTTAAACAAGCAAGATATTACCATCAACAAGATATTTACTCGAGAGACTTCACACTGAATGAGCTAAATTCATCAATAGGAAAGTTAAATCCAAGATGTCACCTGGAGATGCTCTAATCTTTGGTCAAATGATTAAACACTTTGGAGACGAAGCTAAAAATCAACTCCTACGAATACTGCACATTTCATGGCAAATTGGTAAACAACCAAAGAATTGGAAGGTATCAATTATAGTGCCAATACTGAAACCAAACAAAGATGCTAAGGAATGCAAGAACTATTGGCCAATTGCTCTTACCAGCATACTTTGTAAAATAACAGAATGAATTATCCACTCTAGGCTCATAGTCTGGCTCACTAACAATAATAAAATAAACTCTACCAAACTGCCTAAAGATCCAGACACTGTACAACTGATAAACTGTTCGACTTCTGTCAATCAATAATAGATTTCTAGGAAAAACCGCCAAAGAAGACAACGGACGTATTCCTGGATATGACCTCAGCTTTTGATCGAGTGTAGAAATTATTTGAAAGGCTGCACAACATCGGAGTAAGGGGAAAAACCTTAATCTGGATTGGAGACTTTTTAAGGGGAAGAAGGATAAAGGTTCGGGTCAATGGAACATTTTCCAAGGACCGACGATCATGGGCTGGTGTACCTCAGGGATCTGTGCTCAGTCCTCTACTCTTCTCGCTACATATTAACCGTTGTTTATGTAAATAGATGAATATTATTTGTATTATTTAAAGCCTCATTATGTAAAAATATATGTATATATAAATTGGACATTTGTTGTTGGCCATGGTCAAGTTTGAGCTCTTGTACGTCTAATTACGACACAACAAAGTGGCGACGAGGATGCGCGATCTACAGAGCCAGTAAAAAGCTGAGGTAAACGGCGTCTATGCAAGTATAATAACTACATCTTTTAAACAAATCTGACTCTCGGATTATGGAGAGGAAAAATAGGAAAATGGGTTAAGATCTTTTAAACTCTCTGGATAAAGAAAACAAAGGAGTAGAAAATACCAGCATGACAATTTCAAAGTTAATAGTACCTTTTAGATGCTATAGCCCAGTGGAGGACACTTCGATCTTTTTGTACAAAAATTTGAGGCTTTCTTTTTGGCATCTGAAGGAGGAGATTAAAGTGCTGATTTTTACCTCGCTACCAGATTCTGAAACTTTGAAGCAGGGAAACGACATTTTCTTCCTGGTCTAATGAAAGATCAACCCTATGATACTATCATTCAAAGAATTAAGCTGCATTTGGATCCAAAGAAGAAAGTGATACCACAGCGATGCAGATTTTTAAAGAGAATTCAACAGGAAGGAGAATCAATTCCGGAATATCTTAGAGAATTGAAACATTTGGCAATAAATTGTAATTTCGTCGATATGTTGGGAACCATGATGCGAGACCGTTTTGTGGCTGGAATCAAGTCGGAAATCCTGCAAAAGAAGCTACTACAAGAGGACGACGATGTCACCCTGGATAAAGTTTTTGCAGTGGCGATCTCGTTCGAATTGGCGGAGATAAATACAAGAGAATTACAAGATAAATTAGTGGCCAAGATATCCCCTGTGAATTGAGAGGATAAAAAGGGTGAGTACAATAATAGTACGGGGCAGTATAGGCCTTTCAGGCAAAGTGGCAAAGGCAAAATAGTGTGTTATAGATGTGGTGAAAGACATTCACACGTGGCATCTGTTTTACCTCATAGAACAAAGACTTGTTTTAAAATGTAATAAACTGGGTCATTTAAGTAGGGTCTGCAAAGCTAGTAAAAGAATGTGGGGATGTAAATTTGTACAAGAGGACTCTATATATTCTGTACAGGGCGAAACTGATGCCACAATAAATTTAACAGTAGATGATTATTCTTTGTGCTTTACAATAGATACAGGAAGTCCAGTTACGTTAATACCTAAAGATATTTATAAGAATTATTGGCAAGGTAAAAGATTATTTCCAACAAATTTAAGATTAAAATCCTTTTGTGGTAAATCAATAGAGATTATAGATCAAAAAAAAATGTTTTTGCAAAAGAAGCCAACCAATATTTACGATTGATAGTTGTAAATGAAAAATTCCAGGTAATTTTATTAGGAAGAGAATGGCTTAAACAGTTGAAACTTGATTATTCTATATTGTTTAGCATTAAAATTTTAAATAATGAATATAAAAGAAGTATATTTAAATATATATAAAAATTTGATGGATAGGTATGCTGATTTGTTTAACAAAGATTTGGGCTGTCTAAAGGACGTTAGAATAAATTTTAATTTAAAAAAGGATGTGACTCCTGTGTTTTGTAAGGCCAGAAGTTTACCTTTCTCTCTAAAAAACAAAGTAGAGAATGAAATTGATCGTTTAGTGAATTCTTGCATTTTATAACCTATAGTTCATGCATATTGGACCGCTCCAATAGTACCGGCATCAAAAAAGGATGGTAGTGTAAGGATATGTGGTGATTTTAGATGTACAGCTAATAAAGCAATAGAATTAGATAGATATCCCATTCCATCGATCGATGAGATCTTTTCAAAATTATCTACAAGCACCGTACTTTCGACTCTAGACCTATCACAGGCTTACTTACAAGTAATGTTAGCGGAAGAAGCCAAAGCTGTTGTTGATATAAACACAACAAAGAGGTTGTTTTCTTATAAAAGACTACCATATGACATAGCGGTAGCACCAAATAAATTTCAGAGGATTATGGAAGGCCTATTTTCTATTTTCTGATTATTCAGGCCAGGTGTGGCCTGCTACATAGATGATATTTTGGTTCCATGAAAAGACTTTGAAGATCATGAACAATAGTTGGATCTAGTGTTTAGATGATTGCTAGAAAAAGGTTTAAAGTTAAACAGATATAAATGTAAATTTAAAAAGAAATCGGTGGAATATTTAGGGTTTAAAATGGATAAATATGGACTGCATCCCTTAGAAAATAAAATTAAAGCAGTGATAGAGGCGCCTGAACCTAAAGAATGTTTCGCAATTGAGATCTTTCATAGGACTCTTAATTTATTTTTATAGATTCATAAAGAATATAGCAAACATTTTAGCGCTATTCTATCAACTTTTGAATAAAAATTGTAGATGGAATTGGACGAAAAAATATCGAATGTTATTTAAAAAATGTAAATCATTATTAATGGACTATGGACTAGGCGTAAATCTGAGTCATAGAAATGATAGAAAGGAAGAATGCCCTATAGCTTTTGCTTCTAGAACATTAACTGAAGCGGAAAAAACGTTTCTCTCAACTAGAAAAGAAAGCGTTGAGCATAAATTTTGGCGTTGAGAAATTCAGACAATACTTACTGGGACGAAAATTTGTATTGGTCACAGACAACCGACCCTTAATTCATATACTTTCACCTCATAAACCAATTCCCATATGTGCATCATCCAGAATTAAAAGATGGCCTTAAAATTAGCTGCATTTAATTATACTGTGGGATTTCGAAAAACTAGTGATAATTCCAATGTTGACGCATTGTCACGTCTTCCTTTAGAATCGAGTGTCAGGGAGTCTCTTGATGAAGACCAGGTACTTCTTCTCAGGAATTCGAATGAGGTATCGTTCTCTTTTATGGAGGTGGCTAATGAGACGCCCCAAGATAAAATACTGTCTATAGTATTAAGGAATGTTAGAGAAGGCAACTGTGTGTGTGTGTGGAAATCCACAAGGGTACCGAGAGAAAACCCACTAGCTCCTCATTATAAGATCAATGAGGTGGAGTTTGGTTGTCTTCAATGGCGTGAAAGAGTGGTAATTCCCCAAATATTAAGATCTTTAATTTTAAATGACTTGCATGAAATACACATGGGGATTGTTAAAATGAAGATGATTGCCAGACGTTATTTTCTGGTGGCCAGGCATAGACAGTAACATCGAGGAGTTAACTAGAGAATGTAGAGTATGCCAAGAATCGGCAAGCATGCCCCCAGCTACCATCTCGGAATGGACTTGGCCCGAAAAACCGTGCCATCGACTTCATCTTGATCTAGCGGGTCCGTTCATGGGAAAAATGTTTTTGGTTCTCGTGGACGCATACTCAAAGTGGATATAAATTTTTATCATCAAAGATATTACCAGAAAAACGATTATAAGTCATCTTAGAGAAATTCTCGCCAGAATTGGATTACCTTAATTTTTTGTTACAGAAAACGGAAGACAGTTTGTCTCCGGTGAATTCGAGCAATTTACCAAAATGAATGGTATACGGCACACTAAGACCAGTCCGTATAATCCTAGTACAAATGGTTTAGCTGAGAGATATGTAAGAGAGTTTAAAAATATTTTGAGAAAGAATAATGGGAAGGATGATTTAGAGACGAATCTACAAAGTTTCCTATTTGCTCATAGAGCATTCCCCCAAACTGTAATAAAGGAATTCCCCGGCGGAACTGCTAATGAAGAGAAGTTTAAGATCAAGATTCTCGAATTTAATACCAAGATGGGAAATCCGCAAGAGGTATTTCTTGAGGCCGTAAGAAGGCAGGAGCAGTTTACTACAGGTTGCGAAGTTTAATTCCGCAGCTATGCAACTGGACCTAAACGGTAAAAAGGTACCATTTTGGAATTATTGAGCTACCGTTACTACCTTATAAGTTGCGAGGGCGTCGTGTATAAGAGGCATATCAATCAATTGCGACCTGTGAGAAAGAAACAAGTGAAGACAAGAAATTTGATACTTCCTCGAACATCAGGAGAGAAGCCTGTACGTGGAAGTCAGAAATAAAGTGAAGAGGAGGTTCCAGATGTTACATCAGGAAACAAGGAGGAGACTGCTTCTGTGCACGTACCCTCTTGCACTCCTATACCAGGGCCTGTTGCTGTGCACGTGCCCTCTTGCACTCCTAAACCGGAGGCTGCCGCTGTGCAAGTGCCCGTCCGCAGTCCTAGACCTCAGAGAGCCAGGAAACCCCTAGACCGACTGGAGTATTATTAAGGGGGAATATGTGTTGTTTATGTAAACAGATGAAGATTATTTGCATTCTTTAAAGTCTCATTATGTAAGAATATATGTGTATATAAATTGGACATTTTTTGTTGGCCAAACGAAAAGAATCTGAGGCTCTTTATTGGACACGACAAAAACAACAACGGCATTCCAGAGTAAAATAAATCATCAGAGATAGATAAATATTTTTCAAATGAATTAAAATAAATATAATCGATACTGAGAGAGAGTTGAATTTGAAAAAATATAAAATGATTATTTTCGAAATATACATAGCTGAGAGGATTCCAGCAAACCGCATCTAAAATATCAGGTTTTTTTTTGCTACATGTTTTAATTTGCATATACCTATTTTACATATCTCTGATTGTATTTGAAAATCGTTAACCAATTCTTCATACTTTTGGCGAAGTGGTGTTTTATTAATTTGTTATTTGATATTATTAGGGTTCTTTCCTGGTATTCAAAAAGGAAAAATACATGCCGATCAGTTATATTTTTCAATTTATCAAACAATTTGGCCGCTGAATCTCTGATTCTGGTAGAGCGCCATCTGGCGAATAAAATTGTAACTAAAATCAATTTCGAATTTTTCATTATTTGCCATAAAAAATCCCATTGCATCCTGAACACAATGGTGTTTACCGCATTGCTCTAGCGCAAATATTCGCGGAGTTATTAATTTTTAAAGTTGTGCGGGACTTTTGGATCACCCTGTATATCGGGGCAATAACTCTGAAATATATTTGATACATTGTTCAATGCTCTTAATTGTTTATTTTCTTTTTGATAATTCTGTTACCTACTTTACTACAATATGAATTATTGGAAATAGTTTCACGCGCAATTATCCAGATCGGATATTTGTGTGTCTTGTTTGCAACTGGTAATAAATAAGTGGATGTACAATCATTTCAAATTGTTATACAGTCAAACTCAAATAATTTGAAGCCCAAAACAAAACAAAAAAATCGAATTATTCAAAAATTCGAATTAAAAACAGAAATTCTATTTATAGTAAATTCTAGGGAGCAAGATAAATATTGGAATTTTAAAGACGTTTTCGAATTGTCCAAGTTGTACTGTATTATCTATTTTTTAAAATACAAACTAAGAGAAAGATAAAACATTACGTTTAAAAAAATACAATTAAATTATTATACCGAATTTTTTTTTTTCCTGGATTTTCTGGAATAATTAAAAATCAACGAGAATAGTTGATATTTATTCCGATAGATGGCGCAAGCCATCAGCAACTTTCAGTTGCACGATAAGGAGAAGCCTTTTTTGTTTTTCATAATTTCCCGAAGTTTCTCTCTCCCGAAGAGACTCACATCGTCGCTCTTATCTTAAATTATATTGAAAATTTGAAACTATTGTAAAAAAGCGCAATTTTTTATATAAACAAATAAAACACAACTTCTACTGTCTTTATATTGTTGCACCAGGTTGCGGCTTGGCAGACTCTTCAGCCTTGATTCTCTCCTGTGCTGGGTCTTGCATCTTACCAGAGCGTGTTTCAACCATCCTACAAATTTATAAAAGGGAATAATGAGATAAGTCTACTTTATGTAGCCACCAGAATAATTTATTTATTTTCTCACATCAAAGAGAGCAGTGAAGTCACAGTGTACCTAAATACAAATGATGATAATCTAAAAATAATCTGTTTTAAATAAATATCATAGAATATAAAAATAAATAAATATATAATTTATATTTCAAATATATTAAAAATAATATAATAAATACGCCATTAATCATGATGTAACACTTCCCCCTCTCCAGAGGTCGTCACGTCCTCGTGAGTTACCTCATCAATTCTCTCAAAATAGGGTTTGATTCTTGAGACATGGACAATCAATGGGTCTTGGCCAGGATTATCTTTCGGCTCAATTAAGTAATTTACGTTAGACAGTTTCTTTAATATTCGATATGGGCCAAAATATTTTCTCAATAGTTTTTCGCATTTTCCGATTTTCCTGACTGGTGTCCAAACTGCCACTAAATGTCCTGGTTCATAGATTTTCTCATTGTGTTTTTTGTCATAGTTTCTTTTCATTCTTTCCTGAGTCTTCTCTGTGTTGTTAATGACTACCTGTCTCGTCCTTGCTATTTTATCTAAGTAGTTTTCTATATATTCGTCGTAATCGTCCATGTTACTGTCCGTTGGGATATTCTCGTCGTCTAAGAGGGACATGGGTTCCCTTCCAAACAACAGGAAAAATGGAGAGTAGCCTGTGGTTTCTTGAATCGTGGTATTATACGCGTGGGTGATAAAAGGGAGGATTTCATCCCAGTTCTTTTGGTCTGTGTTCACATACATGCTGATCATATTGATTAAAGTTCTATTTAGCCGTTCCGTTAGTCCGTTAGTCTGGGGGTGGTAGCTCGTTGTGAAGCAATGTTTCACTTTGCACATTTTCATTACCTCCTTCATCAAATTGCTAGTGAATTGTGAACCTCTATCGCTAATAAGAAATCTTGGGGCCCCGTGACGTAAAATAATATGTTCGATTAAAAATGTAGAGACTTCTTTCACGGTTGCTTCTGATACTGCCTTTGTTTCAGCATACTTGGTATAATAATCAGTCAACACAATTATCCACTTCCTTCTTCTTTTCGTTGATGGCAAGGGGCCAACAAAGTCAATTCCGATTCTTTCAAAAGGGTAGTTAGCTGGGGGAATAGGTTGTAGAAGTCCAGAAGGCAAGTGATTTGAACCTTTCCGACTTTGGCAAAGATGGCACGTCTTTACAAATTCTGAAACATCTTTCAACATGGAAGGCCAATAGTATTTATTCTTCAATCGGTAAGTGGTTCTGGCGACGCCCAGATGGCCATTCAGCATATGGTTGTGGTATTCACTCATGACTTCCTTCCTTCTCTTCTTTGGCACTATCAGCAACCATGCCCTACCTTCAGGATTTGGATTTTTCTTGTAGAGACACCCATTTTCTTCTTTGAAGTTCTGTGTAATTGAACGCTTGTTTCCACTAAGGTTCTCCTTAATATTCTCAATAAAATCATCCTTTTCGTCTATTATTTGATTCAGAAATAGTCTTTCATAATCTTCGTCCCATTCGTTTTCAGGTAAGGGTCCTCTAGATAGACCATCAGCGTCCAGATGTTTTTTGCCCGATTTATGTATGATTTCGAAATTATATTCCTGAATCTTCAGTGCCCATCGTGCTAATCGGCCGGTCGGATCTTTCAGATTCTTAAGCCAGCATAGTGCGTGATGATCAGTTACGATTTTGAAGTGCCTTCCATATAGGTAGGGTCGTAACTTGGACATTGACCACACAACAGCTAGACATTCTTTTTCGGTAGTCGAATAATTTTGCTCAGGTTTGCTCAGTGTTCGACTTAAATATGAGATAACTTTTTCTTTATCGCCGAACTTTTGGACTAATGTTGCACCCAGGCCGATGTTAGATGCGTCAGTATGAATGTAAGTAATTGCATTCGGGTCAAAGTGCCCTAAGATTGGAGGATTTATCAATGCTACTTTAAGGGTTTGAAATGCTTTTTCTTGATTTTCTGTCCAGGTAAAAGGTACATTCTTTTTTATAAGACTGGTTAATGGATCGGCAATTTTTGAAAAACCTTTGATAAATTTTCTATAATATGAGCACATTCCTAAAAATGATTGAACTTCTTTTATCTTTTTGGGCCGAGGAAAATCTCTAATAGCCTTGATATTATGCTCCGCTGGTTTTATACCATGTTGATTAGTTATATGGCCAAGAATCTCCAGTTCTTCGAAAGCAAATTGGCATTTTTTGTTGTTCAATTTTAAATTAGCCTCGCGAAAACATTTTAAAACAGCTTCTATTCTTTTGAGATGTGTTGAAAAATCCGAGCTATAAATGATTACGTCATCTAGATAACATAAGCAAATTTGCCATCTAAGATTACCAAGCATATTTTCCATGTTCCTCTCAAATGTAGCAGGGGCATTGCATAGACCAAAGGGCATTACGTTGAACTCATATAGGCCATGTGCTGTAGTGAAGGCTGTCTTTTCTTTATCTTTCTCCTCAACCTCTACTTGCCAATATCCTGATTTAAGGTCAATTGCTGAAAAGTATTTGGATCCTTGAAGTGTATCCAATACTTCATCAATTCTGGGAATTGGGTAAACATCTTTCACTGTTACATCATTCAATTTTCTGTAGTCAACGCAAAATCTGTACTTACCATCTCGCTTCTTGACCAAGATTACAGGGAAGGACCATGGACTCGAGGATGGTCTAATTATGCCGTCTCTGAGCATTTCATCAATTTGTTCTTTTATGATTTCTCGCTCTTTCGCGCTCACCCTATACGGCTTGTGTTTGATCGGTTTCGCGCCTTCTGTATCGATCCGATGTTTCGCTAAGTTGGATCTTCCTAATCCCGACGAAAACAAATCCTCGTACCTTTCCAAAACTTGTTTCAATTGCTCCTTTTCCGTATATGCTAAATTTTCGTTTATCTGAAATTGGGGTTCTTCATGCTCTTTTTGTTCACTTTCTTCCATAAGATTCACTTCGGCTGGCTGGCTTCCAAAGCACAATGTTTGGTTTTTTAATATTTTTAATGGTCGAGGGTAAGGGTTTGTTATCCAGATATATGTTTCCTTATTCACAACATTTATTAAGCTTCTCGCTAGTCGAAGTCCATTTGTTTGAAACATTTTATGGTTCTCCTCGATGATGTATTCGCCATCCTCTGCTTCTACAAATGCATTAATCAATTTAATAGAAAGTTCTGGTATAATGGCATCCTTTGCACTTTTTATTTTCTTCTGTTGATATTTGATTACGTCACGATTTTCTGTCAAGTCATATTTGATTATTTCACGCTGACAATCAATTTTTGCGTTCATTTTCTTAAGAAAATCACGTCCAAGTATAAATATTCGCAAATGTGTTCTCATTATCACAAATTGATGTTTAATTGTTTTGTCATCAAATTTTATATTTAAAATAATATTTCCTACGATATCTAATTCTTTGCCATCGGGTCCGGAGCACATTTTATCAGGATTTATTATTTCAAGACCTGTGTTAAGAGCTGTACTAAGGTCGACCACTGAAAGATCGGCGCCTGTATCAATCAAAGCTTCGCAGATACCGATTCTATCCACGTTAATGTTCATTTTATATTTGGGGTCTAACTTTTTAATTCCATTTATGGTCGACTTGCTTTGATTGACGGACTCAGGCGCGATGTTTAGTTTAAATCTTCTAATGCAGCATATCTATTCCTTGTAGGGATACTCGAGTACGGGCTATTACTTACGTCAGAGTAGAGCAGAGGTCTCGACTTCTGAGTTCCATTATCCATTCGGATTTCTTCTTCGACCTTGTCTTGTGTAACTATGGGGTCCTCTTCCACAATTCTTACAAACCTGACTCTGCAATACCGCGCTACGTGTCCTGGCTTGTTACACTTGAAACATATTGGTCTCCCGTCTTCTGTCCTATTCCTATTTGAATTTGGATTCTTATTGTATGTTTTACTTGGGTAGACCGGTTTTGGCTCAGGATTGGGAGTGTAAGATCGTCTAGGGGCAGATACCTGGGGCAGAGGCTTGTTCTGGTAATACCTCGGAGTGGGGGCCTGGGGCTTGGAGGTGTTCTGATATGGTCTTCTGAACGACGTAGCATTCTTCCATTGCTCTTGATGATGGGGACGAGGAGAGCGTGGTCCATTATAAAGAGCTTTTGATTTTTCTGCACGTTCTTGGTAATTCTTTTCGAACAAATCCAGCTTTTTACAAATTTCTAGAAGTTCATTGGTATTTTTAGGAGGGTTTAGGTGAAGGGCAAAAGAGTATTCTTTCTTTAACCCTCCAATAACCCAGTTTATTTTAGTCTCTTCTTCCATTTGGGGGTCGACCTTGTTGCACAGTACAAGGATATCCTCTGCGAACCTGATTGCAGGTTCATTCCACTGTTGTATCCTGTTTAATCTCATCCTCATTTCTTCTTTGTTGGCGTCTGAGGCAAAATCCTCAATTAGGCGGCTCTTGAAATTTTCCCAGCTGGTGAAACTTACTTTGTGTAGGTTCAGCCAGGTTTTGGCGCTACCAATCATATTCATGGCAGCATAACGGGAGATAATGTAGTCTGCCCAATGGTACAGGAAGCCAATTTCTTCAAGAGATTCAATCCATGGGCGAGGGTCTTCTGTTCCATCATACTTGGGGATGTCGATGTTGGGGTTCAGGACAACTGGGTCGGAACTAGCATCTCTACCAATTGTTGCACCAGGTTGCGGCTTGGCAGACTCTTCAGCCTTGATTCTCTCCTGTGCTGGGTCTTGCATCTTACCAGAGCGTGTTTCAACCATCCTACAAATTTATAAAAGGGAATAATGAGATAAGTCTACTTTATGTAGCCACCAGAATAATTTATTTATTTTCTCACATCAAAGAGAGCAGTGAAGTCACAGTGTACCTAAATACAAATGATGATAATCTAAAAATAATCTGTTTTAAATAAATATCATAGAATATAAAAATAAATAAATATATAATTTATATTTCAAATATATTAAAAATAATATAATAAATACGCCATTAATCATGATGTAACAATATACTGCGATGAATATATATATACTAGCCGAATGACCCGGGCAACGCCCGTGTTTTACCCGACTGTAATGCTACAACGGTGATCCTTAGGTCGCTGGTTCAAATCCGGCTCAAGGGAGCCGGCGAGCACGTGACCTCCCTGTGCGCGCGCATCCGTGACAGAGGCGGCCGGCCGATGAGGAAAGACGGTCGTGACTATATATATTAATAGGGCCTGGCTCATCAGTGGTGAACCCATCCAGTCGTTGAATTTTTAATTATTCCAGAATTGCTCAAATATACATTCTTGATTAATCAAGAAAAGCTAACCATGTACGCGTTTCGGGCTGTTGGCCCTCATCAGCGTGGTGCAAACTATAGTTCAAAGACCAAAAAAAAAAAGTGATCTTTCAGACATCCTAGAAAAATCATGAAACGGCCAGAAGTGTGTGATAACGCCAAATATTATGAATTAAAAAAAAAAAAAAGGTAAAAAAGTGTACTGGGATCAGGTAAATAAATTAAGGAAAGCATCTTCTGATTGTACAACTAATATTTGCTGATGGCTTGCGCCATCTAACGGAATAAATAATGTGTCAATATGTTTTATCCACATACCTTTCTTTGTATTTTCATATCTACATATATAAGAAAGAGAGAGAAAAAGAGCAATAAAGAAGAAGAGAATACAAAAAAGACATATATGGTAAAAAAAAAAGACAAACACGGAGGACAGGATGTTTGATCTAAGACGCTCTCCACACAAAGTAATGACGTACAATAATCATTAAGTTAATTCTCTTTATATTATTGCAGTTAACCTCCCTCTGCCAAAGACATACACCAAGTACTGTACATAGACACATGTAAACAATGAGATGATAGTTATGTCTACAACGGAGGAATATACGTAGTTAGTTACACCTCAGGTCAAACACACCTCTCTCTGTCAATATGGACACATGCATCTACAGGACAGAATAGTAGATACCGGCATGCCAGAGGTGTCGTAGTGGATGTTCAATTTTATATATATTGTTGCATCATGGCTAATGCACCTATTTTATTTTGTAATATTATTTTTGATATATTTTATATTCAAATTTATATTTTATATTTATTTTTTTTATTAAACAATTTATATATCTCTCTATATATAAAAATGAATGTTTGTATGTTTGTTTGTCTGTCTGTATGTCCGGTATACAACTTCGCAGTAGTTCACTAATTCAAACCAAAATTTCCATACATAGGTAAAAAAATACGGGGAAGACGATAGGCTATTTTAAAAAATATATAAATCAATTATTAAAACTATATATTCAAATTATTATACTTAGCTCACGAACAGCGCCCTCTATCAAAGATTAGATTAAATTATGCTGATGCAAACAAATAGATAATGCCAATAACAAACAATTATGAAAAAAATCTTATCTAAATATATATCACTCGGGTAGATATGCACACGGGTCAATCCAGGGGCGAAGCCCGGGTCACCCGTCTAGTTAATTATAACAACTAAATCCGTATTTACTAAACGTCAAATTGAAATATATATATATATATATATATATTGGGAGGGTCTGGCTTATCAAGTAGCAAACCCTTCCAGCAATTTTTCCCGTATAATCTACTTCACCAGCTTGATCTATTAGGTTGGATAGATTAAAACTGGCGAAACCGCTGGGACGGTATACCACTGATGAGCTAGGCTTTCCCAATAGTTTCTCTATGCGTTTGGGGAAGTAGGAAATAGTATGATGTTAAAAAACGGTGTTAGAAAGTAGAGTTAGTTGTCCTCTTGATGGGGAAATATGTAACTAGGTTTACGGGGATTGGTGAATGGAAAGGAGACCAGAAGAACAACTACATAAACCTATGTATGTACCTATTTTGCATATACCTTTGTTTATTCTCTCGAATTTATTTCTTCATATTTTTTCCACACATTGTTGTATCTCTAGGAAGAATATGTATATAAGACTTAATGTCTTAATAAAGATAGTGATTGTTTGATTTGTATATATTTACATATGATACATTAGCGCGCCATCTGTAAGGATAATTCGAAACTATTATAGAGACGCGTATGATTCTTTTAAAAATTAAACAATTTTCTACTGCCCTTACTGCAAGAAAAAATTAATGGGAGGGCCTTGCTCATCAGTGGTGAACCCTCCCAGCGGTTTCGCCAGTTTAATCTACCATTAATTTTTCATTGCAGTAAGGGCAGTAGAAAATATTGTTTAATTTTTAAAAGAAACATACGCATCTCTATAATAGTTTCGAATTATCATAACTTTAGATGTTAGGAAGGAAGTGTGTTAAAGAAAGTAGGAAGTGTCCCAGAATATCCCACAGAGAAAGAAACATCCCGAGTGTAAACAAAAGCTCGTACAAAATGTGTCTTCCTCCCACGCTGCATTGCCATCGTGAAAGATCACGTTTCTCAGCCTTATGTTCTCATTGTTGAGTCACGTTCTGTAACGTGATGGTTGTTGTACTTTCTCCAGGCCGTGAGAAGTACTTTCCCCGTGATACATGTGTAGTGTGAGGACATACACTCATGGGGACAAAACTTAAGGAAGTTATACCTTTTAGCATGTATATTTTGGGGCAATAACTCTAAAAGATATTACAGTGACCTTTATTGAAGACACACGAGAAAACCAAGTGTTAACAAAATTGCCTTTGTCTCCTTCAAAAAGACAGACGACCGACGACATCAAAGACTTTCCATTTCTTTAAGATTTGTCTATGAGTGTATAACTGAGTTCTTTTATATATATGTAAATATCGTCTAGGACAAGTATGTATTTAATGGGAGATGAAAAAGGTTGGGAAGGATCGGTTATAGGTGTTGAACATTTCCAGCAATCTACCAGATCTCTACTGCAGTCGTAGTTACAACAAACTATGACCTGACAGCTACTCGGCACTTCGACCCATGCCACTAAGTAGCAATAAACAATTCTAAATTTTAAAAAAATCAACGATTAGTTTATATTTATTCCGACAGATGGCGCAAGCCTCTGGGAACCATTTAAAAAGATCTAAACTGTCTGTTTACTGCGTTCACGTGTCTCTATGGAAGTAAAAACTAGGATTTTCTATATGTAACACGGGTAAGGAGAGACCCATAAAATTTAGAAAACAGATTTTAAAAAAAAACCGCCCCAACGAGCTTCTTAAGGGAGGCCCATAAACTTATAAATCAAGTTAAATTTTGATATAAACAAAGAAAGAGCAAAAAAAAAAAAAACCCGTTGGAACATGACGTATTATTCTATATACAGTTACGAGCATCATGCGTTTTTTGGAATGGCGCCCTCCTATTGGTTGGCTACGATCACGCCACCTTTGCCCCCCCCCCACTCGCTTTTTCGTTTTTGTAACTATTGTGTTGGAGCGGGTCGCTCCTTAAATAAATGCATATATTAGTTAATAACTAAATGGAATCCTCTCTTTCTTTTTCCCAGTAAGAGACGCCTACGGAACCCAACAGTACATAGACAGATAAAGCACATAGGTTATAGTTATTAACTAATATATGCATTTATTTAAGGCGCCAATTTATAATTGTAACAAATAGTATTTGAATAAAAACATTCAATCGGGTAAAACACGGGCGTTGCCCGGGTCATTCGGCTAGTGGAGATATATTCGCCACAAAACAACAACTTTGTACCCCTGAAGAAGACAGACACATTTCCAATCGAAATGCCGAAAAAAAAAATTAACTATTTGAAAAAAAATCTAAAATATATATCCCTTAATCTATCTATATAAATAATGAACAATATATATATAAATAAATGATTATTCTATATTCATATTTTATGTTTTTTTTTTCTCTTAAAAACATAAACATATCTTATTTTTTTATATATAGAAACCGTAATTTAAAAAAAATGAGAGAAAAACTTTTGTATATATGTTGGTGCTAAGCCCCAATGACAGGACGTCCAGATGAGGCAAGTTGATGGTAAGACAAACAAAAGTGTCAAGATAGAATTGTGGGGAGGAGAGGTGAAGGGCCCAAAAAAAAAGACAGCTTATCTTTTCTGTTAAATCCTGCTTTCTAATTGGCTGCAGCCTCCATATCTGTCACCTTTCTAATTGGTCGAGCTGACAGACCCTTCCTAATCGCCAGATATAGTTCCACTTTTTAATTGACCGTCATTGGTCCAAAGTTTGCCTCGCTTGTGGAACGTCAACTTTTTTTTTTTTTTTTTTCTGTCAAAGCTTTTTTATTTCTCCCAGAGTTTAAGGTGACATTCAGTTGTCGTAAGAGAAACTGATGAGTTATTATCGAATGAATGTTTTTTTTTTTAGAACTATTTATAAATAAATTGCTGCTTCAGTGTCTGGTGCAATGGGACATAATTATATTGGAAGGGCCTGGCTCATCAGTAATGAACCCTATTAATCTTTCTATACGGGTAAAAACTCGCGGGTCATTCGTCTAATAATTACATAATCTTATATACATATATTACAAACAAAAAAGGCATATCCTGACCGGTCATATGATTACATATCGCGATCTAGTGGAACAAAAATCAACTAAACGTTGATTTAGGTTTGTTTCATAATATTTGTCCAACCCTTTTTCTTTGATTAATCAAGAAAAGCCAACCACATACACATTTCGGGCTGTTGTCCCTCGTCAGCGTAGTGCAGGTTGTACTTCAACGACCAAAAATTTGTTCCAAGAGGCTTTCTGATAAATCAAGAAATAGGTATTTAAAGGCCAAATTTGCGTAATTACAATGAATATATTCGAAAGAAAGAATCCTCTGAAATGTAAACAATAATTTTTAAAAACGGTCTTCGAGGATAAGGTTTATTATTGTTTTTTATTGTTTACATTTCTCTCAAAGGATCTTTCGAATTTACAAAATGTGTTAAAAGGCAAGAAAGTTATCCTCGGAGGCCGTTTTTTTATTTTTTTTAATTGTATACACTAAACATATATGAAAAAAAATATGAAAAAAGGGGTCAGGTATATCCTTCCTTATATATATAAAAATGAAATGCGAAATCGATGTTTGTTATCGCATCACGCAAAATCTACTGACTCAATCATTATGGAATTTCGCATGTAGGTAGCTGAAGATTTCGTTTAACATATAGGCTATTCAAAAAACTCAAAAAGTTAATGTGCTTTTTTTAAAAAATAAAAAACAAAAAAGCGTTAGTTCCAGTCTTTTACCGCTAGGGCGCAGCACTGGTCGCGACGATAAATGAATTTGATTTTTTTTAAAGCATCGGTGGTTCAGTGGTAGAATGCTCGCCTGCCACGCGGGCGGCCAGGGTTCGATTCCCGGCCGATGCATTTTTTTTTAACAATTTTTAAAACTCATTTATATTATATATATATATCTTCTATATAAATGGAAATTTCATAAGTGGTGTTCGCTAAAAACTTTCGTTACAATGCATCAATTTCGACCAAATTTTCAACATTTATGTAAAACGAGATGGAGCAGGTTTTGCTTAACATCAAAATATTTTTCCTAACTTTAAAATACATAACTTTGCTGTTATCGATAAAATACAAAAAATTCAACAAAGTTAATTTTATTTATATATAAATACAAAAAAAAAAAAAATTCAGCAATTCATTCAACTCAATCTAAAAAAATATTCAAAACAAGCAATTTTAAGATAACACCATATGTAAAACAGTCGGCCAAGAAAACAACAACGATATTACATCTTTCTCACATATTCACACACAATCTTGATTAATAATTAAAACTAATCTTTAGCATTGTTTATTATACTTCATAATATATAATATTCGTTAGGCAAACTTTCACTCGGATAAAACCCGGGCGAAGCCGGGTACACATCCGCTAGTATATCAATAAAAATCAAATTAATATTTTAAAATGTATTAATGAAAACAGTATTAGAAAATATTGCGGAAACAAATGTCCATCAAATAATCTGCAAGAATATGATGAAAATATGTAAATAGGTCTAGCAAACATGATGAGAGCTAGGAGGCTGAGAAATAAAGTTATTTTTGACCTGATTAGGATACCAAAGTATAGGGTGAACAGAACGGGAAATATGTAAAAGGAGAAAAACTAGGACATATGAAGCCATAGGGTCGCCGGAAGTAAAGACAGCCAAGAGAGAGCATCCCTAAGAATAAATACTGTGGGAGATTCCATAGGACCCAAAAAACATAATTAAAAAGCCATAATTAGCTTTGGCTAATCAAACCACACAGCGTGGCGGGGAAAAGAAGATTTCTTTTTTGTGGTATCTGGGTCGGCGACCTTTCTGTGTGGATGGCTTTACCGCACGTCCTTGTTTGTATTTGTGGGGCGAGAGGTTGCTTCTAGACGATAATCAGCAGCGCCTCTTCGTAAAATATATATATGGAATATTTCCTGGCCTGTCACTGTCACCATCTGACCAGAGGTGACATTCTGGGACACCTAGCGGTGGGAAAACATGGCATGATACAACTTGATGTATCACCTGTTTGTAGTCTATTAATGTTTACCCCAGGATCACAACTACATTACAAAATATATGGAATATTTGCCGGGAGGAAATTGACCTATAAAAACATAGGGCGCCTCTCTCGTCAAAATAAACGTCAAAAATAGACGCCATCTATTTGACCGTCTCCGCAAACTAGCGGCCTCGGGTCGGTGACAAAGCCACAACACCAGCTTTCGCAAACTGAGAACCGTCCACCTGAACCCCACTGGCCAAACCACTTTGCCAGCTAAACACATCTTTGGTGGATTGTGAATATTCCATTAGATCCCTTGTGAATCTCATGGAATAAAGTCCGCCCTAGGCTAAGGCCATTAGCCCGAAACCATGATCTCCAGGCTTCTCAGTTTGCCAAAGCTGGTGTTGTGGCTTTGTCACATACCCGAGGCCGCTACTTTGAGGCGATGGTCAATAGATGACGTCTAGATTTGACGTATATTTTGACGGGAGAGGCGCCCTATACTTCAAATGTTTCTTTTTACAGAACGAAAAAAAATCGTGATTTTAATTATTTAAAGGAGAAATAACGACTATTTCTCTCCTTAGAGATGAAGTATGAAAGGATGAATTGTAAATGATAGTAATGATGAACGGAAAAATAAAAATGTCCAGGGATGCATTCAAAAAACATAAATAGTGACCATCACATTCAGTGATATGTAGTTGAGCTCCCGTGACCTAAAGGAACTATCCTCCAGTTGGCCCCATTCTGTCAAGATGGAACATGAGAAGGCAAAAATTATGTCTGATCGTCTGGCATATGTGATCTTTACCAATACTCTGTGGTAAATTATTGTTTTTTTCTGTGCTCTGAAATATTTATGGCAACTTTCGTGGTACTTTCATCTAACTAGACCATCATCTGAACCTTTTTATAAACCATTCAGCCAGAACTTGACATTTGCATATCGTACAATTTTTTTCCTGCTTCCAATGTATTTATAACGTCGAGTTTTGTTGTCGTGGAGCTTTTTGTAAATAGCCATTTAATATCCTTTTATAGAATGGCATTGATTCTCGATTTACGACCTTGTGAATTAAAAACTTTCTCTTCGAGTACACAGAGAATACAATTCTATTATTTTTTTGTTGTTGTTGTTCACTTCTTTATCTCTTTCTTACTTTGCTTCTTGGATCCTGCAGTCGAGTCTTTTGTAAGACTTTGGGTCTTAATGGGGGCTTTTGTTGTTATGTTGTATATATGTATGTGTATGTATATATCATACTTACATAATCTTTCTTTTTCTTCTTCTGTATATTCCCCACTTTCACAGGCCTATCTCTCTTGTAATCTCGGGGAGAATCCTCTATAAGACCAGTGTGTCTTAATAAAGGCTTTTGTGTATGTGTGTGTGTGTGAATACAATTCTATCAGGATAAATATTCGGAGAAATATAAGCACAAATCGGATTTAAGACCGAAATTTTTAAAATCCAAAATTCCCTATTTTATATTTTGAAGATTGAACATATTTGCGAGAACCAAAGACTTGTTCGGAGTATTGGTGGGCGAGTGATCTAAACCGTTGGTTTTCGATCGCTATGACTTGGGATCGAATCCCGCATTGGGCACTTTTTTCTAATTAAAAAAATGCTACGATAGCCCCCGATTCTTGCAAAAGTCCAACCTCACCAGTGAGTACAAGTAATCAAACGGGGCTTTGGCACATTTGTAAGTGTAAACGTCGAATTGCTTTTCACATGTGCCTCTCAATGCCTCTATATTCAACAATCCTTGGATACCTAAAACTTTGACTCATGTTAAACTGACTATGTATATATATCTATGGATATTTTCATATGTAAATACTACTATGTAGTTAATGTCTGAATAAAGAGTTTTAAAATGTAAATAACACATGTGTAGACATGTGGTGCACTTACAGTAAAAGCAGTGGTGCACTTACAGTAAAAGCAGTGGTGCACTTACAGTAAAAGCCAACTTCTACCCACCATGATTATCATGGACCGTATTTAAAGTAAGAACAACATAAAATTTATAAAATACCATGAGAAGCAATGAGGCAAGTTTGCAAAGTAGGAAAATATACAAATTTAAAATTTATAATCTGTTCATATAAAATAATAAATAATGCGTTACAATATCACCTGACCTTTTTTCTATTTAAAAAAAAAATCTTTTTTTTTTTACACAGTTAAACCTGTCTATAGCGTCCCCTCTAAATAGCGCCTTCCTCTCTATAGCGTCCGATTTTAAATACGTAGTACGATGCGATTTACATTAAAAGTGACCTGTCTATAGCACCCCCTTTCTGTAGCACTATATTTTGGTGAGTCCCAAGAGGGGGCGCTATAGACAGGTTTAACTATAAATATTAAAATCATAAAAGGCATATCCTGACGACAAGCACATGGTCTTTTTAGATGACAGAGTGCCATCTAGTTGAACAGAAATCAACTAAACGTTTTTAGACCACCACGTGCTCGTGGTCAGGATATGACTTTTTTTTTATTTTAATACCAACACCTGACCTTTTTATAATTATTTTTTCACATATATATTTCACATATAATATTACACAACTTCCTTGTTTTGATGTTGATTATAGTACTACCTTGAAAAGAGAGATATAGAAGAGAGAAAGAGAGTATAGCTAGATAGACGTAGGAACACAACGAGGTGTAAACCAGTTCACCAAGAGAGAGACTAACCTAACCATAGAGATAGAAGAAAGCTAAGTAAGCCAGGTGGAGGGAGGGATGTTACATAGAGGAGGTCACGTGAGTTTAGTCATAGCTGTGGGCGCCCAAGGACACCGTGGCCAATGGCCTGGTTCCATGTTACTTGGGTCCATATTTACATATCTACCCACTTTAAGTCATATAATTGTTGTAAAAATACTCTGTTGTTGTTAGTTTATCAACTTAAATATTTGGTTACGTCCACTGTACCATTCTTGTAGATTATCACTTGTGAAATTATTATCACGTTTTGTATTCTATAGATTTTGTTAATAAATTAACATTTTAGTTAGCTGAAGAAGGTGCTTGTCCGAAAGCTTCCTTTAACTATGCAAATAAAAAGAGTTGCGGCGTCTTATGTTTTTTTTATTTTTATAAATGGTTTATTTGGATTTGTTTATGTATGTATTACACCTTGTGTTTTGTAGCTATAATCTAAATGTTACATAACACGCCATCTATAATCAAGAAATGAAACTATTTGCGTGTAATTCTACTGTCCCCTTAATGCTTATGTGAATATTTTGCTTAAATACCAGAACCAGGGTGTAACAATGTTCGATATATAAGCAGAATCATTCAATATACAAGAGTAGAGCTCTAATAAAAGCGGTATGGTAGATTAAACTGGCGAAACCGCTGGGAGAGTTCATGACTGATGAGCCAGGCCCTCCAAAAAAAAAAATTAATCACAGTTAAGAACAGTCAGATGTGTTTGATTTGAAAATAAAAGTTCGTGCTTAAATAATATTATATATCTGGAATTGTATTTATCCAATATACAGGTTTAAAGCGGTGAATTGAAACTTTACAGCAACAAAACAATCGGAATAAAAACGGCGTTATAAAACAGGAGATATAAAAAGCAGCAGGGAAGGAAGGATCAGTTGGGATCCCGGAGGATTGCGGCGGGATTAGACCAAGCTGATCCTTTGAGACGCTTAAGTCCTCTAAGTTGGGGAACAGCGAAACAATTAGACACAGGTTCGAAACCCGTATAGATACATCTTTTATTTATAATTATTCCATACTCTCATTTTACTTAGAAATTGTTTCCATACTCTCATTTCCTACCGTTCTATTTCCATTCAATTTGTCATCAAAACTCTCTTCACCAATTCAATACCTCCTACAACAATATATCCAAGTCTTCTCTCTGATGGCTGTCAACAGTTACTCTCTCAATCTGCTCAACACCAAAGTTCCGTCAGTACTGTAAAAAGCGGTGATACAGGACTGACCCAAGAGGCGTTATAGGTATAAGGACAACTATAATCTCCCAATTCACTATAGAAACAACACAAGTCAGGGAGAAGATCTTCTTTTATATAACAGGATGATTGTACAAAATGACACGAGTGACAATGGTTTATAATACACTTCAAGAGTTTTTTTCTCCACATAATTATTTTTTTCCCTAAGATATATTTATAAATGACTACGGCGTATAATTATAAAGCTATACAACCAGTTTAACCGCATAAGTTTCTTTTTATTCATGAAAAATCATTTTTAATTTCAAAGAGAAATAATTTAATATTTCTAACTTTTTTTGGATGACGTATGAAAAGGTTGAATATATGAAGAGTGATGGTCTATATATGAATGGATGACGCATGGAGGGTGAAAAATATGAAGAGTAATGGCGAACGGAAAAAATAAAAGTGTCCAGGAGCGGGAATCGAACCCACACGGTTAAACTGGTTGTATATCTCTAAGCAATATTGCTAAACCTATTATACAAAGTGTGCAAAAATTGACAAACTTTGTATAATAGGTTTATCAATATAGCTTAGGGGGAAAAAATAATTATGTAAAAAAAAAATTGAAGTGTATATATACAATTACCACTCGTGTCTTTTTGTAGCCATAGAAGGACGTCTTGCTTGTACGATTGTCGTCTTATATTAAGAAGAACCTGACTTGTGTACTGGAAGCGGTGACCTAGAACGGCAGTGTGTCGCCAAGTCATGACTCAGACACCAGCAGACAAAGGTGTCACACCATGTTCAGTCATCCAAACCCACATATCTACGTGTCCTGGTGGTAGAATAGCAATGACACTCATAAACTGGTTAATTCTACGGGGGAATAGTGGGACACTGTGTCAATTCTCTCTATTTAGGACATTCAAGTCTAAACTGCATTAAAAGACCTCGATTTTATAGTTCTGAGTCCTAAATAACAGTATTTCTGAGCCAATACCTCTTATCTAATAATTCCTAACATTTCAGTAAGGTCTGCAGAAATAATATTTGATAATGCACTCATAGACAAAACTTATGGAAAGTCGTTGATGTAGCCGGTAATGTAATTCTACTGTCCTCAAAGCTTATGTCCATAGTTTTCTTAATTAGCATAACCAAAATTCCACCTAAAATATCGTATATAGAAGCAGAATCGTCAAATACAGTATTAGAGCTCTTTAAAGCAGTGGATTAAACTGGCGAAACTGCTGGGAGTGTTCACCACTGATGAGCCAGACCCACCCTATATAATTTTCATCGCAACTAAACGAGTTTGAAGTTTGTTTTATTTAAAAAACATAAACAAATTCGTGCATGATAGTTTCATTTCGCGCTTTAAAAATGCAGAATTTGAGAACCAATCTGATTTAAGACCGAATAATATATCCATTCAGTTTGGTCTTAAATAGAGAATTACCTATAACAAATATATATTGAAAAAAGAGCAATTCATAAATAAATCTTTAACCCTTTAAGCGCCAGGCAAGACGATGTATCAGTTTGATGTGACTTGATGCTCCTTTTCTCCTTAATTAATTGTATTTTAAAGCGTATATTCTGTTGCATTGTGTTTCATATGTTTATATGAATCATAAAGCGTTTAATAAAAAATAATAATAATTTAAAGAATAGTTTGATGTCTTTTGAAGGCTAACAATAATCAGGAATGACCTTGAAAACGGCCGGCACCTAAAGGGTTAATTAAAAAGGCATATATTGAAAAAAAAAAAGATATTTTGATCTAATATATGCCTTTTTAATTTAATATACATGTTATATATTAAAATATTATTATATTTAAAATTATATATTTCATAGTTACAAATACTGCTAAATCGGCCGCCAGAGGTCGCGCTTTCTCTATAAATACTCATTGTTGTTCTTCCCCGTTGGTTCGGCTCAAACATGTTTGTAATTATGTAAATAATATTTTGTTTTATTTATTCTTACGCCTTAAGCCAGGCAGTACTTTTACCAAATTATGTTTATTCTAAAGCTCAATTAAAGCAATCTCTTATCAAAACTATTTTTTATTATTATTCTTTCAATATTTATGCCACGACTGCTCAACAAATATCTCTATTTTCAAAATAATCAGCATCAAGTATTAATTCTATATAACTAATTATCAAAAATCAAACAGATTTTTTTTTTTCTATTATAAGATACATATACGCACAGATTATTTATTATCTCTAAGAATACAATGTAGCCGCGTTATAATTTACAGGGAAGAGAGAAAACCAAGGTGTTACGTGTAATACCGACAAAGGAAAGACTAGAGGGGAAATGAAACCATGGCGGCGTTGGGTGTGTAAATTATAAACCTGTTGATTGGGTCACGTCGTTACCTCTTCTTCTCTAAGTGACATAACTCTCTGTAGATACCTTCAGCCCGGTGTAGACTCTTTAAAAAGATAACCGGAATACTTGTGTGTATGCTGAGAGGGTCAGAGCGGGTTCTATTCACGTTCCCTCTGGTGTGGTTCAGAGATGATTATCATTGCAAGTCGACTTTTTTTTTTTTAAGGAGACAGAGGCAATTTTATTTACACTTGTTTATCTCGTGTGTCTTCAATAAAGGTTACTGTGTATTACATACCGTTTCAGGATTATTGAATGAATCCCGATATACATGCTAAAAGGTACAACTTCCTTAAATTTTGTATATGGGGAAAATTATCAAATATGAATATCACGAAATATAGTGGAATGCATTAGAGTTGTATGCTGCTATGAACACCATAAATGAAAAAATGGAAATCCCTCAAGGACTACATCCAATTCCTGATATCCTGTTTTATAAAATCTCACCAAAAGTCCACTCCAATAGCCAATACACGCGTGTGATTCGTGAACTGCTTGATATATGGGAGGAAATTGATCCATAGAAGCATAGGGCGCCTCTCCCGTCAAAATAAACGTCAAAACCTGACGCCATCTATTGACCGTCGCCGCAACTAGCGGCCTCGGGTCGGTGACAAAGCCACAACACCAGCTTTGGCAAACTGAGAATCGTCCACCTAGAGACTATGGTTTCGGGCTAATGGCTCTCGTCAGTCTATTTATATATATAAGTCTTTATTAAGGACACTCGTCCCATACAGAATTCTCCCAGATACAGAAGTAAACATAACAGTTATCTAGCAAGTGGAGCTTAACATCGACCTTTCTTCAAGTTGGATCCATCATCTGTGTTACGTCTATTGTCTGTGCTGTTTTCCAGAATTTGTGGAAAGCAAATACATTGGGTTTCCTTTTTACTACTTTTAAACTGATTGATATAAAGGGAAACTTTTAGTTTTTTTTGAAATATCGCGTTTATATATTAGGTTATTGGTTTTTTCTTGTTTAACTCCAAGCTATGCCTTATTGATCGTATACAAATACGAACGTATATTGATGTTTATAATAAAGATTCTTTCCTGCTTTTTACATTTAGACATATTCAATAAGAAATCAAAGGTTTGTTTTCTTTTCTCATTTCTTTCATTTCTTGAACCTTCGGGCTAACATGTCTTTCAACACAGAGACCCAGTAATACTGATCTATTACTTCTGGGTCTCCGTGTTATAATTGGCAAAAAAAAAACAATGATAATATAAATAAATAAATGATGAGAATGTACAATGATTTTAGGAGCTAGGGAGGCTCCATCACCTTGATATGGTCCTCCTCCAGACAAGGTCTTCTTGGACTCCTTGCATCTCCAGGCTCAAGAATATTAATTATAATTGGCATGTTATCCCGAAAACTCAAGAAATAAAAGAAATGAGAAAAGAAACCAAAACCTTTGATTACTTATTGAATATGTTAAAATATTGATATTTGACTGAGGCACAAGGTGTCGATAGAGTTGTCACAAGAATCAGGACATCTGTAGACTCCCACGTTCTGGTTTACTAAAGTCCCCGAAGGAAGTCTATGCTCCATTGGTTAGGAAGGAACTAACACTGAATGTAGGCCAACATTCCTCCACGCCTGTGTTCATCCATTCTTCTGTCTCTCACTCTTACTACATTGGCAACTTCCATGTGAAGCCATAAGTCGCTACAATATAACCGCTTTAATACTTTACAAAATCTATAGAACAACAGTCTTTGATTTCCAGACTTAAGTCATCTACGGACAATGACTTTCCAGAATAGTTGCAAGGTTTTCCCACTATGTACTAAGTGCAATTCTCAGCCTGCGAACCCCAAGACATATTATTGACTGTATTGATTCATCCATTGATGAGCTCTACTCTTCCCCAGCAGACACCATCAAAAGTCTCAAGCTTTACAAGCTTGATACCTTAGTGTGATTGAGTGGAGATAAGAAAGAAGAAGAAGATCAAATCTATGATAAAGAAGTCATTAAATGCTTAACAACGCGGTCTATATAAGCAGAATGAACAATTTAACAAACTCAACAAGCAACCCAGGGTTAATTTTCTTTAACCATCTTTATTTCTCTAGCTTTCGGGGGTCAACATACCCTTTGTTTGCGCCTAGTTATGTAAATCACTAGCTAGGCTGCATTGATTTATAATCATGCAAATTATTCTTTCTTTCTTTTAATTATGTAAATATGTGTGTATATAAAATGAGTGAAAGATTCAATAAAGTCAGTGTGTCAGCTAAACGCCGTGAGGCTGTGTGGCCATTCTCTTGTTGTTACATCGCATTTGGATAGGGAGAATCTCTCAGTAGTCAATCCGCAGGTCGAGGTGAAAACATACAGTCCAAATTAAGCTCTGCCGAAAGATAGTCAACATCTAAAACAAAGGTTAAGAAGCTACACGGATTTCCAAACTATTACTGTGAGGATCCAAGCTGCAACACCCTTTAACAGGAGAACTAGACGTCTTGAAGAAGGAATAAAAGTTAACGGTGACTAGTTATTTTTATCAATGCTGTAAATTCGGCAAGCTTTCGGACTTTGACCTCCTTCAACAGGCAACTTTCCAAGAAACTGAAAGAGAATATTTATATACAGGTAAATATTTACATAATTAGAAATTTTGTTAGCGAAATAAATGATTATTATACAAAATTCTTTTCTCTTTATCTATGTATACAAATTTGTTCTAAGAGAAGGATGACTACCTTAAGATGCAGGGAAAGGGAAAAAACTATCTATAACTTCCAGATTACTAGTTCTAGGTGCTCCTGTTGAAGGGTATGTTGACCACCGAAAGCTAGAGAAATACAAATAGTTACAAGAAATCTGATCCTGGATTGCTCTACAGTTGTTCCAAGTCTTCCCGATTATTTTTCATCCTCAGTTCCCTCATTATGGAGAAATTAGGTCTTATAGTTTTTTTATAAAGACAAATGAGATAATACACTGATGGAGAGACAAAACTTAAGGAATTGATAAGGCACAATTTGGATTATAGATTATAAATACAAGGTAATAAGACCAAATCCACACAGATCCAATTTACACACTATTTATTTATTTGGATTTGGTCTTATTACCTTGTGTTCAAAACTTAAGGAAGTTGTACATTTTAGCATGTATATCGGACCAATTTTGGACCCTTACTAAATCCATGAAAGAAATAGTCACTTTGAGATGCCCTTCTGGATTCAACGATGCTCGGAACTTGGAAGAATCCGTGAAGAAACCAAGGCGAGCATCTTGGACCGAGCTAGAGATTCCGAAAAGACTAAATCAAACCATTGAAATTTCAATTCCGAGAGACTGGTTATTAGAAAAGAAAGGAGAAATGTGTCTGGAGAGAAAATCATTATATTCAAATATTGTTGAGATGAGGAAAGTGACAAGCCAGAACGGATTGACTTAAATTATACAAATCAAACTGGAAGAAAGGTAAAGCTGGGTGCAGACAACGGAGCGAGGTCATGAACTTTAATGGAATAGAGGGAATTGAATGCTTAATATGGCGTCAATTGTGTATTCATGGCTTCCTTTCATGGATGGTCTTCCTATAGATATCTCTGATGATGGGACATCTACACTCATGGACAGAACTTAAGGAAATTGAAAGTCTTTGATATCGCTGGTCGTCTATATATATATTTTTAAGTAGATAATTTTGTTCACACTTGGTTATCTCGTGTGTCTTCAATAAAGATCACTGTGTATCAAATATATTTCAGAGATATTGTCAGAATCCCGATATTCATGCTTAAAAGGTAAAACTTCCTTAAGTTTTGTCTATGAGTGTATATTAATTTCCTATAGGGCTATACTACAGACCTGCTTCAGGCGTTTTATTAACGACAATTTTAAAATAATAATAATAAAAAAAACCTTATATTGATCGTGCTTATAAAAGTTTGGTTGATGGCTTGCTCCATCTATCGGAATAAATATCAAATAATCGTGTTTTTTTTTCTATTTTATTCTATAATTTTCAAGTTCTGAAATTACGAAATCAATGATAAATTGATATTTATTCCGATAGATGGCGCAAGCTATCAATACTCTATCACAAAATATTTGTTTTCTTTTACCGGCCGATTCCGTAGATATATACTTTTATCACATTTTATAACAAAATAGTTTTTAAATAGTTAAATGAAGATTTTATACACAAGTCTAGCATTCCCGTTTAGCGATCCTATAAATTTTACATCGCATGTATGACGAGTTAAATTAGACGGAAAATTAAAGAGAATGTGTTTGTTTTTTTGCCATTAATATGAACAATAAAAAACAAGGGGCCATCTATTACTCGTCTCTGTAGAGAACAAGTAGACTCAAATTAGTGACAACACCACTTTTAGTAAACTTGGAAAGTCTTTCGGTAGTCATCAATGCAGTGAGAATATTTGCATATGTACAAAATATGTAAAAGAATATATGTACGTAAAAATACCCTTTTTTATAGACTACTACGCTCTAAAGGACTAAAACTGGCGTCGCAAGATGTATTTAAGGAAGAGTCTGCCATTAAAAAAAGCGCTGGCTTTACAAAAGATTAAACCAAATATGTCCGCAGCGCACCTCCCAAAACAATACGAGCGCTTTATAAATACCGCGTGATGGCCAAGTAGGTTATGTAAATAACCTTTGGTTCAGGAAGTCCAACCTGCGGCTGTTGTCTAACGGTTACTTGGGACTTTTACCGCACAAGAAATCAATATATAAATGAGAAAACAACAGAAAAAATAAAAATGTACAAGAATATATGTATGTAAAAAATACCCTTTTTATAGACTACTACGCTCTAAAGGAACAAAAACTTCTGCCATCTAAAAAGCCCATGTGTTTTTGGTCAGGATACACCTTCATTATTTTTAATATATATATTAAAATGCTTTCGAAAAAATTTCCCGTCAAAATAGACGGAAAAACTATGCGTCATCTTTTAACCGTCTCTGCAATTCAGTGGACTCGGGTCGGTGGTAAAGTTACAACACCAGATTTTGTAAATTCAAAAGTTTCACCTGGAGATCAGGCTTTCGAGTTATGCTCCTCGTTAGTTCATATTTGACTTCGATTCCATGAGTTTCACAAGGGATTTGTGAAATTTCACGGCGAGATATGTAAAGTGGACGGATCGTCAAATCTATTGCCAGAATATATAAGCGGAAATTTTATTGAGAGGAATTCAATATTAAAAAAATAATACTAAAATAAACTTCTCCCGTCAAAATTGACGCAAAAACTAAGCCCCACTATTGCAAGTAACCAAACGGGGCTCTGACACAATTCAAGTTAGAACTTTCGATGTGAAGGGTTTAAGGTAACAGATAGGTGCAGTCATCTATTTGCCATGATGTCCATCTATGCAAATATACCTCTTAATCGCCATATATGTAAATATATTTGGTGTGTTGTTGTTGTTGTCGTGTCCAAAGAAGAGTCTCAGATGTCTCCATGCATCTCCATCACAGCAGCAGCAATATCCACTATCTTGGGTGTGTAAAGCTGCTGCTCTGGGTCTAAGTCAATTTTCTGCAAGGCTGCGGCCATTGCTGGGCATGAGAATATGTGGGTAGGTGTTAGTTCCACACCAGGACAGTTGTTGCATGTCCTATAGGTTCTTGTGCCATCTGAATGTATTGTCATTCCTTTATTTGGTGTGTGTCCGTCCGGGTTATATAAATAACTAAAGAAACACAGGTCGTGGAGATGAACCTTCTTCATATGTATAAACCACTCGTGTCATTCTGTACCCGTAGAAGACGTCTTACCTGAAAACTTGTACAATCGTTCTGTTATATAAAGAATCTCTTCTCTCCCTGACTTGTTTACTTCTTCTATAGTGAATAGAGAGATTGTCTTAATATAAAACTACATAATGCGTCTTATCATTGTAGAACGACACGTTTGACAAGTTTCACCACAAATGTTTCTTTTGAACGAAAATTCGTAATTTATTTTAAGGAGAAACAGTCGTTATCTCTCCTTAAAATAAATTACGATTTTGAAGAAACATTTGCGGTAAAAATTGTCAAACGAGTCATAAAACTATATGTAGTTTGAATAGATCGGTGTGGATGTTTGTTGAGATACGAGGCGATGATGAGAGACCCACCTGGAAGACCCGAGAGAGAATCCTCCTGTAGGGCCTGAAGAAGGCGGAGCGGGCAGGAGCGGAGAACTGCCAACGCTCCATGCTAGGAATCAGCCGCTGTACACACATCCCACGTTTTATACACAATTCTGACAATTACAAATATTTTATTGATACTCTAAGTCAATTGTTACAAAAATTAATGAGAATTTACAATTCAGTGAATAAAATATAAAAAAGTGTTCTCAGGAAGGAAGGCTCCTCTATCTTGTTCTACTCCAGACAGGATCATCATGGCACGTTTTAAAGAATAGCGCGACTTTATATTTAACCATTACCTATTAAATTCTAGACAGAGCTCTCTAGTAATTCGAACCTTTTAACAGACCAGAAGACAAGAAAAATTGTCACATCAGTCTCTAAATGTGTTTTACCATGGATTTACCACTCGGAAACTTGGCATTATGCTGCTACCAAACCATCTTAGTTGACAGCGCACTACTTACACCCGTGGCCAAAACTTAAGGAAGTTGTAGCATATATATCGGGATAATAACTCTGAAATAACACTCATGGATAAAACTTAAGGAAGTTGTACTTTTAGCATATATATCGGGATAATAATTCTGAAATAACACTCACGGACAAAACTTAAGGAAGTTGTAGCATGTATATCGGGATAATAACTCTGAAATAACACTCATGGACAAAACTTAAGGAAGTTGTAGCATGTATATCGGGACAATAACTCTGAAAGATATTACAGTGAACTTTATAGAAGATACACGAGATAACCAATATATGCTCCATAGTTTCTTTAAACCTCTACTTACCTTCTGTATGTTTCTTTAAAACGAAGACTATATATTTGTTGGGAAGAAAGGTTTATACTGGCGAAACCACTACGAGGATTCACCATGCTCCTAACAAATATTTTTCGCATTTTACAGTACCAAAAAATCTGCTAAAAATATTTTACAATTATAAAGTGAAAGTGTTGTATAAAATACTCATTAATAGAGTGTTTATACTGAACAGGTTCAATAAAGTATCAAATTAAGCTTAAAATCACCAAGAAAAAAGTCAAATAATACAAATTCACTAATAGCAAACCATTTCAGAAAGACGCAGATTTTTATCCCAATTCATCAATTCTAGAATCATCCATTCTGGAAGTAATCTAGACGATATATTCAGGAAACCTATCTTAGTTGACAGCTCACTACTTACACTCATGGAGACAAAACTTAAGGAAATTATACCTTTTCGCATATATATCGGGACAATAACTCTGAAAGATATTACAGTGACCTTTATTGAATATACACAAGCTAACCAAATGTGAACAAAATTGCCTCTGTCTCCTTAAAAAAAAAATAAAATAAATAGACGACCGGTGACATCAAAAACTTTCCACTGAGTGTACTTATCCGCTACAGCATTACTTATCCGATAATAGAAATGGATTCAACTTCTACTAAGACATCTCCATCACCTGACTTCAACTGACGTGTTGTCCTCTACTGTCCTACAACGGTGTGTAAGGTGTTAGGTAATTAAAGTAAGTAAGAAGGATGAATCCGTAACCAATTTAACTTTGCATATTATTTATTATTAATAGTAATTATACAAAACAAATCTTGGTATATATGTCTACATGAAAACAACAAAACTATAATTATCTATGTACAAGTTCCTTTTCAAACACGAGCTCATCTATAGCCAATGTTACTCTGTGTAATATTCCAACATAAGGAACAGACCAACAGTATTCAATACTGGTTATACATCAACCACATCTCAACAACCATAGTTATCATAAATATAAACTATTTGATGATTGTTTTTGAATATAAACAATTTTCTACTTCTCTTACTTCCAAAAAGAATCACACGTCCTCAAAAAATAGTTAATATTTCTTATAAAAGATGGCGCACTAATGTACCATAGTTACATATGGGATAGTTAATGGCAGGTCATCATACATAGTCTCAAATATTTGCATAACATCATAGCTTACCTATTTTACATATAGTTATAGCGATGGTACCAATCCAATATATTCATCCAATCACAAGGCAGAATACTCTATTACTATAACATTATTACTATATATTTCACAATATATAACACAATCCATTTATATATAGAGTTGTGAATAACATATTAAAATGTGTCCATTACCTCACAATTATAATCTCCCTATTTACATATATCTCCTTATGTAATTAATTCAAAGAAAGCCTCTCTCCGAAAGCTTCCATGACGAGATCAATATATAGAGAGAGAGATTGAAACTGATTTTTATTACAATGTCCATATAAGATTATATATGGTTAAATACAGAATAAATATGAATAAATAAGATTATATAATTGATAAATATATGAATAAATAGATATGAATATATATATGATAGAGAGGGAGAGTTTATTAATGTACATAACCTGGTGAATATTGCCGACATTCTATAGGTAGGAGGTATATTCACTATTCCGTGTTTGACAAAGTATCTTTATTCCATTATAAATATAATCAAGATGGAAGGCTTTCGAGTATTGAGAACTATTTATTCTATGGACAAATACAACAAACAACAACAAAAGCCTTTATTGAGGACCTCTCGTCCTATAAAGGATTCGCCAGTTTACAGAGTAATTGAAGAGAAGAGAACTAAGAATACAGAGATATATGTAGTAGGTATAGTATAGTATTTTCTACACTGTGGCTATATACAACAGCAGCAACAAGCCTTTTAATGGAATCAAAGTCCCATACAGGATTCGTCATTCTAATCCTGACAAAGATTATTTACATATAATTATTTACATCAATTAGATTATGTATATAGCTTCCCTTTCTCTTCAGCCGTCTTCCAAAATTTGAACAACGCAAAAGCTCCAGCTCTGTTTCTCACCACCTCATTCAACAGGAGCTCCAAAGAGCGTCCCTCAAGGCCTATTTCACTGAGGAGCACTTCTCGTTCGTCTTTCAGCCCCATACATGACAGTAAATGGTGATGTAGCCCCGGCTCCATTCTTGTCCCGCAAATCTCGCATGTCCATCCGTCTGTTTTAAATATTCTGGGGCGATCATCTCTATGGGCAAATACACTGTCTAACTGAAGAAAAACAACAACTAGTAAATCTTTTTATTACCTCGATTTTATAATGGAACTTTAGAATACTTTTTAACGCCTTGCCAAATGTGAAAAAAAAAAAAAGTACAAATGTGATATTGTACTGGGATAAGGTGCATAAATTAAGAAAAAGGCATCTCCTTATCGTGCAACTGAAAGTTGTTGATGGCTTGCGCCATCTATCGGAATAAATACCAACTATTCTCGTTGATTTCTAATTATTCCAGAATTGGCCATAATCAAGAATGGGTAATTGGCCAATTCTAGAATATTTAGAAATCAACGAGAATAGTTTATATTTATTCCGATAGATGGCGCAAGCCATCAGCAAGTTTCAGTTGCACGATAAGGAGATGCCTGTTTATGACGTGTTTATGATTCTTTTAAATAAAACAATATTTTTTCTACTGTCCTTACTGCAATGATAAAATAATGGGAAGGCCTCTGACTCATTAGTAGTGAACTCTCCCAGCGGTTTCGCCAGTTTAATCTACCGCTCTATTATTGTATTTTGCTGTTTTGTTTTCATACTGATACTGAAGATCAACTCTTGGAAAAGTTATTTTAAACAACTATGGAAAGACATAAGGGCTTTGAAAGGACAGAGTATAAAAATACAAATAATATTAAATTTATAAATTCTATTTTTATATACACACTCATGGGCAGAACTTGAAGGAAGTGGAAAGTCTTTGATATCGCCGGTCGTCTATTTTTTATCTTTATATTTTTTTTTTTTTTTAAGATAGAGGCAATTTTGTTCACATTTGGTTATCTCGCGTGTCTTCAATAAAGGTCACTGTAATATCTTTCAGAGTTATTGTCTTAATCCCGATATACACGCTAAAAGGTACAACTTCCTTAAGTTTTGTCCATGAGTGTAAAAAACGTTTATAAGAATATTTATATAAATAAATAAATATGACACACCGCAACTGTGTTATTAAAATAATTTTATGAGGGTGAGCTTTCGGAATGCGTCCCTTTCTCAATCCAAGGTTAAAAAAATGAAAAAAAAAATTAATATAGGTTAGCCGAGAGAGAGAGATGATATAAATATGATTTATTGGAATAACGCTCAATAAAAAAAGTTCAGAATAATAAAAGTTTTACGGCGGTGTACGTATGGTACCCAGTGATGTCCAGAGGGGACAGGCGATGTCCTAAAACCCTCCTGTGTCCCGGATAAAAAAGCCCCGGAGAATATCCAGTAGGTCAAGGAGACGCCAGGGGAAATTCTCTGGTAGACACACACTCACTGATGGGGTCTACTATACGTCTTAGACGGTGTTTATAGGGTGTACGGGTTTGTAATATAAGGTTGTTCCAAAAGTTCGTGTTTTTATTATTACTTGGCGAATAATACTATTACAACGAATACATTATAATACATCTTACTTTAAAATTACAATTATATTCTCACAATAATTTTTTTATTTAAAAAAACGCTAGCTTTCAAGCGTTAATCGCTCTTCAACGGGCTCACAATAATATCGACTTGATCCCACCAGAAATATTTACAAAAAACAAACGCGCGCAGCGTGGATATTTATAACTGAAATTTTTGAATTTGTGCGTTTGTTTTTTGTAAATATTTCTGGTGGGATCAAGTCGATATTATAGTAAGCCCGTTGAAGAGCGATTATCACTTGAAAGCTAGCGTTTTTTAAATAAAAAAGATACTCATTGTGAGAATATAATTGTAATTTTAATACTTTATTCACATTTTTATCATAAATAGACATCTTACTTTATACATAATACAAAGACATCTATATATATAATTGCCTTATTTTGTCTGTCTGAAGCTCACAGATAGAATGCGCGCCCATTGGCTGCCGGCGAACACGTGATCTCCCTGCCCCCCTCTAGACAACTCTGTTATCAGCTGTGTGATACATACACCTGTCTATAGCGGCCATTCTAGACAACCCTGTTATCAGCAGTGTGTTACATCCACCTGTCTATACAGACCACCCTGTCTATAGCGGTCACTTTAGGCAACCCTGTAATCAGCAGTGTGTTACATCCACCTGTCTATACAGACCACCCTGTCTATAGCGACCACTCTAGACAACCCTGTTATCAGCTGTGTGATACATCCACCTGTCTATACAGACCACCCTGTATATAGCGGACATTCTAGATAACCCTGTTATCAGCTGTGTGATACATACACCTGTCTATAGCGGCCACTCTAGACAACCCTGTTATCAGCTGTGTGATACATCCACCTGTCTATACAGACCGCCCTGTCTATAGCGGTCACTTTAGGCAACCCTGTTATCATCAGTGTGTTACATTCACCTGTCTATACAGACCACCCTGTCTATAGCGGTCACTTTAGGCAACCCTGTTATCAGCAGTGTGATACATCCACCTGTCTATACAGACCACCCTGTATATAGCGGCCATTCTAGATAACCCTGTTATCAGCTGTGTGATACATACACCTGTCTATAGCGGCCACTCTAGACAACCCTGTTATCAGCTGTGTGATACATCCACCTGTCTATACAGACCACCCTGTCTATAGCGGTCACTTTAGGCAACCCTGTTATCATCAGTGTGTTACATTCACCTGTCTATACAGACCACCCTGTCTATAGCGGTCACTTTAGGCAACCCTGTTATCAGCAGTGTGATACATACACCTGTCTATACAGACCACCCTGTCTATAGCGGTCACTTTAGGCAACCCTGTTATCAGCAGTGTGATACATACACCTGTCTATACAGACCACCCTGTCTATAGCGACCACTCTAGACAACCCTGTTATCAGCTGTGTGATACATCCACCTGTCTATACAGACCACCCTGTATATAGCGGCCATTCTAGATAACCCTGTTATCAGGTGTGTGATACATACACCTGTCTATAGCGGCCACTCTAGACAACCCTGTTATCAGCTGTGTGATACATCCACCTGTCTATACAGACCACCCTGTCTATAGCGGTCACTTTAGGCAACCCTGTTATCATCAGTGTGTTACATTCACCTGTCTATACAGACCACCCTGTCTATAGCAGTCACTTTAGGCAACCCTGTTATCAGCAGTGTGATACATACACCTGTCTATACAGACCACCCTGTCTATAGCGACCACTCTAGACAACCCTGTTATCAGCTGTGTGATACATCCACCTGTCTATACAGACCACCCTGTCTATAGCGGCCACTCTAGGCAACCCTGTTATCAGCTGTGTGATACATCCACCTGTCTATACAGACCACCCTGTCTATAGCGGCCACTCTAGACAACCCTGTTATCAGCTGTGTGATACATACACCTGTCTATACAGACCACCCTGTCTATAGCGACCACTCTAGACAACCCTGTTATCAGCTGTGTGATACATCCACCTGTCTATACAGACCACCCTGTATATAGCGGCCATTCTAAATAACCCTGTTACCAGGTGTGTGATACATACACCTGTCTATAGCGGCCACTCTAGACAACCCTGTTATCAGCTGTGTGATACATCCACCTGTCTATACAGACCACCCTGTCTATAGCGGCCACTCTAGGCAACCCTGTTATCAGCTGTGTGATACATCCACCTGTCTATACAGACCACCCTGTCTATAGCGGCCACTCTAGGCAACCCTAGGAAGCAAGATGTATACAAGGTGTAGACAAGATGAAGATTAAAACGTTTTTTTAAAATATATTCGCACTCGGGTAAAACCCGGGCGTTGCCCGGGCCATTCGTCTAGTAATACATAACGGCGAATTACTACAGATAACTTCATTAAATCAACTTCCATCATTGCTTAACATACTGTAAATAACTAACTTGCGATTTCTTCTATCTGCTTATGTTGTTGCTTATTTGTTTAATGTATATGTTTTTTCAATGCTCTTTTTCTTAATTATTTTATTTTTGATAGTTCTGTTACCTACTCTACTACAATTATTGTAAATAGTTTCACGCGTAATTATCCAGATCGGATATAGCGTGTCGCAACTGGTAAATAAATAAATAAAAATAACAGCGAATAATATTGGTATTTCAATTTTTTGCATGGGGTTTACAAACTTTTGGGACAATCTTGTACTACAAGAATTAGCTCTAGTTTATGTTGACTACAAGCTTTCGGATGAATCCCTTCAACAAGGTAAAAGAAAAGATGAAAATACCTATACGACAACACTGTAATTCGCAATCTATCAGGTGATCTTTATTTATCATCTCTATTTCTACTTGTTTAAGGGAATAATCAGAAAGCTTGAACTCAAAAAACAATATATAATCATATAATATATGATTAACTATTTTAAACTATTTTATGCAAATTTTTCAACGCACGATGGAATATAATAATTACGCGTCTAAAATAGTTGCATTTTTTAATAACAGATGGCGCGCTAATGCATCCTAAGTTTGTGCTGTGCTCCAGTATAAAAGAGAGAGAGAGAAACAGTGTTCTATATCATTCTCCGCGGATCACCACCCCCTGATCCTCCTCTACATCCCGGCTCTCCTGGGCCTCACCCGGCGATGATCCCCTGGCCACCCATCTCCCTCCAACAGTGCAATGTACCATAGTACTTTGTATATATTCCGCTTCCATCGGGGCTCAAAAATCATTCATTTTGATTAGCAGCCCCGTAAATAAAGATATATCCGTCCGTGTTCTATATCATTAAAAGAGGAGACCGTAGCCCGGTGACACCTATGTAACACAGAATGGTAACAAACACCAGTTTACGAGCCATTAAGGTAAACCCCAGCGCCATAAACTGACAGATACTATTTAACACCTAGAGACCTATCCCAATTTGACGAAACTTTCCGACCTTACTTCTTTTTTTAAGACTTTCCGTAGAAAATCAAAAACCAACGACTTCCAAACACGGAATACAACTTTATTATTGTTATTTTGTTTAATTTATCCCGCACAGAACACATGAATCAATAAATACTTTTAAATATTTCTGAATTTATACAAGCCTACACTCATGGACAAAACTTAAGGAAGTGGAAAGTCTTTGATGTCGCTGGTCGTCGTCTTTTTTTTTTTTTGGGAAGTAGACAGAGACAATTTTGTTCATATATAGTTATCTCTTGTGTCTTCAATAAAGGTCACTGTAATATCTTTCAGAGTTGTTTATCTGAATCCCGATATACATGCTAAAAGGTACAACTTCTTCAAGTTTTGTCCATGAGTGTATATATATGTGTGTTTATATTGAAAACAAACAAACAAAAAAGAGACTATACTGACCACTCACATGATATGTATATTATGTGTATATATCCAAAGTGGTACCTCTCCCTTTAAAAATGCAATAAAAGAATGCATTTGGCTTATCACCGCAGTATAGAACGTATTGGTAGTGAATGATAAAGGATCATCTTCAACACCAGTTTTAACAAATTCAGACAACAACCAGTATACCATGGTTTCAGACTATGGCCCTCATCAGTACAGGGACGGCTTCATAACATCCAAAGTGAGGAGCGTCGTAAATTCGGTCCAATATGCAACAAAAGGGAGAGGTACCACTTTAGGTACATGATTATCATATTAATATTTATTTTATAAGCGCCCCAGATATATATTTTATGACCAAAACGAATACATAAAAGCTGAGCTTTCGAAGTAGGCTCTTTCCTAATAGCTTTCTAATAAAGAACCCTCTCCGAAAGCTTAGCTTTTATGTCCCGTTTCTGTAATAAAATATGTGTATATATGGCGCTCATAAAAAGTAAATATCTTTATTTATATAAGATAATAAAATAAGGTATTCTATTTACATATAAGTACATTGGTCAGTTTACGATATCGTTTCTCGGCCTTTTTTGGACCGGTAACATTTGGGACAATAAAATGGCGAATAAGTTGTTTTTTAAACAACAAAAGATAAGAATTAAGGAATAACACATACACACAAACCTTTATTAAGACACACAGGTCTTACAGAGGATTCTCCTTGGGGTTACAAGACGGAGAAACCTATGAAAGTGGGAAATATACAAAGGGGTAAAAATGGAGAAAGATTATATACACATGATAAATATATACAGATTATTATTTGAATGATCCTATGGAAAATAAGAATATGGATTTGGAAAAAAAAATTGGAAATATGGATGGAAGAAGTGGAGAGCGAAAAGAGAAAAAAAAAACAGGTATTTACATATGGAACATACATATAATGGAACAAGTCAATTCAAGCTCTTCTGTGCTCACACAGCACAGGTGGACCATGGCTTGAATTAAGGAATAACTATATAAGTATTTATGGATGGTGCGTAATTGCTTTATATTCATTTATACCTAACTGGCTTTGTCCTTATTGTTTGCGCCAGAGCATTCCTCGATGAAAATATTTAAATGCAATTCTGCTGTCCTAAAATCTTATGTCCATAGAGAGAGTTTGATTGGATACCATTTCTAAGATTCCACCCTTCAGTGTAGCATATATAAGTAGAATCGTCCAATACAATATCAGAGCTCTAAAAAGCTGTCTGGTAGATTAAATTGGCGAAACTGCTGGGATGGTTCACCATTGATAAGCCAAGCCCTCCAAATAATATTGCCTCGGTCTCCTTAAAAAAAAAAAAAAAGATGACCGGCGATATCAAAGACTTTCCATTTCCTTAAATTTTGCCTATGAGTGTAGGTAAGTGGACCGATTGTGTTTGACCAGCAGTTGATTGGATGTTCCCCCACTGACACCACATCCCCCACATTAACATATTTACACTCATGGACACACACAAGTGGAAAGTCTTTGATATCGCCGGTCGTCAATTTTTTTATTTTTTCAAGGAGACAGAGGCAATTTAATTCACACTTAGTTATCTCGTGTGTTTTCAATAAAGGTTTCTGTATATCTTTCAGAGTTATTGTCCCGATATACATGCTAAAAGGTACAACTTCCTTAAGTTTTGTCCATGAATGTAAGTAAATATAAAAGCCAGAGTTGTAAAGGTCCTGTGGAAGTAGCTCGAGAGAAGGCAGGAAGGAGCTGGCGTCCTAACACCTCATCCTGTTGAAATAAACTTCCCGGACGACGAGGAACATCAAACAATTCTATAAAAAACTATCACGGGGGTTCAAACGGAACCGATTCTCACTTTTTTTAAGCAACACGAGTTCCTGGTATAAAGGTGTTTTTTTTTAATTCTTGTTTTACTTTCCATGTTCAAAACTCTTTAATTTTAATAACTTGAATGATATAATTGTTTGAAACTAAGATTAAAGTTGGTTTTTAAAATTTTTATTCATTCTTCTTTATCTTGAAAATAAAGCTACTTCGGCCAGTAAATCTATTGATTGTTGAGACAATAAAAAAATATTCATACTGGCCGAAGTATCTTTATTTTCAAGAAATATGAATACCGGCTAGGCAGCCTCTCTTTATTCATTCTGATACATAGCTTTTATTGGGAATATGTTGTGAATCTGCGACTTGTCTAGTTCACTCTGGTACGTGATTTATATTTTAGTAAAAAAATGTGGAAGTGGATGAAAAAGTAATAAAACAAGAAAAAACTCAAATTTACACCATATATGGTAAAGATAGAGGCTGCCTGGCCGGCATTCACAGTTCTTCGAATTAAAGATAGTTTGGCCTGTATAAATCTTAATTATTGGACGAAGAATCTTTTTTTTTTTTTGCTTATCAATGGTACAGGCCATGATAATCATGGTGGGTAGTTAGCGACTGCTTTTTACTGTAAGGGCACCACATGTCTTACACATGTGAAAAGCAGTTCGACTTTGCACTTCGAAGAATCTTTAATTTTAAGAACCATATGTTGCTGTCACTCTAGGTTTACTTTCTAGTTAGTTTTCAAGATGTACATATGCGTATAACTATAGGTCACATGATAATAATGGAAAGTAGAATAGGACCACAAGTCTACATAGCTGGCTAGCAAAGTGGTTGGGATAATTCATTGGGCAAAATGGATGGCGTCTAGTTTTGACGTTTATTTTGATAGGAGAGGTACCTTATGCTTTTATAGATGAATTTATATTGCCACGTGGAAAATTAGGAAAGACAAATATCAGGATGATACAGCAATTTATTTAAGGGCAAATATAAACTATGAATGATAAAAAAAAAAAAAGATAAGCAATGAGGAAGTTTACAGAGTAGGAAAATATAAGCATCAAAAATGATAATCTAATAAAATAATAAATACCTTGCTACGTTCAATTATCATGAACTAGGTTGCTCTTGCTGAGCGGTACCTATTAATGTGATTTGAACCAGATACACCTTGCTGGAATCTATATAGATAATAGGTTAACAGAGTTTCCAGTTGTAAAGTTTGATCTCCTCCAAATATACTTTACATACCCATTTATCTACCAAAATTTTCGTTATCTTTTTGCTTCACATGATACTTGACATTCGTACAAAATATTGTTTCACTCGGAATTGAACCCAGGTACCTATACAGAACACACAAACATCGACTGTAATATCAACCATGTTTTAACCAGTTCCAATTGTATAGGACCTTCAAACATTGTTCCTGTAATTTTCTCCGTGTAACCAACAAACTACACACTGTAATTCCGACGTCATTCTAAACAATGAAAACGTTCATTAATTTGTTTTTTTCATTACAGCTATATTACCAGAGTTAAATATAGAACTCTAATTAAAAACCAGTTTCGTGATATTTATCTTTGTCTGATTATTTGAGAAACATTTCCTTTTGTTGTTCATTTATTCTGATCATCACTGCGCATGTCCATTGGGTCAACCCATTATTGAAATAGGGGGGGGGGGGGAGATTGACTCTTTGGTTGTTGGAAATTTTTTGTCGGGAAGATATTGATCTATAAAGATAAAGGTTTCCTCTCCTGTCAAAATAGAAGTTAAAGCTAGACGCCATTTACCAGATAAATATCATGGCAGATTATGAATATTTAATTTATCCCTTGTGGATCTCATGGAATAAAGTCTGCCCTAGATTGACGAGAGCCATTAGCCTGAAACCATGGTCTCTAGGTGGACGCTTCTCAGTTTGCCAAAACTGGGATTGTGGCTTTGTCAGCAACCTTCTTCTTGCATGTGTGGACATGTGGTGTACTTACAGTAATAAGCCAGCCGCAAACCACTCACCACGATCATCATAATTGGTACCACGGTGTACTAAGGATTAGTAAAAAGAAAACAATGTTTTGGGCGGCCTTTATCATAGGAGGAGAGTTTCCAACCATAGTTTAACTATGGGTAGGTTTGAAATAGGGGGGGAAGCTATCTATGTAACACAATCATTAAAACCACGCGGGAAATTAGAAAGATAAAAAAAGAGACTTTCGAGTCTATATCGTCGTCAGCATCAGCAAGTAGAAGGAATGTTCACTACTTGACGTCATTAAAAAGAGGTAGCCTACCAGCCAATCAAAGCGCACAGCTTCCAATTACTTGTGGATTAAACCCTGGAGGAAACTCGACGCAGACGATTAGCGTAACTTGAGCAGACGCCATTTACAACGTTAATTGAGAGCAGAGTGGGCGCGAGGCATCTTGGGATTGATACCGAATAAATTCAACAGATGGAAATATTTTTTTATTTCCGTTATATTTCTCTCTCTTTTATCGCGGCCTTTTTTTAGGAAGAAGTTAGGAAACTGGATTTTTTAAAATGCTATATACGAGTTTTTAACCATTATCTTTTTTTTTTTATTATGATCACAAGTACACGTGGTACAGGCCATGATAATCATAGTGGATAGTTAGCAACTGATTTTAACTGTAAGCGCACCACGGGTAGAAGCTGTTAAACTTTCGCACTTACAAGTGTTCCAGAACCTCCGCGTTTGGTTATTTGCATTCTCTGTTGTGGTTGGAATTTTGAAAGGATCAAGGGTCATTGAGAGAAGAAAAAAGAAGAGTGTCCAAGGCGGGATTCGATCCCTGGTCGAGGCTTTTGAAAATCGACGGTGACAGAGACAATAATTTTGTTCACACCTGGTTATCTCGTGTGTCTTCAATAAAGGTCACTGTAATATCTTTCAGAGTTATTGTCCCGATATACATGCTAAAAGGTATAACTTCCTTAATTTTTGTCAATGAGTATATCTTTCAGAGTTATTGTCCCGATATATATACATGCTAAAAGATACAACTTCCTTCAAGTTTTGTCCATGAGTATATCTTTCAGAGTTATTGTCCCGATATACATGCTAAAAAGTATAACTTCCTTAAGTTTTGTCCATGAGTGTATCTTTCAGAGTTATTGTCCCGATATATATACATGCTAAAAGATACAACTTCCTTCAAGTTTTGTCCATGAGTATATCTTTCAGAGTTATTGTCAGAATCCCGATATACATGCTAAAAGGTACACACCTTCCTTAATTTTTGTCAACGAGTATATCTTTCAGGGTTATTGTACCGATATATATTGTTACATCATGATTAATGGCGTATTTATTATATTATTTTTTAATATATTTGAAATTTAAATTATATATTTATTTATTTTTATATTCTATGATATTTATTTAAAACAGATTATTTTTAGATTATCATCATTTGTATTTAGGTACACTGTGACTTCACTGCTCTCTTTGATGTGAGAAAATAAATAAATTATTCTGGTGGCTACATAAAGTAGACTTATCTCATTATTCCCTTTTATAAATTTGTAGGATGGTTGAAACACGCTCTGGTAAGATGCAAGACCCAGCACAGGAGAGAATCAAGGCTGAAGAGTCTGCCAAGCCGCAACCTGGTGCAACAATTGGTAGAGATGCTAGTTCCGACCCAGTTGTCCTGAATCCCAACATCGACATCCCCAAGTATGATGGAACAGAAGACCCTCGCCCATGGATTGAATCTCTTGAAGAAATTGGCTTCCTGTACCATTGGGCAGACTACATTATCTCCCGTTATGCTGCCATGAATATGATTGGTAGCGCCAAAACCTGGCTGAACCTACACAAAGTAAGTTTCACCAGCTGGGAAAATTTCAAGAGCCGCCTAATTGAGGATTTTGCCTCAGACGCCAACAAAGAAGAAATGAGGATGAGATTAAACAGGATACAACAGTGGAATGAACCTGCAATCAGGTTCGCAGAGGATATCCTTGTACTGTGCAACAAGGTCGACCCCCAAATGGAAGAAGAGACTAAAATAAACTGGGTTATTGGAGGGTTAAAGAAAGAATACTCTTTTGCCCTTCACCTAAACCCTCCTAAAAATACCAATGAACTTCTAGAAATTTGTAAAAAGCTGGATTTGTTCGAAAAGAATTACCAAGAACGTGCAGAAAAATCAAAAGCTCTTTATAATGGACCACGCTCTCCTCGTCCCCATCATCAAGAGCAATGGAAGAATGCTACGGCGTTCAGAAGACCATATCAGAACACCTCCAAGCCCCAGGCCCCCGCTCCGAGGTACTACCAGAACACCTCCAAGCCCCAGGCCCCCACTCCGAGGTATTACCAGAACAAGCCTCTGCCCCAGGTATCTGCCCCTAGACGATCTTACACTCCCAATCCTGAGCCAAAACCGGTCTACCCAAGTAAAACATACAATAAGAATCCAAATTCAAATAGGAATAGGACAGAAGACGGGAGACCAATATGTTTCAAGTGTAACAAGCCAGGACACGTAGCGCGGTATTGCAGAGTCAGGTTTGTAAGAATTGTGGAAGAGGACCCCATAGTTACACAAGACAAGGTCGAAGAAGAAATCCGAATGGATAATGGAACTCAGAAGTCGAGACCTCTGCTCTACTCTTATAAAAAAGAATGTACCTTTTACCTGGACAGAAAATCAAGAAAAAGCATTTCAAATCCTTAAAGTAGCATTGATAAATCCTCCAATCTTAGGGCACTTTAACCCGAATGCAATTACTTACATTCATACTGACGCATCTAACATCGGCCTGGGTGCAACATTAGTCCAAAAGTTCGGCGATAAAGAAAAAGTTATCTCATATTTAAGTCGAACACTGAGCAAACCTGAGCAAAATTATTCGACTACCGAAAAAGAATGTCTAGCTGTTGTGTGGTCAATGTCCAAGTTACGACCCTACCTATATGGAAGGCACTTCAAAATCGTAACTGATCATCACGCACTATGCTGGCTTAAGAATCTGAAAGATCCGACCGGCCGATTAGCACGATGGGCACTGAAGATTCAGGAATATAATTTCGAAATCATACATAAATCGGGTAAAAAACATCTGGACGCTGATGGTCTATCTAGAGGACCCTTACCTGAAAACGAATGGGACGAAGATTATGAAAGACTATTTCTGAATCAAATAATAGACGAAAAGGATGATTTTATTGAGAATATTAAGGAGAACCTTAGTGGAAACAAGCGTTCAATTACACAGAACTTCAAAGAAGAAAATGGGTGTCTCTACAAGAAAAATCCAAATCCTGAAGGTAGGGCATGGTTGCTGGTAGTGCCAAAGAAGAGAAGGAAGGAAGTCATGAGTGAATACCACAACCATATGCTGAATGGCCATCTGGGCGTCGCCAGAACCACTTACCGATTGAAGAATAAATACTATTGGCCTTCCATGTTGAAAGATGTTTCAGAATTTGTAAAGACGTGCCATCTTTGCCAAAGTCGGAAAGGTTCAAATCACTTGCCTTCTGGACTTCTACAACCTATTCCCCCAGCTAACTACCCTTTTGAAAGAATCGGAATTGACTTTGTTGGCCCCTTGCCATCAACGAAAAGAAGAAGGAAGTGGATAATTGTGTTGACTGATTATTATACCAAGTATGCTGAAACAAAGGCAGTATCAGAAGCAACCGTGAAAGAAGTCTCTACATTTTTAATCCAACATATTATTTTACGTCACGGGGCCCCAAGATTTCTTATTAGCGATAGAGGTTCACAATTCACTAGCAATTTGATGAAGGAGGTAATGAAAATGTGCAAAGTGAAACACTGCTTCACAACGAGCTACCACCCCCAGACTAACGGACTAACGGAACGGCTAAATAGAACTTTAATCAATATGATCAGCATGTATGTGAACACAGACCAAAAGAACTGGGATGAAATCCTCCCTTTTATCACCCACGCGTATAATACCACGATTCAAGAAACCACAGGCTACTCTCCATTTTTCCTGTTGTTTGGAAGGGAACCCATGTCCCTCTTAGACGACGAGAATATCCCAACGGACAGTAACATGGACGATTACGACGAATATATAGAAAATTACTTAGATAAAATAGCAAGGACGAGACAGGTAGTCATTAACAACACAGAGAAGACTCAGGAAAGAATGAAAAGAAACTATGACAAAAAACACAATGAGAAAATCTATGAACCAGGACATTTAGTGGCAGTTTGGACACCAGTCAGGAAAATCGGAAAATGCGAAAAACTATTGAGAAAATATTTTGGCCCATATCGAATATTAAAAAAGCTGTCTAACGTAAATTACTTAATTGAGCCGAAAGATAATCCTGGCCAAGACCTATTGATTGTCCATGTCTCAAGACTCAAACCCTATTTTGAGAGAATTGATGAGGTAACTCACGAGGACGTGACGACCTCTGGAGAGGGGGAAGTGTTACATCATGATTAATGGCGTATTTATTATATTATTTTTTAATATATTTGAAATTTAAATTATATATTTATTTATTTTTATATTCTATGATATTTATTTAAAACAGATTATTTTTAGATTATCATCATTTGTATTTAGGTACACTGTGACTTCACTGCTCTCTTTGATGTGAGAAAATAAATAAATTATTCTGGTGGCTACATAAAGTAGACTTATCTCATTATTCCCTTTTATAAATTTGTAGGATGGTTGAAACACGCTCTGGTAAGATGCAAGACCCAGCACAGGAGAGAATCAAGGCTGAAGAGTCTGCCAAGCCGCAACCTGGTGCAACAATATACATGCTAAAAGATACAAATACATGCTAAAAGTTTTGTCTATGAGTGTATGTAGATATATACAAAGGAATTAATTTATTGATCTACTCAAAATCTACACATGTAGCACAAGGAGGTAGATATCAGTTTGTCACCGTTCATACCACATGTCTACATAGGTAGACTCAGTTTGATTGTGGTACGACTGTGGTATTTATACGTGATTCCGATAACCTATATTATCAGTTTTAAACTCCTTAATTCGGTCTTCCAATGTAGACCAGCAGGGGAAAAAATTAGACCTAATTATAGGTAAAGAACCGAGAATTACACAATTATCTTATCTCTAAAACCACAATTTAAAAAAAGGGAAGGGAGGGTGGAAGGCAACACATAAAATGTGATGTAAATAAATGTTTAAAACATCTGGAATATTCATTACATTTTTTTACACATCTACCTAAATAGGAACTGAATGCGTCAAATTTAGAATGGCGACCACAATAACTGACCTAATGAAGGGGGCTAAGACCGAATTATAGAAATAGAACGAATTAACGAGGTTCTATTGAGTTGGTGTTATGTTTATTGTGTCCTTATGGACGACTTTTTTCCTTCAAAAATAAGCGTTTTGCTTAAACGAGAAAAACTAATAAGATTTTCAGAGATAAAAGGCGCACTAAAAACCAAATCCCTATTCACTATATCATGGTCTAATAATATCCAAAAGCATCCAGGGTTAAGTTTCTTGCATAATTTCTCTAGCCTTCGGGCTAACATAATGTCCTTTAACAGGAGAAACTAGTACAACAACAACAACAAAAGCCTTTATTGAGGACCTCTCGACCTATAAAGGATTCGCCAGTTTACAGAGTAATTGAAGAGAAGAGAACTAAGAATACAGAGATATATGTAGTAGGTATAGTATAGTATTTTCTACACTGTGACTATATACAACAGCAGCCACACGCCTTTTACTGGAATCAATGTTCCATACAGGATTCGTCATTCTAATCCCGACAAAGATTATTTACATCAATTAGATTATGTATATAGCTTCCCCTTCTCTTCAGCCGTCTTCCAAAATTTGAACAACGCAAACGCTCCAGCTCTGTTTCTCACCACCTCATTCAACAGGAGCTCCAAAGAGCGTCCCTCAAGGCCTATTAGGAGAAACTAGTAATATAACTAGATAGTTTGCTAGAACTACTAGGTGCTCCTGTTGGAGAGCATGTTAACCTGAAAGCTAGAGAAATGGTACAAGAAACTCAGCCCTTGATGCTTGTTGATATTGTTATAAGTCATGGGATAAACGTTTATATAGTCTGGTCTATATAAAATGAAAGGATTTAAAAGCACGAATGTTTCTTTTATACAGAATACAAACTTCTACTGCCCTTACTGCGAGGAAGGTTATAGGAGGTAAGTGTTATAGGATTTACTCGCAGTAAGGACAGTAGAAGTTTGTATTATGTATAGAAGAAACATTCGTGCTTTTAAATCCTTTCATTTTATATGTATAGATGGCGCGTTATTGCTTTGTGTTAATAGTCTGGTCTGTTAACTTGGAGAAAGGTATGAATGTACAGCAGGGTCTTCCTCAGCCAACTTTGTGGCGAAGGAACAATCAGCAAGATCCAAGTTGGAACTTTATACAAGTGTAGCATCTACAAGGACATATATACAAGTGTAGGATCTACAAGTATTTCATCAGTCTGGAACTTGGGAGGAGAGTTCGGGAAGACTATCTTGGAGGAGGACTCTGTCAAAATGGGGAAGTCTTCCTCGCTTATATAATTGTACTAGGCGAATGACCCGGCTTCGCCCGAGAAATCCCTTGGGTGCAATTTCCTTCATACTAAAAGTATATCAATAATAAATATTAGAAGTGCCATAGAATAGCAATACAGAAGTAACACATAAACTACAAGAAAAAAGTGTGTGTGATGGCAAAAATTGTATTATATTAGTGTTTAGGTATTTGATTTAATTAATATAGTTGATATAATAGTATATATTTATATTATATTTTTTATAAATTAGTTTTAAAAATTGTAAAAAAAAAAAAAAATGCATCGGCCGGGAATCGAACCCGGGCCGCCCGCGTGGCAGGCGAGCATTCTACCACTGAGCCACCGATGCTTTAAGAAAATGGCCATATTTAGGTATTCATTCCATTCCGGATTAGTCCGCGTAAAAAAAAAGTTCTTCAAATTAAAAAAAGAAATAGCCAAAAATACTAATCAAAATGCAGCCGAAAATTTTCCTCAGGTTTATAAAAAGCGACATGCAAAATTTGGTACCAATTGGTTCAGTAGTTTTTGAGTTTATCGCGAAACAGACAGACAGACAGACAGAAATTGACTTTTATATATATAGAGATATACACTCATGCTCACAACTTAAGGAAGTGGAAAGTGTTTGATATCGCCAGTCATCTATTTAAAAAAAAAAAACAGAATTTATTCCACACTTGGTTATCTCGTGTGACTTCAATAAAGGTCACGGTAATATCTTTCAGAGTTATTGTCCAGATATACATGATAAAAGGTACTACTTGTTTAAGTTTTGTCCATGAGTATAATTTCTAACTTATTACACCCTTGAAAGAGAGTCAATAAAGTCCCCAAGTTGGACGATACACACATACCGGATGGAGAAGAAGGAGTATCAACGACCGCCCTGGAGGCAACATCATTTAAATATATTTTGATGGGTATAAAATGATCCGTAATAAGTATGCACCGACTCATTAGTATAAAAACAATCCTCCCACTAAACATCACCTTTATAATATATCAAAAAAATGACTTGAACCTATATAACCTCCAATGACAGACCACCACTTCAGGGAGAGACCATGACTATACGTAATTTTTAGGTCTCTAATGGGAGACTGTATTAGACAATTCTTTGAATGATGAAGAGCAACGCATGTCGACATAAATGAGGAGGTCTCGAGACTAGCTCCCTTGTTGTTTTCTAACCTTGGTCTTTCGTTGAGTGTTTACAAGCTATAACAAGGTTAAGAAAAGTTTTGGTTTATATTAGTTTAAGTCAGGTCAAAGTTTGGTTGTTTAGTTTAGAGATTGAGAATTGAAAAACTACTTTATTACAACGTCCATATATATAATACAGTGGTACCTCGACATACGAGCGCCCCAACATACGAGTTTTTCGAGATACGAGCCGACGAGCAAGTGATTTTTTGCTTTAAGTTACGAGCGAAATTCGAGATACGAGTTCGGTTCGGTAGTGTTAAAGATATTAATCTGTGATTTTAAATGGGAATTTTGTATGGGGAAATTTGCTTCGAGATACGAGTAATTCAAGATACGAGCAAGGTTGCAGAACGAATTAAACTCGTATGTCGAGGTACCACTGTATTATTAAAAATAAAGAAGGCATCTCCTGACAACGAGCACATGTGCTTTTTAGATGGCAGAGCGCCATCTAGTGGGGCAAAAATAAACTAAACGTTTATTTAGCTTGCTCCGTAATATTTGGTCAACCCAATTTCTTGATAAATCAAGAAAAGCCATCCACGAACGCGTTTCGCGCTCGTCAGCGTGGAGCAGGCTGTAACCACTGCGACCAAAAAGATTTTTGGTCCCAATGGCTTCTCGAGAAATCAAGAAATGGGTATTTAAGGCCAAATTTGCGTAAAGACGCTTAACACATGAAAAAAAAACAATAGAAAAAAATATATGAGTATATAGGTTTAAAAACAAAATTGAATAAATAGAATAAATAAAATAATTGATATACATATACACATAGTCTTCATTGGTGACGCCCACCGCGGGAAAAACTCCACCAAGAGAGAGAGAGAGAGTAGAATGGCTAGACCAAATCTATGGCCAAAATATAGATGGAAATTTTGCAGGAGAATATCGATCTATAAAAATAAAGCACCTCAGAGGTCCTTGATTCGACGGCAGATTCAGGGAGGACTGGGTAAGGGTGCGAGGGCTAAAGGGGGGGGGAGTCCTATTGGAGCGTAGGACGGGTTGAACTAAGTCCGAACGAGAGGGCTCGGTCAGCAACCTTGCCAATGAACTCTCGGAGACGCCTGTGGGTGAATGGTCAACCCCATTGTAGCCGGACCATACTGGCGGGCGCGAGGGGCCTACCAAAGGCCGCTCGATGCATGGAGAATGCATCATTCCTTCGGGCTGTGTGACGCTAGAGGGGACGCAAGGGCATTGCTGCCTATATCGTCCCTGGCTTGGTGAGCCGAATTTCTTCTTCTATAAAAATAATGTCTCCGCAAACTAGCGGACTCAGATTGATGACAAAGCCACAACACCAGCTTTGGTAAACTGAGAAGCGTTCACTCAGAGACTATGGTTTCGGGCTAATGTCCCTCTTCAGTTGAGATCGTTAGCAAATCGGTTAGCAAACAAACAAGGGAGCTATTCCCGAGACATCCCCATAAAGTGCAGCGACGGAAGAAAGTTTGCTATCGCTAGGTGCCGACTCCCGGGAGAGAAAGTTTCCACACGACAAGTTATCTCCGGCCAATAAAGCACGGCAGGTGGCGCCACGCGATAAGGACGGGGAGCTTTTAAAATCGGAATATGTGAGGCCATCTTTCTCCTAAATGGTCGACGGGCCTGCGGGTAGAGATAGTCATGTCGTGTCACGTCCTTTGTCACCTTGGCTGTGTTGTCACTGTAGATGTCACCTTGGTTAGTTGGCTGTCCCGTCTGTGTTGTCACTGTAGATGTCACCTTGGTTAGCTGGCTGTCCCATCTGTGTTGTCACTGTAGATGTCACCTTGGTTAGCTGGCTGTCCCGTCTGTGTTGTCACTGTAGATGTCACGTCCTTTGTCCCCTTGGTTAGTTGTTTGTCCCATCTGTGTTGTCACCTTGGTTAACTGGTTGTCCCATCTGTGTTGTCACTGTAGATGTCACCTTGGTTAGCTGGTTGTCCCATCTGTGTTGTCACTGTAGATGTCACCTTGGTTAGTTGTTTGTCCCATCTGTGTTGTCACTGTAGATGTCACCTTGGTTAGCTGGTTGTCCCATCTGTGTTGTCACTGTAGATGTCACCTTGGTTAACTGGTTGTCCCATCTGTGTTGTCACTGTAGATGTCACCTTGGTTAACTGGTTGTCCCATCTGTGTTGTCACTGTAGATGTCACCTTGGTTAGCTGGTTGTCCCATCTGTGTTGTCACTGTAGATGTCACCTTGGTTAGTTGTTTGTCCCATCTGTGTTGTCACTGTAGATGTCACCTTGGTTAGCTGGTTGTCCCATCTGTGTTGTCACTGTAGATGTCACCTTGGTTAACTGGTTGTCCCATCTGTGTTGTCACTGTAGATGTCAGTACTTTGTCCCCTTGGTTAGTTGTTTGTCCCATCTGTGTTGTCACCTTGGTTAACTGGTTGTCCCATCTGTGTTGTTACTGTAGATGTCACGTCCTTTGTCCCCTTGGTTAGTTGTTTGTCCCATCTGTGTCTTTGTACTTGTCCCGTCGAATCATGATCTTTAGCTCCTTTGGCGAGTGGTTTTTCTCATCTGTGTTGTCACTGTCACGGTGAGTTGTTCACAGTTTGTCCCATCTGTGTCTTTGTACTTGTCCCGTCGAATCATGATCTTTAGCTCCTTTGGCGAGTGGTTTTTCTCATCTGTGTTGTCACTGTCACGGTGAGTTGTTCACAGTTTGTCCCATCTGTGTTTTTGTACTTGTCCCGTCGAATCATGATCTTTAGCTCCTTTGGCGAGTGGTTTTTCTCATCTGTGTTGTCACTGTCACGGTGAGTTGTTCACAGTTTGTCCCATCTGTGTCTTTGTACTTGTCCCGTCGAATCATGATCTTTAGCTCCTTTGGCGAGTGGTTTTTCTCATCTGTGTTGTCACTGTCACGGTGAGTTGTTCACAGTTTGTCCCATCTGTGTTTTTGTACTTGTCCCGTCGAATCATGATCTTTAGCTCCTTTGGCGAGTGGTTTTTCTCATCTGTGTTGTCACTGTCACGGTGAGTTGTTCACAGTTTGTCCCATCTGTGTCTTTGTACTTGTCCCGTCGAATCATGATCTTTAGCTCCTTTGGCGAGTGGTTTTTCTCATCTGTGTTGTCACTGTCACGGTGAGTTGTTCACAGTTTGTCCCATCTGTGTTTTTGTACTTGTCCCGTCGAATCATGATCTTTAGCTCCTTTGGCGAGTGGTTTTTCTCATCTGTGTTGTCACTGTCACGGTGAGTTGTTCACAGTTTGTCCCATCTGTGTTTTTGTACTTGTCCCGTCGAATCATGATCTTTAGCTCCTTTGGCGAGTGGTTTTTCTCATCTGTGTTGTCACTGTCGCGGCGAGTTGTTCACAGTTGTCCCATCTGTGTTTTTGAACCTGTCCCGTCGAATCATGATCTTTAGCTCCTTTGGTTATTGTTTGTCTCATCTATGTTGTCACTGTCACGCTGTTACTCAAACAACTAACCAAAGTGACAAAAGAACGTGACACGGCAAGCTTTCGATCAAAATATCACCGAAAGGCCAACACACAACGAGATTCTACACCAACTAGTGTTTGACCGTTCGATCAGCAACCATCTATTGGTCTAAAGCCTGCCAATATGCAACAAAGAAATTAATCGCGTTCTGTGGCGATATTTTTTATTTAATTTGATATTCGACAATTAAAGTGAAAATATCAGGGACCTCCAAGGTTAGGTTTCTTTTTTTTTTTTATGTATTCCCAAATCTCTCTAGCTTTCAGCCACCAAAGCTCCCTTCTACAGAAGAAAAACACAATACAATAATTCGCTAGAAATTAATTTTGAGATTTAGTTTTGTGATTTTTTATTAAAATTCCCATCATTCTTGTAAAGAAGAGAACTTAGTTTTCAAAGCAATTGCTACTTTTCCAAAATGTATATTACAAATTTCTTTTAATAAATCATTAATAAAAAAAAAAAACATAAATTCGGTTATTATTGCCTCACACAATCCACCACCCAAGGAACTCCCATGTGCACCACACACACCTGGCATGAACGTCAATCCGCACGTCGACAAGCCCCCGTATTACAAGTGAGAGAGACCTGGTGACAAGTATAATCCACGGGTGGCGTGCCGTGTCATTAGAAGACAGGAGGGACAGAAAAAAAAAGTTCGGTACTCGACATAAATCTGAAATCGAATGATCCTCAAGTCAACCAATCACAATCTGAGGAGACAGTTCAAGCAACAAGACCGTTTCCTTATTTCTACCTTCCCTCTAACACTTTATATTCTTTATCATTTATCATATCTTTTATAATACAATATAATTCGGCTTATGATTGTAGAACGACATTTTAAAATTATCCCGTATGTGTTTCTTTTGAACGAAAAATCGAAATGGCATCTGCCCGGTAAGCGGACAACTGTGGGTTCGATTCCAATCCTTGGACACTTTATTTTCCGTTTATCATTACTCTTCACAATTCATCCTTTCATACTTCATCCTTTTTTTTTTTTTTGCTTATCCCTAGTACACGTGGTACAGGCCATGATAATCATGGTGGGTAGTTAGCGACTGCTTTTTTACTGTAAGCGCACCACATGTCTACACATGTGAAAGCAGTTCGACTTTGCACTTACAAATGTGCCAGAGCCCCGTTTGGTTACTTGCACTCGCTGGTGGGGTTGGACTTTTGCAAGAATCGGGGGGCCATTGGAGCATTTTTTTTTTCTTTAAACAGAAAAAAGTGTCCAATGCGGGGATCGAACCCGGGTCGTAGTGGTCGTAAACCAAACGGTTTAACCAGCCTTCCACCGACCCCCCATACTTCATCCTTAAGGTTAGAAATAATCGTTATTTCTCCTTAAAATAAATTTCGATTTTTCCTTCAAAAGAAACACATGCGGTATAATTTTCAAATGTCGTTCTACAATCATATCCTTTATCATTTATCTTTATCAGACTTTAGACAACCCCTTGATACATCCATGTATAGAACTGTATAGATACCTAATGTCTATTTCTGTCTCAATTCTACTAATTATTGTTCTTTGATAAATGCTTGTTCTCAACTGCTTGTATATAAGTTTGTATATGTAAATAAGTCTATGCTAAGCCTTTTTTTTTCTTCCCCATATTTGATACACTGTAAATAATATTGCTGATTACTGGTACTATTACTGTGTTATTCCTGTATGTTACTGTGTTATTCCTGTATGTTACTGTGTTATTCCTATATGTTACTGTGTTATTCCTGTATGTTACTGTGTTATTCCTGTACGTTACTGTGTTATTCCTGTATGTACGCTACATTTCTGCTTGGATAATCTGTATAGGACTAAAAGGTCTTAATAAAGCTTCTTAAATAAAGCTCTTTGTTGTTGTTGTTATTTTTATGCGTCTCTTTTGGACGAATTAAAGGATTTCTTGGATTAAAAAGTGAGAAGAATGCTAAGAAAAAGTGCTGCTGCATCCCGAAAATCAGTTGTTGCCATGGCAAAAGGTGGTCAGCTAGTTTATCATCCTTCATATTCACCTGACATTTCTCCATCGGAGTATTAAATTTTCCCCAAAACTAAAAAATGTGTTATAAAAATCAGATTTGTGTTTCAGATAACGATACTACTGGTGATGCGGAGGATTATATGAGAAAGTGCAGGAAAAATCTTCCATTTGGAGTTCGTTTCAAGTTTAGAGCCAAGCTGGAAATAAATGCCTGAAAGCGAAGGCAAATCGTCTATATTTCTATTTACTTGGATTTAAAAGTTGCATATACCTCATTTGCATACTTGCACTTACCAGTGAGAGAGATAGGACTTATTCATTAATCAAGCTGTCAAAATCCAGGAAATCATTTGTTATGTTACTGGCGAAACCGCAGAGAGGACTTGCCACTGATGAGCCATGGCCTCCCATTATTTTGATCATTGCAGTAAGAGCAGTAGAAAAATGTTTTATATATAAAAAGAAACATATATAAAAAATAGTGTAAATTTGCAATAACAGATGATATGATTATGCAAATTTTTTTTAACATTGTTTTTCGTTCAGGATCAAGTTTAAAATTTAATTGCGAGCGCGCCAGTCATTGCAATATTCCGAAATGAAAAGAAAGGAGGGAGAGATAAAGGGGAAGCTTTCGCGAGGAAGACCTTCTTGAAGCCGCCGGCCTGGGGAACGAGGTAAACAGGTTTCCACGGCGTATTGCAGCATCCAACCAGGCGGCGAGCTGGCCTCGAACAATGTGGGGGATGGTTGGTTGCTTTGTTCCCTATCTCATGCCATCCAAGCACGGACAATATGCATATAGGGGGGCTAACTACGCTATATTCCCTTCTCAAATATAAAACAATACATAACCTATCAAAACAAATAAGCCATGATGTTTCGGTGGAAGCATGGTTACAGAAAGTAGCATAATAAGTCAATTAATATTTACACTCATATGAACAAAACTTAAGGAAGTTTTAGCATATATATCGGGACAATAACTTTGAAAGATATTTGATACATGGTTTATTGGAAACACATCAGATAACCAAGTGTGAACAAAATTGCCTGTTTCCTTCGAAAAAAAAAAACAGACGACCGGCGACATCAAAGACTTTTCACCTTTTTTTTTTTAAAGTCAACCACGTACGCATTTCGGGCTGTTGGCCCTCGTCAGCGTGATGCAGGCTGTACCTGTAAAGAGTTTCTATAATGAAAAATGTAAAAGCACTTTGACGGGCTTTCGACAATAACGTTCTTCAACAGGCTGTACACAAATACATATACGTATCCAGCCTCAAATATAAATTACATAACCTATCAAAACAAATAAGCCATGACGTTTCGGTGGAAGCATGGTTACAGAAAGTATTCGGCCTGACGAAGGACGTTGTTGCCCGAAAGCCCGTCAAGCTTTTACCTTTTTTCATTATAGAAACTTATTTCGCCGCCAGCTTTTATATCTTCTTTGAAAGCTTCTTGGATAACTGAAGCTCAAATGACATGGAAGATCATTGTCAAAGACATCAACCATTCCATGTATTTAAGGAAGACAAGGCGGAGAAGCCCGAGAACAAATGTTTAAATCACAAAATTGTAAATAATATCTTTGTTTAATATCTCATTAATGTGTTTGTAACAATTAACTAAGTTATGAAAAAGGCATCTCCTTATCGTGCAACTGAAAGTTTCTGATGATTTGCGCCATCTATCGGAATAAATATCAACTATTCTCGTTGATTTTTAATTATTACAGAATTGGCCAAATATCCATTCTTGATTAATCCATTCTAATTAATTCTGGAATAATTAAAAATCAACGAGAATAGTTGATATTTATTCCGATAGATGGCGCAAGTCATCAGCAACTTTCAGTTGCACGATAAGGAGATGCCTTTTTTTTTATAATTTATGCACTTATCCCAGCACAATGTCACATTTGTACGCTTTTTTCATAATTAACTAAGTGTCAATAAAAAAAGGTTGAATTATCATTGTCAATGTGTTTAAGATAAAACAATATTCAATAAAAAAATTTAATATTTTTTTTAAAACTAAAAATGAAGATTTTAAATAGAAGAACATTATATGTTTTTAATTATAATTTTTGTTTCTTATCATAATTTCGATTTTAAAGCGCTCTATAACTATATGTTTAATAATTTTAGGAATTTGTAAAAATTGTTAAATAAAATTCTATTAAAACTCTTAAATATTTAAGGATTTCATCTCAGTGAAAAGAAGAAGAAAAAATCTTCGCAGTTAAATTGTTTTATTTAAACTTTAAAATTTAAAATAAATAATGCTATAAATGGAATAATTCCAATAAATTTAATTGTTTTTTTTTTGTTTTGTTTTCACGCCATATAGAAACCAAAAAAAAAAAAACAAAGATATCCAAATATTATTTATTATTTATTATCCTCAAAAATTCAACCTATACAAAACTAAAAAAGCATGAGGAAAGAAGACCGAAATAAACGAACACAACACCGTTATAAACAAACCACCAATTAGTTAACAACAACAGAAGTTATAAATGAGACGGATAGCTAATTCTTATCACAGCAAAATAGAAACCGCAAAAAAGTGAGATCACGAAATGTTCCTAATTTTATCCCTAAAGTATAATTTTAGGATAGGTAGCACCTCTAGGAGGAGTCACGGGGTTAAAAAACAACAAGCACATCAACAACAGCGATTAAAAAAAAAAGTAGGACGAAACTCAAAGTAAGAGGCCATATCACGAAAATGGAAATAAGTGACCGACACTAAGGTAGTGGAGTCTATGAAAGGGTTGATGATCTAGATAAAAGGAAGATGAGCGTGCCCCTACCACACAGTATTTATTAACTTCACTAGGTTAGTAGTTCAAATCTGGGCTTTCTGTGATGTACTGCTGTGTTTTTTATCTTCCAAGTTGTTCTCGTTAGTCAGTTGACAATTGTCGCTGCGGCCGTTTTTTTCTTCTTCTTCTATCTTGTCGTGTGGTTTTGTCTGGTGGTTTGACACTCCGTGGCTTCCGCATTCTTTGTCACTTTGTCCTTTTGATTGGTTGGTTCGGATGGTGTGGATTCTCTGGCTTGATTACGTATTGTTGAGTGTTGGTTATCTCGTGTGTCTTCAATAAATATCACTGTAATATCAAAGTTATTGTCCCGATATATATGATAAAAGGTACAACTTCTGTAAGTTTTGTCTCCATGAGTGTATCTACTAAATATGTAATAAACACATCGAGAGAGATTGGTACAGTTTGGCTTCTGTTTCAGGCGGTAGTGCTGTTGATGATTAAGGATATTGAATCAACTTAAGCTATCCTTGAGAAGTCCACAAGTCAAACGCCACCTTCTGCTATGGGCTGACAAAATACGAGAAGAACAATTAAACCATTTGCATATTGCTACATCATGATTGAGGTACAAAGAAAGAGTTCGAATTATGTAATTATTCACTCACACACCATTAATTACTCTGTAAATATATGTAAATAGAATGTTTAAATATTTTTGCCAATATGTATATTTGAAAATTATCCCGCATGTGTTTCTTTTGAACGAAAAATCAAAATTTATTTTAAGGACAAATAACGATTATTTCTAACCTTAGGGATGAGGTATGAAAGGATGAATTGTGAAGAGTAATGATAAATGGAAAAATAAAATTGTCCAGGGATGGGAATCGAACCCACAGTGTTCCTAATCCCTAAGGTTAGAAATAATCGTTATTTCTCCTTAAAATAAACTTTGATTTTTCGTTCAAAAGAAACACACGCGGGATAATTTGCAAAAATATCGTTTTACAATCACAAGCCGCATTATATTGTATTGTATGTATATTTGAGTTTCGAGAAGTGAGTAAAGATTAGTTTTTGCTGTCTTCGACCAAAGATTATATTATGATGCATAATAGTTTCGAATATTCATGAAATATCATATTAGTTGCTCACTCTGGTTTTGACCAAAGAAAGGTCTTTGGTGTCATTATTTTGTCTTTACGAAGACACCACGTTCAGGTCTCGCATACAATGTTGTTACGACAATGCAAGCAGGGTCAGTTCAACCACATGTGTTCACCCCAAGAATAGCTGAGGCCGAACCAGTCAAGAAGGAAGAAACCCAGCTGATGGCCAATAGTGAAGTCCCTGTTATTGACAGATGATGTCTGTTACTGTTCTCCATAATACACGAAGGTAAATAAAGAAAAGTCGAACAGATAATCTCTCGTGCTTATTTGACCCAGGCGTACAGACTTCGGTCTAGATAGTCCACTATCCAATGGTGCTCATTTGACCATTCTTGACACAACAACAGCGTCGCGACAATATGATGGCGTGTAACAGGTAAAACTTCCCCAAATTACACTCATGCAAAGTCTTTGATATCACCGCTCGTCATTTTTTTTTTTTTTTTAAGGAGACAGAAACAGTTTTGTTCATACTTGGTTATCTCGTGTATCTTCAATAAATATCACTATGTATCAAATATCTTTCATAGTTATATTGTCCCGATATACATACTAAAAGGTATAACTTCCTTAAGTGTTGTCCATGAGTGTAGATCACCCGACACAGTGCGGGGTAACAATAGAACTCCCAACACGATACAATAGCTGTTTAAACTATATAAAGTAGCGTTATTACAAACAATAGAATGTATAGTACTGTACTTTACTGTATCATGGTGAGAGGATGCGAACTAAAAAAAGAAAAACAAAATGGCCACTTAACCATAAAGTCTACCCATCAGGGATTACACCACGGGATCTGTAAAATTTACTTCTTCCTTGGAACGAGAATTGTGTCTGCTACCCTATGTCGGAATATCTCGTACAACTGGGAGGAGAGACTGGAACTTTGGGTTTGAACAATTCTGTTTCTTTTTAGGCTGTTGCTCTTGTCTACTATACGCCTCACCAAAATTAATTATATATAAAATATATTTTACGTTGTGTAGGCTAAATAAAATCGCATATTATTCTTTAAAATTCTCTCTTTTGTAGTTTTTTAAACGTTTTTCACAATTTTATCCTGAATTATATTATTCTCACTTGTCTCAAGTACATACAGGTGGTTGTTCTTGTTACAAAATCACTTTATTAGGTACCGCTCAAAAAGAGCAACCTAGTTTATGATTTTTGCAACAATGAACACTATTTGAAGGTTATTCACATGTTTAAAACAAAGTGTCCAACGCGAGATTCAATCCTGGTTCATGGCTGTCGGGAATCGAGGGTGTTACCCACTTGTCCACCGACTCTTAGACAGGTGGAACATGTCATGATAATCATGGTGGGTAGTTAGTAACTGATTTTTTACTAGAAGTGCACATGTCTTTAGATGTCAAAGTACATGTCTATACATATCATACAGTTAGACCTTTGCACTTACAATTACGCCAGAACCCCCGTTTAGTTATTTGCACTCACTATTGAGCTTGAACTTCTGCAAAAATCAGGAACCAATAAAGCTATTCTTTTTTCAGAAAAAAAAAAGTTCCGAATGCGGGATTCGATCTTGGGTCGGTCGTGGCTATGTAAAAAAATCGAGGATTTAAATTACAAACCCCAGAAGGTATCATTCAAAAATTAAGCCAAGAATTCAACAAAAAGTGTACATATTGGAGTTATGGAGACAACAATGGCGGCATAGGGGAAGAGAAGTTACAAAAAGTAAGATTCCGAGAACAAAGGTATAAAGAAGGGAAGTACTACATACATACCAGGTAATACTAGTTATTTAGTTAACAACACTACAAAACTAGCATTGTGTCTAGTATAGGCCAGCTATAGTAAGGAGGGTTTTATACCTCATTAGGTTTTTATCCATTTTAACGGGGCGGGAGGAAAGGCTTTTCATATGGTTCAGAGATTTTTTTGTTAATCACGCGGTTCCTTTTTTTTTTTTTTTCTTATATATATATAATTTTAAATAAAAAGGGGCATATCCTGACCGCGCACAGAAAGATTTTTATCTGGTAGAGCGCCATCTAGTGGAACAAACCAGCAGCTTTTTGGTCGTTAAGCTTTGCACCACGCTGACGAGGGGCTAACAGACTGAAATGCGTACGTGAATGGCTTTTCTTGATTTATCAAGTAAATGGGTTAGTCAAATATTATGGAAGAACCTAAATCAACGTTTAGTTGATTTTTGTTACACTAGATGGCGCTTTGTCATCTAAAAATGCTCATTGAACAGTCAGGATATGTCCTTTTTATTTTAGATATTATATGGATATATAAATGTTCCTTTTTTTCTAAAAAAAAAAAAAAAAAAGTAAAAACACTATAAGAACTGTAAAAATAACATTTGGGTGATGTAAAGAAAAGTGGCACATGATTGGCTGCCGAAGCTGTGACGTAGATAGAACCAATATATTCCGTTACATATTTACATACAAGGTTGGGTCAATAAGTAATGCACAATCACCCCTAGCAAAATATATAAATAATTTATTATAATAAAATACACGTTTTCTGGTAAATAAAACACTCAACTTTTCATATCTGCAATCAGAATTGATTTATCCTTTGTATTTTTTTAGATATGGAGCCTAATGTGAATACAAGAATCCGACAACGGTTGATGACTGAGTTCATCTTTAAGTCCGGTGACATTTCAGCCACAACAATTCACTCAAAACTTCAGCCAGTATATGGAAACCAAACATTAGATAGAAGCACTATACAGAGATGGGTTCAGCGCTTACAGAAAGGTAATTTTGATCTTCATGACAAAGAGAGGCCAGGTAAACCTTCAACTGTCACAACAAACCAAAATTTGGCTCTTGTTGAAGAAATTTTCAAGAATAACCGAACAATATATTGAGACGTTACAGAAACAATTTTCAATTGTACATAAATTCCTTTAAAATGTTACTCTAATTTTTCATATGTTTATTTTCAATTTCTTTTTCTCATTCATTAAAAGTCAATGATGTACATGCAAAATTAGTAAAAACTCAATAAAAACGATATGTAAAAATATACATAAACAAATGGCTTGTAAAAGAAAGCGGCAATAAAATGAGTTGAGGTAAAATATCTCTCTCTCTCTCTTTTTCATTAACAAACATTTCACTTTTAAAATAATAAACTTTAAAATTAAAGTTTTACAAAATTAAAATTAGCGTTTTAAAAATAAAAACGTGGCAATATATAACGACATATCAATTGATGAAAAAAAAAAACTTTCAAACTTTAAAGGAAGTGTTCTTAAACTATTTTCAGATCTTGGCTATCGAAAATTGTTCTCAAAATAGGTGCCAAAGCTTCTAACTCGAGAAATGATGCAATTTACCAAAGTTGTGAGTTGGAAAGAACGCTGGACCAAATGTGTACAGAGGGAAGGTATTGAATGATATATAGCTAATAGTTAGGTATTCATATATACAAAGTTTATGGTTTGTCAAATAAAAAACTTATTGATGATTGTGTATTACTTATTGACCCAACCTTGTACATGTTTTATGTTGTAATCTAACGCTGACACCATCGCTGGTAAACAATCACGCACGACCTAAGTAACTTCTATCTTTGTTGTTCAGTTATATATTGATGTCGTAGTCGATAAAAACAATATAAAAAAGGAATAGTTGGAAGGTAGAGAGAGGAGTGTTCCTCCACACCCCTACACTGGGCCACAAACCTGTCCGCACGCCATGGTACGCCGGGGTCAAAGGTCATCTAACCTCTCTCCTTTGCTAGGAGAGTTCTGCTTAGCTGTGACTCTCCCTCTCCGTTTTTTCTTCCAGAAATTGATTTGTTTTTTGTTCCAACCCACCCCCATCAGTCATAGTATTCTAACGTCCTCTGAGCTTACTTTCTATGGCTAGTCCTTTAGTGGCATAGTAGTAAGTCGCACTTATCAGGGTACATGTTTATTTATAAACGTAAAACTGAGGGAGGATAGTATTTATCTACCAAAATTGTCACCTCAGTCGTTAGATACAAGTTGGCTTTTGGCCTGAATTTTACAAAACTGGTGTTGGGGCTCATTGTTTATCACCATCGTTCTGTGCTGGGATGAAGTACCTATATTCATTGTTTTAATGTTTTTTTTTTTTTTTTAACGGGAGAGTTGCCACTTTTGGTACATTTATATATATATATAAAGTGTATATATACTTAATTGCATATTCATAGATGAAATATAAATTATAAAATATATCTGTAATATAAATATAAAAACTTGTAAACAGCGCTAAACCTTTTCACACATTTGCATATATACCTCACTCTCTATATATGCATTTCCCCGGCCAATACAGTAAGATTCTTTAGTAAAAGGGAAAGATGCACTTTTTCACACAAGAATACAATCCGCCCACACTTGTACAATGTATTATATAGCATAAGTTCGGTTCTACTATTTCTTCACTCTTTAGCAGATGCGGCCGATTTTCACAACTCCCGGAAGTTATGAAATCATAATCGTACAACATCTGTAGCGATGAGGACCACATAACCCGAAACCCTGGTATACTAGTTGTTGGCCGAGTTTGTCTAAATTTACCTAAACTGATCTGAATCCGAACGTTTTACTTAGAGAAGACCAAATGAGGGAGCATTGTTTTAAATCATTTATTAAATGCGTGTATGCGTTTTATGCTGAATTAGCGTTCAAAGAATATGTTGTAAGTTTGTTGCACAAAGGTTTCAACAATATCTCGATGAAACTGTATGACACCTTATAGTGTCTGACCTGAGATGGGATCAAATTTCTCCGTCTTGAGGAAATCGCTTTCCTAGTTTTTAACAGCAGCATATGCAAATGAGTTCAATAACGTATTGATTTGCATATCCCGTTTGTAGCGCATACCCGGGTAAAACTGTGGCAGTTATCAAAATTTGAAACTATTATAGACGCGTATGATTCTTTTCAAAAATAAACAATTTCTACTGCCCTTACTGAAATGGAAAAATTATTAGGATGGCCTGGCTCATCAGTGGTGAACCCACCCAGCGGTTTCGCTAGTTAATGTGGCAGTTATCTAGATAATACATGCTATTGAAAAAAGGGCAAATGAGAGGATGGAACCAGTAGTAACAATGAGATTTAGATGACGTTATAACGAGGTTGTACTGGAGGGAGATTGTCGACGGAGAGAAAAGGCAAAAAAAAAAAAAGTAGGCTGTCTAGTATATATCTCAAGTATCTACCAATATAGAGGGAGAATGTACAAGAAGGGGGAAAGAAAGACACCCCTAACAGGAGAGTAAACTTCTATGACCGCTGGTCCACCCCAGAGAGTGTACAATGTTGACCCCACTTAGAAAGGGCGTCCACCCACCCCTGTAGGCCGGAAATCACCCCTGGGGCGAGTGCCCACAGACATTATAGAAGTCTTCTGCGGGTTTCTTTGTGTCGGCGGCAGGAGTGTGTTGGTTGACGGATAGAATCAAAATATTGAAGAGGAAGAAAAAAATGGAAAGGAAAGAAACGAACAATCCGTGTAAACACTCCATTCAAAGTAACACAGAAGCTGGTTACTTTATGTTTAAAGGGAAGTAAAACAGGCTTATGGAGTGGCTGTAGAGTTTGGCTGTGAACACACTAAAGATTTCAGGAATTAGAGATTTAAAAAAAAAAAGTAATAATTTAAAGATTTACTGGTCGAAGTGTCTTTAATTCTAGAACTATGAATGCCGCTCAGGCAACCTTCATGGTAAAATATAAGAATTTATCTTCAACTTTAGTTCAAATATCAATGCCAAAAAAGTCGCCAAAGGGGCACTATATATTTTATCAATATTTTGTATAATTGAAAACGTCATATCGTAAAATGATTATTTTAATTTTGTAAAGGTCAGGAGAATAAAAGATTCCTGATATATCATCCTCTGGGTCGTATGTGCGACGAGCTATTGTTGCCATATGTAAATATAGGAACGAATTACCCATGATGCCTCCCTCACGTCTTGATATGCAAATACCAGGAACATGCGCGTGGTTGGATTTTCATAATGCAACATGTATTTAATTGTGGCACAACAAGGGTGTTCTCTCTCTCTCTCTTTTTATGTAACAATGCCCTGGGAATTAGATTCTGCGAGTGCAGACATCATGGTGGGTTGGTGGAACATGGAATCTCGACCTTCTACCGACCACATTACATAGTACACATATGTAAATATGATGAATATCTTCACTACAACTATCACCAACCCTCTCTATCCACTATGGCCTGGTACCACCCTGGCCTTTATAACCACTGTTATCTATATAAAGTAAAACGTAATGTGGTGAATATACCATTTCCTTTGGCGTTAGTTGCAATTATTAATTAATAATTGATTATCATCTCTGCAACTAACCGCATTTTGTGTAGAAGAGAGTGACGCCTGTGATTTACATAAGTTTTTGAACTTCAAATGTTTAGATGACATGTGTACTTACAGTACAAGCATTTTCAACTTTCTACCCACAATGTCCTGGTACTACATGTGTAGACATGTGGTGTACTTTCAGCAGTAACAACCTCTTCTATCCGCCATGGCTTTGTACTACAAATCAACAACAACAAAAAGCTTTATTAAGACCTTTTGGTCTTATACAGATTCTCCGAGTAGAAGAGGGTATATACAGAAATTAACACAAAGCAATAACGCGCCATCTATACATATAAAATGAAAGGATTTAAAAGCACGAATGTTTCTTTTATACATAATACAAACTTCTACTGCCCTACTGCGATGAAAAAATATATTGGGAGGGCTTGGCTCATCAGTGGTGAACCCTCCCAGCGGTTTCGCCAATTTAATCCACCAGACCGCTTCTCAGAGCTCTACTACTGTATTGGACGATTCTGCTTATATACGCAGCACTTTGAAAACCATTTCTGAGATTCCATCCTTCAGTGCTGCGTATATAAGCAGAATCGTTCAATACAGTATTAGAGCTCTGAGAAGCGGTCTGGTGGATTAAATTGGCGAAACCGCTGGGAGGGTTCACCACTGATGAGCCAAGCCCTCCCAATATATTTTTTTAATCGCAGTAAGGGCAGTAGAAGTTTGTACTATGTATAAAAGAAACATTCGTGCTTTTAAATCCTTTCATTTTATATATATACAGAAATAACAGTAATAGTAACAATAATCAGCAATGTTATTTACAATGTTTCAAATAAGGGGAAAAGAAGAAAGAAAGGGCATAAACTTAAATGCAAGCAATCGCGAGCAAAAAGTTACTTTTCTTTAAAAAATAATAAATAGGTACTACAAATTTAGAACACTGGTGTATTTACAGTAGTCACAACTCTCTACCCACAATATGTCCTGATACTACATATGAAGGCACGCCGTCTACTTACAATAAAATAAGTCTCAAACCCACCATGAATATATAACGGTTTTGTGTCACTATAATATCACTGGTATCGTACATTCTGTTTTATAATGCACTAGCGCGCCATCTGTTATGAAAATTGAAAACCAATTTAGACGCGTTTTTTAATTTAAACAATTTCTACTACCCTTACTGCAATGGAAAACTGGCCAAACCGCTGGGAGGGTTCACCACTGATGAGCCAGGCACTCCCTTTAATTTTTCCATTGCAGTAAGGGCAATAGAAATGGTTTAATTTAAAAAAGAAATCTTACGCGTCTAAAATGATTTCTAACATTCTGTTTTACCTAGCTATTGATAGCTAGTTGTATTCGTACTATAAAACGATAACAAAATGTATTATTCGTTGATAGTACTAAGAGACATAAGAAATCCTTACCTGCGCGGTGTAGAAGTTCAGATGCTGATGCCATTGGGGCGTCCCCCTAGCCACACAACATCATTCAATGAATATAAAAAATTATATTTGACCAGAAATTTTACTTTTAATTTAACAAATAGACACACGTGCGACAGACCATTTCGAGTAGTTAAGAGCTGTAGGTGACTAAGTGCCCTTTTTTTTTAATTTAAAAATTAAAAAGAAATAACTGCAGCTTTCGATAATGCTCTCTTCATCTGTTTAAAAACTCTTGCAAGAGAGACAAACCCCACCAGTGAGGAGTATAAGTAACTAACTAATTGGAGCTCTGGCACCTATAAATGTCAAACTACATATGTAGACATGTAGTTACAGGAAATATCCCTCCCCCACTTATTTACATATTGCTATCAAATTCACCTTATATATGTACACGATTTAATAAAAGTTTAATATAAGGCAATAACGTGCCATCTATATATAAGAAATTAAAGCATTAAATCACGAATGTTTCTTTTAAACATAAAACACATATGTAATTTTGCTATCCTAAAAGCATATGTCCATAGTTTCTTGAATACCATTTCTGAGATTCCACCCTTCAATGTCTATATCGCCTATATAAGCAGAATCATCCAATACAGTATTAGAGCTCTAGGAAGCAGTCTGATAGATTAAATTGGCGAAACCGCTTGGAGGGTTCACCACTGATGAGCCAAGCCCTCCCAATATTTTATCATCGCAGTAAGGAAAGTAGAAGTTTGTTTTATGTTTAAAAGAAACATTCGTGCTTGAACGCTTCCATTTCTTGTATAAGTTGTTTCAACCTCAATCACTCTCCTCTCTATGATTACCATAGTCCTGTTTATATTTAGGATAGATACAAGAATACACAGAAGTAGCTCTCTATATAGGACAAAACTTAGTTACAGAGACAAAATGTCTTTTAGGGAGATATGTCTTCTTGTTATTTAATTAAAGTAAATTAGAAGGATGAATCCGTAACCAATTTAACTTTACATATAATTTATTATTAATAGCAATTATATGTAACAAATCTTGGTATATATGTCTACATGACAACAACAAAAGCAATACTTAAAACATAATATACATACAAGTTCCTTTTCAAACTCAGTCTCATCTATAGCCATTGTTACTCTGTAATATTCCAACACTTCTTACCGGAGAACATCTAATTGGTATAAATGATAATTTTGGAGATGAAGACTGTCCTCTGTAGAGAGGTTGTCCTCTCGTGGTGGTTCTACTGTATCTTCCAAGGTTATTATACAAGCTGCTTAAAAGCATGAGTCGTGTGAAAATAAGTTTTTTAAAAAAGATATTTTTTAATATAACGCGCGCATATAGCGGCCACCTTGCAGAAAACTTTCGTCAACTTTTTTTTAAAAAAAGATCCCAATATATTAGAATCTCATCTTAAACACACGGAGGCTTCATTATAAAAATAACGGGAGTTAAAAAAGTGCCGGGTTAATATCGAAAGAGCCAAGGTCCTGTACACTATTGGATGACCTGGAAACTGGTATAATCTCGAACCCAGAGCCGTAATTGTGGCAATTTGTGGCGAGAGTATTTGTGACCCCGACATCCCATTAACCCTAACTTCAAAAAGTAGGGTTAACAATATATATATATATTTTTTTTTCTAAGGTTTGACACTTCTCTCATTTGGTGTAATTTTTTATTAGAGAACCCCCTTGATATAAGTATATTTCTCGAAATAAGTTTATCTATGCAAATTATTTTGTAGAATATGAAAAATTGCGATTCAATATCGAGAGAATATATATAAATCTGCATTCAAATAACTATAAACAACCTATGTATTTGATTTTTTTTAATTTTTAGCCCTATTGATTTATTGCATAGTGTTTTTTTTTTCTCCTGTAGAAGGAATTTCGTGCCCGAAAGCTGGAGACTTTATGAAATACAGTGGTACCTCGACATACGAGTTTAATTCGTTCCGCAACCTTGCTCGTATCTTGAATTACTCGTATCTCGAAGCAAATTTCCCCATACAAAATTCCCATTTAAAATCACAGATTAATATCTTTAACACTACCGAACCGAACTCGTATCTCGAATTTCGCTCGTAACTCAAAGCAAAAAATCACTTGCTCGTCGGCTCGTATCTCGAAAAACTCGTGTTGGGGCGCTCGTATGTCGAGGTACCACTGTAAATGGTTTTAAAAAGAAACTTATTTCCGTAAGCCTGTGATATTTTCACCCATTGCCATATATATTATATATATGTAAATATGTACATATATATAAATAAAAACACATAATAGATAGATGTATATGCTACAGATAAATTCGAAGATATCTAAACCGAAATGGTAAACGAGCGTATGAAAGACTCCATAAAACTTCACAGCGCTATCTGTCGTTATCGGCAGCAGACAATCATTTATGCGCATGCGCGAAGTCATTTCATATTTTCCTTCGTCATTACAAGTCAGTGGCTTCCACATTTGAGTCGTTTTTACACAATGACCTTATATAAAATATGATTGGCTGCCGATGATAACACCAGATGGCGCCAAAGTATATCGACACAGTATGCAAATAGAGGTAGTGTTTGATTATTACTACTAGTAGTACAACGATGATTGTGTTTGAAATTTGATTAGTTATGGATAGTTAGCGAGTATAGATAGTTTAGAGAGCAGTGAAAACTTTACAAATGCGACGTAGCCGAGTGTGGCAAACAAACGCCAACGCCGTTGGAGCGGGGAAAGAGATAAGAGGTGGGGAAGATGAACACAAATTAATGCTAATTGTAATTAATGGAAGAAATAATTCAACCGGGGAGATAGGCTCCACACATACTCCTCCTCAACATGACATGTTATACCAAACTCGTGATAAAATGGTATGAAATATCGTTCTTTGTTATGAGTTCTCTTGTCCTACTCCAAGAGTCGGTAATATATTGAGTCGGAATAGTAAAAAATTACAATTTTCAAAATTTCAAATTTTTTTAAAGAACCATATTTTTTTATTGCCAACAATGAATAGTATTAAAAATAATGAAGGCATATCTTGACCAAAAGCACATGTGCTTTTTAGATGGCAGAGCGCCATCTAGTGAAGCAAAAAATAAACTAAACGTTTATTTAACTTGCTCCGTGATATTTGGCCAACCCAATTTCTTGATAAATCAAGAAAAGCCATTCACGAACGCGTTTCGCGCTGTTGGCGCTCGTCAGCGTGGAGCTTTTAATTTTTTCTATTGTTTTTTTTTTTTCAATAAATAGTATATTCCCGCATAAATAAGTATATTCATATGGAACTATATAAAGAGCCGCAGCTTCACATCCAAAGAGCCGCAGTTTGCAGACCCCTGGTCTACTCTTTTTTCAGTTTGCCTCTAGGAGCAACTATTTTAGTCATTGAGGTACAGCCTGCACTATACTAACAAGGGCCGACAGCCTGAAACGTGTAAATGGATTGGCTTTTCTTAATTTATCAAGAAAAAGTATATGACCAATATTCTGGAAAATGATTAAAATCAACAACTAATTTATATTGCCACGTGGAAAATTAGGGAAGACAAAAACTTCAGGAGGAAACAATTGATTTCAGGGAAGGACAAAACTATGAATTGTAAACAAAAGATAAGCCACGAGGGAAATTTAGAGAGTCGCAAGATATAAACATAAAAATGACCACTCTGTTAATAAAAAATAATAAAATTAATAAATACTATGTTACATAAATAAAATTAATAAATACCATGTTACAATATTTATTCCGATAGATGGCGCAAGTTACCAAGCAACTTTCAGTTATAAAATATGGCGATGCCTGAATATACTGTCGCGTTATAAAATAGGGGCCCCAGAAGAGGTAAGTAGAAATCAACTTTATTCTTCGGTAACAAGTCTGCCACTAAAATTATAAGATACAAGAATTTATCGTAATACAAACTAATCTATGTAAATAAACCTAAACAAATAACCAAACTTGATATTATGCAAATATATATAAACTAAACTACAATATTTTAGTGTCTATTATGGTGAGAGTAGTGTAAAATCCCAATGCCATTTTAAAAAATACAAAAATTATCATTTCAGGGAGGTAGTCACGAAAAAGGTTTCAATTCACCAAATTCTGTTCGAAACTGCCAGTTACTGGCAGCTATACGAAGCTATACGACTATACGAAGCTATACGAATATAGGAAGCTATAGGAATATAGGAAGCCCTACGAATATAGGAAGCTATACGAATATAGGAAGCTATAGGAATATAGGAAGCCCTACGAATATAGGAAGCTATACGAATATAGGAAGTCCTACGAATATACGAAGCTCTACGACCTCGCAGTTTAAGGTCATCTTTAGGTTATATTTATCCTGAACAACTGAAGCAAAAAAATATAGCCATCAAAAAAAGGAAGGTAAATGGTTATAAATAACCATTATCAAAATGTGTCAGAAAAGGAGGTTATAAAGAAAGTTGGCCATTTATAGATAGATAGAGAAGCTAGAGGAAGTGGTGTTTAGTTAAAAAAAACTATGTGTGGCATACAAGGGTGACACATATGGGTGACGTTTGTTTGGCAGGTGACAAGTATGTGTCCATCCAAAATCCGCGGCTATTTTTAGAATGTCAATTGTATCCGCCGTGTATATAAACCACATTTGTGTTTCTATTTCGCTAAGGCTTTCTGATTCCATGAAAAAATCCAAATGTATGATCCAAATGATTGTTTTTTTTTTTTACTAATCTCTATTATACGTGATACAGGGGGGGGGGGTCGTTGGTAGGCTGGTTAAACCGTTTGGTTTTCGACCACTACGAACCGGGTTCGATTCCCGCATTGGACACTTTTTCACTTCTTTCTTTTTTTCTTTCAGGCCCCTGATTCTTGCAAAAGTCCAACCCCACCAGCGAGTGCAAGTAACCAAACGGGGCTCTGACACATTTGTAAGTGCAAAGTCGAACTGCTTTTCACATGTGTAGACATGTGGTGCACTTACAGTAAAAGCAGTCGCTAACTACCCACCATGATTATCATGGCCTGTACCACGTGTACTAGGGATAAGCAAAAAAAAAAAACGTGATACAGTCACGATAATCATGTTGTGTAGTTAGCGACTGCTATTTACTGTAAGTATACCACATGTCTATTACATGTTCGACTTTTATACGATGACAGAGTCCCGTTTGGTTACTTTTACTCACTGGTAGGGTTTGACTTGTACAGTAATCGGGAAATATTGAAGTTTATAAAAAAAAAAAAAGGGGGGCTCAATGATGTATTCGATTATGGGTCGTACGGTTGTCAAAATAAATTACACTCATAGACAAAACTTAAGGAAGTTTTACCTTTTACCATGTATATCTGGATTCAGACATTAACTCTGAAACATATTTGATACACAGTGACCATTATTGAAGATACACGAGATAACCAAGTGTTATCAAAATGTTTCTCTGCCTCCTTAAAAAAAAAAAAAAAAAAAAACGACCGTCGTTATCAAAGATTTTCCATTTCCTTTAGTTTTGTCTCCATGAGTGTAATAATTAATTTTGATAAATATTATATTATGATATATCATAATCATTTTAGTGAGAATACATAAATGTATTTGATGAATAAACATAAACACAGTAAAGCTATACATTTATGAATGTCTGTAGTCGAAAATGAATTAAAACGACCAACTCTATTGAAGAAAAAAAAAATCTATGAAATCTATATTTATTTCCCCTCTGTTTGAACATTACATAGAACAATCAAACTTTTCTAATTTAAAATGATTTTCGTGTAGAACACGGAAACGGTCAAAATTTAATATTCTTTAATCAATGAACAACAACAACAAAAAAAAAAAGATTAAATTATGGAGAAATAAAAGGATATTGATAATCAATAAATATCATGTCTAATGTTTGATTGGTACTCCGCTATTGCATAAAACGGCGAATATATCAATACACCTATCCCCCGATTTACACGGTAGATACGTTCCTGAGAAAAACGTGTAAATCGGGGGATAGGTGTACACAGAAATAAAAATAAAATGCATTGACAGGTTAAAATATGTAGTCAGCACATAAGCTCGGGATTCCTCGTGAGATGTGTACACAGCGCATGTGTTCAATCACAGTAGCATTTAGTATAGTGCGATAAAAACAACAAAAAAAAAAACTTATTTGGAAAACCGTGTAAATGCGAAAACGTGTAAAACAAGTACCGTGTAAATCGGGGGGTAGGTGTATATATTGTCGCGTTGGAAAATAGAGGCGAGGTAAACACGGACTTTATTCTATTTAACAACGGTCTACCTTAAAATTATAATTTACCCGCATTTATATAGCTATGCCTTAATTCGTAACTATGTAAATCAATACAACTATGTAAATAAATTAACCACATTACAATATTTAGAATATTGTTCAAATATTGCTCTGCACGGTCACCCTTGGGTTCAATACTATTGGACCCATCTCCCCCTGATCATCACCCTGCCCCACTGACTCTACATACCGGAATTAGTGATTCTATCAGAATTTTATTGTAAATGTGGAAAATTTGTCACCGACCCGAGTCCACTAGTTTACGGAGATGGTCAATAGATGGCGCTTACTTCTATCGCTTATTTTGACGAGAGAGGTGACCTGACGGTAATGACGCTTAGTTTTAGTGTTTATTTTGACGGGAGAGTTAACCTTTATAGATCAATTTCCTACTAGCAATATTTCCAGTAAATATCAAGTCATAAATTCTATTTTTTATTGCCTCACCAAAAAATGACAACCAACATCATACAGTATTTATTACAATTGTATACACACATATATAGACATATATAAAAGTATATTTTAACGAAAACCTTCCTCCACCACAGCCCATACATAGACAGACAGCGTCAATTTCGAACCTATTATAAAACTGGGACAACATTGTCGCCCATTTCTCCAACACGTGGATTATTGTTGTCACCTCCCTTTATGACTTCCAATCTTTTTTATTCCACACCACGTTTTTCACATCGCAATCATTTCCGTTTTCTTTTTTTACAATAGATTTTTGCTTCCTTTTCTCCCCATATCTCCTATATTTCCATATAGTCTGATATGATAGGATACATACATACATACATACATACATACATACATACATACATACATACATACATACATACATACATACATACATACATACATACATACATATAATATGTTGTTATATTAATAGGAACGGAAAATATATTTGCGCTACACTCTTCTATACCCAAACTAAGCAATCAACCAGTTCACATATAAGTACATATATTTTAACGCATATATTATCCACTACTAATTTGCATATTTTGAAGATAGAAAAAAATATATATATATAGTAATAGAAAAACAGTCCATTATATATATTCCTATCTTCAAAATATGCAAATTAGGCATATCCTGACCACTAACATGAGCGTTTTTTTCGATGGCAGAGCGCCATCTAGTGGAACAGAAATCAACTAAACGTTGATTTAATCTTTTCCTTGATATATGGCCAACCCAATTTCTCACTCAATTTTTTCTCACTTTTTCAGTTCTGCCCACATGTTTGTTGGCCCTCATCAGCGCGTTATTGTCCCGATATACATGCTAAAAGGTACAACTTCCTTAAGTTCTGTCCATGAGTGTAAGTATGTGATTACACAATAAATGTGATGAACCTGTATATATTATCCACTGTAAAATGAAAGAATTTAAAAGCACGAATGTTTCTTTTATATATAATACAAACTTCTACTGCCCTTACTTCGAAGAAAAATATGTATTGTGAGGGCTTGGCTCATCAGTGGTGAACCCTCCCAGTGGTTTCGCCAAATGATGAGCCAAGCCCTCACAATACATATTTTTTCATCGCAGTAAGGACAGTAGAAGTTTGTATTATGTATAAAAGAAACATTCGTGCTTTTAATTTTTTTCATTTTATATGTATAGATGGCGCGTTATTGCTTTGTGTTAATTATCCACTGTATTCATCGTAATCCTTTATCGTATATTTTTAGTGGCACTTAATAAAATTATTTTTAAATTGAAACTGAAGGGCCAACAACCCGAAACCCGTACCTGCTTAGTTTTTCTTGATATTTCAATCTGTTGATTGTACGATCGGAAAATATACTTTTAATTTAAAGCTATATTTACACTCATGGACAAAACTTAAGGAAGTTGTACCTTTTAGCATATATATCGGGACAATAACTCTGAAAGATATTACAGTGACCTTTATTGAAGACATACGAGATAACCAAATGTGAACAAAATTGTTTCTGTCTCCTTCAAAAAAAAAAATAAATAAACGACCAGAGACAGTTTTATCATATTGTGGCGAAGAAATATTTTATTATTTAATTTAATATTATTCAATGAAAATATTCAACAGATTATAAAAATATATATTACTCTGTATTTGTGAAATCATCTTTAAAATATTTCTTTGCTTGCTTGCTTAAGATTCCCTAGCTGTAGATAATTTGGCTGACCTGTTAATAATTGTCGACTCGTCGCTGTGACGTCATCAATAAATACTTTTATATCTTAGGATATTTCAAGGCTTGATTTCTCTACGCTACAATATAATTCATAATCAATAGAAGAGAGAGAGATAAACATTTGCTACAATATATTAAGCCCGCCATCTATATATATAAGAAACAAAACTATTTAATATGTAAATATGTATTCAAATAACTTCCTACTGTCCTTACTGTAATCAAACAAATATTGAGAGAGAGAGAGGGCCTGGCTCATCAGTGGTGAACCCTACAAGCGTTTCCCAAGTTTAATAAACCATATTGCTCTACACTTATGAACAAAACTTGAGAATGTGGAAAGTCTTTGATATCGCCATTCGTCTATACCTATATATGGTATATATATTGTTGTCGTTGTTGTTAATACTTCACAAAACCCAAGTTCGAACTTACGTTAAAAAAAAAACAGTTTGTTTAAAATAATATAAATTATTTTTCACAGCTTCAATAGCTTAAAACCTCATATTCTATTCAAATATAGGTAAACACATTTCAACAATAGCATATAGAGATGTTAAAAAAAGAGGAAACAATAAAACCAAAAGGATTTGTTATCAATTAATAGTTATGAATAGCTATGATGTAGATGAATAAACTCATTAGTGAACTGAGCAAAGAAAGAACCACACAACGGGTAAAAAAAGTCGAACACAAAGATAATTCCCAATTAAGATTGTTGATAAATGGGTACAGGGGGAAATTTAAAAAGTTGACTTCAAATACATCCGTGCAAGATTAGGTCATCATTCTATGTGCTGATAGACATTGTAGTGTTTGAATGAAATCACACATAAAACACACAAAAACCTTTATTAAGACACACAGGTCTTACAGAGGATTCTCTTTGGGGTTACAAGACGGAGAAATCTATGGAAGTGGGAAATATACAAAGGGGTAAAAATGGAGAAAGATTATATACACATGATAAATATATACCGATTATTATTTAAATGATCCTATGGAAAATAAGAATATGGATTTGAAATTTTTTTTTTTTTGAAATATGGATGGAAGAAGTGGAGAGCGAAAAGAGGAAAAAAAAACAGGTATTTACATATGGAACATACATATAATGGAACAAGGTTTGAATGAGATCATATTACCCAATTGTAGAATAAAGATTCTTCCCTGCTTTTACATATTGATAAAATCAATAAGGATTCTGTTGAAAAATTTATAGAGTCATAGAGGGTGAGAAAGAACCTTTATTACCTAAAGGTATAACACCATAAAAGAAGGACAAACTATATGTACATCAGTAGCTCACGTCGGCCTGCCCTATTCACCTAACCGCTAGCCAACCAACAAACCAACAAGGCCGCGCTATATATGCAGATATGTCAATTTGCGTAAACAATAATAAAACTATGCAAATATCTACATATCAAATATCGTAGAAATATCTGCAATTGTCAATTTCAACAGACTCTAAGGTTTTGATTTCTCATTTCTTTTATTTCACGAGCTTTCCGGCTTAACATGCCCTTCAACATAGAGACCCCCCCCCCCCCCCCCCAGAAGTTCTACCTAGAGGTAGTGTGGGGTAGCGTGGGGCGTGTTATAGTTGGCTAGATGGTAGAACTTCTGGGTCTCTGTGTTGAAGGGAATGTTAGCGCGAAAGCTCGAGAAATAAAAGAATTGTAAAAAGAAACCAAAACCCTTGATTCCTTATTAATTTTGTCAAAACATAATTATATATACATTCTCATAATAAATCTATTATTATATGAGCGTATAGTATGTCTCTTTTTTATTTCAATTTATACATTAATTCAATATCCGAGAAAAAATATTGGCTTAAAAAGGATTGGGTCAAAGCTCTACTTGTAAACATTTTAAATTTTATAAAGTTGGGAGTGAGATTCTAGGTTAACTTAATGAATCCGATGTACTGAACAACTGGATGAATGGACTAATTCATTAACCTCTAAGATTTTATATTCTGACTTTAGACAACCCCTTGATCCATCCATGAAGATGCTTTATAATTCTATATATTTCTGTCTCAATTCTACTATTTATTTAAGAAAAGAATTACTTGTTTTTAACTTCTTTTATATAAGTTTGTATATGTATATAAGTTTATGGTAAGCCCTTCCTTTCCCCCGCCCTTATTTGATGCACTGTAAATAACATTGTTGATTACTGGTACAATTACTGTGTTATTCTTGTATGTACCCTACATGTCTGTACTCGGAGAATCTTTTTAAGACCAAAAGGTCTTAGTAAAGTTTGTTGTAAATACGATTGTTTCCCATATGTTTTTTTTTCACTGGATTTGGGACACGGAGCTGTAAATTCCAGTCTAGGATGTAGAAGAAGGTCTTCAATCAAGAATGATAGTATGTATGACAAAGTTGCGGGAGGAAGATATTTATTTCCTGAAAAAGGCACCTCTCCCTTTAAGCCGTCCCTGTACTGATGAGGGCCATAGCCTGAAACCATGGTATACAGGTTGTTGGCTTTTGTCTGAATTTGATAAAGATGGTATTGTGGCTCATTCTTCATGACGACCCCTTTAAAAAGTGTTTCACTGCAGTGATAAACATAATGCACATTGTTTTAATGCTTATTTAAAGAGAGAGGTTCCTCTTTCTGTATATTTTGTATGTATTTGTGTGTGTATGTGTGGTCTGTGTGTGTGTGGTAGAAATGGTATTATGTGTTATTTTTTAAACACATTTTGGCTATATATTGATGGAGATTTTGTGAAAGGGAGAGTATTGATATTTATTGAGTTTTGAGAGTATTTATAATTAATAGGCTAATCCCTTAATAGAATGTTCAAATCTGAAAGCTTGAGGGATGAGTTTCTTTTGCAAATAAATTTATTTCGAGCTTTCTCGGGCAACGCCCTTCTACAGAAAAATTAAAATTATATAGTTTGTTATACATTTGCCTCGCTTAATCTCAGTGTAATATAATTTAATTTACTTTATTTTTAATTGTCTTGTAGAAGGGCGTTGCCCGAAAAAGCTCGAAATAAATTTATCTGCAAAAGAAACTCATCCCTCAAGCTTTCAGATTTGAACATTGAGAGTCAAAATGACGCAAATACACTAACAGGAAGATCACTGAGGATAATAGATTATTATTCCACCACCAAAATCAATATTTGAGCCATAGAATTGTGATCACTTTACAAGCTAAACTCCTCTTTGACAGATTCTGAAGATTTCACGAATTCCTGGTGGACCTCGCTAAAAAAAATATCAAAGCCTGCTCTGGACTGACGAAGACCATTAACCCGAAACCCTATCTTAAGAAAGAATTACCTGAAATAAATCAACGTCTGACAAGAAGCCACCTCCCTAAGCGGCCACCTTGATAAAAATAAACACCTCTAGGATAGACCAGGAAGGTTTGAGTGGTCTCTCACGAGTTATTGGAGGTATTTTCTTTTTTGACTATTATACGTGAGGCCATAATATTCATGGTGGGTAGTAATTAGCGACTTCTTTTACTGCACGTGCTCCTCATGTCAACACATGGAGATATCAGTTCGAATTTTGCACTTACAGTACCAGATTCCCGATTGGTTACTTGTATTGAGCGGTGGTGTTAAGGTATCTTTTCCTTAACAGAAAGAAGGCCGTAATCTAGAGGACTGTAAGTTTTGAACTATCCAAATGACACCCCAATGGTGTTTCCAACGCCTCTGCCAAAGAGAGAATAAAGGCACCAATACTATTCACACACACCTTTTATTTCCAACCACACTATATATATGTTATAGATTAGAATTTTTTTGTGTGTTTGATTGTTGAAAAGAGGTGCAGTCGTGGAAAAATAAAAATAATTATTTACCTTTCAAGCAGATTTTTATTTTGAATCTCTTGAAGTAAAAATATACATAAAATTATTTATATCACAGGAATATATAGAATTTATATAATGAATCCTATAATCGTGGATAAAAGATAGGTAGGGTTAAATATACATATTTACAACAACAATAATTAAAAGTGATATTTTTTTGAATATATGGTCAAAAATGCAGAACAGTCAATGAATGAAAAAATAAAATATATGTTTTAAAAAAAAAATAAAATATTTGTATTTTAGATTATATAATATATATACAATAGAATATACACACGTGACCAGGCACTCCTGGTCAAATATAATATAACCATTTACACAGAGTAATATCAAAAATAACAAAAATAAGCTCTAACAGGTGGGGTTGGGATTTTGCAAGAATAGGGAATCATTGAAGCTATTTTTTCCTTAGAAAAAAAAGTAGCCAATGCGGGATTCGATCCGGGCCATAGCTGTCAAGGTTTATCCCATTCCTCTATACCAAGCAGTATGTTCTACTGTAGACCGGTCATCCCAAGTTGGGAAGTCTGAAACTCGCTAAATATAGATTTGGAAGTAAGTTTTATCACCAATTAATCCCCAAATTGTTGGGATCAAAGAAAAAGATTGGATCAGAGAGAGAGAGTTCTACCAGAACAATGCAACAATACTACAATGAACAGAGATATCATTGTTTCTCCTAATCTAATTAAGTTGTATTCCGGGCGCATACACATTCGTGTGTTACTAACTTTTATTACTATTATTACTAGATTGGGTTCAAATACTTGTTAGCGTCGACACAGGAAGTCGTGGTGTGGAAGCCACGATTTGAGATAGTGTTTCCCATAGCACTCCACCGGTGACATGCAAATAGCCAAATAGGGCTCTAGCACCTTACAAGTTCGAACTACATATGTATATTGCTACGTGGAAAATTAGGGAAGACCAACTTCGGGATGAGACCACAATTTATTTCAGGCAAGAACAAACTATGAGTGATAAACAAAAGATAAGCGATGAGGGAAGTGTACAGAGTATAGCAAAATATAAACATAAAAAATAATACTCTGCTAATAAAATAATAAATACTTTGTCACAATATATAAAAACAAAAAAGACATTTAGTGACCGCTCACATGATCATTCTTGATGACAGAGCGCCATCTAGTGGAACAAAAATAAACTAAACATTGATTTTAGCTTGTTCCAATGATATTTGGCCAATCCAATTTCTTTAAAAATCAAGAAAAGTCAAACAGGTACGCATTTCGGGCTGTTGGCCCTCGTCAGCGTGGTGCAGGCATGTAGATATGTGGTTAATTTATAGTATAAGTAGAGTCACAATCTTTTTCTGGCCGTCTTGATGGTCAGTAACACGTGGATTAACTAGGGTTCAAAATGTTGGCGACAAGTATGAAAATTTTCCTTTTTATATTTTTTCTAGCTGGCTGTATTCTTATCCTTTCAGAAAAACCATTCCGGGTTAGTCTTTTGATGGTATTGTAGGGTCTTCTCCATAAATTGTCCATGATTTGCATTCTTGGGTTTCATTTTCCCATCTTTTCATTCCATACATCTCTCCAGTAATACCTTTATCCACTTTGAAGGTCGAACAAGATGCTCCAACATATTCCTCCTTTTAATAATCTCCAATAGGCCTTCCTCGATCATTTTAGGACAACTTCATCGCTTTGTCTGTCTGTTGTATTGTCTTTATTCAGCACCACACATCATGAAAGTCTGCAGCTTTACCATTTTCTGTCTTTCTAAATGTTCAGGTCTCACTGGTATATTGGTAGACACATTCCAAATGAAACTTCTCATAAAGTATAAAAAAGGCATCTCCTTATTGTGCAACTGAAAGTTGCTGATGGCTTGCGCCAATTATCGGAATAAATATCAACTATTCTCGACGATCAACGAGAATAGTTGATATTTATTCCGATAGATGGCGCAAGCCATCAGCAACTTTCAGTTGCACGATAAGGAGATGCCTTTTTAAAAATAATTTATGCACCTTATCCCAGTACAATATCACATTTGTACTATTTTTCACATTTTCATAAAGTGCTTTTTTAGGTTTCAAGCTATATGTGGTTTTTGATGTTAAAATACTTTTTTCTTGTTAAATATCATTTCAACTTAGGTAATTATTGAGTTTTCCTTGACTCTTTTTTCACAAAATTTCCCCGATTGTATAAGTTTGGTATACTTTGCCATTATACTTTGTAACCGTCCAAAATTGGCTCAAAATTTGACACTTTAAATCCAGATGTAATGAAAGTCTCATTTTATGTGTGAATTCTTATCTTTGATTGATTGAAATGACTGCGTAAACACAACCTTTAATAGGGACCATCTCCCGAAGAGATCTTTATATGTTTATCGTTATTTCTAATTGGTACTGGAAAGTAATCATACTAAGCACATCGAAAGCCTAATGATACAAAAAAGGACGTGAAAAAGACGAATGTTCTGATCTTCGAAATATCATACAATAAAAAACGCAGTTTGTGTTTCTATCCATGCTATGCCGGTTTTGTATTTAAAGATATCGGTTTCATATGATGCAATATTAAAGGAATTCCGCGTAGATTTCACTTCTTTTGGAGAGAGACGTTTCAAGAGAGTGCTGCTGATCTTGTTGGTGAAGGATTCAAGAGACGGTTGTGCTCAAGAGAATAAAAAACTCAATGTCTTCATTTAAATGCGTTTTCAAAATTTGACGTACTTTTTACATAAATACCATATATCATAAATGCATGGACATAACTAAGGAAGTGAAAAGTATTTGATGTCGCCAGTCGTCTTTTTTTTTTTTAGGAGACGGAGGCAATTTTGTTTACATTTGGTTATCTCGTGTGTTTTCAATAAAGGTCAATGTAATATCTATCAAAGTTATTGTCCCGATATACATGCTAAAAGTATAACTTCCTTTTTTTTACGAGTGTATTCATTCATTTTACATATCTACCTTTATTTTGTCATATATATAGCTAATACATATTATAATTATTTTGTGTTAATTTATAAAACGATGAGAGATATGGAAAAGGAAGGACTCCTGTGTTTTATGTGAGTACAAGCGAATAAACACTAAACAATTTAAAAAAAACTTTGCTCATTAAAAATTGAAAAAAAAAAAAATTTGAAAATTTTGAAGAAAAAAAAAAGTGTGTGTATGGGGGGTATAATCACATTATTAAAAAAAAAAAAGTATTTTATCTATGAAATAACGCAGCCATTTCTGGCGATAGGGAGATAAGGAAGAAGTCTTTTCTCTATCGAGACTGGAGGAAGATCGTTGCCCTATTTTATATAGTTTTTTGTTGTGGCGGCGTCACTTTCACCCAGCTATTGTCAGCCCCCCCCCCCCCCCCCCCCCCCCCCCCCCCCCCCCCCCCCCCCCCCCCCGTTTACGTAAAGTTCCTAGACTTATGATTTATCATTGTGTGTTAGGTAATCTCAAGTTATTTTAAGTAAAAAAACACGTAGAGTTATAAGTTGCTGTTATTGTTATAGATGTATTGTTGCCTAATTGCGCTTTGGTAATAAAATAATTGTAATTGTAATTGTAATATAAACAATTTTTATATAGAATTTCTAAACGGAGAAGATAAAAGAGAAATGCTAACCGTATATGTGTTAAGGCCATTCCATTCTTGGCAAAAGATGGAAGTGTGCAAATTATATATAAGCAGAATCATCCAATACAGTATTAGAGCACTAAAGAAGCGGTCTGGTGGATTAAAAATCGGCGAAACCGCTGGAAGGGTTCACCACTGATGAACCAAGCCCTCCTAATATTTTTTTCATTGCAGTAAGTTTGATTTACAAGTTTGATTTATGTGTGAAAAGAAACTTTCGTGCTAAAATGTTTTATTTTCTTATATAGAGATGGTACGTATTGTCCTATACACCATATATGTGCTGGGTTTATTCCATCCTTGTCAAGGGGAGTGATAACTGTATATATTGTGACGAATAAATAATTTATTAATTAAATTTAATTATTCAATGAAACTGTTCAACAGATTATATAAATATATATTAATCTTTTATGTAAAATAATTATCAAAATATCTCTTTGCTTTCTTGCTCAAGATTCTCTAGCTGTAGATAGTTTGGGTTGAGTTGTTAATAATTGTAGACTAGTCGCCGTGACGTCATCAATAAATACTTTTACATCTTAGGATATTTCAAGTCTTGATTTCTACGCTACAATATATATATATGGTAGGTTGATTCCATCCTTCTTTAGGAAATTCGCAATACCAGTACATGTTTGGAAAATACCTGTAGCGCGCGCCATCTATCGGTGAAAATTCGATTTATAATCATTTTTAACAATCATTATTAGCACTATTTTGTTGTATTTTATAAGACTGAAATTTCTACAAATACTAAAGAAAGGTTGAAAATTGTCAAGGCCGCTGGGAAGATTCTCCACTGATTAGCCAAGTCCTTCCAATATAGATTTTTCATCCTCTTATTTAGTGTTTGTAGAAATTTATCTTTCAAAATACGACAAATTAAAATCACATATATATAATAATTAGAATTTATATTTTAATAGTATATGTGTGGGTTTCATTCTATCCTTGTCAAAGGAGTGCTAACCATATGTGCATATGGGTTCCATTCTATGCTTGTCAAAGGGAGGGCTAACCATATATGCATATGGGTTCCATTCTATATTTGTCAAAGGAGTGCTAACCATATATGCATATGGGTTCCATTCTATCCTTGTCAAAGGAGTTCTAACCATATATGCATATGGGTTCCATTCTAAATTTGTCAAAGGAGTGCTAACCATATATGCATATGGGTTCCATTCTATCCTTGTCAAAGGAGTTCTAACCATATATGTATATGGGTTCCATTCTATCTTTGTCAAAGGAGTGCTAACCATATATGCATATAGGTTCCATTCTATCTTTGTCAAAGGAGTGCTAACCTTATATGCATATGGGTTCCATTCTATCCTTGTCAAAGGAGTTCTAACCATATATGTATATGGGTTCCATTCTATCTTTGTCAAAGGGGAGTGCTAACCATATATGCATATGGGTTCCATTCTATGCTTGTCAAAGGGAGGGCTAACCTTATATGCATATGGGTTTCATTCTATCCTTGTCAAAGGAGTGCTAACCTTATATGCATATGGGCTCCATTCTATCTTTGTCAAGGGGAATGCTAACCATATATGCATATGGGTTACATTCTATCTTTGTCAAAGGGAGAGCTAACCATATATGCATACGGGCTCCATTCTATCTTTGTCAAAGGAGTGCTAACCATATATGCATATGGGTTCCATTCTATCCTTGTCAAAGGAATGCTAACCATATATGCATATGGGTTCCATTCTATGCTTGTCAAAGGAATGCTAACCATATATGGGTTCCATTCTATGCTTGTCAAAGGAATGCTAACCATATATGCATATGGGTTCCATTCTATCCTTGTCAAAGGAATGCTAACCATATATGCATATGGGTTCCATTCTATCCTGGTCAAAGGAATGCTAACCATATATGCATATGGGCTCCATTCTATGCTTGTCAAAGGAATGCTAACCATATATGCATACGGGCTCCATTCTATCTTTGTCAAAGGAGTGCTAACCATATATGGGTTCCATTCTATGCTTGTAAAAGGAATGCTAACCATATATGCATATGGGTTCCATTCTATCCTTGTCAAAGGAATGCTAACCATATATGCATATGGGTTCTATTCTATCCTTGTCAAAGGAATGCTAACCATATATGCATATGGGTTCCATTCTATGCTTGTCAAAGGGAGGGCTAACCGTATATGCATACGGGCTCCATTCTATCTTTGTCAAAGGAGTGCTAACCATATATGCATATGGGCTCCATTCTATCTTTGTCAAGGGGAATGCTAACCATATATGCATATGGGTTACATTCTATCTTTGTCAAAGGGAGAGCTAACCATATATGCATACGGGCTCCATTCTATCTTTGTCAAAGGAGTGCTAACCATATATGCATATGGGTTCCATTCTATCCTTGTCAAAGGAATGCTAACCATATATGCATATGGGTTCCATTCTATGCTTGTCAAAGGAATGCTAACCATATATGGGTTCCATTCTATGCTTGTCAAAGGAATGCTAACCATATATGCATATGGGTTCCATTCTATCCTTGTCAAAGGAATGCTAACCATATATGCATATGGGTTCCATTCTATCCTGGTCAAAGGAATGCTAACCATATATGCATATGGGCTCCATTCTATGCTTGTCAAAGGAATGCTAACCATATATGCATACGGGCTCCATTCTATCTTTGTCAAAGGAGTGCTAACCATATATGGGTTCCATTCTATGCTTGTAAAAGGAATGCTAACCATATATGCATATGGGTTCCATTCTATCCTTGTCAAAGGAATGCTAACCATATATGCATATGGGTTCTATTCTATCCTTGTCAAAGGAATGCTAACCATATATGCATATGGGCTCCATTCTATGCTTGTCAAAGGAATGCTAACCATATATGGGTTCCATTCTATCCTTCTCAAAGGGAGTGCTTACCGTTTATGTGTTGGGTCCGAAGACCATTCCATTCTTGTCATGAGGGAGTGGTATCCATATATGTATTTGGGTTATTCCATTCTTGTCAAAGGGGGGAGATGTCTCTCTCTCCCCGTCATCAACAGTGGCCTAGATGTCATCTGGGTGAGGTTATGAATTAAGTCATTAGAACAGACTCCGAGGTATTTACTGCTGTGAATGGCACGCCGTCTCTCTCTTTGTACATTGTCCCGCGCCAATCAACGCCTTCATTATCTACTGACTTCTCTCCATGCTAATTACAAAGGATCAAGGCCATCAAGATCCAGCGTAATTACAGCCTTCAACATCCTGGAGAATTTATATATCTAGATCTTAGGGGCTCCGCTCATCCCTACCTCATTAGTATAACCTTCACAAAGAGCTGCTAACACGCAAACCCTCCCAGGTGACCGACCCCCCAAGAGAGAAAAATCTACCGTAATGACCATTTGGGTAAAACCAAAATGACAATCCCAACCTACTTTTAACGAGAGACAACCTCTAGAAGAGAGAAGGCCAGAAGTATCTTTTTTTTTTTTTCAATCTTTCATGGGAGGTTGTTTCTCTACTATGTTATAAGAAATGGTGGTACAAATTTGGATAATGCAAGCAATAGTTACACAGAAATTAATCGAATAAAGAAAATTAACTTTTTTTGGGAGGGCAAAGAATTTCTATATTTGTTTAGAGGTATTGCAAGCTTTCGATCAAATTTTGTTCTTCGAAGGTAAATCCAAAATAAAATAAAAAAAATATATATATATATTGGCGTGTGCACGCGCGGGCGTAGATCAGACTCTATATTCCAGCTAAATATAATAAAGATAATAGACTAGGGCGCATATATATATAGGACGTAATTCATGATTTGTCATATATATATTACCGTTATGAGAATTTCAAAATTTATAAAAATTTTAAAAAACGTAATATAAAATTTCAAGTTTTTCTATAAATTTATTCCTCAATAACTAAAAAAAATACGTTAAGTAAAACATTTTAAATATTAATAAAAAATGTGTCACATTTATATTTTAACATACCTCTATCATTCCATCGAATAATTACACGGAGAGAGAGAGGAAGTCAAAACTAAAAAAAAAATTGTAGCAACGGCGCTGCAAATTGTAGGGCGTTGCTACCAGTGCTACCGGAGTGTTAGGTGGCAAAACTTAGGGTCATTTCACCCAGCTCACGTTCTTTGTCACCAAATTTTCTCAAAGTTTAATAATACTTAATACTAAAATAATAATTGAACATTTTAATTTTTCTATTCGCCTTTAACAATATTGTAGCTTAGAAATCAAGTCTGGAGATGTGAAAGTATTTATTGATAACGTCACGGCGACTAGTCGACAAATATTAACAAATCAACCCCAACTATCTACAGCTAGGGAAATAAACAAGCAAAGAAATATTTTTAAGATGATTTTACAAATACAGAGTAATATATATTTTTATAATCTGTTGTATATTTTCATTGAATAATATCAAATTAATAAATTATTTCTTCGCCACAATACCATTATGGTATCAAAAGAATACAATCGTGAGGTGAAGAATTTCTTGTCAGGTTTTTTTTTTATTTAGCCGAGCTTTCGGATATTTCTGGCCTTCAACAGGAGAGTAAGAATGAAAAATTACTACTACTCCTATGTCGAAAGCTCACGTTTTTTTTTTTTAACGCTTTTTAAACGTTTTCTAATAAAGAAATGCCTTAATAAGGTGTAAAGATAGAGGCTACTGGCCGGCATTCATATTTATATAAATAATAGACACTTCGGCCAGTTGGAGTTTTTTTAGTTGTTCTCAACGTTTCGACAAAATATTTTGTCTTCTTCAGGAGAAGTAAATAAAAATAAAGCATTTGGCAAGGCGTTATAAATTATATATAAAAATTACTAAGATGTATTAAAAGGCGTTCTGATATCATGATAAAGCACAATTTGGATTATAGATACAATAAAATAAGACCTAATCCAAATAATTTAATAGTTTGTTAATTTAAATTATTATTATTTGTATTAGGTCTTATTTTCTTATGCTTTCTGTTATCATAAAATTTAAAATATTTTTTACGCGTATGATTCTTTTATAAATAAAATAATTTTCTACTTTCTTCTTACTGCAATGATAAAAAAAAAATTAATGGAAGGACCTAGATCATCAGTCGTGAACCCTCCAGCGGTTTCGCCAGTTTAAAAGAAATTCATTGTTGGGAAAGTGATTTTATTTTCTATGGATTAAAATCGTTAAATTTTAGTTAAATCATATATCAGATTGTATTTGAAAACTCGCGGGACAGACAAAGAACTTTGACTTAATTGCTGACTTAATTGCGAGTTAATCCAGATAAGGTCTTTTAAATAGAAAAATTACTATCTCTAACTGAAGGAAATTTAAGAAAGGAAACTGAAGGAAATACATTTGTACACAACTATATATATATATTCCCCTACACTTTATATGCCCTTTTACTCTTTTATTTTTCCACCTTTGTAAAATTTGATTAAAAGAATCAATAAAATTGTTTAAGATAAAAAAAAATCTAACTGAAGGAAAAAAGTTTCTTTAAACTTGGTTATAGTGAGCTTTCATTGGAGGTTCAACAACCGTCAAGTATTGGCCGGGTACTCAGGTAGAACAACCGCCACTTTCTCCTATGCAATTAAGGGAGATATACAAAAAGGAGGAAACTTTACACATGGGCAATTAACGGAGTCAACATCAACGAGAGTGGGGTGGCTGAAATCAAGCGTCACACAAACAAGGAGCCGTAAAAAAGCACCTTCCCACTAGCTGTGTACTGGAATGGACTGCTCTTGTACCGCTTTTTTCATGTGTGTAATTCTGGGAAGTATTGAGAGACGTCTCCCCTTGAAGGTAACCTGTGGAGTCTCTCTTCAAGACCATCTTAAATGACAAACTATACAAGAAACCGATATGCAAGAATGTTTCTTTTCCCAAATAAAATAAACTTTCTGGTGATAGATGACAACTAGAAGAAATAGAACTATTAAAAACGAATGTGCTTCTTCCTAAAATAAACATCTACGGTCCTTACTGCGATGTGAAATATTGGGAGGGCTTGGCTCATCAGGTGTGAACGAGCAGTTTCGCCAATTTACCAGAGAGCTTTTAAGAGCTCTAATACTGTATTATTCTGCTTATATATGTTACACATGGTATTTAAGAGCAAAAAATGGCCATAAGCCATAATTTCTTACATATAGGTGGCTCGTTATTCTATATACAGTTACGAGCGTCATGCGTTCTTAATAATTCTTCATCTCTGTCACCGTTTGCTTTTTTTTTTTTTTTTGGAATGGCGCTCTCCTATTGGTTGGCTACGATCACGCCACCTTTGCCCCCCCCCCCCCCCTCCCCACTCGCTTTTTGGTTTTTATAACTATTGTGTTGGAGCGGGTCGCTCCTTAAATAAATGCATATATTAGTTAATAACTAAATGGAATCCTCTCTTTCTTTTTCCCAGTAAGAGACGCCTAAGGAAGCCAACAGTACATAGACAGATAAAGCACATAGGCTATAGTTATTAACTAATGTATACATTTATTTAAGGTGCCAATTTATAATTGTAACAAATAGTATTTGAATAAAAACATTCAATCGGGTAAAACACGGGCGTTGCCCGGGTCATTCGGCTAGTTGATTTATGTTCAAGACAAACATGTATTAACATGAATGTAAAGTATACATCGCTCACTACATAGTACGACAGCGAAGCCCTTTGAACTTGGGGATTCAGTTAACGGGAATTTCGGTAATTGGTTCAATTTTATAGATGGAAATTTTTGCCGGGAGGATATTGATCTAAAGAGACAAAGGTCGCCTCTCCCGTCAAAATAGACGTCAAAAACTAGACGCCATCTATGACTATGATCGTGTGGATCTCATGGAATAAAGTCCGCCCTAGACTGACGAGGGCCATTAGCCCGAAACCATGGTCTCTAGGTGGACGCTTCTCAGTTTGCCAAAGCTGGTGTTGTGGCTTTGTCACCACCGACCCGAGTCCGTTAGTTTGTTGAGATGGCGCTTAGTTTTAGCGTCTATTTTGACGGGAGAGGTGATCGTTATTTTTATAATAGAAGAATAAATGTTTACATTATAAAAAATATGGGGGACAATTATACCGTATGTTTACAGTACTTAAGAATACAAAACACGGTCAATAAATTCTTTAAATTCTTCAGGAATTTGCTGAACTATTCACGAGAGAGATTAAAAAATCCTTCTTTAAAAAAAAAAAATACTTTTTCACGGATGATTGGCGATGTTGATTGATAGGAAGGGTGAGTGGGCCAAGACGAGAGAGATGTTCGTTAAAGATGAAATTATTGATGACTTCTTATCTTTTCATTTTTTACAGAATAGCTTAAAGAGTTGCAGCGTCATATAACTTTTTTTTTTAGTAATTTGTCGAAATCAGCAATCGTATGATAAGGAATAGTCCCATTTGTTTATTTGCATATAGCTGCGGGTTTGGACTAGAATGGAAATTGGGAAACAAGAGGCAATTTTATTCACACTTTGTTATCTCGTATATCTTCAATAAAGGTCACTGTGATATCTTTCAGAGTTATTGTCTAAATCCCGATATACATGCTGAACGATTCAACTTTCTCAATTTTTGTCCATTATGAGTGCAGATATATACAAAGGAATTAATTTATTGATCTACTCAAAGTCTACACATGTAGTACAAGGAGGTAGATATCAGTTTGTCCCCGTTCATACCACATGTCTACATAGGTAGACTCCGTTTGACTGTGGTACGGAGTAAAATGACGAAGGTGCCAAAGTCTGTGTTGATAGTGACATAGGTAAAAACAACGGTAACCAAACACCTATTACAAAAACTCCGGTGGAGTGATAAAAAAAAAATAAAAAAAGACAAAAAGGAGGAAATCCGGGCAGAAAGAAAGGTTGGAGAAGGGAGTAAATGGAATTGATTGGTCATTGTGACAACCGGGTCACATCTTTATTTCCTGCTCGGGACGACGTTTCGGGGAATTTAACTCGTTCCTGGGGCCTCAATACAACAGTGGTGTTGGGAGAAGCCCGAAAGCAGGGTTGTGGTTAGTATTATCACTATTTTTAACTAGCATTATTACTAATCATTTTGTAGGTACGAATTCACAATGTTACAGATCTTTAACGGGTATCGTTTAAATTTAAAATGGGTCTCCTTATAAAACTATATATTGCATAGTTTATCTTTTCATAATTATTATTATTGTTTTTAATTTGCATATTTACCGTGATATTCAATATACCGTGGTTGACTTGCTTTACCCCGGTAAACCGAGAGTCGATGGATACGCTTTGCCTGAGTGTTTCTCGAACCAATCCAACCCTATTTTAGAGTGAAAGTATGCAAATAAAGATTTAAGACAAAGATAATCTTCCTATTCACTATAAAAGAAACACAAGTCAGAGAGAAGAGATTCTTTATATAAGAGGATGGTTGTACAAGTTTTCAGACAAGATGTCTTCTACGGTTACAAAGTACCCTTTGATACACCGCCTCAACGTCAAACTCTAAGATCTTTATCATGCCAGGCTAAAATATTTAGTAAACATCTCTATGAAGTTATATGAGCATACAAATAGGATTTATCCGGAAGATAAAATCCTCTGAAATGTTAACAATAATTTTAAAAAACGGCTTTCGAGGAGAAGCTTCTTACTTTATTTACATATTCTCTCAAGCTTTCGGTTATTATAAACCTTTCTACATATGATAATATGACATATATGGCAGTATCTGTCATATACTCCTGTAGAAGGGTTTATAATACCCGAAAGCTCTGAAGAATATATAAATATAAAGCAAGAAACTTCTCCTCGAAAGCAGTTTTTCTTTATTAATAAATATATGCAACAATATTTTTTTTTTTGGCGCTGTGTTTTTTTTAACTCTACAGACCTTAATACAATGATAAAAGTTATTGAATGAGAGAGCTTGGCTCATCAGTAGTGAACCCTCTTAGCGATTTCGCCAAATTAAACTCCATTATTAATTAAAGATTAAAGAGACAGAGACAATTTTGTTCACACTTGGTTATTTAGTATCTTCAATAAAGGTCACTGTAATATCTTTCAGAGTTATTGTCCCGATATACATGGTAAAAGGTACAACTTCCTTAAGTTTTGTCCATGAGTATATTCCGATTGTTGATTCAATTGAACTACCCTCCCTGCACCACACTGATGAGAGCCAAAAGCCCGAAACCCGTATTTGGTTGGCTTTTTCTTGATTTGTCAGAAAAAAAGTTTTCGACGATATTTAGTTCAAATTTATTCAGAGAGAGATTATAGTAGAGAGATATGTAAATAAAATCATATTTTCTATCTCGAGTTATATAGAAAAAAACTTCCCCAAAAATCGATTCACTTTTAAAATTGTGATTCCAATCGCAACCGTCAATATTTTTGGGGGTCATCGAAAACTATTTTCTGAATCACAGAGGGAGCGGTCAATGAATTTTAAAATAAAGATTTGACCGGGTGACCAGGTTTCCGGGCGGATAGATTCCGACCTTGAGGAGGAAAAGGAATGTGTCGCGCCCGAGTCACCAAGTGGGACACACATGTGGGGCAACACGCTGGGGGACAGGTCTACTTTGATTTGCATAACCACTACCTGAATATCAAATCTACATATACTTATACGTATACAGAAAGGAGATATATGCATATGCAAATGCCCACATATACACTCATGGACAAAACTTAAGAAAGTTGTACCATACATTTACACTGATGCCGTTACTGGAAACGCCTCCTCGAGTTCACTTTCTCTTTTTTATTGCTCTTATCTCTTATATAATATCCCTTTAGAGAAAAAATTCCATCCAAGAAAGAGTTTCTTTCAAAAAATATAATTTAATTGACTCGAGCTTTCGTGCCTTGGAGCCCCCTTATCCAGCGAGTGCAAGTAACCAAATGGGGCACACTTGTAAGTGTAAAAGTCGAACTGCTTTTCACATGTGTAAACATGCACTTACAGTAAAATCAGTCGACAATTTCTACCCACCATGATTATCATGGTCTGTACCACGTGTACAAGGGATGATACAATTGTAATAATAATACTTTTAAAAAAAAATGAATTGGGATTAATTGAAACAGAAAAAAAAGTTGTCAGTACGGGATTCAATCCGGGGAAGTTGCAATTGAAGAGTGTTATACCATTCACTGATCTACCAACCAACCCTCTATAAGAGCAAGTTTCAAGTAGTGCACGCGGTTATATACCGTCATGTGAGGGAGTTATTCCCCGAGACACTCTCGACAGAAAACAAGATCATTCTGTGCGATTTCCTCGACATGGCAATTCAACATGTTGGGAACAAAGACCCATTTATAACCAAGGGCCTATCCAGGGTGTTTTGTAACCCTTGATTTAAACCAATGAAGCCTGTATAGATTTTATTATGTATATTCATCCTTATTATTATTTTCATACTTGCTCATTGTTATTACAACTATCCCCCGATTTACACGGTAGATACGTTCCTGAGAAAAACGTGTAAATCTGGGGATAGGTGTACACAGAAATAAAAATAAAATGCATTGACAGGTTAAAATATGTAGTCAGCACATAAGCTCGGGATTCCTCGTGAGATGTGTACACAGCGCATGTGTTCAATCACAGTAGCATTTAGTATAGTGCGATAAAAACAAAAAAAAAAAAACTTATTTGGAAAACCGTTTAAAAGCGAAAACGTGTAAAACAAGTACCGTGTAAATCGGGGGATAGGTGTATTTAGTTTTCATTTTTCACTATAATATTTTATGAACGAAGTAATAAAAAATAGTTAGAAAACAAATACGAGAATCATGGGACGAGTGTCTTTTGTAGGAAGCTTTATTTTAAATCGCTCAAGCTTTCGGGCTGACCGGCCCTTCTACAGGAGACAAGTGAACAATGGCACATCAGGTACTATATAATAATCGGACTATTTACATATTCAAAAATTAAAATTTTAAAAACTTTTTATAAGGATTTTGCATAACTAAGCAAAGTCGGGAGGAATAATTAACATAATAGTAAATTATGGACAGTAGAAATTGACATGTATGATAATAGATACTGGATATAGTTGAGCCTGTAAAATCTTATACTGTCTATGAGAGAGGAGGGGGGGAATCTACACAGATGGAGGAAACAGGGCTATGGGAACAGAGATTGGTAGGATTCAGGAAGGTCGATATGTCTATTGATGGCGTGGAAGCCCTGGGAAACGAGAGCTTCCAAGGTGAGGCGCTGCTGCTTGTTGTGTATGCGGCTATAGTGCACAGATGGATTGGCCAGGTCGAAAGAGTGGTTGGTGGTTCGGATATGCTGGTATATGGCTGATTTCTCATCTTGTCTGGAGATGTTTTTTCTGTGTTCCTCGAGTCTTGTCCCTACGCTCCTGCCCGTCTCACCAACGTAGACAACATCGCAGTCAGCGCAGGGAATGGAGTAGACACAGCCAGACAAGAGAGATGGGTTAAATGGGCTATTGCTTTTAGTACCCGGGTTCCTAATGAGGGAACTGATGTTAGGGGAGTTGGAGTACAGGGTCCTGACTCCAAACTTGCCTAGGGCTCGGGCTATGGAGGAGCTAGTGGGGGAATATGGGAGGACACATATGGATTTATACACGGGGTTGGGAGCAGTGTGGTTGGGGTTGTGGAAATGGCGTAATATAAAAGACTTCGGGTATTGGAATTTTATGAGATTAGCTATGACTCTATTGGTTTCCATGGTTTTGAAATCAGAGGTGGAACAGTGGGTGTGAACTCGTTTAGACAGGGTTTTGACTGTGTTGATTTTGTGACTAAGGGGACAGAAGGAGTTGAAGTGAATATAATTTGGTCTGAACGAGTTCTTGTAATGTACTGTGGAGTGGTATCTGGTTGGGGTCCGGATGATTAGGAAATCTAAGAAAGGGAGGGCGTTGTAGGTTTCGGTTTCATGGGTGAAAGAAAGGTCCGGATGGTAACTAATGAGTTTAGAGAGGATATTTTCAACCTGGCTTTTTGTGCATATGCAGAACACATCATCTATGTATCTACGCCAAAGGCGGATATCGGATGGAAAATCTGATGTGATCTGCATATCTATAGACCGCATAACAATCTACAACTCCGGCTACAACTCCATGACACCGACCATGCCTCCAATCTCGTTAACCTCTCCTCAACGGTTCTATCTCCCCAGGAAACTACCCTCCTAAGCAAAGGCCTCAAGTTTAGACCTGTCTCTAGGCCAGATCCCCTGAAAATCATCAGTGCGGTTGAAGCTGGCATCCGCAGCCTCAATAATTCAGAAAAATATAAAATACGCCACACAGTCTCAAACATACTGAGCCTCCCATCCACCCAACCCCGTGCCTCCCCTCTTGAGTTCGATATCATCCGAAAATTGCGGCAGAAAAACCATTTAGCCATTATGCAATCAGATAAAGGTTCACAAACGGTTATCATGAATACTGCAGATTATAAAGAAAAATTACAGGTTGTTCTCGCCGACATCTCCACTTTCAAACCCATCTCTACCCAAAACAGGTCCACCATATACTCCTCCGTCCGAAAAGAACTTAACCGTCTGAAAAGAAACCAGACCATTACACCAGAAGAGCACAAGTCCTTTCTCCCCGATACCAACACTGAATCCTATATATATGGCCTACCCAAACTCCACAAGCCCGGAATTCCGTTAAGACCAATCGTGGCCCACTTCCTATCCCCCATGGCCCCAGTTGCCAAGTTCATTTCGTCGTTCCTCTCGTCCCTCCTAAAAGGTACTCCTTCCCTTACTTCCATCTCCTCCACCAGTACTTTCATTAATGATGTGCATGGTACCCCTCCTTGTCCGAGCCTTGTCATGGTTTCTTTTGATGTAGTTTCCTTATACCCTAGCCTGCCCCATGGTTTAATTATAGACTCCCTCAGATCCTTCCTAGTTAATTCCCATGTTGATAGCCATACCTCATCCAAAATTATAGAACTCACCCATCTCTGTTTACAATCCTCAATCTGCTCCTTCAACTCCCACTTTTTTCTACAGATAAAAGGGTCCCCAATGGGGAACCCTCTTTCCTCAGCTGCTGCTGAGATTGTTATGCGGTCTATAGATATGCAGATCACATCAGATTTTCCATCCGATATCCGCCTTTGGCGTAGATACATAGATGATGTGTTCTGCATATGCACAAAAAGCCAGGTTGAAAATATCCTCTCTAAACTCATTAGTTACCATCCGGACCTTTCTTTCACCCATGAAACCGAAACCTACAACGCCCTCCCTTTCTTAGATTTCCTAATCATCCGGACCCCAACCAGATACCACTCCACAGTACATTACAAGAACTCGTTCAGACCAAATTATATTCACTTCAACTCCTTCTGTCCCCTTAGTCACAAAATCAACACAGTCAAAACCCTGTCTAAACGAGTTCACACCCACTGTTCCACCTCTGATTTCAAAACCATGGAAACCAATAGAGTCATAGCTAATCTCATAAAATTCCAATACCCGAAGTCTTTTATATTACGCCATTTCCACAACCCCAACCACACTGCTCCCAACCCCGTGTATAAATCCATATGTGTCCTCCCATATTCCCCCACTAGCTCCTCCATAGCCCGAGCCCTAGGCAAGTTTGGAGTCAGGACCCTGTACTCCAACTCCCCTAACATCAGTTCCCTCATTAGGAACCCGGGTACTAAAAGCAATAGCCCATTTAACCCATCTCTCTTGTCTGGCTGTGTCTACTCCATTCCCTGCGCTGACTGCGATGTTGTCTACGTTGGTGAGACGGGCAGGAGCGTAGGGACAAGACTCGAGGAACACAGAAAAAACATCTCCAGACAAGATGAGAAATCAGCCATATACCAGCATATCCGAACCACCAACCACTCTTTCGACCTGGCCAATCCATCTGTGCACTATAGCCGCATACACAACAAGCAGCAGCGCCTCACCTTGGAAGCTCTCGTTTCCCAGGGCTTCCACGCCATCAATAGACATATCGACCTTCCTGAATCCTACCAATCTCTGTTCCCATAGCCCTGTTTCCTCCATCTGTGTAGATTCCCCCCCTCCTCTCTCATAGACAGTATAAGATTTTACAGGCTCAACTATATCCAGTATCTATTATCATACATGTCAATTTCTACTGTCCATAATTTACTATTATGTTAATTATTCCTCCCGACTTTGCTTAGTTATGCAAAATCCTTATAAAAAGTTTTTAAAATTTTAATTTTTGAATATGTAAATAGTCCGATTATTATATAGTACCTGATGTGCCATTGTTCACTTGTCTCCTGTAGAAGGGCCGGTCAGCCCGAAAGCTTGAGCGATTTAAAATAAAGCTTCCTACAAAAGACACTCGTCCCATGATTCTCGTATTTGTTTTCTAACTGTATTGAATGGGATTCCAGTACTTATAATAAAAAATAGTTTCAATCTCAATCTACAATAGTGAGAGAAAAAAAGACAATATTATCCAACAACACAACACAATATTGTAGAACGAGGTTTGACAAGTTTTACCGCAAATGTTTCTTTTGAATGAAAAATCGAAATTTATTTTAAGGAGAAATAACGAATATTTCTATCCTTAGGGATGAAGTATGAAAGGATGAATTGTGAAGAGTAATGATGAACGGAAAAATAAAGTGTCCAGGCATGGGAATCGAACCCACAGTGTTCCGCTTACCAGGCAGATGCCATGTCCACTAGACTACCCTGAACATATTTTTCCGTTCTTAAATATTATATTGTGTTGATTTATAATACAATATAATACGTCGTTCTACAATCATAAAACGCATTATATTGTATTATAAATCAACACAATATTGTCCGACAACACAACACGCTAGATTACAAATTGTAAGCCACATCTGATTGGTTGGTTTCCAGGGGTTACCTGATTGGTTTTTATTACATTTAGATGATAAGTGGGCGTGTGGTGAGATAATATTCAATTTCCTATCTATCTGTTATTAAATTGGTATTTTGTAATACACGACACTTCATTATCATGTCGTATTTTACGTCCTTTATTCTACTTGGAAAGTGGAAAAGAAAAAAGTGAAACATTATTTAATGACTTTTTTTTTCTAAAGTAATTTGTATTGGAGGAGCGAAACGTCCAATAAATATGTCATGGAGTGATTAATTACTTTTTTATTATTCGTTTTTTTTTTTTTTTGTGATATATAGAAGTGCGCGGGGTTTTTTCGGATAGAAATAGAGGAAAAGAGAGGTGTCAAAGTTTTTGAAGAATTGTAATTTTGATTTGTTATTTCATTTTTTTTTTTTTTTTGCTCATGGAAAATAGAGTTCCTGAGTCAATGACAGTTCATCTCTAGAAGAAGAAAAATTTCGATTCCAAATATCTTCACAGACTCGTTCTCTCTTTTTTTTTTATCTATTTATATCTATTTATTCCTATATTTATCATTATATAATCTTATTTATTCATATTTATTCTGTATTTAACCTTATATAATCTTATATGGACATTGTAATAAATCAGTTTCAATCTCAAATCCCTCTGTTATAGAGTTTTTTTTTTTTCCTTTTGCTTATCCCTAGTACACATGGTGATAATCATGGTGGGTAGGTAGAAGTAGGCGATTGCTTTACTGTAAGTGCACCACATATCTAAACATGTGAAAAGCAGTTCGACTTTGTACTTACAAATGTGACAGAGCCTCGTTTGGTTACTTGCACTCGCTGGTTGGGTTGGACTTTTGCAAGAATCGGGGATCATTGGAGCATTTTATTTTTATTTATTTTTTAATCAGAAAAAAAGTGCCTAATGCGGGAATCGAACCCGGGTCGTAGCGGTCGAAAACCAACGGCTTAGACCATCCTTCCACCGACCCCCTCTCTTATAGAGGGCTATCTTATAGAAGTTACAATCCAATAAAGTAACTTCTCTGAAAAAAGAAAAGTTCAACTACACAAACCTATGTTTGGATCTCGGCGGTATCAGTTCCTAAGTCATATGGGAAGTAGTCTTATTCAAGGCGAAATGATGTTGTAAAAAGGCCGACTTTTGTATCAGATAGGGCAGTTACTATGTTAATTTCATAGTTTTACACACACTGCTTTTTACATGCGTAGACATGTGGTGTACTTACAGTAAAAGCAATCGCCAACTTCTACCCACCATGATTATCATGGCCTGTATCACTTAAACTAGGGATGATTTAAAAAAAAAGTTTTACACCATCCTTGAGAAAATTAACAATTGCTATATACAGTAGAACTACCTCTCTGTAAAAGACTCCTAGTTGCATAGCTAATGTGTCCTTTAGAGAGAGGTGTCCTCTTAAGAAAGAGCTACTAAATAGTGAGAAAATAGTAATTTGGTGATGAAAACTGTCCTTTTTAGAGAGGTGTTCTCTATATAGAGTGTCATCTCATGGAGGTTATTCTACTGTATAATATTGTAGCGTAGAAATCAAGTCTTTGTATATCTGAAGATGTAAAGTATTTATTGATGACGTCACCACGACCAGTCGTCAATTATCAACCAAACTATCTACAGCTAGAGAATATTGAACGAAAGCAAGCTAAGGAATATTTTTATGATGATTTTACAAATACAGAATAATATATATTTTTATAATCTGTTGAATATTTTCATTGAATCATATTAAATATTATATATTAAATTATTTCTTCGCCAAAATATATTTGTACTAGATTATAACGGATAACTAAATCACCGCAAGGCTTTTTAAAAAATGATTTATTGTGAGCTTTCGAGTATATCCCTTTCTCAACACCCATAGTTACAACAATTGTGCCTAAATAAGATTTTTCTTCTGGTCGCAAGGTGTTATTTAATAAACGAAAATCTCTCCTCGCTTCTCTATTTATGCAAATATAACATTACAATGAGGGGGATGACTCCAGGCCATGATAATCACCGACGACAGTTCGCGACTGGCTGTTTACAATGCGAGACATAATCCCTATATTAAACCTTCACCAGCTTTAACACCTGTTTGGTAAATTCGACCTATTTTATAACCTCTCTCGTAGGATGTTATCAAATCTAAGCCGTCCCTGTACTGATGAGGACCATAGCCTGAAACCATGGTATACTGGTTGTTGGTTTTTGTCTGAATTTGTCAAAACTGGTGTTGTGGATCATTCTTTATCATCACTAGTAAAGTTTCTTACTGAGGTGATGTGCAGTGCTATTGTTCTGATGTATATTTAAAGGGAGAGGTGCCTCTTTTGGTAGATGAATATCATCCTCCCGCAACTTTATATTGTTTAAAATAGTTTTATATTTACGCATACAAGACACTAGAGCTCCTGAATACCTCCACTCACTGTTGGGGTTGGACTTGCGCAAGAATCCGGGAGATGCCATTGAAGGAAGCAATGTAAACTGCCCAAGTTGGCAAGTTAACAACCAACCGACTCTATGCAATAAAGTAGAAACCTATTTACATAAAATAAACCGTTTAAACCACTTTTTATTTTATTTATTACTATCGGAAGCTTTCGCGCAAGGCCTTCTTTAATTTTATGTACAATTTTAATTGGAAATTTCTTCTAAACTGGACTACCCCACTTGTGTTAGGTAAACTGCATAAGGATGGTAGAGAGGCAAGGTTGAAATCTCAAGCCATTATTTTTACCCAAGAAAAATTCATTATTCCAGAATTGGCTAAATACCTATTCTTGATTAATCAAGAAAAGCTAACCACGTACGCGTTTAGGACTGTTGGTCCTCATCAGCGTGGTGCAAGCTGTACGTCAACAACAGCAAAAAAAAAGGTCTTTCAGACATTCTGAAAAAAAAATCATTAAACGGGTATTTAAGGCTAGAAGCGCATAGAAGAATGTGTATTTGGACACAATTCTGGAATAATTAATAAATCATGTAGTTGATATTTATTCCGACAGATGGCGCAAGTCATCAGCAAACTTTTTAATTGCACGATTAGGAGAGAGAGAGAGAGATAACCTTTTTCTTAATTTATATATATAAAAAAAGGTTAAAGCAAATTATTTAGAACTCAATTATAAAGACAACCTACAAGCAAATGGTATTTTTCGTAATCTTTGAATGTTAATATCTGTGTCTCTCTCTCTCTAAACAGTGTGGTATTTGGTCTGGGTGACACCAGTAGGTTACCTACCCCCCTAAAATGGCCATGGAGAAGGAGGGTCAAGGGGCGGAGGAGAGGTTTTATATCCTTGATCTGGGTCGCCAGACAATCACCTAATATCTCTGCCCCGGAAGTTAAATTAGAGGGGAGGGAGAATTTCACAAACGGAAATTCCAAACTATTAGATATGGATGTCAGAAGTAATTCCTCGATCATGTTTCGATAACAAATGATATTGGTAAGACAACGGTAATCTCCTTATTTGCATAAGTCGGGGAGAAGAGCTTCTCTATATGAGAAGACCACGAAGTGTTCTACACCCAACCATCCCACAATGAAGCTGATGTAACAACAATATTGCATGTCTATACCGACTTTAAACATGTACTTGTAGTAGAAAAGGAAACACAAGTCGGGGAGAAGAGCTTCTTTATACAAGAGGACCACAAATTGACTACACCCAACCATCTAACAATGGAACTGTTGTAACAACAACCTTGCACGTGTATATCGACATTAAACATGTACTTGTAGTAGTAAAGGAAACACAAGTCGGATAGAAAAGCTTCTTTATATGACAGGACCACAAAGTGAGACTACACCCAACCATCTCACAATGGAACTGTTGTAACAACAGCCTTGCATGTCTATACCGACTTTAAACATGTACTTGTAGTAGAAAAGGAAACACAAGTCGGGGAGAAGAGCTTCTTTATACAAGAGGACCACAAATTGACTACACCCAACCATCTCACAATGGAACTGATGTAACAACAGCCCTCTCTCTATGCTTATACCGACTTTAAACATGTACTTGTAGGAGAAAAGGAAACACAAGTCGGGGAGAAGAGCTTCTCTATATGAAAGCACCACAAAGTGAGACTACACTCAACCATCTCACAATGGAACTGATGTAACAACAGCCCTCTCTCTATGCTTATACCGACTTTAAACATGTACTTGTAGGAGAAAAGGAAACACAAGTCGGGGAGAAGAGCTTCTTTATACAAGAGGACCACAAATTGACTACACCCAACCATCTCACAATGGAACTGATGTAACAACAGCCCTCTCTCTATGCTTATACCGACTTTAAACATGTACTTGTAGGAGAAAAGGAAACACAAGTCGGGGAGAAGAGCTTCTCTATATGAAAGCACCACAAAGTGAGACTACACTCAACCATCTCACAATGGAACTGATGTAACAACAACCTTGCATGTGTATACCGACTTTAAACATGTACTTGTAGTAGTAAAGTAAACACAAGTCGGAGAAGAGCTTGTTTTATGAGAGGACTACAAAGTGAGACTACACCCAACCATCTAACAATGGAACTGATGTAACAACAACCTTGCACGTGTATATCTACTTTAAACATGTACTTGTAGTAGTAAAGTAAACACAAGTCGGAGAAGAGCTTGTTTTATAAGAGGACCACAAAGTGAGACTACCAACCATCTCACAATGGAACTGATGTAACAACAACCTTGCACGTGTATACCGATATTAAACATGCACTTGTAGTATAAAAGGAAACACAAGTTGGGGAGAAGAGCTTGTTTATATGAAAGGACCACAAAGTGAGACTACACCCAACCATCCCACAATGGAACTGATGTAACAACAGCCTTGCACGTGTATACCGACTTTAAACATGTACTTGTAGTAGTAAAGGAAACACAAGTCGGAGAGAAAAGAACTTATTTTATGAGAAGCGGATCGTACAAGCTTTCGGGGTAAGACGTCCTTCTTGTTACCCGTAGAAAGACATCTTGCCCAAAAGCTTGTACAAATTATATAAAAAAGCTGTTCTTCCCGACCTGTGTTGTTTCTTCTATAATGATATTCGTATAGGATGTTTATCAAGACAGAGATAGGTTTCGATGGGTTTTCCTTCATTGAAGAGATCCAAACATTCTTAGATCAGTAAAGATAGAGGGAGAGAAAGCTATGTGAATAATAAATGATTGAAAATGAAGATAAGACAGGTCATGTCAATCAAAATTAGGGATTATCCAAGAATTTTTAATTGTTTTTAAACGAAATTTTTCAATTAACAACCATTTCCGTCTCTCTAACTGCGGTGGGTAGAGTATATCGGGAGACCTTCTTTCTTATCTCCACTCAATCATATAAGATATCAAGATTGTAGAGTTTACATCCATAATGATTTGGTGAAGTGGAATACGTCTGTCTTTGTCATTAAGACTGGAAGCACTACTTAGTAGCAGGCCACTGACTTAGCTCCAATATGGAATGGCCGTCTCTGACATAAGGAACAGATGCCATGTACAGCCACTCCTAACATGGAAAACAGACTTATCCTGTATTCCTGGATCAGGAGCCCTTACAGGGTACTATCAGCCGAGCCAACTGAGACCAGGGTTTTTTAGCGAGCTTGTTACTGCTCCCTCTCCTCCATCAGGGCTTGGGACCGGCAAAGGCTCTAGTTCATCAGTACGACTGTATATATTTTCTCCTACATTTTTATCGACCCTTTATTTACCCCTTTATTATATATTATCCTTTTATTTGATCTTATTTTTTTTCTGTAACAATTGATTATAAGAATTAACATAAATGTTTATAATGCACTGTGGCCTGTGATTGTAAAACGACACTTGAGAAGTTACACCGCATGAGTTTCTTTTCAACGAAAAATCAAAATTTATTTCACGGTGAAATATTGACTATTTCTAACCTTTTTGGATGAGGAATGAAAGGGTGAATTATGAAGAGTAATGATGAACGGAAAAATAAAAGTGTCCAGGGATGGGAATCGAACCCACAATGTTCCGCTTACCGGGCAGATGTCATGTCCACTAGGCTACCCTGGACGTATTTTTCCGTTCGTAAATAATACATAAATTAACTTATAATACAATATAAAACACTGCGGCTTGTGATTGTAAAACAACACTTGAAGTTAACATATAAATGTTTATATTGTCAAAAAAAAAATGTGTCTGATTCATCAATGGTGAACCCTTACAGCGGTTTCCTTCTCTATTTTATGACTATTTTTGATCTTCTCCGTGTAAAACTTGAAGGAGAATTTATCTTTCAGTACATAGGACTGAGAATGTCTCCATTTAAACACTATATATGATAACACTCTAGCTTTATCTTGAAGATAGAGGGTGTCTGACCAACATTCATTGTTATTAAAATCACAGACACTTCGGACAGTAGAGTTTGTATTTATTTATTATTATAAAACTCTATTGGCGCCGAAGTGTCTCTTATTTAAAAAACTATAGGTTTATGATGCATAAGCGCGCCATCTGTTATGAAAATTCGAAACTATTACCGCTGGTAGGGTTCACCACTGATGAGCCAGGCCCTCCCATTAATTTTTCCATTGCAGTAAGGACAGTAGAAATTGCTTATTTTCAAAAAGAATCATACGCGTCTATAATAGTTTCGAATTTTCATAACTATAGGTTTAAATAAAGCTATTAAACAAGAAAATATGACCAAAGAGTCTGTAACTGGCTTTGTCCGTATTGTTTGCGGAAGAGCATTGCTCGATGCAAATATTTGTATGTAATTCTACTGTCCTAAAAGCTTATATGCATAGTTTGCTTGAATACAATTTCTAATATTCCACTCTTCAGTGTAGAATATATAATCAGAATATTCCAATACAGTATTAGAGCTTTAAAGAAAAAGCAGTCTGGTAGATTAAACTGGCGAAACCGCTGGAAGGGTTCACCACTGATTAGCCAAGCCTCCCAATATTTTTCATCGTAGAAAGGACAGTAGAAGTTTGTTTTATGTGTAAAATAAACATTCATGCTTCAATGCTTTATTTTATTATATATAGATGGCGTGTTATTTCCCTACAAAGAGTATATATCTGGAGGGTATTGTCGAATACAAAAGAATGGTCTGAGCAAGCGCTGGGTGTCTGGGCAAAAACCAACGAGACACGTGTGAATGATCCCCGTAGAGGGGGGAGGTGTCGTTAGATCCGCCACGGTTGATAATCAACCCACGGGGTGTTGATCTGGACCCAATTTGGATGTGGACTCAGCAGAGCGTGGAGTTCCCAGGACACCTCAATGGTCGAGATATTGTGGTAACCAAGTTCTAGGAACCCCCGTAGTAACACTTTTGTCACACAAATAGAATGCCTAACAGGGTTTATTTATTGGTTTATTTTATGATACATTATGCATTTATGGTAGGGTTCACCACTGATGAGCTAGGTCATGCCATTAATTTTTCCATTGCAGTATGGACAGTAGAAACTGTTTAATTTTTAAAAAGAATTATACGTGTTTATAATAGTTTCGAATTTTGATTGATTTATTTACTGAAGAGCAATGTGCCCGTTACAAAATTGATACATGTAGTAATATATATTACTCTAAATTTTCATTATAAATAGTGTAACAGCCCCAAAATGTAGATATAATTCAACGCGCCAGCTTGGGCATCATGTAATCATAAACAAAGAAATAAAGAAATTGAGAGTCCGCCGCGCCTAAGACAGAACTAGGTTTCATGTAGATCCTCCTGGACCCTGTACGCGTCTTCGGCGCTGGCCTCTCTCTGAGATAACATCCAACCTGCCTCGTCCTTAGTATTACCCATTGACGCCTGAAACCACTGTAGGCCCATGACTGCATAATTGCCTACCACATGTATATGTCTACTGTCCCCATGGCTTATATCCATAACCTTCTTGGATACCTTTACCAAGGATCCCGTTCAATAGCACACAGTCTATATAAACATCCTAATACACTGGTAAGTCGGGAAACTGAAGCTGGGAGGATTTACCATGGTTTTGTTAGACACCATGTCACCAAGAGTAAACCTTCAAGTACAGAACGAACACATAGACAGAATGAACAATACAATAGTCTTAGATTAGATCTGGTGGATTGAATTGACGGAATCGCTGAGAGAATTTATACCCTGGTTTTGTTAAACACTATCTCAAACTTCAAGTACAGTTACTATATAAGTATAATAAACAATACAATAGTTGTGTAGCTTAGATCTGGTGGATTGAATAGACGGAATTTTGCTGAAAAGGTTAACGAGAGACACTGATGTGTCTTACAAAATCTTTGTCACGTCTTCAGTTTACTAAAATTGTGCAAATTTTCTCCATAGGATTTTGAAGGGGAAAAAAAGACCCCGAGGAACTTTAATAAAATAGAAGAAACTTCAGCTATGTGTAGTGACATTAAATGTAGATGTTGGTAAATATACAAAATGGTAGTAAATAAACGTAACTTTACCTGGTGTAGTGGTGAATGTAGATTATAGTAAATATGTAAAATGGTATAAAGAGACAAGGGTCGCCTCTCCCGTCAAAATAGACGTCTAAAACCAGACGCCATCTAGAGATGGCGTCTGGTTTTAGACGTCTATTTTGACGGGAGAGGCAACCCTTGTCTCTTTATATCAATTTCCTCCCGGCAAAATATCCATCTATGTAAAATGGTAGTAAATAGAATAAACATAAGTAGATTAAATCCAAGGCTTTGTACACGTTTTACAGGGCTGCGCGAGATAAGAAACATTGAGAAAAGAGAACCGTATGTAAATGGCTATGTAACGATCACCTGTAAATAACAAACTCATTTTTTTCTAAACAACTATGCACATAGATGAATCCTATATAGGACATAGTTCCCCAATAAAAAGGCTTTTTGTTGTTGTCGTTTGGTGGTTATAGAAGTAAATGTAGATTATGGTAAATATGTAAAATGGTAGTAAATAGAATAAACATAAGTAGAATAAATCCAATGCATATGCCTTGTACAAGTTTTACAGGGCTGCGCAAGAGAAGAAACATTGAGAAAAGAGAGCCGTATGTAAATGAAAAATCACCTGTAAATAACTAAACAACTATGCACATAGGTGAATCCTGTATAGGGCATAGCTTCTCAATAAAAGGCTTGTTGTTGTTTGGTGGTAGTAGTAAATGTAGATTATGGTAAATATGTAAAATGGTGGTAAACTCTAGCTGGTGGTGGAGATAAATGTACTCACGTTTGAGATGATAGGTACAACACAGAGCAAAGAATATGTTGGGATAATCACTCACCTGCACAGCCAATCAGCACATTAGAATATTTAAAGATAAGGTATCCCCTAATTTAATTGGTTGACATATATTTAAACAATAACCAATGCTATCTATAGACCAATATTTATAATTCACCATTTACGTTTTAAATTACATATTTCCTGACATTGTAAAGCACATTGCATCTAAATCTTATTTTAATTTACATAACAATGAATCGATGGAAAGAGAAAGATATTCAAGTGTATTCTCAATAAAAATATATAGTTTTTTTACAATCATCAAACACATATTTTGAACATAATGGAACCACGCAAATAAAAAACCTACCAAGGTATTCTGTTGGCAAAGTGACAGCGTACTGACCAATCAACACTGCGTATAAATTACCAAACGATAGAATAATGATCGTTTGGCTGTTTATTTATTTAGGTTGACGTGACGACACGCCATTATGTCCGAGGTGACAGTTGGTCGGGTAATCATTGACGTTTACATCATATATATCATACACATGACACACATGTGTATATGTCATATCACGCACACCACCTACATACAAACAAACAACAAAGAAATGACGACTTTAAACACAAAAAAAATGGTTAAAACATAGTTATAAATACCATCAAGAAAGAGTCACTAAAAACTGTCAGCTATACACTCATTGACAAAATTATAAGAGGGGAAAGTCTTTGATTACGCCGGTCGTCTATTTTATTTAATTAATTTTTTAAGGAGACAGAGGCAAATTATGTTCACACTCGGTTATCTCGTGTGTCATCAATAAAGGTCACTGTGCATCAAATATCTTTCAGAGAAGTATTGTCTGAATACCGATATACATGCTAAAAGGTACAACTTACTTAAGTTTTGTCCATAAGTGTATATTATAAGAGGAAGCTCTAGAAGAGGAGGCTCTAGTCTAAAGGATGGTAGCTTATATGAAGTTTTAATGTTTCGGAATGGTGTGTGCGATATCTATCAACGCAGGAAGAATCATCAATTTAAGCCTGGCATCTCTGGAAAATCTTCCAAGAATATTATATATATTCCAAGCTTTATATATCGGGGCTCGGCGCCACAAACTGACATCTCTAAAATATGAAATATTTGTGTATTTGTGGTTGTTTACTCTACATAAGAGGAGTTTTTGTCGTACTCTTGGGTATGCAAATATGGTAATATGCAAAATTAGTTCAATAACTTGCTAATTTGCATATTCAAGGATAGGAAAATTATCAAAATGTAATTAATTAATAAATTTCTGTTTATTATCTATGTATAAACTTTACTATTAATAATAATAATTGATACACATAGCAATAACGCCTCATCTATATAATACAAAGGAAAACACCAAAACGCGAATGTTTCTAAGATCCCACCCTTCAGTGTTGCATATAAAAGCAGAATGATTCAATACAGTATTAGAGCTCTAAAGAAGCGGTCTGGTAGATTAAATTGGCGAAACCGCTGGGAGGGTTCACCACTGATCAGTCAAGCCCTCTCAATATATTTTTTCATCGCAGTAAGGACAGTAGAAGTTTGATTTATTTGTGAAAAGAAACATTCGCGTTTTGGTGTTTTCATTTGTAATAATATATATATATTTTTTAACTTTGTTAAAATATCGAGAAGTTAGACAAACATTCACCCGGTTATAATCCGGGCGAAGCCAGGTCAGTCATCTTCTTGCATTATAAAACCAAGGTAGTTGGTGCGACACATCTGTATGTGACATTTAAAAAAAAAAAAACAAAGCCGCTAAAAAAGCTCCATCGATTGATTCTCCAGTGGGACTAAAGTATTAATGGAGAGGCTATAGGTCAACAAGAACCATTAGGATCCACCATTCCTATGGCCACGCCCATAGTTGCCGAAATGAGTTTAAGAAATAGATGAGAAGCTACATAGAATTTATATCTGGCCATAAAACTCCAAGGCTATGTGGATGGTGACTTCTATCAAATTGATAGCCGGTTGTAACGGCAGTTTTTGGACAGAAATTTTACTCCATATCATGTAATATAACTGTAGTTCTAAATATGTAGGGGAGGCTGGGAGAAAAGTCCATAATAGAATATCCGAACATGATAGGAATATTAACAATAGAGTGACTCATGATATTTAATAGATCAAGATATAAAAGAAACAGGTCATACATTTAACTTATCTCAACCCATAGTGTACAAGTTTTATTTTTAATATGTCAATAAATTCTACCATTGTCTGCTTATATATATATATACCTGAAGCCCGCGAACTGCTATATGCTTCGAAACAAAAAAAAAAAACTCGTAAAAAATGGAAGACTGGTTCATCGAAATAAAAAATCTTATTAAAATCCAAAATAAGCCTTATTTAAAAAAATATATAGATAGAGCTCTAATGACTTAAGTTATAATTAAAGCCATAACTGAGACCTTATGTGCATATTATGCGCTGGTAAGTATTGCTCTATGCAATTATACTTATATAGATTCCTACACACACTGTCTTAGAGCTTATATATGTAAATATAGATTCCTTCAAATACCTCAACCAAGAAATCAAGAGACAGAGGTATATGAGCATAATTAACCCAATAACAAAGTCAATACAAGAATGCAATATCAAAGCGGTTTCATAGAATACTGGCGAAACCGCTAGGAAACTTCATTACACTGATGAGCTAGGACATATCAATATTTTTGCCATTGAAATAAGGAGTGTAGAAAAAAAAGTGAACTTTATTTACTCCCTAGTATAGACACATATACATTGCCGCATGGTAGCTGAGGGCTTGGTGCGCGGCATGTTCATCAACGCCAGACGCAGGATCCTACAGCCCATGCTGGATGCCACCAACCCGGACGGCACTCCCAACAACAACAACCACAAGACCAAGATCAAAAACAATAACTCCAGGCCCGCGGTGCAGAGGTTCTGGCCGGACTCTCTGGCCTCTCTACAGCCCCAGTCTGCCGGGACTTTCTCGGGTAACCTGCTGGATATCTTCTTGGATCACTCTAAGGAGTGTATAGATGCGTGTAATTTGTAAAATAAAAAGGAATTATAAAATGGTACCCTTTCTTGTATGTTAAAGTGTGTACTGCATGTATAATTGAGATAATAAAAAGAGAAAAGGTATAAAGGACAGGGAATGGAGATTACAAGAAGCTAGAATTCTTGACACGAACGAAGTTGACATCAAGAAGAGAGACCATTTTTGATTTCTATAGCTTTCAGGCTAAAATGCCCTTCAAGAGAAGCACCTAGAAGTATAAAAATATGAAGAAGAGAGAGAGGTAGTGAAGAGAGATTCAGTGAAGTTCCAATGAATGAACATCCGGGCTAACCTACTTTACAAACCCACGGATAGCGAATCAAGGAAGGAAACTGGTTGTTAACTTCCCTCGCTGTGGATTTACTGACCGAGAAAACCTGCGATATTTCACACAAATATATACGGCATTGTTAGCTGAAATATTTGGAGAAAAAGAATGAGTTTACACTCATGGACAAAACTTAAGGAAGTTGTACCTTTCAGCATGTATATCGGGACAATAAATCTGGAAGATATTAGTGACCTTTATTATTGAAGACACACGAGATAACCAAGTGTGAACAAAATTGCCTCTGTCTCCTCAAAAAAAAAAAAAAAAAACAGCGATATTAAAGACTTTGCACTTCCTTAAGTTTTGTCCATGAGGCTAAACGTTAGCAGACATATCCAAATAATGATTTTTTCCGAGACGTCAATACAAATAAAAGCTTTACCTCTAGCTAAGATGCCAATGTATTAGTATACAACGTGTATAAATGCTGACCAGATGTGTAGCCAGCTTCCATCTTTAATAATAAAAAAAAAACATTAGCGCGGGGCATTTGCATTCTAAAAATTTAATATTTTTTTTATTTATTATTATTATCCCACACGTGGTACAGGCCATGATTATCATGGTAAGTAGTTATTATCTGCTTTTACTGTAAGTATACCATATGTCTGCTTTGTATTAAATGCTGATGTAGAAATCATGGCTACATCATCAGTAACGAGACATATTGTCTCTGTATCCTTGCGCAGGAGCCACACTACCATCTCAGTATCCTTCCTCCACATTAAGCTGTTCACCACGCCGTCGAACAACGAGACCAGTAATGTAAGAGAACCGCTTGTCCATTGAGCACCAAGTTATTTCAGGAGGTGGGTGCCAAGCTCTTCAAGTTTGGCAAACTCCCAACACGGAAACGGTTCGCCGTTCATCGCTAGATAGTTTTTCTGAAGGACGGAAACACCGAGTGTAGAATCCGAGATGCACAGTTCATCTTCAATCTCATTAGTCATTTCAAACTGAAATAATGTAATATATTTCTCTCTCAATATATAATAAGTATTTAAAATATGTATATAATAATGTGTATATAAAAATTGTATTTATTATTAAGTTGTTAACGTGATACTCCTGTTGAAGGACTGACAAGTCTGAAAGCTTGAAAATAAAAAGTAGCGCAAGAAACTTAACCCTGGAAGCTTCATTTATTTTATAATATTAGTCTTTTTAACTATCGTTTATAGCATTGTTTATTCTCTTCCGTCAAGAACGACGTCACAGAACAGCTAGAGATCTTTTGATCAGACTCCGCTCAGATCTAACCCGAGTAAATAATGGGTTTGCCCTCAATCACCACACACAAAAGCCTAAGACTTATACGTGTATTATACACAGATTTACTCTCTATGGAATCTATAAATGGAAAGAATGAAAAGTAAAACTTAATCACGTTTAATTATAATAATTAAATTTATATACAAGGAAAACTAAATGAAGACAATGAAGCTCATAAATAGATGAGTCTGGTTAAATCCGAAGACCTTTCTTATTGATGGATTTACCACGGGGAGTATGCAAATGAAAAGAATAAAAAAAGTAAAAGCTAATCACATTTAATGGTAATAATGAAATTTATAGATTTCCCAAAAATATAATAATTAGTAATAGCAATACTATATAGTGTCATATAGCAATGATGTTATAAGAATAAAGTAATAATCTCCATCATTTCTTAACTCGGAAATATGCACGTTAGCCCGTCATTCTATTTATTTGCATAGCCAAGGGTCGACACTCCTTCAAGAAACCTAACTCGCGGCAAAGTTACACATCCGGATAGGGAAATATTGTGGAAGTGCTTATGCGGAACAAACAAACGCAAACCTTATTTATAAGGTTGGGGAAAATCTTGAGTCATGTATATACATACTCATTGACAAAACTAAAGGAAGTGGAAAGTCTTTGCTATCGCCGGTTGTCTGTATTATTTTTATTTATTTATTTTTTTAGACAATTTTGTTCACACTTGGTTATCTCGTGTGTCTTTAATAAAGGTCACTGTAATATCTTTCAGAGTTATTGTCTGAATCCCTGAATCTGAATGCTGAAGGGTACAACTTCCCTAAGTTTTGTCCATGAGTGTATATAAACAGAGTTCCATTCATCCTAGAAGACCATAATCAGAAGGAGCAGTATCAGGATTGTAAGAAGGATGAGGTAAGTTCTCAATTCCATCCAGTAATTTATATTTCTGTTAAGTCTTCCTAGAGGGGGTGTTTGGCTTATAAACCTCAAATGTAGCTCAAAACGTTTCAACTAAACCTTGTATATATAGAGAGTTGTGTAGACAAAGATAAAAGTCGGCGGGGGTGAGGGATGTGAAGACAAATTGACAATTAACATATTTTCATTGACATCTTGTCAATACAGGAAAGTGCACAGTCCGCACTAATTAAGAGAAATTAACATTAATTAAAATGATGATAAAAACGAAAAATAGATAAAAGAATATGCTATGTACAATGACATTGTACATGCGGCCTCAGCCACCGCTGCAGAGCTTAGTGGAAGATCGCCAGAGGGTCTCCAGCGATACCACGTATTTCGCGATCTACGAAGAAAACGTATATCGGATGTGAAGAAAGACAGAAATGTAGAAGAAGGAAGGAAGGTAGAAGACTAATTTGACCGAGACATCGCCGACCAATAAAACCGACAGTCGTAAAGTCGGTGAGATTGGAGCGGCGATTGCTGGATGCTAATTGGCTGCGGCCAGGCGTGTTGCTTAGCTATCCTCCAATCATATCTTTCCATCTCCTCACATCGTTTACACGACAAATTAGAGGGGAACCGAAATTAAAAGTTAATTTTAAGGCGAGAGAAAAGAAAAAAAGACAACTTAGAAAGAAGACCGTTATAGAGAATAATAGAGGCGGTGTTAAATGTGGACAAGATAAAAATTCTAATGAAGGAGAATTCAAAGAAACATTTGAGTAGGACAGGACAACTAATGAAATAAAAGAAATAGAAGAGAAACAGCTATCTAGGATACTATACGTCGATAGAATGGAACTACTTGCTACAAGATGGTTTAGAAGGTAGGAAGGTAACTGGAAGAAGATGAAGAAGCAGAACCTAGGTATCAACATGGGGTCATAAATACACAGACAATATCACCAAATAGATAGAAACTCACCGCAAAAAAAAAGTTCTTTATTAAATAACAGAATTGCGAGATTTCGGGCAATATCACTCTCATCTATGAACGCATTCCTTTTAACTCACTCGTTTCTAAAATTGATAGACGTCTGAAATGCCTCTTTGCACGCAGAAGGTTAAAATACATCACTAAAAAACTCACGATATTCTCTGTAATATATATTTAATGATGATAGAGGCTGCCTGGCCGACATTCATAGTTCTTCAAATTAAATATACTTCGCGGCCAGTAAATCCTTTTTATTGTCTCGACGTTTCGACAAAAATCTTTTGTCCTCGTCAGGAGCGAACAAAAATTAAAACATTTGGCAAAGCGTTAAAAATTATTCTAAGGCTACAAAAGGGCGTTCTTACGCGTTTTTAACGCTTTGCCAAATGTTTTAATTTTTGTTCGCTCCTGACGAGGACAAAAGATTTTTGTCGAAACGTCGAGACAATAAAAAAGATTTACTGGCCGAAGTGTCTTTAATTTTATGAAATATTTAATGAAGTATTGCAAAGAACTTGGGTTATAGTATAGATAGATCATCTACATTGTAAATATTTGAGTTGTCTACATTGTCTCTATCACCATGAGAGTGATATCCCCAAATAAATCAACTGATCAATAGTTTAACACAATGGTTTATAGAACCTACATAACTCTCGATTAAAAAATAAGCAAGAGATCTTAAATAGAAAAAAAGGCCTCTCCTGATCGTGTAACTGAAGGTTGCACTTGGTCATTTAGTCAACAATCGATAAACAAATAGATTAATCATAAAGTATGTAAATAACCTACAAATCCAAAAGGTTAAATGGTTTAGTATTTGGGTAACATTGTTACCATGAAGATAGAGGCTGCCTGGCCGGTATTCATATTTCTGTGAAAAATAGACACTTCGGCCAGTTAGAGTTTTTTATTTTCTCAACGTTTCAACAAAAATCTTGTTTAAAAAAAATTGTATTTCAATTTGTAACGCCTTGCCAAATGCTTCATTTTTATTTATTTCTCCAGACGAAGACAAAAGATTTTTGTTGAAACGTTGGGAAAATAAAAAAAAAACTCTAACTGGCCGCAATGTCTATATTTTTCATAGAAAACATTGTTACCAGTAACTGTAGTCAGAATTCTGGATAAACTCAAATACCAATGTCATCGAAATCTCCACAATTAGTTTAACATTTTTTTATTCTGTCTACGAATTTTTTATCTTGAAGATAGAGGTTGTCTGGCTTTAAAGAACTATTAATTTATTATCATAAATTATGTATGCCTTTTCTCTCTTTATATAAATATTCTAAATATTATAATATTCAATTTTTTTTTAATATGTAACTATTACATATCTTATCTAATTTCATCAATTTTAAAACCTAATATATAATTATTCTAATAAATAATTAAAATCATAGAAAAAATATAATGTAGTGTAAATAATTTTGACCAAGGACCACACAACAGAAAAGGTAAACAACAACAACAAAAAAGCGCATTCAGTATAAATATAGTCAAATGTTGTAATTGATGTAACGAAATAAGAAAGAAAAGAGGCTTGAAGCCATTTCTCTTCGTAATCACAGAAAATTTCCTGAAAATATTCCTTTTTGTGAAGAATTTCACGGTTTCTAACCTTCCTCATAGCTTTTGTCTGGAGGGCCGTGTTGCCCATTTAAAAATATAATTACAGCGTCTTTTTTCACGCAGATAAATATTCGTTCATAGAGAGAAAGAAAGGGATTTCTTAATGTACTTTAAATAAATATATTTTTATATATAATATATGGGGGGAAAAAACATTTATATACTGAACTATTTCTTTAGAAAAAAGGCGTTATCCAATATTTACTCTGCTCAAAACCAGGAAACTTTGATAACTTTTCAATTTTTCTTTCGTTTCAGGAATTAAAAGATGACATTTTGTTTAAAATTTGTTCACAGATACAGTTAACATCTTCAACACCTTATTGATTCAAGAAAACGGCACAATTTGGAGTTTGGATGAAAATTTAAAGAGGTATCAATAAATTTATATAAAACACACACGTCACGTATAAATTACGTTTACACTCATGGAAAAAACTTAAGTTTCATATTTTGATATCGCCAGTAGTATGTTTTGTTGTTTTTAAGGAGACAGAGGTTGTTCACACTTGGTTATTTCGTATGTCTTCAATAAAGGTCACTGTAATATCTTTCAGAGTTATTTTCCCGATATACATGATAAAATGTACAATTTCCTTAAGTTTTGTCCACGAGTGTATTTTTTTTTTCAAAGAACATCACCATAGATCCATAGCCATATTAACAAATGAGACAACTGACCAATAGCTGAATAGAAAATAAAGACCAAAGTTCATAGAGCTTGCATTCAAAGAACATTTTAAAAAGACATTGTGGAAGAAAATATTGTTTTAATCTAAAAAATATATAGGAAAAAGTAGGGCATGTTTTTAATTTCCATATTTTAATATTTGGAGGTGAAATACGGTTCGACGCGACACATTGGGGTCAAGGTACGAAGATTCCGTACGTTAAGACGGTAATACCTACGTAACCTCCACCAGGATGACCGTTCAAACCCAAGTTGACCTCTTGAGACACCGCAGACACAAAAAAAAACAGTTTCCATTAAAAAAGAAACAATGGTAATAAATCGTTTTGAAAGCAATTAGACGGTAGATCGCTAAGTACGATTTTAACAAAGGGGTTTCAAGAAAATTGAGTTTTTCGTCAGAGAGGGTCGTCTCAATGGACCTTTCCAGCTAGTGTTGTCTGTTGGCTACCATGGTTGAAGGTTTTTATTATCTTTTTACGAGATTAGACAATTATGGCACTTTCTAATCTAAAAGCGGATCTCATCAAAAACCGCTTTAATATGGCTTTTTGCAATTTTTAAGCGACTTTGTGTAGCTGTAGATGTGAAGTGATCTTCAACTTTTCCTTGAAAAAAAAATTACAATAGGTTGTTGAAACGTTATTATAAACAGTAAAATATGGATAGAATAGGTTAAGTTCAATTCATAAATCATTATAAAGAGTTAGAAGCATAGGATTCAAGACAATAGCTGCGCATGGATTATTTTGTTTTTGGATTTGTTCGTTGAAGAACAAATTTTGATCGAAAGTTTTCAACACCTCAGAATAAATAAAGAAATACTTTACCCAAAAAATCTAGTTTTCCTTATTCTAATCATTTCTGAATTACCTATAGCTTGCATAGTATAAAAATGCTTATGTATGAACGGTCAGGCTCTACTTAATCGATCTTTTTATTCTTAACAAATCAAAATTCAATAGGCCACACACAAAAAAAAAAAAGACAAAATTATGAGATTTAAAAAAAAACGAATTTATATAAAGAAAAATTATAGTATTGATATTAAGCGTAATTTTTAAAAATTACCTTTATTAAAATTATCCCAATTGTTTTTTGGACTAGCGTATGACATGTCAAAGCCGATTTAAAAGCTTGGTTCTGTTGTTAAATCTGTCGTTAAACATTTTTTAAATATTTATTAATACATTCAGAATATTCACATCTAAAATAATAATATAAACTTATTTATACTATTTTTTTTCTTTTACTCTTCATTAATTTCTATACAGAAGTTGTGACCGGAATTACCGCTATACTCTGTTACATATAACACGAGATATATTTACATAATAAAACCCAAATCGCCATAGTTTCCCCATTTTTACAATACGAGAGAGAGAAAGATAAATTTACCATTGGAAATATGCCAACGCCATTTTTACTGATGGAGACAGATGTGAGTTTTGTTATTTTTATTTCAAATCTTGCCATGAGGAGAAAAAACTACAAGAATAAACAACTAAATTGGGAGATTTCACACATATGGAAACAACATCATAGCGCCCCAGCCTCACTAAATATCATTACTGACAATAAACCTACAAAACCACTGATGAACCTATCATTATCTTATCATTGCAGTAAGGTTAGTAGATAATTTTTTTATTTTAAAAAGAAACATACTCTTGTCAAAAATAATTTTGTATAAATGTTTTAAAAGAGAACATATTTAAGCAATATATTTATTTTCGAATAGAACAACTTCCTACTGTCCTTTACTGAGATGTAGGAAGGGCATGGCTCATGTACATATCTGGAGATGAGTTTTTTTTTCATTCTATTCATGCAATCTCAAGCTTACAGGCATCCCTGCCCTTTTACAGGAGTATAAAAACACGGCATTTATTATTATTCGTTTTATGTACTCCTGTAAAAGGGCAAGATATATCCAAAGGCTTTAGATTACATTGATAAAAAAGAAAAGAAAATCATCTCCAGAAACCTGTTTAAACTATATATGCACATAGCGCTCTATGCAAATCAACTATTTATAACTATCTACCCTTTATTTACCTCTTTATTATATATTATCCTTTATTTGATCTTTTTTTCTGTAAAAAATGATTAGAGGAATCAATAAAATTGCTTAAATTGTCAATTGTCTATGCAAATCAAGAGAAAGACCACAGTGAGATGGGAAAGTTGACACCAAAAAAAAAAAAAGAGGAGAGGTAGGAAAGACTCACTTTAAGACCTAATGAACAACCAACAAAGATGAATGCCATCCGTGGGTGGCAAAAAAAACCATCTCCTAATAAAAACTATAAATAAATAAAAAAGCAGCAGACGCCAGGCCCCACAAGAAGACATGAGAAGACGTTGTCCAGATCCCCTAATGATAGATAGACTTTATATACTTCCTTTCACATCGACTCTTGTGGTTGGCTGGTGGAGCATTGGTATGAACTGTTTATTTCGGACAGATACGATCTGGGATCGAGTCCCGCATTGGACACTTTTTTTTTCTAAAGTAAAATTGTTTCAATGGCCCACCTGATTCTTGAAAAAGTTCCAACCCCACCAGTAAGTGCTATAGTAACCAAACGGGGCTTTGGCACACATTTGTAAGTGCAAAAATAAAAGGTCAAAAACTACTTTATACATACGTAGACATGAGATTTAATTATAGTAAAAGCAGTTACTAAGTACCCAACCTTGATTAACATGGACTGTACCATGTTTACTTGGGATAAATAATAACAAATCTTGTGCAAATTTTGGTGCGTTTTTCGTAACTGTAATTTGATAAGCTGCTATAATGACGGTATATATGGTGTCACTCATTGCTGATTGGCCATCTCCAGTTTCCATTATCGAATTCTCAGAAGGCCACTTCATTTTCTGTTTTATCAAAAGTACTACATTTCGGTTTTAGAGAAAGCCTCAAATTTACCCTGTATGCAAAGACTGGCTAGTATGCAAATAAGGATAATATAGTCCAGCTAGTGAGAAGTGTGAAACCTGGCGTGATGTGTCAATCCCATCAGATACATTGTGTGTGTGCGGAAATAAAGAAAGATGTGTAAAGACTGGCTAGAATGCAAATATGGATACTATTGTCCAGTTAGCTGAACGACTCGAGAGAAGTGTGAAACCTCGCGTGTCCACACATGTCAATTCCATCCGTGAGAGGAACATATCAAATCGAGGAGCTAGATATGCAATTAGTTATGCAAATTAAGGATTGTGTTTGCTGTAATTGTCTAAATAGAGGAGGTCTAGGTGATCGGTCTAACCTCAATAGATAGTCGTCAACATTTAGTGTTGCTTCATCACGCACACTCACGTCTAACTATACCTAACTATTGGCATTAATTATTATGTCTAGTAATAAGTATTAGTTTAGGATGTGTTATGAAATCTTAAGTCGCGCGCCTGTACTGGTGAGGGTCATAGCTTGCAAACATGGCATACAGTCTGTTCCAATTTACCAAAAATAGTCTATCTACACTCATGGAGACAAAACTTATGGAAGTTGTACTTTCAACATGTACGTATATCGGGACAATAACTCTGAAAGATATTTGATACACGGTGACCTTTATTAGAGTCACACGAGATAACCAAGTGTAAACAAAAATGCCTTTGTCTCCCCCAAAAGAAAAACGACCAGCAACATCAAAAAAAGAAACTTCCTTAAGTTTTGTCTCCATGAGTGTATTTCTCCTTAACCCTAAGTTGGCATTTTTCTTTTCTCAGAGCTTCCTTTCCAGGCTTAATGTTTTGATGGTGCCTTAAAGGTCTTCTTCCGAAATTGTCCACGAATTCCATTCTCGGCCTTGTTCTTCCTGGTTTATCTTCCATTCCGACAATCCCACGCTAACCATTCAGTGTCGGACATAATGTCCAAGCATGCTGGTGTTGTAACTCTCAATGCCAAAGAAGATTTTTATAAAATGCATTGGTTTTTTTTATGCTTATAACAAATACCTTCCATAGGAAGAAATCATAATTTTAAAATGCATTTTCTTATCGTAATCGCAACAATATTGTGTTTGACACTTAGCGGAATAAAATAAACATTAAATGTTGATTATTTACGTCTAAAAATGGCAAAATAAATAAATAAATAAATCTAGCCACGTACACGTTTCAGGTTATTATCCTTCATCAGCATAGTGCAAACTGTACCGGGAACTAAGGTAGTCACAACACATATGCAAAAAGAGAGAGAGACTTAATAATAAACTGACTGAGAGCTATTTGTGGCAGATTTGCACAAACACGGTAAAAATGTAATAGGGAAAAAAAGCTTGTTAAAAAAAACGAGTTTAGATTTAAATGAGTACAAAAAAATGTGTTGAATGTTACCATGTTCAAATTTCAAAAAAAAAAAAAAGGAGAGAAAGAGAAAAATGTCAGAAATGATATGCAAATACGAAAAAGAGTTCGTTAAACCTAATTATGCAAATCTGGCGGTATTTCACTTCGCATGCTCTCCTCCTGGAAGGTCAAGGTACGACGAAGCGCTCATTATCTAGTGGATGGAATGTCTCGGTAGACAGGACAGGACAGTGAGTGTGTGTCCATTGTCCTGGGGCAAACGGTGGAGAACGCCATCTACACCACCTGGGGTCACATACCTACCTCTCTACTTAGGATCACCAACTACGCGAGGAAAACTACAAATAAGTTTAACAACTTTTAAGGTAATTTCTATCGCTCACTACTTCGGGTCCGGCCTTCATGACATCTTCGGCCAAATCTACAGGTTCTTCATGACTGGAAATTATCCGTGATCTGATTGCTTGGACTCTTCGCCGTTGGAACGCTTCACGATTTTGCGTGTCATCCTTGCGCAGGGACCATGCTAATCTTCTCTGTATCATTCCTATTTTAGTAGTTGTACCGCCGAACAAGCGTGACTCTTCGTCGTTGGGAGATCTTCCTCTATGGAACATAATTGTTTATATTTTACTTTCTTTATTTTTATATTACTCTTTTTCAAAGTGCGGGTACTGTAACTTATAGTAGTATTTCTGTCCTACATCGACTTGTATGGTCAATAACATGTTTTCAATCCCTCTCTACTTCACTCTCTACAGCTACAAGTCTCTCCATTATAAGAAAGGAAACCATTTAGGACCATCCCGTTTCTTTTACCAAACAACAACAACCGCGATTGCGTTAAATTATTTTATTTTTTTTAAAGAAAGATGAAAAAAGGTGAACGCTCAGAGAATCTATCTACCCCATTAAAAGATATTGTTAAGAATATCAACAACAACAAGCCTTTTATTGGGGACCTATGGCCTACACAATATTCACCTATGTGCATAGTTGTTTAGAAAATATAAGTTAGTTATTTACACATTATCGTTTATTTACATACGGCTCTCTCTACTCAATGTTTCTTCTCTTGCACAGCCCTGTAAAACTTGTACAAGGCCAATGTATTGGATTTATTCTTTGTCGTCCTAGACAACAGAGCCTCCCCAGAGCAAGATGATTTGATCCAATTTTATGCAAAAGACGCTCCCTTTAACTTATTAACTATAAATAGTAAAACATGTGGAGCTCCAGTTCCGAAGCGGTTTTTTAAATTACATAATGGACATTTTTGGTCAGTTGAACTCAATATTTTAGCGTGGTTTTCTTCTTTGTGCGATACATCTTTAGACAGGTAATGGGAGATCTCCGATCAAATATTGTTCTGCTGTTATAGAAGGGAGTTGATTTTTATAGTGCGAATAAAATATTAAGAATATATATATAGAATTTTTTTAGAAAGGAATTAAACCTCTCTGGAAACCAGATGATTTCATCTTAAAAACCATAATGCTACCAAACTAACAACTTATAACTGTCCTATTCTCAACGTTAAGTCCGATAATACAATTTGGATGAGGAAAGTGAAGACTAGAACGCGGCTGATTCCACACTCTCCTTTTCAGTGATACACTAACTTTGACGTACGAGGTGTGTTCAAAAAGTATCGCGACTTTTGAATTTTCGCGGGTTACGTATATTCGAATTTCGATCTTTTTGTGGTTTTATGTTGGTACTCATGTCTCTCACTTATGCCGACAAGCTCGGCCATTTTGAATGTTCACTTAATTGTTGACAGCTGCTTTGCTTGCAGGTGTTTTGGATCGTCTTCGATTTTTACCTATTAAAAAAAATTGATCAAAAAACCTGTATCAAATTTTGTGTGAAAAACGAAATTAAGTGCGCGGATGCATTCCGAATGTTGACTGTGGCATACGGAGAAGCTACCTTGAACCGAAGCAACGTTTATCGGTGGTACAAAATGTTCTCAGAAGGCCAAGAAGATGTGAACGACGAAGTGCGTGCCGGACGCCCGAGCACTTCAACAACAGACGAAAAAATTAATGAAGTGGAGAAAATGATATTGGCAATCGTCGAATCACCGTTAGAGAAGTTGCTGAGGACCTAAACATATCGATTGGCTCGTGCCATTCGATTTTTATCAATGATTTGGGCATGAGACGGGTCGCTGCGAAATTCGTACCAAAATTGCTCAATTGCGACCAAAAACAGCATCGCATGAACATTGCTAATGAGATGTTGGACTCTGTCCGCGACGACCCAAATTTGCTCCAGAGGGTCATAACTGGTGACGAAGCGTGGGTTTATGGTTATGACGTGGAAACCAAAGCTCAATCATCTCAATGGAAGCTGCCGCACGAACCAAGACCGAAAAAAGCGCGCCAAGTTAGGTCGAATGTGAAAGTTTTGCTGACAGTTTTCTTCGATTGCAGGGGCGTGGTGCATCATGAGTTCTTGCCACAGGGTAGAACGGTCAATAAGGAATATTACCTGCAAGTTATGCGCAATTTGCGCGAAGCAATCCGCCAGAAACGTCCGGATTTGTGGAAGAGCAAAAATTGGCTTTTGCACCACGATAACGCCCCTGCTCACACATCGTTGTTGCTTGTGCGCGACTTTTTGGCCAAAAACAACACACTAATGATGCCGCAGCCACCGTATTCCCCAGATCTGGCCCCCTGTGACTTTTTCTTGTTCCCTAAACTGAAGAGGCCCATGAAAGGACGACGTTACGCTACGCTTGACGAGATAAAGACGGCATCGAAGGAGGAGCTGAAAAAGATTTTAAAAAATAATTTTTTGAAGTGCTTCGAAGATTGGAAAAACCGTTGGCACAAGTGTATAATATCTCATGGGGATTACTTTGAAGGGGACAAAATAGGTATTCATGAATAAATAAATAATTTAAAAAAAAAACACAAAAGTCGCGATACTTTTTGAACACACCTCGTATGCATGGTGTGACCACTGGACATGTGTCGGACCTGGAGGCTGTTGTTAGGTTCTGTGCTGTCTGGAGTATAGGAGCTCCATCTATGCTTCCTTCCTACGGTGAATCTGTATAAGACCGGAGGTCTTAATAAAACTGTATGTGCGTGTGAGTCCAATACTAGCAAAAAATGACTTACAAGGTTTGGAAAAGAAAGGATAGCAAAAAGCATGGTTGTGATTGGGAGATCGAAAGAAAACTCGTCTCGGACGCATGAGACGACCTTGACTCTACAAATGTAACACCAGGGAAGATGAACGTTGCCATGAAGATATTTGAGATTTAAAAATATGTTATTGACATCATACACATGGTGGTATTATATAATAATCATAAAAAGAGGGATATGAAATAAAAGAGTAAACTATATACAGTTAATGCCATGAAGAAAGACGATGGAAAATAGTAGAGAAGATCAGAATGAATGGAAGGAAATGTAAAACCCAATGAAAGGAAGTCCAGCGAAGTACTGAGACATTCTGAGGAAGTACATAAGAGAAACATGCATCAGATCATCATGAAGCATGTCTTCCGTTAGAGATAAGAAGAGGGAAGCGTGGGTGGCTCCAGTCACGGTGAACGTAATTGGATGCACACAACAGAAAGAGAGCAGAGAGGAAAGGGGAAAAAAAAGCTCAGCTGATGGTGCCGTGGAACGTCGTTATTGCCTTTCTAACCAGAAATCCTGGTTCCCTCCACATCCTTTCCTTCAATCCCTACGGTCTCACTGTCATACGTCAATGTTTGCTTTTTTTGACGTCACCCTAGAACTACACTCATGGACAAAACTTAAGGAAGTTGTATCTTTTATCATGTATATCTGGACAATAACTCTGAAAGATATTATAGTGACCTTTATTGAAGACATACGAGATAACCAAGTGTGAACAAAATTGCCTCTGTCTCCTTAAAAAATATATAATAATAATAATTAAAAAAATAAAAAATAAAAAAAACAGACGACCGGCGACATCAAAGACTTTCCACTTCCTTAATATGTAATATAGACGTGTGGATGATTTGATGAAAAATAGCCATGATGTGCCATGAATAGCCATTTAAAAAAAACGATATTGTAAAAATAAGATTCCTATTGTAGAAATGGTTATTCATGACAAATTAAGGATACTGACAAATCCCAGGTAAATCCCCTGTAAAACTTACGTAAATTTTACCCATATTTTAAGGGGACCCTAGAAAATTACCTAATCAGGCTGGTCAACATGGTGGGTTGTGGCATCTTGTACTGTAAGTATACCACATGTAGTGCCAGGCCATGGTGGGTAGATAGGGTACTGACTGAAGTACACTTCATGTCTACATATGTGAAAAAAAAATAATAATAAAGGTCGGATGTTGGTATTAAAATCAAAAAAGGCATATCCTGACTACAAGCACATGAGCTTTTTTAGATTTTAGATTGTCATCAGATGGCCCTCTGCCATCTAAAAAGCTCATGTGTTCGTGGTCAGTATATGCCTTTTTATATTTTAATGTCTACATATGTAGTACCAGGCCATGGTGAGTATATAGAGGGTTGTACTGTTATACTGTAAGTACATCACATGTCTACACATGCCAGGCCATGGTGGGTAGATAGGGTACTGTTTGTACTGAATTACACTACATGTCTACACATTTAGTACCAGGCCATGATGGGTATATAGAGGGTTGTAACTGTTATACTGTAAGTATATCACATGTCTACACATGCCAGGCCATGGTGGGTAGATAGGGTACTGTTTGTACTGAATTACACTACATGTCTACACATTTAGTACCAGGCCATGATGGGTATATAGAGGGTTGTAACTGTTATACTGTAAGTACATCACATGTCTACACATGCCAGGCCAAGGTGGGTAGATAGGGTACTGTTTGTACTGAAGTACACCACATGTCTACACATTTAGTACCAGGCCATGGTGGGTATATAGAGGGTTGTAACTGCTAATACTGTAAACACATTGTACTGTAAATATACAAGAATGCTCACACACAGTGAGCGCTATATCTTCCAAGTAAGAAAACTTGCTGCGACGGAGGAGGACGGCGAGAAAAGATGTGGGAGTCAGTTAGCCGGCTCTATTGTCCACCACCGCCGGACATTAAAGAAAGAATGGACCCGGACAATTCCAATAGTGGTCGGCCTGGGTAATGGATTCCTGAATGGTATTGTTAGATACTTCCTGCTTTTGTACGGGGGTCGGAGTAGTTGGCATCTTTGAATCGCCGGGGACGTTTCGGCATTTGTAAGTAACACATTGGATCCTAACTTTCATACAGATAACCGGCGATCAAAAGTTAGGAAGGAACGCAGGAATCTCAACTTTTAAATTTTTGACAACCAGAATCATGACCCCGTATTGAAGCCGTTTTATATTATTGGCTGTCTAAGATGAAAGTTGAGACACCGGTGTTCTTTCTTAAGTTTTTATTGCTGGTGATCCGTTTGAAAGTAGGGGTCCTGTGTTATATATAAAAGGTGTGTGTACTAAATATATATTGCGGCAACTTTATTCTTGCACAAGTCCAACCCCTTACCCCAAAATATTGAGCAAGTAGCCAAACGGTGCAGTGTCATCTTGAAAGTGGCTTGTTCCTGTCTACAGTACATCTAGCTGTCTAAAGACCTCTTTGACGGGTTCAGGAAGAGTTCCTTTCTGTTTGAACCGATGCAGTCGAGAGTATGTTGTGGTGAGACATTTGATGCAGAGTGGGAAAGTTACTTCACCCTTCCTTAAATGGCAGTTTTCAGGTAACGGTCTGTTGAGATTAAAACAAAAAATTTCTTCCCTTTTTTTTTAATCTTGAAAGTGTAAAAGTCGAGCTTTTACTACGTAGGCGTGGTGTGTAGTTACAGTATAAACAATATTAAACATCTACCCACCATGATTATCATTACCACGTATGTACCTACGATAATAAACACGTGTACAATATATAAATATAACAATTAACTACAAGGTGACGCTATCTCGTTCAAAAGAACGAGTAAAATATGCTATTCAAACACCAAATTTTAAAAATCCATGTGGAAATATTTTTTAATAAATGCGGGGGGGGAACACATTTATGTGTAGTTGTTGCATATTTACCACTAGAGCCTCAAGTGTGTCTACCGCGGTATCTAGGTTATAGAGAACTGGTGTTTCAATGTGGATGTGACACTCAGGTATGTCACCAAGATATATACGGCAGGACAACAACGTTCCACCATGTCTCTCTACAATCCTCCTTAGACAATTGACATAATTTTATTTACATATCTATATATATAAAAATGAATGTATGTGTGTCTGTTTGTTTGTTTGTCCTTTATGCCTGACCAAACCACTCATTGGATCGCCATGAAACTTTGGGAAGTTATTTATTATAGTACTGGGAAGGTTTCTAGCAAATAAAATTTTTGAAATAACTTTTCGCCTAGAAATAATCAAGATAAATATTCTAATTTATCTGTTATAATTCAACAATCTGCTCTAAATATTATCATGATGATACGATGATTTTGTAATGTAGAAAATTAGGAAAGACAAAATTCAGGATGACACGGCAATTTATTTGAGACAAGAATAATGATACAATTCAAAGGCAAGATACTATTCCTTTAACTTCCAATTACCGAGGGAACCAATTAATATTGATTTTATTCAACTTATCGAGTATTTTTCAAGGGACCGGGAAAAAATGTTCACTTTATCGAGAGATTCGTTAAACAAACCTTTACTCGGGTAAAACCCGGGCGAAGCCGGGTACATCCATACAAGAATAATGATACAATTCCAAGGCAAGATACTATTTCTTTAACTTCCAATTACCGAGGGAATCAATTAATATTGATTTTATTCAACTTATCGAGTATTTTTCAAGGGACCGGGAAAAAAATGTTCACTTTATCGAGAGATTCGTTAGACAAACTTTTACTCGGGTAAAACCCGGGCGAAGCCGGGTACGTCCGCTAGTTGTCAATAAATGCAAAAGTCTATATGTAGTCAATATGTACATGGCGCCTCTGCTGCAGATTTTGTTGGAGAATTTCTCCTCAGAACAGAGACCCCCCACACACAAACTTCGCCCTGACCATCGCCCACGCCTCAAGATTCACCAATTTGAAATACCCCCACTCCCCCGGGAGAAAATTGGTAGGGACAAAATGGTTAAAAAAAATACAAGAATAATTCATTTTTCATAATTATTATTTTTATATGGAGTCATCGACCTTCTTATAGACCGCCCTTTGATAAACTTCAGTATCTACTTCCGAGAAAGATTTAGCGAAATGTCTCCCGCCCAATAATCTACCGAGATATCCGCTCACCCTATCTACCGATTGTCTGTCAACGTGGAAGATTTGAGGGTAAACATCCGATTGTTTATTTACACGCGCCGTTATCTGGGCGTGGTACCCTCCCAACACGTGTTTTTATTGCCAGCACCTACCCCCACTACGTGTAAGACAACTATAATCTCCCTATAGAGGAATAAATATACAAGACAGGAAGAAGAGATTCTTTATATAAGAGGACCACAAAGTGACCACACCCAACCATCTCACAATGGAACTGATGTAACAGCAGCCTTCCATGCTTATACCGAATTTAAACATGTACAACATTTGATGACACACTCTGGTGAAAAACCTTTTGAATGTGTATATTGTTACTACAGAACAAGCTACAAAGGGTTAATTTAAAATGCATATTTCTTTACACAAAGGCAGAGAATCTTTCAAATGTGACTTTTGCAACTACAAAGCAATGGATAAAAAAGTAAATGTACTTGTAGGAGAAGAAGAAATACAAGTCGGGGATAAGAGCTTGTTTTATGAGAAGACGAATGTACAAGCTATCGAACAAGACGCTCTTCTGCGGGTACACGTATCTTTTCTCCCCGACTTGTGTTTCACGCTTGTTCGGCGGTACATATACTAAAATTGGAACGATACAGAGAAGATTAGCATGGCCCCTGCGCAAGGATGACACGCAAAATCGTGAAGCGTTCCCAACTTGTGTTTCTACAAATACATGTTTAAAGTCGACATACCCATGCAAGATTGTTGCTACATCAGTGTCATGGGGATATGGTTGAGTGTAGTCACTTTGTGGTAGATAGAGAAAATACTGGGAACTCGTGTTTTGAACACGTATTGAGGTTGTATGTAGTGTGTGCATGTTGCGAGTGTGTCTGTGTGTGTGTTTTTTAAAATTGTTTCCATTGCATCTCTCTCTATTTCTCTCTCCTCAACCATCCACAGCTTGTTGAGATAAGAATACAATATTGTGCAATACAATATGTTGCGGGAGGATGATATTCGTGTACTTTTTTTTTTTTTCTTCTGTCTATATCGTTATTTCCTTTGTCTCACTACTTTGTTCTTATGCATACCTCTGGTGAATCCTGTATAGGGTCAGTGACCCTAAATAAAGGCTTTTTGTTGTTGTTTTTTTATATTAGTGTACCAAAAAAAGAGGCACCTCTCCCTTTAAAAATACAATAAAACGATTGGATCATCACCTCAGTACAGGACGTTATAGTGGTGATGAGAATGTGAACTAGTGTTGTGGCTCATCCTTCATCACCATTTTAACGTTTTGAGTGATGATCCAAAATGCATTCTTTTAATACATTTTTAAAGTGAGAGGTGCCTCTTTTTATACTGATATCAATATGTACATAACTTCAGAAGACTATATGCAATGTGTGTGTTTTGGTGTACAATAGAATTAACATTATGAGAATTCCAAACTATTATAGACGCGTATGATTCTTTTAAAAATTAAACATACGTATGAATCATACACGTCTATAATAATTTGGAATTCTCATAACAAATGGCGCGCTAATGCACCATAATAGAATTAACATTGTAGGTTGAGAAATTGTACATATCTCATCCATGTCTATGCAAATATCGCTTCAGAGATATATTGGTCGGTTTTGTACCAACGTTCACCACACCTGAAGAAGAACAGTGAGATGATCGAAAGCTTGGGTTAGACGAAACCCAAGTAAAAGAATTTTTTCAACTTATTCTACTCAAGTTACATATCTCCTAGTTTATTTCTCCTTTCCCACACACATCCGCCACAATATTGTACAATCCTCCTATATGCATATCGGCCAAGGAAGGAAAAAGTTATTTTTAACGACGTTTCATCAAAAAACATTTCTTGCAATCATCAGGAAAAAACGATATTGAAATAAGGCAATAAACCATTAACAACTTCACATATATTTTTTTAAAATGGGTTTTCCGTGTTTAGTGCGCTATAGTTTTTGACTCGAAGCATCGACTGAAATAAAGCGCAAACCTTTTATTTTCCTGACACGTTTTTATAAAAATGTATTTCAAATAGCATCATCCTCGTAGCGCCCTCTATCTTTGAAAATTAAGACAAATACACTCATGGAAGGAAGTTGTATCTTTTAGCATTAATATCGGGACAATAACTCTGAAAGATATTACAGTAACCTTTATTGAAGACACACGAGATAACCAAGTGTGAACAAAATTGTCTCTGTCTCCTTCAAAAACTCGTTTGCAATTTTCAAAAATATTCACTACTACACACACACAAAGCTTTATTAAGACCACTGGTCTTTAACAGATTCACCACAGAAAGAAAATATTCACTAATATAATATACCCACATGGACAAGAATTAAGGAAGTTGGACCTTTTAGCATATGTTTGCATTAGGTTGATAATAGCAATATATCGGGACAATAACTCTGAAAGATATTACAGTGACCTTTATTGAAGATAAACGATGAGATAACCAAATGTGAACAAAAGTTTTGTGCATGACTGTATATATATGCCCAGTATATTTATCACAATGAAGATAATCGGCCGTTTATCGAAACGAATCATTTATTGTTGGAAGTAATGCAAGCTTAGAGAATCTCTACAGCCTGTCGAAGATAGTAGTGGTCGAAAGCTCGCAAAATATTTTCCCATCAAAATAAACGCTACTCTCCGATTGCCTTTACTTACTACATGTACCTGACTTTGCTAAATCTGATGTTGTGGCTTAATTACCGAACCATATTTGGGATAAGTTTCTATAGACGGTCATAGGATGGCGCATAGTATATTGCGTCTATTTTGAAGGGAGAGGTGACCTACCCGTGTCTTGTCTCTATCCCCCGAGTTACAATAGGTTTCAAGTGTGAGAAGTACTGGAAAATGGGGCGAAAGGGAATGTGACAATAAGAAGTTATATAAAAAGATTCAAGGAGTTCTCTCCCTATCTCTGGGGAAAGAATTGCGACAAGTTGACTGTTGAAATGGTGTGGGTGAAAACTTCCAGTACTTGTTGTTGGAGAGCTGAGGCAATGTGTGTGTACAGAAATAAAACTTCCAGCCCCTTCCTGATTGCTTAAACTTCGAATTTCTTCCTTCCCCTCCAATACTGGCAGCTAGAGATGGATAGCCCCCGTACTGGCTTATTACTGAACATGTCGAAACTGTTATTTTGCCGTTGTCCAGCAGAAACACAAAAGGAAGGTAGATTAAGTGGCATATTTTACCACACGGCACATATATAAGTAACTTTAATTCGAAATTACAAGATGTCAGAGCACATTTTGGTTACTTTCACTCCTTAATGGGGCTGAACTTGTCAAAGAATTGGTGTAGAGCCCACTGAGGCAGTTTATCATCTAAAAACTGCGGTTTTTGAACTCGAATTCTGGGTACAGAAAGCGCCGGTTTAGCCCAACAGATCTCCGGCAGGTTCCTATAATAACTAAAAGTAAAGACTTCATAGAAATCCATAAGGAAAGAAACATACACAGCCAAACAGATGTATCTGCACACATGTGTGTTGACATCTAGATAAATGTATATAGAATGTCAACATAACTTTCTACACAAACTACTTGATATGTGTCGTGTTTTCTACATATTGGTTGCCTCAAATATCAGACACCATAAAAGCTTTTATTTTATAAATTAAACAACTCTTCAGCACACAAACTTTAGAGAAAAGAAAGGTTATATAAGTATAAAAAGGATATAAATATAAGAAAAAGGCATCTCCTTATCGTGCAAGTGAAAGTTGCTGATGGCTTGCGCCATCTATCGGAATAATTTTTATTTATTCCAGAATTAGCCAAATACCCATTCTTGATTAATCAAGAAAAGCTAACCACGGACGCGTTTCGGGCTGTTGGCCCTCATCAGCGTGGTGCAAGCTGTACCTCAACGACCAAAAAAAAAATCGGTCATTAAGGCATCCTGAAAAATCATGAAACGGGTAGTTAAGGCCAGAATTGCGTGAGAACGCTACACAATGTAAAAAATAGTACAAATGTGATATTGTACTGGGATAAGGTGCATAAATTAAGAAAAAGGCATCTCCTTATCGTGCAACTGAAAGATATATACACTTGTATTCAGATAAATTTTATTTTCTCAAATGAAAAATATACATACAGTTAAACCTGTCTATAGCGCCCCCTCTTGGGACTCACCAAAATAGGGTGCTATAGAGAGGTCACTTTTAATGTAAATCGCATCGTACTACGTATTGAGGCGCTATTTAGAGAGGGCGCTATAGACAGGTTTAACTGTATTTACATATTTAAGGCATTTTTCTTTAATAAAAAAAAGAGAACAAATCAGCATATGAAACAGTATGAAACGTACCAAATCTTTATGCCAACTAAACAACCAATCGTACAAGAAAGGCTTATAAGCTGACTAGAAAACACCTTTACACCTCTATACGGTGTGGGACATAAAACATATATGTCAAGGAACCAATCAGAAGGAAGGAGGTTTATAGAACTTATCCACAATCCATATGGCGGGAATTGTACGCGACACATGTAAACCAACCATCGTGAAAGAAGCGTACAAGATTACTATAGAACTTATACACAAATAAAGTTCAAAATATTTATACCAATCAATCATCAAGAATGGTGTACAAAAATGTCTATGGGACTCCTAAACAATTTACATAGTATCAAAAGAACAAAATCGTGAGGCGAAGAGTTTCTGCCCTTCTACAGGAATAAAAATAAGAAGCTATTTACTCCGGTAGAAGGCCATAAATGCTCGAAATCTCGGCTGAATAATAAAAAAAACCTACAAGAAACTCTTCACCTCATTATTTGAATCTTTTGATAATATAATGCTCCAGGTGTGTGGTTATTTAACTTCGAATTTACATAGTGTGAAACTGATGTGTCAACCAACCATCGAGAAAGACCTTCAGGATAACTATGCAACTTTGCCCCACGTAAATAGAAGAACGAAACCCACATTCCAAGCAACAACCATCAAGAAGAGTGTCCACAATGTCTATAGAACTCCTAAATAATTTACATAGTGTGAAACTGATGTCACCCAGCCAAGCATCAAGAGAAAGACCTTCAAGATAACTAAGCAACTTTACCCCACGTAAAGAGAAGAACGAAACCCTCATTCCAAGCAACCATCAAGAAAAGTAATTGAATTAAATAAATATAGAGAAACTATGCAAATATTTTTATATTTATTTAATTCAATTATATATATTATTTGCATCTATATTTCAAGTAAAAATCAAGAAAAGTGTCCAGGATGTCTAAAGGACTCCTAAACAATTTACATAGTGGCAAAGTCAGACTTTCACCAAAGTGTGCCTGGATCATGGTGCCATGATCAACGAAAGCTGCACCCATACACCCCATTCCATTGGAATTCTGCAATCTTTACATAAGGGGATAAGAAACAACAACACAACATAGTGTGAAACTGATGTCAACCATCCAGATAACTATGCAACTTTACCCCATATTAAGAGAAGAACGAAACCTACAGACCAAGCAACAACCATCAAGAAGGACGACCACCATCAGCAGTCGGGAGGTAAGTATAGCTCGTGGTTTGCCAACGTACAAGTTAGCCGAACCACGCCCACCTATTTACACCATCCTTGAATGTGAGCGGTCAGCAGGAAGGTTGACCCCGATATAACGTTGAGCGTACGCTGATGATTGAATGTACTGCAGGATACCATCAGTCATTGCAGGTGAGATCTCCGCGGGGAACTGGAGAAAGACTGTGAGGAAACAAGTCGCGCGCGTGTCTTTCACCAACACCTCTCAGATATTTACAGAAGGCGGTACCCAATGTTTCAAGGCAAAGTGGCTACTTGAGGTTGGCTATCATTTCAGTAACAACTCGATATGTAGTGAGTGTATAGAGATAAAGGAGTATGATCTCTTTTGATAGTTTCTTACTTCACAGAGTTCTTATTTCAGTACGAATCGGAAGGGTATCTGTAGGGCGAAGTACGGTGTCGTGAACCGCTACGGTAACCGTGAACAGGGAACTCTGAAATGTAGCTGACTAACGGGGCAATGGCACCCCCCTTTCCATGGAGGGACAAGACACCACCATCGGATGAGTATAGAGAACAGGCTAAGAAAGTGTGTTTATTTTACACTCATGGACAAAACTTTATGGAAGTAGAAAATCTTTGATGCTGCAGGTCGTCAGTTTTTTTTTTTTTTTGAAGGAGGCAGAAGCAATTTTGTTCACATTTGGTTATCTCGTGAGTCTTCAATAAAGGTCACTATGTATCAAATATATTTCAGAGTTATTGTCACTATATATGTGCTAAAAGGTACAACTTCCTTGAGGTTTGTCTATAAACAGTAAGGGAGAACACCACATGCTACTAAACACGGAACACCGCCACCTGGAGAAGCCACCAACACAACGGTATAACCTAATTCCTTAGGTCACAGATGGCTGAGTTCATTGGTTGGAGGGGGCGAGAGATGTCTCTCGTGAAACAAATCTCAATGTCATAAATAACTGTGATAATTAATTCTTTATCATAATTTTTTTTTACCATTTTCAATATTCACTAATATTATGCATTCATGGACAAAACTTAAGCAAGTTGTACCTTTCAGCATGTATATCGGGATTCAGACACAATAACCCTAAAAGATATTACAGTGACCAGTGAAAACACACGAGATAACCAAGTGAGAACAAAATTTCCTCCGTCTCTTTCAAAAAAAAAAAAAGACGACCGACGACATCAAAGACTTCCCACTTAAATTTTATTCATGAGTATATATATATATATAAACAATATCATAACAGAATAAAGAAAATTTTCCCTTACTATCCAATAGAGCATTTTTTAAAAAATTAATATAACATTAAAGAAAGAAAGAGATCGAGTTGACCATCTTTACGACATTGTCTAACATCAGAGAGAGAGAGAGATGTCATCGAAAATAACTGAAGAAATCCCAAACGATTGCAAAGATAAGGAAAGGCTTCTGGTCGGTCGTCCTTGCCCCCGACGTCGGTGAGAAAGGTGAAGGCGAATCCAGAGAACAAGTTCAGCGTCTCTCAAGAAATAATGATGGACGTCACTCTTTACAGTTCGCTCCTCTGCTGTAAGAATAACAATTTAAAGCTCTATGTCCCCCTAGGGACACTGTCATACATGTTACTGTAACAATAAGACTTTGTAAGAACTTAGTTATTATGGATGCTCTAGGAAGATTTCTCTTTTCTTTTGCTTTATTTTTTTCACTTCAATTCGAACTGCTTTTCACATTGTGTAGACATATGGTGCACTTACAGTAAAAGCAGTCGTCAATTTCTTCCCACCATGATTATCATGGCCTGTACCATGTGTACTAGGGATAATAATAAATTATTACTTCAGAATATTCGGATCTGAATAAATTCTTTGACCTCAATAATATACAGATTAGGTTTTACTGTAAAAATAGCAATAAGAAAACACTTTGTTAAAACCTAGTTATTATGGATGTTTAGCGCCCCTGAGAAGGCCAAATACGAAAAATCATTAAAGATTTTTTTTTTAATTATCATTATTATATATTATTATCATGAAAAAATGTTTCAGGTCATATTATTATTTAAAATCTAAATAAATCAACGTTTAGTAGATATTTATACCGATAGATGGTGCAAGCCATCAGTTGCACAATCAAGAGATAGATAGCCTTTTTCTTAATCTCATTTCTTTGTCGTTAATTCTTTTACCCAAGAAATAAAACTGGAAAACAATAAAAAACGATGAGCTCTGTGTGTCCATTGCTCAAGAGAAAGAGAGATATAGAGATACATTTAAGTAATTAAAAAAGGCTTAACCTTCAAAATTTAATTAATTAAAGTGGTTATAATGATGTGCCGCAAGCAATCGTGTTCCACGAAACGTAAAGAAATAAAAGGAAGAAGAAGACAGAAGTGAGGTAACTTCATCCTCGACAACCTTTAATTGGGCCAAGGTGACCAGATACAATTTACAGAACCCTTTCAAATTTCACTGAAAATTGATGAGAAAAAATTTTTTTTTCGCAAAATTCGGGAAATATTTTTTTGCGAAAACAAAAATTCAAGGTCCTAAAAAAAGGAACTATTTTTTGAGAACATATTTTTGATTTCAACACCTGATCTTTTTATATTTTATTTTTTCTTTCGTTTTTTTCATATATATATTGTTTGTTTGTTTGTTTTTAATTGAAAAAAAAAGGAAATTTTTCAAACAAATGTTTTTTTTTTTTTTTCGCAAAAAAAAAAAAAATAATAATTACGATTATCCAAAATTGCATATTACCTCAAAACTTCCAATTATCTGATTCAGATTCTTTTTTTTTCTTTTTTCTTTTTAGACAACAAACAATTAAGAAAACATCGAAGCAAAATATTTTTTTAAAATTCATTTTGGTTTCGGTTTCGTTTTGGGGGCTAAAAAATTGGCTTATTTAAATAATATTTTATGTTTATATTTTTAATGGATAAACCATATACTTTATGTTTTTAAAATACCGGAATTTTTACTTAGAGAAAGAGAGAGAGAACATTTAACACCAAACACACAATACTTTACAATTTGATTTCATTTAACTAAATTTGCATATCAACCCTTTGTACATATATCAATTGTGTTGATACTTTTTCTTCTTTACATACTAACTAACTTGCATACTAATTCTGTACATATTTCAAATATTTTCTTTTCTTTCAATTTTTTTTTTCATCTTTAAAGTGCAAGTAAGTGTCCCTAAGGGGGGGGGGGGGGGGGACATAGCGTTCTAAGTTTAAATAAAGGAATCAAAACCAACAAAAGATCCATTTAAACTTAATTTCTTCCTTTTAACCGAAATCCAACAATTTCTAAAAAAAGGTTTAGGAAAGCTGAAGATTAACTGTAGTTATAGCGTACAAAGATAAGTACATTTAAAAAGCTTACCTAACTGGGAGCTAAAGAAGAAAGAAAGAAAGATGGGTGAAAGAATTGAAGCATCTAAGTGTAGCCCTGGTCTCGCACCAATTCATTAACATTTCATCTTCACGCTTCCAACATCTGGAAATCTCCTTGGTTAACCTTGGCAGATACCTCTTCTTGATGTAGGTTACATCAAGGTCCTAGGGTCAAATCCGCGCTGTCCTCAATTTTTTTTTTTTAAAGCCTTTCTAGACATCGCCTTTCTCCTATTGCAAAAAGAGGGGGAAGAAGAACCTTTCTAAATACTTCCTCGCTATGGAAATTAGGGGTTAGCTCATCCAAGTGGTGGTGAGGGGATAAACATAATGTTTTTGGTTTTCCTGTTTGTAAAGTCACAATTAAACACAATAAAAAGATTTATTAGCCGAAGCCTCTTTTATTTGAAGAACTATGAATGCCGGCCAGGCAGCCTCTATCTTTACGATAAACAATAAATATAGTACGATGTTGAGTAAAAGGTTTTGAATCTCATTTTAAAATATATTTTTATAAGTGTGAAAAAATAGTACAAATGTGACATTGTACTGGGATAAGGTGCATAAATTATGAAAAAGGCATCTCCTTATCGTGCAACTGAAAGTTGCTGATGGCTTGCGCCATCTATCGGAATAAATATCAACTATTCTCGTTGATTTTTAATTATTCCAGAATTGGCCAAATACCAATTCTTGATTAATCAAGAAAAGCTAACCACGGACGCGTTTCGGGCTGTTGGCCCTCATCAGCGTGGTGCAAGCTGTACCTCAACGACCAAAAAACTGGTCCTTCAGGCATCCTGAAAAATCATGAAACGGGTAGTTAAGGCCAGAATTGCGTGAGACCGCGACACAATGTGAAAAAATAGTACAAATGTGACATTGTACTGGGATAAGGTGCATAAATTATGAAAAAGGCATCTCCAGTTTTTTGGTCGTTGAGGTACAGCTTGCACCACGCTGATGAAGGCCAACAGCCCGAAACGCGTCCGTGGTTAGCTTTTCTTGATTAATCAAGAATGGGTATTTGGCCAATTCTGGAATAATTAAAAATCAACGAGAATAGTTGATATTTATTCCGATAGATGGCGCAAGCCATCAGCAACTTTCAGTTGCACGATAAGGAGATACCTTTTTCATATTTTTATATGTATTTCGGAGATAGAATTGAGGTAAAATAGCTTTAAAGACTATAGCAGTCAAAACTAATCACTTTCAACCTATACCATTTTCTAAAAATACACTTATAGACAAAACTTAAGGAACCTTTTATAGCATGTATATCGGAATTCAGACAATAACTCTGAAAGATATTTGATACACAGTGTCTTTTATTAAAGACACATGAGATAACCAAGTGTGAACAAAATTGTCTCTGCCTCCTTTAAAAAAAAGCAGATGACCGGCGACATCAAAAACTTTCCACTTCCTTTAGTTTTGACTTTAAGTGTAAAATAAAATTTAAAATTAAGCAGAAATGTGAACCAAAACTCCTTTCCCCAACACTTTAATGGGGGGGGGGGGGGACCTTGTTTATTGATACTAAAGAAATTAATTTCTTTATAACTAAAACATTAGATAGAGAAGAGCCACCAGAGACCTAGGCAAGGGCAGAGAAACTGAAGAATTGGACTGATGGACTGGATGGGAAGTTATATAGAGAAGAACTCAAGATAGGGAAGTCACTGGAGACTGGGACAAGAACAGAGAAACTGAAGAATTGGACTGATGGACTGGATGGGAAGTTATATAGAGAAGAACTCAAGATAGGGAAGTCACTGGAGACCGGGACAAGAACAGAGAAACTGAAGAATTGGACTGATGGACTGGATGGGAAGTTATATAGAGAAGAACTCAAGATAGGGAAGTCACTGGAGACCGGGACAAGAACAGAGAAACAGGAGAATTGGACTGATGGACTGGATGGGAAGTTATATAGGGAAGAACTCAAGACAGAAAAGCCACTGGAGCCCTGGACAAGAACAGAGAAACTGAAGAATTGGACTGATGGACTGGATGGGAAGTTATAAGAAATAAAGAGAAGAACTCAGATACAGAGAAACATATAGAAACCTTTATGTAACCCTTTTCAATGCCATCATCCTTCTAGTTGGTTTGGATAAAGGAATCTTCCCCGAAAGCTCAACTTTCACGTCTCGTTTTGTACTAAAAGGGGATTTGAATATAAATAATAAACGGAACAATTCCGAGGACGAGTTTCTTATTTTATTTCCTATTGATCTCAAGCTTTCGGATATCCCAAACCCTTCAACAGGGGTATATGATAATACAATGATTTATATAAGGTCCAATATCTTTATTTCAATATAGAAGCTTACAGGAAGAACCTACAGGACAACTGTCCTGATGTGGAACTAACACCAACCCACATATTCTCATGCCCAGCAATGGACGTAGTCTTGCAGAAAATTGACATGGACCCAGAACAGCAGCTTTACACACCCAAGATAGAAGACATTTCGACTGCTGTGATAGAGATGTATGGAGACATCTGAGGCTTTTCATTGGACACGACAACAACAACATAAAATTGTAATGGACCCAGAGCAGCAGATTTACACATCCAAGATAGAAGACATTGCAACTGCTGTGATAGAGATGTATGGAGACATTCTGAGGCTCTTCATTGGATACAACAACAACAATATAAAATTGTAATGGACCCAGAACAGCAGCTTTACACACCCAAGATAGAGGACATTGCGACTGCTGTGATAGAGATGTATGAAGACATTCTGAGGCTCTTCATTGGATACGACAACAACAACAGAAAATTGTAATGGAGCAAGAGCAGCAGCTTTACACACCCAAGATAGTGGACATTGTGACTGTTGTAATAGAGATGTATGGAGACATCTGAGGTTCTTCATTGGAAACGTCAACAACAACATAAAATTGTAATGGACCCAAGAGCAGCAGCTTTACACATACAAGATAGAGGACATTGCGACTGCTGTAATAGAGATATATGGAGACATCAGAGGATCTTCATTGGACACGACAACAACAATAGAAAAGCTTGGTAATTCACTGGAGTCCGAGACATGGGCAAGAGAATAGAAACTGAAGAACAACAATACAAGTTCCATCTTGTGATAAGTTTTTTAAGCAATCGTAACCTTCTATGGGCGTCTGGGGTACCACGAAGTTACTTAGAACAAAAAATACGTTCCGGCTGAGCAGCGAGAACAACGTGACAAGCTCGAAACAGTATCTTTAGGAAGCGACAAGCCGAGAAAAGAATTTTTAAAAAATTAACAACAAAAATGAAAAAGAGGGAAAGAAAAAAAAAGGAGGAAAACGGCACGAGATGAAAGTCCAGAGCAATAATTATCGAGAGAGCTGGCGACGTTTTTTACTCGGGTTCATCGGTTTTTTTTTCCGGGAGGCCATCGTAGTCAAGGTTGGGTGAGGCGACCGGTGAGCCGGGGAGGAAGGGAGAAAGTTACTAGACACTATCTTCTATACTATCTTCTATACTACACTATCTTCTATACACTACTACACTACACTCCTATACACTACTACACTATCTTCCATTCTATACACTACTACACTATCTTCTCTACTACACTATCTTCTATACTACACTATCTTCTATACACTACTACACTACACTCCTATACTACACTATCTTCCATTCTATACACTACTACACTACACTCCAATACTACACTACACTCCAATACTACACTACACTCCTATACTACACTATATTCTATACTACACTCCTATACTACACTATCTTCCATTCTATACACTACTACACTACACTCCAATACTACACTACACTCCAATACTACACTACACTTCTATACTACACCATCTTCCATTCTATACTAAGATGTTCTACACTACCTTCAGCTCGAGGAGCATGGACTCATGGAATTGTGTAATCTTTGCACAAGGGAATAAAAAACAGCAACGTACTACCTTCTAATAACCTCCTCCTACACTACCTTCCCCATACACTACACTTCTATTTTTCCATTTATCATTACTCTTCACAATTCATCCTGTCATACTTCATCCCTAATGTTAGAAATAATCGTTATTTCTCCTTTAAAAAAATTTCGATTTTTCGTTCAAAAGAAACACATACGGGATAATTTTCAAATGTCGTTCTACAATCACAAGCCGCATTATATTGTATTATAAGTTACTTTGTATAATATTTATGAACGGAAAAATATGTCCAGGGTAGCCTAGTGGACATGGCATCTGCCCGGTAAGCGGAACACTATGGGTTCGATTCCCATCCCTGGACACTTTATTTTTCCGTTTATCATTACTCTTCACAATTCATCCTTTTATACTTCGTGCCTAAGGTTAGAAATAATCGTTATTTCTCCTAAAAATGAATTTCGATTTTTCGTTCAAAAGAAACACATGCTGGATAATTTTCAAATGTCGTTCTACTACATTTCTATACTACACTATTTCCATTCTATACTAAGATGTTCTACACTACTACACTACCTTCAGCTCGAGGAGCATGGGCTCATGGAATTCGTGTAATCTCTGCACAAGGGAATAAGAAACAACAATAATACACTGCCTTCGATTAACCTCCTCTTACACTACCTTCCCTATAATACAATCCTCTACGCCTTCTACACTACTCTATAATACACAGGCATTGTACACACTCATGGATAAGGAAGTAGAAAGTCTTTGATGTCGCCAGTCGTCTGTTTTTAAAGGAGACAGAAGCAATTTTGTTCACACTTGGTTATGTCTTCAATGAAGATCACTGTGTATTAAATATCTTTCAGAGTTATTGCCTGAATCCCGATATAAATGCTATAAGGTACAACTTCCTTAAGTTTTGTCCATGAGTGTATATCTCCATATAGGAAATATAAAAAAAAAGCACGAATGTTTCTTTTACACACATAACAAACTTCTATTGTCATTACTGCGATGAAAAAATATTGGGTGGGCTTGGCTCATCAGTGGTGAACCCTTCCAGCGGTTTCGCCAATTTAATCTGCCAGACCGCTTCTTAGAGATACAATACTGTATTGGATCATTCTGCTTATATATGTTACATTGAAAAGTGGAATCTTAGAATGGTATTTAAGGAATCTATGGACATAAGTTTTTAGGGTAGTGCGATTACAAATGTAAGGATAGTAGAAGTTTGTTTTATGTGTTAAAAAACATTCGCGTCTTAATGTTTTCATTTCCAGTGTATAGATGGCGTGTTAAGAGGTATAAATCCCCCAAATGTTTGTAAGACTCAGTGGGACGATAAAGGGATGCTATACAAGAAATGATGGGGAAGCCTTGTCATGAAAAAGAAAAGAAAATGGTTGAGGAAAAACAGGGGACAGAAAGAAAAACTAGAGAGTAATGGTTTGTCCGTGCAGTGGAGTGATATGGGCGTAATATATGCAACTTGAACATTCGCCTACTGGGACATCTCTAGACCAGAACACCGCCAATCGATGTGCCGTGTGTCTGCTGTGAGACAGCTGTAGTAGACATGCTGCTCCATTTACAAGAAACTAACTCTAACAAACTTACACTCATGGACAAAACTCAAAACATTTCATATTTTGATATCGTCGGTCCTCTGTTTGTTTTCGGTACGTTACATTGAAAAACAAAATGGAGTGCGAAATAAAAATGAATGTACACTCATGAGCAAAACTTAAGGAATTGGAAAGTCTTTGATATCGCCGGTCGTCTTTTTTTTTTTTTTTAAGGAGACAGAGGTAATTTTGTTCACACTAGGTTATCTTGTGTGTCTTCAATAAATATCAATGTGTATCAAATATCTTTCAGAGTTATTGTCTGAATCCCGATATATACATGCTAAAAGGTAAAACTTTCTTAAGTTTTGTCCCCGTAATTGTATTTGTATATTGTTTACAAATCAAGTATTCTCCAAGTGTAGTTTCGATGTACTCAGGGTGGTTGTGTCCTAGATCCTCTCAACCTATGTGTGAACAAAATTGTCTCTGTCTTCAAAAAAAAAAAAACAGATGACCGGCGACATTCAAAACATTCCACTTCCATAAGTTTCGTCCATGAGTGTAAATCCACTTGTAAAAAAGAATGAGGTTTTATGTAAGCAAGCATGTCATAGATAAAGAAATCTCCCAGTTTGGATGAAATGTTTATCAAAACATCGCCAGAGTTTAAATCAAAGAAGCTCCCCTCTAATTAGAATGATGACCCAGAATGATTAGAAGAAGTATCTCGAGTTATCCCCAGCTGTCACTAACGGAATAAAGTATCTCTGCGGTAGGTTTCAAGCTGAAGACATTCCGAGAGAGGCGCGGGGTGTTTTCCTTGGCCGGGAATAACCCTGGAGGGGCAAGCTTCTTAATGGTGATCCTTCGATGCTGATAGATTGATGGTGTTAGCCCATCTCTCGGTGAAACGGCGTATTTCAACAGTGCAACGGACATTGACCTAGTAGAGTTAGCAACATCACACGCGATTGGAGAGAAGCTGAGAACGACACAAACCTGTATTTCGGATACAGAAACTCAGTGTGAAGCGCTTCAATATCAGAATTTTGTCAACATTAACTAACTGTATTTGGCCAATTCTGGAATAATTAAAAATCGATTAGTTGATATTTATTCCGATAGATGGCGCAAGTCATCATAAATTTTAATTTCACAATCAGGAGATGCCTTTTTTTTTTTCTTCTTCTTCTTAATTTATTCACTTGATTCCTGTACAATTTCAATTTTGTACCATTTTATCATCTAAATGTTTTAAAATAAACGTCATCATTTGAATAAACCCAAAACTATTTTACATATTGTCAGTTTTACCATGAACGAAGTAATACTATTAGAGAGATAATTGTATTTATTTATAAATTGACATCAGAAAAGAAGTCGTTTATAATTTCATCGCTGGTGAGTAGCATTTAAATTTATCAGGATTGAAAATAAGCAATGCCATCACTGAAAATTTACACGTTTCTTTCCTCTTTTTTTTTTTTTTTTGTAGACATTTTTGCAACTATTTGATCACAAAAAGAAATCTTGGGGAAAGATTTCATAATAAGGGCATCCACATGTTAAATCTTAAACGGCTAACAAACGTTTTCTTAACAAAATACACTCATGGACAAAACTTAAGAAAGTTGTACCTTTTAGCATGTATATCGGGACAATAACTCTGATAGATATTACAGTGACCTTTATTGAAGAAACACGAGATAACTAAGTGTGAACAAAATTGCCTCTGTCTTCTTAAAAAAAACAGTCGACCGACGACATCCAAGACTTACAACTTCTTTGTCCATGAGTGCAAATCCACTTGTAAAAAAGACAGAGGTTTTAAGAAAGCAAGCATGTTTAGTAAATTTAATCAGACCTCCATTGAAAAGTATATTTTCAAAACATTTTTATTCTCTAGTTTTCCTGGCACGGACGTCCCTCTACTGGATAAAACTTGGTATAAACATGTCATAGATAAAGCAATCTCCCAGTTGGATGAAATGTTTATCAAAACATCGCCAGAGAGCAAAGAAGCTCCCCTCTAATTAGAATGATGACCCAGAATGATGAGAAGAGCTATTTTTACCCACTAACACATAAATATGAAGAAAAGTTTAGTGATAGTTAGTGGTTTAACCTACATTCTGTCTTTATAGTTAAGAGTAAGAGGGGGGGTCTACTGGAAACCGGGTCAGGATCTTAATATTTCACTGGAGGGGATAGAACAATAAAAGAATTTGTTAAAAACGATGCCAGATATAGAGAGAAACCGTATCCTTGTAATTTAAAATAGAACAACACACAAATATGATAAATCTCTCTACATAACGTGTTTATATATTTAATGGATTTTACGTATTGTGTGTTGAATGGCTCTATATATAATGGCTTTCTACAATGGACTATAAATCTACATATTGTATCTACTTCAGGTATGTCGAATAATAAAGGTTAATTGATCATTACTGTATATAATTCCTTAGGTAAATGTTTGAAGTCTTTCGAATTTTTCAACATTTGTCTAAGTAGAATTTTCATCTATTTCTTCTATTTATAAATCGATTTATCAATGTGTTTGACAACAAAACTAAAATAATGCAGCGCGTTCTTGAATTTTGAATGCTAAAAATTGATTTTAATAACTTGGCATACGCTCCACAATGTCGGTATGGCAATAAAGATATAATGTACATATTAGGACAGTGAAAATATAAATGTCCTTTGTGCAAATATGTAAGGTTACAAACATCCTCAAATTTGCATAAGCAGTAATGTTTTATGTGTCCTCAGAAGTTTCAGAATCCCGGGACCGCATACTAAGAGGCACAAAAAGAACAAAAGGAATATCCACCAAGCTAATATGTAAGTACGGCTGCAGAGTATTTAAATTTGCATAGGTTAATGTATATAGAAGCACCGTCTACACACACCGAGGAGTAGACAAAGAGATCAATAAAGATAGACAGACAAGGAGGATGATAAAGCAGACAAAAGAGATTTTTGACCCCAATTGACCCCTGAACCAATCAGATCAAAGTTATTTGTCTGTCCTCGACAGGCAGGCTTCTGATTGGTGTATCTGACTGTCACACATTTCTCCGAGTGACACATCCAGGAAACTTGGGTCTTTACCCCCGTCCCACGTCAGTGTTAATCGGACAGGAAGCTTATATATTTACATAAGCGTACAAATACATATGTAAATAGGAATTGAATTTGAACGAAGATATATTTATAGGTATCGCATAAATTGGATTGTAGATGGAATCAAAAAGTAATCATTTTCTTTAGCGCGAATGTCATTCTACTTCTGGAGGAAGGGTTTCCCATTATTTTTAACCTCTCTTGTCCATCATTAATCTTTTCTTCATTATTTTATTTCTTCGTTATGCGGAAAAACTCATATTTTCCTGTGGGTTGCTTTCTTACAACTAGTCTTAGAGGCATTTGATGGTCGTGAAATGTAGTTAAGCGTGTTAGAGGGCGTATTTGACAGTTATCCGCCAAAAGCAATGTCAAAAAAAAAAAAAAAAAAAAACATCGTTCAAAATATGCTTAATAAAGATAATTTTCTTTCGTTTCTCTGTTCTTCTCAAGGGATTCTGGTTCCAGACTTTTCTATCTTGAGTTATTTCTCTTCATTAATTTACGTTTTTTTACTGGATAGGTAAAAAAAAATTGCATTTTTGAAGGGAGAGGTGCCTCTTTTTTGGAACATACAAGTATATACTCATAGACAAAACTTAAGAAGTTGTACCTTTTAGCATGTATATCTTAATTCAGACAATAACTCTGAAAGATATTTGATACACAGATAACCAAGTGTGAACAAAATTGCCTCTGTCTCCTTCAAGAAAACAGACAATCATCGACATCAAAGACTTTCCACTTCCTTAAGTTTTTTTCCACGAGTGCAGATAGGATCCTTGTATTTTTTTACAACAACCAACTATCAGGGTCTAAATTTGATTCCATGGAAAAAATAGAAAATCAGATTTTTATTAAGATTCCTTCCTTGACCTGCTCGATTACCGCAACCTCTTTTAAAGAAAAGAAAAAAGAACAAAAAGGTGTATGTACGTATATATGCAACTTGAAAGTTAACCCAAACAAAACCATCAACAAACAAAAAGTACAATCTTTCAAAACCACAAAAGGAAGAGAAGAATGTAGAGAAAACAAAGGAATTAGAAAAAAAAAAGAAAGAGAGAAATACTTCAACAAAGAACTTTACCAACTCGAGGCGTAATTAATTTTTAAAGATCAAACCAAAGAAGCATTTACCTACCTCACTACATAAACCAAATTCTAAAGCTACAAAGAACAAACATTAGAAGACCACGTGTGTAAATATGCAAATAAAATTGTGAATATAACAAACCCAACAAACACACACAAATACAATAAAGAACTTCATTTCTCTTTGTCTTAGCATCCTTTAGAATTAAAAAAATGTTTATTTTAGAATAAAAACTGGGAAAAAAATGGGTTGCGTACTTGCTACCACAATAGTAAAAACAAACAAATTCCATCAGGCTCATACACAAAGGGTAAAATGGTATGTACAGAATAGAAACAAACAGACAGAAAGATCAAAGGAGGCGAAAGGGCCAGAAGGTAACGACCAAAAGAAGAAAGAGCTAACTGTTCGGTTTTACGATACTGTGTGTATTGGATTCACAGCACTACTTAATATTCTGGTGTGAGTTTTCCTCGTTCGCCTGTACCTCCGTCCAGGAAGAATAAGAAATACAAAGAAATACCTGTTTCATGGTTTTTCAGGATGTCTCAAAGACCAGCCTTTTTGGTCCTTGAGGTACAGCTTACACCACGCTGACGAGGGCCAACAGCCCGAAACGCGTACGTGGTTAGTTTTTCTTGATTAATCAAGAATGGGTATTTGGCCAATTCTGGAATATTTTTTAAAATCAACGCTTAGTTGATATTTATTCCGATAGATGGCGCACAATCAGGAAATGCCTTTTTTTCTTAATTTATCTACCTGATCCAAGTACATATTCACTTTTGTATTATTTTTCACAAGAAATACAAAGTTTCTTTTATTTCTGACACACAATTTCTATTAATCCGTGATAATGGTCTAGACCATGTTAAAGGGTAGATGTGTTAATTTGGGTTGAGTTAAAAAAGATAACCCTTTTTATATCATTATTTTATTTAAGATCCAATTTAAAACAGGAAAGAACAAAAAATATATATATAAACCTGTTGTTTACAATTTACGAGTTAGAAGAACAAAATCACCGAGTTGTCAAATCATTTTTGGTCATTTATATATATATTCACAGTAGAATAGTACGACAAACCAAATAAAGTGTTAAGAAATCATAAAAAATAATGTAATCCTTTTGTTACCTAATACTATATTCCATATCTTGAAACGTAGTATGATGGTACTTTTGGAAAGAAATATCAATTTTGACGTGACAACGTCTTAAATTAGGTTGCGGCTGGGAGTCACTTATGAAAAAGTGTAACGCCCGGTAACGTTACGATGAGTCATCGAACGAGAGTTTTTTACTTGTGCAATTCTTATTTTCATTCAATTCCTTGTTCCTATTGTGTAATTTAATTATATTCATATCAATAAATATTCTACCGTTGTCACGTAAAATCTTCGCCCGTAAAACCGACTTTACAGGCAACCATTGGTTTTATTTTGTTCTCTTTCTTGTAAACCAATAATGTTTGATTAATCTTCTTGGAATCGGTATCTTTAAAAGGTCTAAGCAAAGTTAAAAAAAGGGTAAATATAAGTACACCAATACCTCGCTTTCCGTCGTTTCGTTTTACGTTTTTTTTTCATAAAATCATCATCACAACATTGAAAAGGTATAACCTCAATTAATATAAGGTTATCTCAAAAGTTTGTGTTTTTCTTATTGCTTAGCGAATAATATTATTACGGCGAATACATAATAATACATCTTACTTTATACATAATACAAAGACATTATACATAACGGCGAATAATATTGGTTTTGATTTTTTTGCAAATGTTTACGAACTTTTGGGATAACCTTGTGGGTGTCAGAATACTGGGAAATACGAATTAATACAGTCAAATTGTAAAAATAAATATACAATTTCTATCCATTTTTACAAAAATATATAAATTTCTAAGGCCAAATTTTCAGATTTTCTGATAAACTGTAAAAATGATAGTACAAGTAGAGAAAAAACTCTACTGGGTAATAAATCATTGAAAAATTGTCAATATTTGATTTGGTAGGTAGATAGACATATAAAGCTTTCAATTTTTGTCTTTGTCACTGAAGCCGGGAACAATTGAGGAATACTATGAGATATTCGTGAATTTTATCTCCAGATAATTCCCATTTTAAGCACGAGTCTTTCTTCTAATTTACCACGGTTGTAAGTATGCAAAGTGAGCAAACTACATAAGTTTATACCACTATAAGATGGTCAGAGTCTAGTTTTAGTAAATTGATCTACCATTGCCACCACAGTGGGATTGTACTAGGAACTGGTCTAAAGCGACCTCTCGGGAAAGTATGAATGTAGCTACACCTATGAAGCTGGATGTTAATGTACGAATATAGCTGTTATGTGGTATGTAACTTTTAGTGTGAATGTAGATATGTAAATATATTCACCATAAACAAAACGATGACCTAAGACATTTCCTTATCTTTCATATAAAAGTTAAAAGATGATTAATTAAAAATCTATTAGAATATTTATTCCGATAGATGGTGCAAGCCATCAGCAAAGCTTAAATATATGAATAGGAGATGACATTTCGTAATTACTTCCCTCTTTATCCTATATATTTTCCATCAATAACATAAACTAGATGTAATTGTAGATTCTTGTTTAAAATTGCCGTGTATGAATAAAAAAATATTCCCATCCCTGGACACTTTTATTTTTCCGTTCATCATTACTATTCATAATTCACCCTTTCATACCTCATCCAAAAAGGTTAGAAATAGTCAATATTTCACCTTGAAATAAATTTAGATTTTTCATTGAAAAGAAACCCATGCGGTGTAACTTCAAGTGTTGTTTTAAAATGTTATATATACCTGATAATATAAAAATATATTGATGCACGCGTTTCTGGGTTGTTGGCCTTCGTCAGCGCTGTACCTCAACGACCTACCGTAAAGAAAGGAGAGGCTAAATCCAGACAGATCAACTTTACTCCGTTCTTTATCACAAGCACAAATCACCCCATGTCACATTCCTTCCATCACTGATATACCGAAGAGATTTCACCACATCGTCTAATTTCTTTTTCTACAAATATGTCACTGGCCGATGGAGAAAAAAAAATGGAATTTTTTATCTTAGGAATCTCCCCCCCCCTCACCACCCACCCAACTTCGGAATGTCACACAGAGGGAGGGGGAATAAAAAATTGAGTAAATATAATAAATATGTTTTTTTAAACGTTTCACATTCGATTTCTCCTTTTTTTATTTATGATCTTTTTTTTTTTTATAATTTCTCCAGCAAAATACCAAAGTGTTTATAGGGGTTAATAAAACTATAAAATTTCTTTAACTTGAGAAACTATTTTTTATTATAGTATTTTCAAATTATTTATTATTATTTTTTTAAACAGAGAGAGGGAGAGGAAAAACATTTGTTTTTATTTAAACCTATAAATTAAGACCAAAAGAATGTTATCCAATTACAATAGGATATATGTAACTAGGGATTTATGCAATTATTTCACCCCAATATCGTTAGAGAGAGCTGAAAGGAAATCAACCATTTTCCCCCTAGCCGTCTTCAGTTTTCTTTTTGTTGGATTTTTTGGATGTTTAGTTGGGGAGATTGGTTTAGGGATGTAATTAACCACAATATATATTTAAATATATATGTAGTAATATATGTCAATATATACACTATATTTACATATGTTCCATAATTATAAATAATGTAACAACCCCTATATGTAGATATAATTCAACCCGCCAATTTGGCCATCATGTAATCACAAACAAGATAATAAAGTTTTATTGAGAGTCCGCCGCGCCCAAGACATGACGAGGGTCCGAGGAGTCAAATTTCGTCAAAAATTATTCCTCCCAGGAAACTTCCAATAAGTTTTACGACCGCCACTAGACACTGACAAAAATGGGAAGATAACAAAAGTTCATATTTGTCTCTCATGTAGATCACACCTTCACGGACCTTGTCCACGTCTTCGGCGCTGTCTCTCTCTGAGGTGACATCCAACCTGCCTCGTCCTTTTGTGTTAGCTATTGACGCCTGAAACTACTGGCCCCATGACTGCATATAGTGCCTGCTTACCACAACAATCAGTAGATAACCTTACCACATATATATATAATAAAAAAGAAACTTTAAAAAACACGAATACATTTTCTATTCATAATAAAATTGTGCAAAAAAGTTTTAAACGCAGCGCGCGTTTGTTTTTGTAAATATTTATGGTAGGATAAAGTCGATATTTTATTAAGCCCGTTGAAGAGCGATTATCGCTTGAAAGCTAGCGTTTTTTAATAAAAAGAAACTCATTGTGAGAAAATATTTGTAATTTTAAAACGAATACATTTTGTTACTGAGCTTTAGTCTTCTGTGCTATAGCAGTATTGCAATATATATTGGGGGGAAATTATTGAAACTATAGGAAAAAAAAATCTTAAGAACCCTTTATGATGATCTTGGCGCCCACAACATAAAAATTGACTGATTGCTAGTCAGTACAATGTCAAAGGAAAAGAAAGAATATTGGAAGAATGGGGAGAGATTTCCCCCGTTGTGAACAAGCACCAAAGAGAACCAACTGTCACGACGGTATAGAAGAAGGAAGGCACAGCACTCGCACACTGTCACTAAATACCGCTATTGGTATCAAATATAGCAGTCCTTTTAATGAAGCTATAATTAATGACGTGCAATTAGCCCATCATCATAAATCATTATAATATCACTAATGCCCTATATTTAATTTATACCTGACAGGCATCTTTTAGATTTATCTTTTTTGCGAAAGAGCATTTCTCGACATACACTTTTTTTTAAATGCCATATCCATATGTTGCCTGACCTTTATTTAGGATAAATTATAAAAGAAACTGCAGATTTTTTTAGACACCAATTTTGAGAATGCTGATCAGATTTGAAGCGATGGTCGATATTGAAGACATTGGTGGATTGGTTACTTTTTATTAGTGGTCGTTAATCAGGTATAGTCGCTTAAAAAGGCAGTTTATTGTTCTATTCAGAGTGTAAAATTAGAAATTGGGGTAAGAAAATAAACAATTTTAATACAAAACGGTCTGAAGAGTGAGGATAAAGAAGAAGAAAAAGAACAGTCACTGAAACCTAGAAACACAAATTCCATTTAAACGAGGTAAAAGAATGAGATTTATACGACACCAATCGTCTAGAACACGTCAATCTCAGTAGTCAGTCGTATAACGTTACAAATTACTACGATGGGTAAATGTCCTTAGAAAGCCGTGGTGTAGAGATCTAGAGAAGTGGTACTAACCGGTTTGTGGCTGGCTGGCATGCCATCGGCGGTGGCTATATTCGGGTCACGGGTTTTCATCTCTTTCAAGGTCGTTCAGGGGGGTATTTGACTGGTGATCCTTTAAATTGGTGGTGCTGGTGGGGCAGGTTAGTGGGTGAAATGGCGTGCGTGGTGGATGGATGGATGGCCTTTGCTTTTACGCATCAAATTTTCTCCACTTTCAGAGAATTTAATAGAATAAACAATGCCTTCCCCACACAGGGCTAATTTTCTTGTATAACTCTTTATTTTCTCAAGATTTCGGACTTATATCAGCCCTTTCAGAATTTGGTCATTCTCTTCTTTTCTTTTTATGTGTGTTGGAAACGATAATGTGGTTCATTTCGATAAAAAAAAATGAAAATTTTGTTTAGCGATATTTCTTATTGTTGTATAATATTTAAATGTTCTCGTTTACAATGATTTTATTGTCGTTTTTTTTTTTTTTTACCTTGAGAAAGATACAAAGAGATATGGTAGGAAAGAAAACGTATTATAATAGTGATTATATTTATTTCACAGAATATTGGATCAAAGAAATATATTTGGTAAATCAAATAAAAATAAAGGGTTTTACAGTATGAATTTGCCATTTTTTTTTTTTCCTTCATTTATTCTTGTCTGCCCAAGATGATTTGAGAATCCTCCGTCAAATTTTGATGGAAAGTTCTCTGTATTAACCGAGGTTGACAGCTGTTTTGATGCGTTTTTTTTTTTTTACGTCCAGTTGGTTCAAAGTATTCCTGTGGTTGCCTAATTTCATCCTTTTTGTTATATATAAAAAAAAGACTTTGTATGACAGAAGTCTGCCGGGATTTATACTAGTCATGTGTGACCAACCCTTCCATTGTAGTCGTTTTCAATCCCTGATGATATTTTTATACAAAGAATAGTTTCTTCAAATACACTCATGGACAAAACTTAAGGAAGTTGTACCTTTCAGCATGTATATCGTTGACAATAACTTTAAAATATATTACAGTGACCTTTATTGAAGACACACGTTCCTATCCTACATTTCTGCTCGGAGAATCTGTATAAGATCATAAAAAAAGCTTTTATGTTGTTTGTTTATTCAAGATACACGAGATAACTAAGTGGGAACAAAATTGCCTTTGTCTACGTCAAAACAAGACAGCCGGCGACATTAAAGACTTTCCACTTTTTAAAATTTTGTCGATGAGTAAGCAATGAAGGTGTTGGGCAAAGCGTTGCTATAATTTTGGAAGTGATGCAATTTTTCGAACAATATTCTCTAATTAAAACAAGTTCTACAGATGACACTCTCTACAGCCTGTTGAAGTGCGGCTTGTTCGAACGCTTGAGTCAAAAATAAAGGATACGTCCTCAACCAAATTTCTCTTATTCTAATATTGCCTGATTTTTTCATTGGTTTTGTGTATACCGTGTAAAGTGAAACGTTTATTTTCCTGAAGCATTTCACCTCGAAATCCAGGATTATCACAAGGTCTGCTCTCATCATTGGTCATCATCAGACCAGGGTTATTACTTGTATTTTCTTCTTTCCTTTGAATTATCCACGTTTTCATATTTCGCATATAACTTGAAATTACTTTTTATAATTTGGTCTTTATTTTGAAATTCGTAATTAATCATTTTACTCTCTAAATTACCTTCTTTTTTCCCCCCATAACTATATTTGTACATATATTGGAAAATTCGACCGATTCCCTCTCGTAGAATGTTGTGAGATGAAGCTGTACACATGAGAACCATATCTCGAACCCATGGTATACAGGTTTTATTTTGTTCGAATTTGCCAAAATTGGTAGTGTGTGTATTTATCACCACCTTTACGTTTTATACTGGGGTCGATAAACAAAATATATTGTTTTAATGCATATTTAAAGGGAGAGGTGCCTCTTTTGGAACAAGAATACCATTTTCCCGCAACTTAATATTATATTTGTATATATTCTCTCATCCTTTCTCCATTTTTTTCTATAATTCTCAAATGGAGAAGCAGTTAAAACGTTGAAATAAAGTACAAAATATTAGGAAAAATGAGGAAGGAGAAACAGCAGCGTCAGGTCCACTGCTGCATATGGATGGATATATCCCATGTTCTCAGCGAGCGAGATCCCATCTTTAGAAAAAAAAAAAGGGGAAAAGTCTGTCAAGAAGGAACTTTCGACAAGATGCCCTCTCTCACCAAGTTTTTCTGTGGTTATCTCCGTATACATTATTCAGATAGTTGAACAACAACATCGACAGCTTTTTGGGCAGTTTTTATCAACTCCGTCGTGGCAGTATCGATCTATGGTGGTGGCCTATATGTAAAATTTACTCGATAAACTATTCAAATAGAAATGGATGGTTAGATGGAGGGGTTGGCGAGTTCAGTAATACTGGTTGGCTGACATCTTCCACGTCTATCTTCTGATAACCTTTTTGATTCAGTGATCTTAACACTGGTTGGCTGACATCTTCCACGTCTATCTTATGATATCCTATTCTGATCGAAGACAGTTCCAATTCGATTCTGTATTATCATTATGATCAAATTTGTACATATCAGTTTATCTTTGATAGAGCAAATTTCAGTTTCTTGACACGTTAATGATAATACATATTATATCTTCTTCTTTCGGGGATCTACATATAATTTAGATTCTGTTTTTATTAGCATCATCAAAATTGGTAGGAAACTCTTCATTCAACCAAAACAATCACACCATAGTTAAGGCATCGATTGTATTCTCTGAAAAACAGTTTATGTAAAGATAAAATCTCGATGGAATCTGTAGAAATGATCATTACTGTTACATAGCTTTCCCTAAAGGAACGGTGCCATGTTTGTGTTCTGTCATCAATATGGCATTTTGACAATTGGTCCTCAGTTGGTGGAGGACCACTTTTAACTGACGAGAATAAAATTGAAATAAATGAATATATGTGGACATTCCCAAGCTTTCCACTCTGCTGTGATAACCGAGGGTCAAACTTGTAGTAACCGAGAGGGACAGTCAGGGCGTGGAGCGTTTTCCAGTACCTCTCTGCACCTTGGAGGACCTTTAACAGTTCTCACATATATATTAATTAAATAAAAATTACTTTTCACCTAGTTTTATACTCTTTCTCTGTATATAGTTTACTCTTTTATTTTATCCCTCTTTTTATAATTATTTTATAATACCACCATTGACTTGTGTATGATGTCAATAAAATATTTTTAAATCTCAAAAAAAAAAAAAAAAAATCTCTCTCTCTATGCAACTTGATGCTCTATATATTGATATATACAGCATAAAGTTGCGGGAGGGATGATATTCATATACTAGATGAGGCACCTCTCCCTTTATTTTTGCATCAGAATGATGTACTTGTTCATCATCCTAATAAAAAAACTTCACTAGTGTTGTGTGGCTCATTCTTTAACACGACTAGTAAAGTTTTTTTACTATGGTGAGGATCAGTGCATCGTTCTGATTGATAATTAAAGGGGAAGGTGCCTCATTTAGTACTGATTGATACCCATTTCTTGATTTCTCAGGAAGCCTCCTTAGAACTCATTTTTGGTCGTTGAGGTTACAGCCTGCATCACGCTGACGAGGGTCAACAAGCCGAAATGCGTTCGTGGTTGGTTTTTCTTTTATTTTATCAAGAAAATGGGAGTGGGGTTGACCAAATATCATGGAAACAAGTTAAATCAACGTTTAGTTGATTTTTGTTCCACTAGATGGCGTTCTGCAATCTAAAATGTTCATGTCAACGGTCAGGATATGCTTTTTTTTTAATATTGATATATATATATTACTATAGAGACATATATACAACGTTTACCACCGAAGAATATTTCTTAAGTGAACTCCTTTTTCCTGTCATCAGATTAATCGCGCAATTTAGAACCCTTTCATTTTTTTTTCAGAGAACACCATCTGATTTTAATGAGGGGTGAAGACTTGAAATGTACTTTCTGTGGATCAGGAATAACAATGGAGATGTTTGCACTACTTATTTGATTGTGCTGCTCTGTCTGAGGAAAGACGAAAACTAAATGATAAAACGGGGCAACTTTGTTCTTCATTTCCGGCACTAATTAATGAAATATCAAAGAATAGGTATATAGCGATGGCGATATTTGGATTCCACAGGATTATACTCCGGAAAAAGGCCACACAGTGTTCTCCTCATCCCTTGTGAACTGGCGAATCCTGTATAGGGCGAGTGGCCCTTAATAAAGGCTTTGTTGTTGATATATATATATATATATTTCAATCATTTGTTGGTTTGAGGTTTGTCTGGAAAAAAATATATAGCTACCCACACCAACCAATCAATATTTATTCAGCTTCCGACGTTTCCGTAACTCGCTGTTGCTCTCTGCAGGGGGAATGATTCCCCTGTAAAGAATTACAGCTAACTCTTTAAAGATTTTTTTTTTCCAAAAACCTTTTTTAAAAAATAAGTGAATAGTATGGACAAGAACAAAAAGATAGGATAGATATCGTGGCAAGTGTTCCAGCTCATCAAATAGGACATTTAGGAAGTGAGGTATCTTGCTGAGAAATGTCAGGAAGTCAGGTCGCTTGGAGGAGGATGAATCATCCATTAGTAGAAGGAACAAAAGAAGTACAGGGTGGGGTTCGAACGCCCACCTGATTGTCACAGAGCTGTCCCACCATTACTCGCCGCCAACCTAGGGGATATATCTGGGCCAATGGAGGCTCGCCAAAAATAAACCCCCCTAGTACAAAAGCAAAGAGTTTTTCTGTCGCCAGTCTTTTCTTAGACTCGCTCTGGAAAAGCTTCGTCAAGCATTTTCCCCCCTTTCTTAATGTTGTTACTGGAGTTCTTCTTGAGTGAAAGGGCTTCTTTCACTTCTTCGTTGTTTCGCCAATTCTTTTTTTTTTTTCTTCTTATTTCTTTCAAATACAGTTTATTATCGATTCAAGACCTGGAAAAAAAGATGTTTCATTCCCTAGATACCATTATAGTGAGGCTTTGTATATTCAACAACAACAAGCCTTTTATTGGGGACCTAACCCTACACAGGATTCGCCTATGTGCATATCTGTTTAGAAAATATAAGTTAGTTATTTACAGGTGATCGTTCATTTACATATCCATTCACATACGGCTCTCTCTTCTCAATGTTTCTTCTCTTGTACAGCCCTGTAAAACTTGTACAAGGCCAATGTATTGGATTAATTCTTTGTCGTCCTAGACAACAGAACCCCCAGAGCAAGATGATTTGATCCAATTTTATGCAAAAAAAAGTTCCCTTTCACTTATTAACTTTAAACAGAAAAAACATGTGGTGCTCCAGTTCCGAGTCGATTTTTTTTATTACGTAATGAACATTTCTGGTCAGTTGAGCTAAACATTTTATCGTGGTTTTCTTTAAACAGTGAAAAGAGTATTCTTACTTGTGCTATACATCTTTTGACTGGTGATGGGAGCTTTGTATATTCTTATTTCTTTCTCCCTCTTTTTCCACACTCATTTACTGTCTAAGGAGAATATATACTGTATATAAGACTAAATGTCTTAATAAAGGTAGTGATTATGAGGGTTGAAATCGGATGATGGCAATAGGCACACACCCATGCGGAAACTAAGGCAACTTAATTTACATAAACGGGAAAATATGCAAATTTCGTTAATGTGCCGGTTTAACGACAGAATACAACACACTATCGCAATTTCTCAAACACACTAATGAAATCTCCACTTTGATGATGATATCGTTGAAATTGCAACAATCTAGTTTCCTCCAGTTGCGAATTTGAACGTTGAATTTATGCTTGATGTACGCATATAGTGTGAACTTAATATCTATTTACATATTTTACTTTAAAACTAAAAATTAATTTTTCTCATCTCGTATATCCCTAAAAAAATCTTTTTAAAAAGTTAATATATTTATTTATTTATTGTTACAAAAGCACGAAGTCCAAAGGACTATTGTGCTGTGCTAGTATTATTTACATATATATGATTAATTATTTACACGATGGATTAGTAGTGTTTTGTAAATTATTGTACAAATAGTTCTAAACTTAACAAAGTTCTCATAAGATAGAGTATATACACAAAGAGAATTTGGTAATGTTTCAAAGTATCTACATACAATAATATTTTTTAAAATCGTGTGAAATTTGGTCAAATTTTATTAAATATATATTCACAGATAATAGAAATAAGATATATAAACACTTCAAAGAATATCTCGATGTGGACTGGTCCACTGAGGATACCAAGACTTAAACCGCAGGACAGCCCGAGTAGTTAGTAATCTATGGATACGCTCCAGGAGTTATCTGGGTTACCAATATGTTAATAATAATAATACAACTTTAAAAAAACAAGAATAAGAAGTAATCTGCCAATAAAAAGATCAATAGCAATCAATACCTAACTAATCCTACGATATACACATTAAGGGGAGGGAAATCAATAATAAAAGTAATTTAGAATAATTAGGCAACAACTGTATGGCAGCAGTTTAATGAACTCCGTATTTATGGTCAACTCTTCTATGAACATAATTTACGAAATCAATAAAAATCCATTGGTAGTTTGGTTTATATAAGGTTGTCTCTATCGCTTTTTCTTTCGTTTATCATAAAGAAAGTTTTCTAAAATTGTTATGTATAAAGAGAAAAAAGCAAAAATCTGTTTAGAAACTTGTTAAAACTCATATAAATAATAAATTTCAGGACATTTTTAAAAGTAAGTTAGGTAAAATTTCAGGTATTTTGCAACATTCATTGTTTTCTATAGCGTCATTATTAACTGCACTCCTGGAACCCCAATATATAACTAATGCAATATAACAGTGGTATGGTAGATTAAACTGGCGAAACCGCTGGGAGAGTTCACCACTGATGAGCCAGGCCCTCCCATTAATTTTTCCATTGCAGTAAGGGCAGTAGATATTATTTTATTTCTAAAAGAATCATACGCATCAATAATAGTTTAGAATTTTCATATCTATAACTCTATAAAAATAAAGGTCACCTCTCCCGTCAAAATATAAGCTAAAATTTAGCGTCATCTATTGACCGTCTCCGCAAACTAGCGGAATTCAGGTCGCTGACAAAGCAGCCCAACACTATCTTTGGCAAACTGAGAAGTGTCCACCTAGAGACCATGGTTTCGGGCTGATGGCCCTCGTCAAGTCCAAGACTGACTTTATTTCATGAGAATTACAAGAGATCAAATGAAACATTCACAATATCTGACAAAAATGCCCCACTATATAACTCTCTTAACCGAGGCTATATTTATTGTTTCCCAGATTAAGATTTTTATTGAATTTTATTTCATTAATAGAATTGATAATCATCAAAAAAATAATAATACAAGAAGCTCTTTAAAATTTGTAGCAAATAAATTTACTGGCAATGTGTTTCTTTTAATTAATATCATCAAATATTATCTCTACAGACCTTACTGCAATGATATGAGTTATTGAATGAGAGGGCTTGGCTCATCAGTAGTGAACCCTCTCAGCGGTTTCGCCAAATTAAATTGTAGTAAGGTCTGTAGAGATAATATTTGATGATATTATTTAAAAGAAACACATTGCCAGTAAATTTATTTGTTACAAATTTTAACGATAGATGGCAATTAAATTTATAGATTTAATTTACTAATAAGATCTTTAAAATTTGTGACTTTTTTTCAAATTTCCTTTTAAAAAAAAGTATCAAACACAAAATTATAGAAAATTAATATTCGTTTTAAACACTACGGCCAGAAAGGGTTTTATTTTCTCGACAAGAATCTGTTGTCCTCGCCAGGAAAAAACAAACAAACAAAAAATAATAAAGCAAGGCGTTATAAATGTATCTCAGGTTTAATTTATATCCAGATATCTCCTTATGAGAGAAAGTGTGACGCTATTCACCAAAACGTTGTGCAAATAAAGAATTTACATATTGGGGTCAATTTCCTATCGAATATGAATGCCAGCCAGGCATCCTACTATTTCATCATACGCTGGTAGGGTTCGCCACAGATGAGCCAGGCCTTCCATCTATTTTTAATCGCAGTAAGGACAGTAGAAAGTTTATTTTGTTTGTCTGCAGTTCCAGATAGGTGTTTATCCACAATTTGCTCTGATCTCTCTACCCTATTGGTCTTCCTTTCAAGTTCTTTCTTTTATTGATATTAAGAAGAAGTATCTCGAGGCATCTGTCACTGACGGAAGAAAGTCTCAACAAACTTGGACTCTGTAGAAGGTTTTGCACAAAAGTGTAAATATAGAGTTTTTACATTTATTTCTTTATTAATATATATTTTTTAAAAATGAGTTCACAATGGGGGTTTCAAGTCATGAGGTGGACCACCCCACTTGTTATAAGAACATTAACTTCCACCGCCGGCCTAGATACCGGAGTGTTAACTAGCACAAAGCCGGCTGGCTATACCCCCGACAGTGGTAGAAGGGGGGGGTTAAGAAGCGTGGTCCGTGAAGTATTGTGTTCCTTCAACGAGGCGTGAGAGTCGGCAACAAATCAAACCGCCGGAATGTGGAGAGAGGAAAGCAGGGAGAGAAAAAAAGGCGTTCGGTTAAAAAAAGACAATGAGAAAGCATCACTTCGAAACCTAAACGGGGTTAGGAAACAATGGTTAAGTGGGTTTAGCTACTGTAGGATGTATGGAGGAATGCTTACAACGGATGGGAATAGTGAGGCAATCTAAAGCGATGTGTGTCTTCTTTTAACGGGACATGCAACAATTATAGGAATACTGGCAGTATTCCAACCTCGATGAGGTTTTAAAAGTGTGTTGTGAGGCAGTTTAATGGACGTTTATAAAAACCACCGCACTAGAAACACTAACTCGTGTCGCGAATGAGAAAGAGAAGTAGAAAGAATGTATCATGCTAGCCTTTGACGAATTCCAACAGAAAGCTTCCAAAAGGGTCTCTGACACATCAAAAATACCAAAAAAGCTCAAATATCTTACTTATGTAGATATGGTATGTACCGAATCACAACGACTATATCAGAAAATGACATTTTTCCCGTCAAAATAGACACGTAAACTAGGCATCATCGTTTAATTGACGGACTCAGGTCGGTGGCACAACACCGGCTTTAGTAAATTCAGAACATCCACCTAGAAACCATAGTTTATAGCTATAGATCTCGTCAGTACAGAACCGATTATATGACCTCGACCCCTCCAGGGAGATATGTTCAATAAATCTCCAGGAAAATCTACCAAAGAGGTGTTTATCTCGGATTACGAGACTGGGGCCAATAATTCTACAGCCAAATTCTTGATGGGGGGGATAGAAGGAAATCTAACCTAAAAAGAAAATACCCAACTCTCCCATAAAAATATAGACGTTACAACAACGTAACTATGGACCACCATTTTCAATAATTAACCGAGTTTAAAATGACTACTCCAACCTTTTTTAACAACAACAACAACAACAAAAAAAAAAAAAAAAAACTTAATCCGATGTTTCGGCGACCCGCTGTCGCCCTTTTCAAGGAAAACTATTTTACCAATACTTGCTAAATATTATATTTATATACACTCATGGACAAAACTTAAGAAATTTGTACCTTTTAGCGTTTATATCGGGACAATAACTCTGAAAGATATTACAGTGACCTTTATTGAAGACATACGAGATTACCAAGTCTGAACAAAATTGCCTCTGTTCTCCTTCAAATAAACAGACGACCGTCAACATCAAAGATTTCAAACTTCAATAAGTTTTATTCATGAGTGGATTACCTCATATACAAAATATTTTTTAACTTGAAAAGACGACAGTGTCGCTGAAACGTTAGAATAAAGTTTTAAAAGAAAAAAGAATGAAGTAAATCATTTAAAATCAATTTTCTGCTTTTCATATGTGTAGACATGTGGTGCACTTACAGTAAAAGCAGTCGCCAACTTGTACCTACCATGATTATCATGGTCTGTACCAAGTGTACTAGGGATAAACAAAAAAAAGTGAATTTTAAAGCCAAAGCTGGTGTTTTCCTAACAAATCCCGTTCATCCATCCTATATATCTCAACCTAGCATACATACGAGTATAAACAGACAGTATGAGAAGACGGATCCATGGAAGAAGGAAGTACATACACAGCCAGTAGTATATTGGAGTTCAGCTAACTAACGTTTCTTCTGTCAGTTCCTCCTTACCATTTCCTCTATTGGTCGTCCCTGTCCAAGATCTGTCTTGGAATGGCCACCACTACTTACATCCTGACTGGTTACCTTCTTGTAGATCTCTGGCATAGAGATCCAACATGTCCTCACTGTCGGGAATAACTACAAACTGTAGACCACATCCTCTTCTCCTGTTGTAGTCATGTAAAATGAAGAGCCTCAGATATTTCCATACATCTCTATCACAGCAGTCGCAATGTCCACTATCTTGGGTGTGTAAAGATCCTGCTCTGGGTTCATGTCTATTTTCTGTTGTTGTTGTCGTATAAAATGAAAAGCTTCGGATATCTCCATACATCTCTATCAATCGCAATGTCCACATCTTGGATGTGTAAAGATCTTGTTCTGGTCCATGTCTATTTTCTGCAAGGCTGCGGCCATTGCTGGGCATGAGAATATGTGGGTAGGTGTTCGTTCCTCTTCTTCTGTCCTGCTTTTATGTTACGCAGGCTACAAACACTACTTGGAGTACAGTCCTGCCTCTACTTCCTGACACGGCCTGGAACTACCTGGTTTACCACAGCTCTCCCCATGACTAGAACTTACTTCTAGATTGCCCGGGTAGTTGACGATTTACGCTCCAGAGTAACACGGGTTGCCTCTATTTTCTCTCTATACTAGCTAGCCATGTACTATGCTGTGCCTCTATGTGCAAAGTTTCGTTTTAACGCTCTCGCTTCATAACGCTATCCCGTTTCTTGTGATTTTTTGTACTAGTCCCTGTTACAAATTTATTTCACATAAAGGTAAAAAATATGTTTATAAAGTGTGTTTTTTTACATTAAGGTCGACAGAATAACTTCGTTGTGACAAAGTGTACTTTGGTATGTTTGAGGGACGCTGAGGAGTAACTGGAAAGTGAAGTTGGGATGTTTTCTCTTTTCCTTTCTCTGAGAAAGCCATTTTTGGCCGTAGAATTGGCCTAACCACTCTACCAGCTAAACACCTCTTTGGTGAATTCTAAAATTTCCAGTTGATCCCTTGTGGAGATCTCATGAAACCGAAGCCCACCCTAGACTAACGAGAGCCATTAGCCTGAAACCATAGTCTTCAGGTGGACGCTTCTCAGTTTGTCAAAGCTGGTGGCTTTGTCACCGACCTGTGCCCGCTAGTTTGGAGGCAGTCAATAGATGTAATAGCCATTTAGCATCTATTTTGACGGGAGAGATGACCTTTTTTTTATAGTGTTGAGAGGGATTTTATAGAATTGTTGAAGATCGTGTTAACTGAATGTAGGTATCTTTGATGCATTGCTTGGGTGGTCTTCAAACTAACTAACCCATATATTCCTTTTGTCGAAGTTAGAAGGCTCTAATGAATCAATCTGTAGGTCTAGTTTGGTAGACTGTTTGGTTGTCTTTTTTACAGTAGAATATGGAACGCTTCACGATTTTGCATGTCATCCTTGCGCAGGGGCCATGCTAATCTTTTCTGTATCGTTCCAATTTTAGTATATGTACCGGCGAACACAAGCGTGTTACAGTAGATAACACGGTCAGTGTAGATACGGTTTTGTAACGGTCTACAGTGGAGATTGTGTACTAGACCAGGAGTTCCCAATCTTTATATGCCATCTACATTCTTTTTAAAGACATGTTTACTTTTTTAAATGATCATAAAAAAAGTTTCATTAGAAACGTAAACATTTATAGAACGCGTATGTACTTTTTTTTTTTAAATAAAAACAATTTTCTATTGTCTTTATTGCAATGATAAAAAATATATATATTGGGAGGGCCTGGCTCATCAGTTGGTAAACCCTCCCAGAAATTTCGCTAGTTATATATAATGAAATATTATGGGAGGATGAGGGTACCTCTCCCTTTAAAAATACATTAAAACAATACATGCTTACACTAGCAATAAGCATTAAAAACAATGCATTTTGTTTATCGTGTTATAATATGCACAGTTTTGATGCATTTTAAAGGGAGAGGTGCCCCTTTTGGTATATATATATATATAAATAATCGAAAATGATATTGGAGAGGAGATATATCAATTCAAAATATTTTTCTCTCCAAAAGTGGAAGGAAAAAAAAGTTTACCGACTGAAAAGTTTTTAAAGAACTTTTTTTTCCAAAGGACTATTTTTTCATCGTTGGATTCGACCACATAAAATTGTAATAAATATATTTCTAAAAAATAATGTGTATTCCTTCCTTTTTTTATGTATCTAAAAATTAAATTTATAAAAATCATTCTTTTTTAAAGAAGATAATTAAAAACAAATTATAATATCGTCATTACATTTAAAAAATGTATAGGATATAAATATACTTGTGCGAGTTATTTTATTAGCTAATTTTTGTATAGTTTAATGTAAAACATTTTTTACTTATAGGACTAAAAAAAATTGTGTTGAGTGTTCACAACCTATATTTATATATCTACCTATATTATACGTTATTATAAAGCCTAGATTTAAAATTTAAATTTAATTTTTAAAGCTAAGATAATATATCAAAAGACGTTTATATTAAAATTTTAAAGTTTAAATTGATAAGACGTTTTGTTGTTTAAAAATAAGAGTTCAAAATAAACGAAATAATTCAATAGAATTTCTCTAAGAAATAATACAAATAGTTCCCTATATTATGCTTTTTTTAATCATTTAATCGTATTTTAGTATATTTCAATCTATTTACAATATATAGTAAAATAACAAAATTATATCAAACGATAGATGTAAACAACATTTAAAACTACGAGTCAAAAATGCAATAATCTTTATTTTTATATTATTATGAAGGTCGAAATGCTTTTTTTTGCCAATCAAAATCGTTTATCAGCAAAAAAAAATCCATTGTTATTCTTACATTATTGAACACTAGCCAATTATTTAGATTTTTAAAAAAGTAACAATGATGTCAATAATGTGTATTGATAACCTTCTTTGAATATTTAAAAAAATATTTTAAATATGACTTAGTCATATATAGTTCTATATCATGGCGACATTGGTTTGTTTATATTTTTGGTTTAGTATGGGCCACAAGCAGGCATGTTATAACAAAAACAAATCAATATAATCTCGAAATACCTTCTTGTTTATACCTTTATTTTATATCAAACGAACCTATTTTATTCAAATATTTGTAATATTCTTATTAATAAGCGTTATAATAGTTTCAAAAGTATCAAAAGACCGGCAACGATGTTATACCAAACGATCAAAAAGGGAAAATAATCTCAGCTGCTTGAAGGCGGTAGCGCGCATGGCAAGAAGTAAAAATTGTAAGCCTAATTCGTGCGTTTACGAGGTTAAAATGGCGACAAATACGTTTAAAATAGTTAAATAGGGTTAACTTACCTTGATAGTGGTTGAAAACTAGCATCCTAGTAACCGGTAGATGAGGACAGGGGTGTAGATGGGATGCCAGTACATCGAAATCAGACGACTAAGTGAACACAAATAACAACAACAAAATTCACCAGGCGACCGGCCGCTAGGCGCATGCGCGGGAGTCTGCGCAGAACCACGTGGCCCTGGCAATTTGGAAAGTCATCTTCTGTCAACTTTTGAAGCAATTTGATTAATCCGTTGTTAATAGGAAATGTCCAGATCATTTATTTCTCTCAATTTACATTTGTGTTCCTCTTTACAACCTTTTAATGTTTTTTTAATAATTATCAATTAAAGGATTAAATAAATAGAGAGTTTTTTAAAATATTAAAACTTTTTAGTCATCTAAATAATTAGAATTGTTTTTTTGCTTGTTTTTGTAAAGTAAAAAAATAATAGTAAAGGGGGTAGAAAAAGGGATGAATTCGTTTACGTAAATTGAAATAAAATATTTGATGACATATTAATATCTTTTTAAAATCATTTTTTTTCTTCCACTCGATTTAAAAATTAAAATGTTTCAAACACATTAGTGAAATTACTTGGTGTAATATCGATGTTTGCTTTTCTTCTTCTTTTTTTTTTTTTCAGGGGAAAATATTTTTGACAAATATATTTGTTTTATATATATAAAATGGTATAATTTGAAAATAAAAATAGGTAAATTTCAATATTTGTTCTTTTTTTTTTTTCAATTTTTTCCTTTTTCTATTTATCTAATAGTTTCGTTATATTTTTAGTTAAAAATAATATTTTTTTAAAAAGGCTTTTATTTGATTGAAAAAAGGATTTCAATCCAATATATGCTTTTTTTTTATTATCTAAAGATTTAATTAATGTATTGCTCTATTTTCATAAAAAATATTTCGATATATAAATATATGTTTAATTTTTAAATTATTGTTTGTATACAAGTTTTCGCATTTATGTGGTTACAATTGATTTATGATGCATTAGCGCGCCATCTGTTATGAAAATTCGAAACTATTATAGACGGGTATGATTCTTTTAAAAATAAAACAATTTCTACTGTCCTTACTGCAATGAAAAAATTAATGGGAGGGCCTGGCTCATCAGTGGTGAACCCTCCCAGCGGTTTCGCCAGTTTAATATACCAAACCGCTGGGAGGGTTCACCACTGATGAGCCAGGGGCCCTCCTATTAATTTTTTCATTGCAGTAAGGGCAGTAGAAATTGTTTTATTTCTAAAAGAATCATACGCGTCTATAATAGTTTCGAATTTTCACAAAAATGCTTTAAAATTTTGTATTGGTCTTTTATCTTTTTTTTTTTTTATTTTGGTTCACTAAACATTTTTTTCCCCAACTTTATATTCACATTTTTTTTATTTTTACAATGGAATATTGACGATTTTAAGAAAAAGGTTTCTCCTGAACGTGTAACTATTAGTTGCTGATGGCTTGCGCCATCTGTCGGAAAATAAATATTAACTAATCTTTGATTATTAATTATTCCAGAATTGGCAAAAAAACATCCATTCTTAATTAATCAAGAAGAGCGTATCACTTCCACACTTTCCACATCTTCTGGTCGTTGAGGTACAGCTTACACCACGCCGACGAGGGCCAACAGCCCGAAACGCGTACGTGGTTAGCTTTTCTTGATTAATCAAGAATGGGTATTTGGCCAATTCTGGAATAATTTTAAAAAATCAACGATTAGTTGATATTTAACCCGATAGATGGCGCAAGCCATCAGCAACTTTTAGTTGCATAATCAGGAGTTGTCTTTATCTTAATTTATCCACCTGATCCCAGTACAATTTCACCTTTGTATTAATTTTTCACATTGAAAATTGTGTTGTTTCCTTGGATCAATTAAATATTGAAGTTTATCGTTTAAACCAAGGGTCGACAAACTGCGGCTCGCGAGCTACATTTATTGTTGGGGCAGGGAAAAAATTAAAAACTTTGAAATTTTGTAAATTGTAATTTTTGACCCTTCCGACTCAAAAGATTACCGACCCCTGATCTATAAAGCATTTTATCTATAGTTATTGTTTAGTTTGATATATGTATGTGTTTGAAAGAAACATTTGCATCTTAATGTTTTCATTTGTTGTAAATAGATGGCGCATTATTGCTTTGTATTCATATATTTTTTTTAACGAAGATTTTTTTTTATTATAAAAAAAGATTTACTGGCCGAAGTGTCTTTAATTTGAAGCCTCTATCTTTACGAAGAATTTCAAGATTTACAAACTCTATTTAACTTTTAAAAAATTATCTATAGAAATGGGAACTGGCAATCTAAATAAATAAGACGCGTCATTTAGAAAATTATTGATGCAAAGTTGTATATTAGATAATAAAAAGGCATATATTGGATTTAATAAAATATTTATTTTGCCAATATTTCGGCTGGCTGAACGCCAACCTTTATCGAGGCATTACATCTTTGTATACGGCGCTGAGTTTGTGTATACAAATATGTAATGCCTCGATAAAGGTTGGTGTTCAGCCAGCCGAAATATTGGCAAAATAAATATTTTATTAAATCCAATATATGCCTTTTATTATCTATTGAATTAAATATGTATTGCTCTATTTTCAAAAGTGTGTATGTGTTGTGTGTGAAAACTTTTAAATTTAATAAAAAGCTTCTTGATTTCCTAATTCTCCTATGATATATATAAGGAAAAGTTTGAAAGATAGGAGAAATGTGTATTTTATTCTAATGATAAACACAATGGTAAAAAAAATAGTACAAAAGTTGATAAAGCAACACCAGCTTTTAAACCACACGCTTCTTTTACACAACTTTAGTGTTTTATCGTTATAAAAAATAAAAATTATTAATATAAATAGTTTTTTAATAAGCTTTTGTTAAATTGTACTAAAAAAATAAAAAATAAATATATATATTTCAGCTTCCACCATTGAACAATTAGATCTATACGAGTCAAAGCGGCGTGGGGCAATCATCGTATGTTGAGTGAAGAGGTCAAATATTTAGTGAAACATAAAAACTTGTTAATCAGTTAGTTCAATTGAATCATATTTATTTATTAATACGCTAAATAAACTCTGAGAGAAAAATGACAAAAACTATAACAAGACTTAGAACAAAACACTATAAAGGAATGACAATACATCCAGATGGCACAAGAACCTACAGGACATGCAACAATTATCCTGGTGTGGAACTAACACCTACCCACATATTCTCATGTCCAGCAATGGCCGCAGTCTTACAGAAAATTGACATGGACCCAGAGCAGAAGCTTTACACACTCAAAATAGTGGACATTGCGACTGCTGTGATATATATGTATGGGGACATCTGAGGCTCTTCATTGGACACGACAACAACAACAGAAAATTGACATGGACCCAGAACAGCAACTTTACACACCCAAGATAATGGACATTGCGACTGCTGTGATAGAGATGTATGTGGACATCTGAGGCTCTTCATTGGACACGACAACAACAACAGAAAATTGACGTGGACCCAGAACAGCAGCTTTACACACCCAAGATAGTGGACATTACTGCTGCTGTGATAGAGATATATGGAGACATCTGAGGCTCTTCATTGGACACGACAACAACAACAGAAAATTGACATGGACCCAGAACAGCAGTTTTACACACCCAAGATAGAGGACATTGCTGCTGCTGTGATAGAGATGTATGGAGACATCTGAAGATCTTCATTGGACACGACAACAACAACATATTTATTTATTTCTCCTGACGAAGACAAAATATTTTTGTCGAAACGTTGAGAAAATAAAAAACTCCAACTGGCCGAAGTGTCTATTTTTCACAGAAATATGAATACCGGCCAGACAACCTCTATCTTCAGGAAAATCATATTCAGTTCGAAATTCTTGATGATCGTCTCCCGAGTTTCACCTTAAACGTATTGCTATATGGAATTCTGAAGTTTGTCTTTCCTAATTTTCTACATGTCAATATTGTTGCACCAAGTTGCAGCTTTGCAGGGTCGTCGACCTTGGTTTCCTCCTTCTTGGTGTTATACACCGAGTGGGTTTCCATACTCAACGCAAATAAATAAAAGTAAATAAAAATAAATTACCTTTCAAAGTTATTGTGTTTATTTATTCTTCCTCGTTGGTCGTAATCCGCAGTCCTGGTCTAGGTCCTCTCTCGCTCCAATAACCAATCAAGATGTATGTACAATAAAATATTACAAAAGGAATGAAACTATAAAAAGGAATCATGATAATCTAAATAATCTGTTTTAAATAAATATTAAATATCATAGAATATTTTGAATAAATGTAGGGCGCATTAAAATTGATGCAACAATATGTATCTCTGCAGACTTATAAACTTTGGTCCAACTGTTATGGAGACACGTTAAAGTTCTTTCGACATTCTTGTTTGAAAATCAAATTTGGAATTTCTGAAAGGATTCCGCGACAGCTCTGAAAGATTCTAATATTGATGAAGTGGCGGCACAGTGATATTTAATATACTAATTAAAATCTGGTGGCAAGAAAGTGTCCATGAGCGCAACAGTTTTGTTGTCCAGATACAGCCTGCGCTACTCTGATCAGGGCCAACAACCCGAAACCCATAGAGGATTGACTCTTTTTTTTTCTACTCATGGACAAAATGAAGCTGTACCTTTAAACATGTATATCGGGATTCAGACAATAACTCTAAAATATATTTTGTACACAGTGACCTTTATTGAAGACAAACGTGATAACCAAGTGTGAACAAAATTGGCCTCTGTCTCCTTAAAAAAAAAAAAAAGACGACCGGTGACATCAAAGACTTTCACCTCCTTAAGTTTTGTCCATGAGTGTGAATCTATTTATTTGTACAGGTAATATGAATAAACTATCCTAATTTATGTAATATACTAGACGAATGACCCGGGCAACGCCCAGGGTTTACACGATTAAATGTATTATTCAAACACATAAAACATAGGAAAATAAAACATAGCAAATATAGCAAGAGCCGTTATTTTAAACGGCGAATTAGATCCGTTATAGCAAAAAAATGAAAATATATATGTAAATATGTGAAATAGTTATAAATTAGAAAACCTGTAAATATAGTTAAGGACTTGCATTGTAATTAAGAAAAAGCTTCTCGTCTAGAACGCTAAGGCGACCTGCCGGCGGCGCGCGCCCGTTGGCTGCCGGCAGGTCGCCTGAACGTTCTAGAGGGCGCTGCTCGTGAGCTAAGTAGAATAATTTGAATATATAGTGTCAATAATTGATTTATATATTTTTTAAAATAGCCTATCGTCATCCCCGTTATTTTTTACCTATGTATGGAAATTTTGGTTTGAATTAGTGAACTACTGAGAATTTGTATACCGGACATACAAACAAACAAACATACAAACATTCATTTATATATATATAGATATCGTGTGACTTATCAAAAACAAAAAAGGCATATCCTCACCGGGCTCACATGAGCAGAGCGCCATCTAGTGGAACAAAAATAAACTAAATGTCTATTTAACTTGTTCCGTCATATTTGGCCAACCCAATTTCTTGATAAATCAAGAAAAACCAATCACGTACGTGTCTTGGCCTTAAATACTTATTTCTTGATTTCTCAGGAAGCCTCTGGGACCAAATTTTATTCTTAGAGGTACAGCCTGCACCACGCTGACGAAGAAGAAACGAAGCACCTCCTCGGGCTACTCACGCCTGAAGACAGGATTCTTCTAGACAAATTCTTCGACATTATTATCAAACATGTTCCGAACATGAACTCCCCAAATGGCAGGGATCTGTCTAGATTCAAGGCGGCTTCAAGCCCTCGGAGAGGGCTACGTCGATTGTATATATCTCTCTTCATTCCTACCATTATTATTACCTTATAACTCCCTTTGAGTGTAAAGATTGACGAGATGTCAATAAAGTTGTTTAATTGTCAATTGTCACGCTGACGAGAGCCAACAGCCCGAAACGTGTACGTGGTTGGATTTTCTATCAAGAAAATGGGTTGGCCAAATATCACGGAACAAGTTAAATAAACGTTTAGTTTATTTTTGTTTCACTAGATGGCTCTCTAAAATGCTTAATGTGAGTGCAGTCAGGATATGTCTTTTTTTTGTTTGTTGTTGTTTTTAATATTAACACCTGACCTTTTTTCTATCTTCAAAATTATTTTCTCACCTATATTGCTTTATGAAAAACAATAGAAAAATAATAAGTGGGTCAGGTGTTGATATTAAAAATAAAGAAAGCATATCCTGACCACGAGCACATGTGCTTTTTAGATGGCAGAGCGCCATCTAGTGGAGCAAAAATAAACTAAACTTGGTACAGCCTACTCCACGCTGACGAGCGCCAACAGCGCGAAACACGTTCGTGGATGGCTTTTCTTGATTTATCAAGAAATTGGGTTGGCCAAATGTTACGGAGCAAGTTAAATAAACGTTTAGTTTATTTTTGCTCCACTAGATGGCGCTCTGCCATCTAAAAAGCACATGTGCTCGTGGTAAGTATATGCTTTCTTTATTTTTAATATTCCTTTATATTACTATAACCTGTTGAAGAAGAGAATTGCTCGAAAGCTTGTATCTCTTCCGACAATAAAGGATACGCTTTGTCTGACATTAATTTACTGTCGGGAACTGGATGCTACGACCACTGCCATCCTGGACTTATCATCATCAATCTCTCTTTGTTTACCTTCTCTCCTATGTTTACAATCTGAATGTTGTTCGCTATTAACTTTCCCCTTTTTGAATGGATAATTAAGTTATTATGATACATTAGCGGGCCATCTGTTATGAAAATCCGAAACTATAAAAAAAAAAAAACTCAATTTGAATTTATGCGGAAGAGCGATTGCGCGAAGCCTATTATATATTTATAATTGTATGTAATTCTGATGTCCTCAAAGCTTATATCCATAGTTCATCTAAAATACCCATTCCAAGAGTCAAGCATCAGTATCACTATAAAAGGAAGATTAAAAAAATGCAATACAACAGCGGTATGGTAGATTAAACTGGCGAAATCGCTGGGAGGGTTCACCAATGATGAACCAGGCCCTCCCGTTAATTTTTACATTGCAGTAAGGGCAGTAGAAATTGTTTAATTTTTTAAAAGAATCATACGCGTCTATAATAGTTTCGATTTTTCATAACAGATGTGGCGCTAATGCATCATAACTTAATAAGTGGAAAGTATTTTATTTCGCCGGTCATCTGTTTACCAAGAAATACAATAAACACAACAAAAATAAAATAATAAATGTTTGCGCCTAGTTATGTAAATAACTTGCTAGGCTGCATTGTTCTATAATCATGTAAATTTTTATTTCTTTCTTTTAAATTATGTAAATATATATGTATATAAAAGGAGTGAAAGATCCAATAAAAGAGTTAGTCAGCAAAAACCGAGTGAGGCGTTCTTTCTCTATTTAACCAGCTTGCTACATCGCAGTCTTGCGAAAGGAAAACATTCTCGGTAGTCAATCCGCCGGTCTGGTCTCGTAAAGTACAGTCAACAACAAGCTCTGCCACATATCGTCATCACCTGAGACCAGACTAGAGGCTGAAGGAGCTAAAGGAAGTCCTGGCTAACATTGTCAGGAACCAAGCCCCAACAATAAATTTTCTACAAGGTAAAGGCTTCGGCATTATTGTCCGCCTTCAAAAGAGCGACATTTTGTCACCAAGCGGCGGTAGGAATAAAAAATTGTTTAATTTTTAAAATAATCATACACGTCTATAATAGTTTGGAATTTTCATATTAAAGTTATTAACAAATAGCAATCAATGGCCTCATGCTTTCCTACAAACTGTAAAACTTCAACATTTACCTTACTGATGGTTGTTGTTCTTCTCGTTATCTTTTCTGTACTTATATACACCGTAGAACTTATATACACAAACACGATTCTATGTTATTCCTCAGACTATAGGTAAGAGGTCCCACCAATGGAACCATAGATTAAGGATGGTTATCTCTACACCCTAATACACTCATGGACAAAACTTAAGGAAGTTGTACCTTTTAGCGTGTATATCGGGATTCAGACAATAACTCTTGAAAGATATTACAGTGAACTTCATTGAAGACACACTAGATAACCTAGTGTGATCAAATTTGTCTCTGTCTCCTTCAAACAAACAGACATAAAAAAATAGACAACTAGAGACATCAAAGACTTCCTACTTCCATAAGTTTTGTCTATGACCGGAGATTCAGGGAAAAACTTATATTACACTGTCATGTTGTGAGATAACCACATGTAATACTGACAATTCTCATGGAACTTGAGATTTAAGAAAACAAATTAATTCTGAAGTGGAAGCGCATCTGACCTCTATGGAAATACCAATCTTAATGAGAGAGCATCAATTCGGATTCCTGAGATCATAACATATCAAGAGGGTTCATCACTAATGAGCCAGGACCTCCCTTTAATTTTTCCATTGCAGTAAGGGCAGTAGAACTTGTTTATGTTTAAAAAGAATCTTACGCGTCTATAATAATATCAAGAAGTCAAAAGTAATTATTTTGATTAAATAAAATCAGAGAGGGAGAGATAAAGAAAACGAATATATAAGTAAAAATAAATATAAATTAATAAAAAATTCACGCGCGGACTTTCTAAATAAACAATAAATCCATATTTTGAAATTCGTTACGAGAGAAAGAGAGAAAAATATTTTTGTGTGTCCAAAACATTATTTAAAAAAATGTAAATTACCTCGCTATCAACTCTATTTTTTATTAAAGTAAACAATTAAACTCAAATCAATGAATATATTTCCTAAAACTTTCAATTCAACAAGTTTTTTTTTTCTTTCTTTCCTTCCAAACGATTAAAATAAACAATTCCAAACGATAATTTTAAATGACCAAAAGAATATTTTTTTTAAGTAACGCCAAAAAATGTATCCAATAAAAAAAATATATAGAAAATATCAATATGTTTCATTTGTTAACACTTAAAATCCAGTTACGTTTTTAAAATAAAAGGGATGCAACGTGCCTCAAGTGGCTCAATTCTTTTTTTTTTTTTTTTTTTTTTGGCGGGAAAAAAAAAGTGGGCAGACGAACTCTGTGAAAATCTTGTTAGAAGTTTGTGTTTCTTTTGACACCTCGACGGTCCATTAAAATGTCGTTTTTATTGAAGAAATATTTAACTTGGTCTCAAGATATGGAAAGCTTTAATTCTTTTTTTAAAGTAAATTTATAAAAAAGAGATTATTTTGTTTATAGGAAAAAAAAATATTGAACAGAAATATTTATTGAGTTATATTGAAAGGGAGTTATATATATATATATATATTATTGTGAGGATTTCTATTTAAAATTTACTGTAATATATATATTATTGTATAATTTTATAACGTTGCATAGCAATATACACAAACACTCATGGACAAAACTTAAGGATGTGGAAAGCCTTTGATATCGCCGGTGATCTGTTATTTAGGGAGAAACAGAATTAATTTAAGAAAAAAAGGCATTTCCTGATTATGCAACTGAAAGTTGCTGATGGCTTGCGCCATCTATCGGAATAAATATCAACTAATCGTTGATTTTTATCAACTTTTTCAACTAACCAACGATTAGTTGTTATTTATTCCGATAGATGGCGCAATCCATCAGTAACTTTTAGTTGCACGATCAGGAAATGCCTTTTTTCTTTATTTATCTACCTGATCCAAGTTCAAATTCACTTTTGTACTACTTTTCACATAATTAATTTAGTTCACACTTGGTTATCTCGTGTGTCTTCAATAAAGCCCACTATGTATCAAATGTTTCAGAGTTATTGTCTGAATCCAGATATACATGCTAAAAGGTACAACTTCCTTAAGTTTTGTCCATGAGTGTATATTTGTTGGATCGTTTTTGAAGACAACTCTCAGATTTATAAAATTAATTTATTAAACTTTATACATTTTTTTATATAGAGAGAGTTAATTACCTCGTATTTAAGGCAACAAAAGAATCATCTAATTTACATACATCGTTCTAACCAGATTCAACTTGTGCAAAACAGACGACAAAGAAAAAATAAACAAATTAATAATAGAGGGTAAGTTCCTATTTTTTACAAGCTTTCACACTCAAAGATTAATCATTTTCTTGCTTCAATATTATACGACTCCCCAAGCATTATTCATTGAGAATACCAATCTTGCTTTAAAAATCACTTACAATTTGAGAGTTTTCTTTAAAAAAATAAGACTTATTTTGGATTTTAACAAGATTTTTTATTCATCCAATATTTCGATGGACCAATCGTTCATCTTTTACGAGGGTTTTTTTTATCGTCCAATAAGCTTGTAAGACGTCCGTGGCTCACCTAAAGTACGCGACCTGCTGTGTACTTAAAAAAAAAACATTGTAGAAGATGGACGATTGGTTCATAAAAATATTTGGATGAATAAAAAAATCTTATTAAAATCCAAAATAAACCTTATTTTTAAAATTAAAAAGGATATATGTAGTTACATATCCTCTCAACCGTTCTTGATATATTTACCTTCCGACGTTTCGGACACTCTATGCCATCCTTCCTCAGGGGATTAATTGTTATAAAAATCGACGTCCTAGATAAAACCTAGACGCCATAATTTTTATAATTCATAAGGAAATCTCGGAAAAATTTGTAACCTCCCTACCTCAGACAAGATATGGATATATGCAAAAAGGGCACATCCCACTTTTAATATATTCGCTTCTATTTAATAAAGACATTTTCAAACAATGCAACGTTGGATCTACTCAGAACAGAGTGGTCATCTTCATATTGTTGAATAAGTCTCAACACCATTTTTAGTAAATTCAGACAACAACAAGCTGTATACCAGAGTTTCGGGCTATGTAGCCCTCATCAGTATAGATGTAAGACTGACATCCTTCAAGAGGAGAGTTAGGAAATCGGCCTATTCTTCCTAAATAGGTACTTTAGCTGGTGTTGGGATGATAGGTTCGAACTTAGGCCAGTCTACACTCATGGGCAAAACTTAAGGAAGTTGTACCTTTTACCATGTATATATCGGGACAATAACTCTGAAAGATATTACAGTGACCTTTTTTGAAGACACATGATATAACCAAGTGTGAACTAAATTCCCTCTGTCTACTTTAAAATAATGGGGGAAAAACAGACTACTTACGACATTATAAACTTTCCACTTCCATAAGTTTTGTCCATGAGTTTACATCGTTAAATCGAAGTTAATTGGTATTCATGTATAAAAAAGGGCACCTCTCCCTTTCAAATAGAATACATAAAGTGAATTAAAACACTTCATCGTTTTATTGTTCTCTAAGCAGAACGGGTTACGACACGGTTTCGACATGGAGATACTTCTTTTCTATTTACATTTTTTCTGAAGGAGACAGAGGTTGTTCACACTTGGTTATCTCGTGTGTCTTCAATAAAGGTCACTGTAATATCTTTCAGAGTTATTGTCCCGATATTCATGCTAAAAGATAAAACTTCCTTATGTTTTGTCCATGAGTGTAAATTATAAGATTTAGCTTTCCTTTGAAAAGACTAACAGCAGTTCACCGAAACATCGAAAAAAAAGAAAAACAAAAGTAAAAGTGAATCATTAATGACATCGAGATATATTTGACCATCTTTACAACTTTCAAACTTTTATCATTACATATTTACATATAAAATATTCTTCTCAGATGTATATTAATGTTATTTACATTTTTGAAAAAAAGAAAATCTTTTGACCTCAAAGTAAAAAAAAAAAGTGTTTGTATTTCCATGACGAGCCTTGGAATGTATTCACAACATCGTCTGGGATTATTAGCAAGGCACTCAGGCCTAACCTAATTTAGTTCGGCTGCTCCTAAAAGCTCTGCTGAATAGAATACATATAGGTTCGTCTGACTTGGAAATATTTAACGCCATTTTGTCAAAACTTCAAAGATCTTTTGATCAAACTTTTATCAAAGTTTTTTCCTCCATAAACATAATTATTTTTTTACTTTAGAATTGAAAAGGTTTTCTGTTGTTGCTGCTGTTTTTTTTTTTTTTTTTACAAATGTATGTGCGTGTGGAAACAACTTTAAAACAAACTTGTAAGTATACATATATGTGTATGTATGTATATATAGGTATATGTATTTAAAGAGGCACCTCTCTTTTTAATTGTGCATCAGAAATATGAATTTTGTTTATCACCCTGGTAAAAAAAAACCTTACTAGTGATGATAAAAAAAAAACAACCCCAATGTTGAAAAATTCAGACAAAAAGCCAACCTGTATAATTAAAGGTACATGAATATCTGTTGGATCGTTTTTGAAGACAACTCTCAGAATTATAAAATTAATTTATTAAACTTTAAACATTTTTAGATATAGAGAGAAGAACGAGTTAATTACCTCGTATTTAAGGCAACAAAAGAATCATCTAATTTACATACATCGTTCTAACCAGATTCAACTTTTGCAAAACAGACGACAAAGAAAAATAAACAAATTAATAATAGAGGGTAAATTCCTATTTTTTACAAGCTTTCACTGTCAAATTATATTGATAAATATTTGCATTTTTTTAATCTTATCTCAGATTTTAGTGGGGAAATGTTGTTTGATAGTGAACCAATCTCTCCCTCTTTCTCATTGGACGAATGTGGCCATGTTTGTATATAAAGGGGGTTTAAGGGAATGCGAGAGGCGAGTGTGGGAGAAAGTTTTGTGTAGAGACGCTTATAGTGTTTTCTTCGTATTTTTATCTGTGTCTGGTGATCGCATTCCCTGTGTAACCCCGGTCCGATCCCTACCTAAGCAGCAATAAAGATACTGTTTTTTTAAATTTTATTTAACCAATTGTAAGTTTATTTATTTTTTTTATTTTTTTGTTGTTGTTGTTGTACTTTTGAGTGTACGCTTTTGTGTTTTTAGTTACTATTACTTTAGTCTATTGCATTTTGTGTTGACCCGTAGTAAGTTACATTTGTCATCAAAGAATAATCATTTTCTTGCTTCAATATCAACCTCCCGCAACTCTATGTTGAATTCTAGTCTGAATATCAGCCTTTGTCACTTAACCAGCTTAAACACCTGTTTGTCTAATTCGACTCATTTCATAACTGTTTTGTGCTTGTCTTTAATATTTATAACTCATTTACAATTTATATATTTTATTCAATTAAGATAAAAATTACATAAGCATCACATTTAAATATATCCTAACCAACCAATTCTCTATTCTAACTATCTAACATTAAGCGATCTATTTACAGTTTGTTTTGGTCACTGGTCCAATATTTTTATTTTAATAGACCAAATTATGAGATTAATTCACAGATGAAAAATATGCAAAACAAATGAACAACTATATACATCAATAACTTCTCTCGAAGGATGTTAAGAATTCGAACTGATGAGGACCATATCCTGAAACCATGGTATACAGGTTGTTGGCTTTTGTCTGAATTACTAAAACTGGTGTTGTGGCTTATTCTTTATCATCACTAGTAAAGTTTTTACTGGGGTGATGTATATAATGTATTGCTCTGATGTATAATTAAAGGGAGAGGTGTCTCTCTAGGTACAATGAATATCATGCTCCCGCAACCGAGTGAATGGGAAGTTTTTATCCACAAACAACCCATTCAAACATAAGTTTACTTTGCTATCTGCACACTTTTAACACCTTTTTCATTAACAGTCGACTATTGTTGATTGTAACAACCATTTTTTTTTAAAACTATGCTTTCTGTTGGGAGGCTTTTGTATAAATAATTCTGTTTTCAAAGGAGTTAGTGTCGGATTGCCTTTAATGTGACCATTATATAATTACAGTAACAGATAAAACTTTATCATACAACTGTAGAAATAAGCCATTACACACCTACAAATATAGTGTTGTTGATTGTTATATCTACCTCTCCCAAAGGTCCTGTTTAGTGCAACTAATGCAAGCCAAAATGTGTTCTGGAGCTGCAGGTGCCAAGCTACATTTTGGACAAGTGTGGGGTAGATTTCGTTATTATCTTCTATCTTCAATGGCTTGAGATGGCCTGTTTGTTGTTTGATTTAACTTAATTATAATTGTATAACACAGCTGTCTCTCTCTCAAATCCCTCCGTACACAGTAAAAATTTAATTCAAATAGAGTTAATGTAAACTACTATTGTGTGTATGCTAATATAATATATCGTCCCTACAACTGCAAACTATCGAATGTGAAAAATTCAATTTTGAAGGAGGGAGAAATGAAGAGACCATGTGGCCTACCCTCAGTAGAGGAAGGCATTGAAGGAGGGAGAAATGAAGAGACCATGGCTTTCTAAGAATCAAGATCTTCGTTGAAATGGAAGTATCCTATACACTCATGGACTTAAGAAACTTGTACTTGATGGACTTAAGGAACTTGACTTAAGGAAGTTGTATCTTTTAGCATGTATATCGGGACAATAGCTCTGAAAGATACACTCATGGACTTAAGGAACTTGTACTTAATAGACTTAAGGAACTTGACTTAAGGAAGTTGTACCTTTTACCATGTATATCGGGACAATAACTCTGAAAGATATTACAGTGACCTTTATTGAAGACACACGAGATAACCAAGTGTGAACAACCTCTGTCTCCTTTAAAAAAAAAACAGACGACCATCGACATTAAAGAATTTTCACTCCTTAAGTTTGGTTCATCAGTGTAGTTGGGTTAATCAGATTAAGGGCTTTCAAACCCACAAATTCATAGTTAATTTAGCTGTTGTGGCCTTAATGGGAAACTTTTTCAGGTCACAAAAAGTGTTAAAAAAATCAGACTTATAAATTCGACAATTAATAATAAATAAGTAGAAAGAAGTTTTAAGGCGTCATAAAGTTTGTACAAGGAGGAAAACCTTCCAAGCGTGCCGGGTGTTAGATGCCCGGAGATACAAACGAGCCCCCGGGGGCACGTGCGCTGGTAGTTGGAGATAAGGTCCCCTCTCCAGGGGGAGTACTGCTCCCCATCCGTCAAGTGTCGCCACACTTAGGACCCGTGTCGTCCGCAGGAACAATTGACGGACCACAACAGGACAGCACCGCACTGCTATCATTTATTGGACAACTCTATGTAAATAGGGAGTCTGTATGCAACTCTATGTAACTAGGGAGTCTATATATAATTCTATGTAAATAGGGAGTTTATATATAATTCTATGTAAATAGGGAGTCTATATATAATTCTATGTAAATAGGGAGTCTGTATACAACTCTATGTAAATAGGGAGTCTATATATAATTCTATGTAAATAGGGAGTCTGTATACAACTCCTCTATGTAAATAGGGAGCCTGTATACAACTCTATGTAAATAGGGAGTCTATATATAATTCTATGTAAATAGGGAGTCTGTATACAACTCTATGTAAATAGGGAGTCTGTATACAACTCTATGTAAATAGGGAGTCTATATATAATTCTATGTAAATAGGGAGTCTGTATACAACTCGATGTAAATAGGGAGTCTATATATAATTATATGTAAATAGGGACTCTTTATACAACTTTATGTAAATAGGGAGTCTATATATAATTATATGTAAATAGGGACTCTGTATACAACTCTATGTAAATAGGGAGTCTATATATAATTCTATGGAAATAGGGAGTCTGTATACAACTCTATGTAAATAGGGAGTCTATATATAATTCTATGTAAATAGGGAGTCTGTATACAACCCTATGTAAATAGGGAGTCTGTATACAACCCTATGTAAATAGGGAGTCTGTATACAACCCTAAGTAAATAGGGAGTCTATATACAACTCCTCTATGTAAATAGGGAGCCTGTATACAACTCCTCTATGTAAATAAGGAGAGTCTATATACAACCCTATGCAAATAGGGAGAGTCTGTATACAACCCTATGTAAATACGGAGCCTGTATACAACCCTATGTAAATAGGGAGCCTGTATACAACCCTATGTAAATAGGGAGTCTCTATATACAACTCCTCTATGTAAATAGGGAACCTGTATACAACTCTTCTATGTAAATAGGGAGCCTGTATACAACTCCTCTATGTAAATAGGGAGTCTGTATACAATTATATTTAAGAATAATTATGCTTATTAAAACCAGCAAAAAACTATGCTAGTGACAATTTTTTTTTTTTGACAATTAAAAATTATTTATTGTCATCTTAGACAATGTTACATCTCACATGAGAGAGAGAGGAAGAGAAGAAAATATATACATAGAAAATTAAATATATACGTAAATGAAACAAATTTACAAGAGGGACAAAGGTAGGAGACCTCGGCGCTGGAGGGTCCTGGACCAGGCGATGAGCGGGTCCTCCACCGCTTCTCCGAGCCCAACCTGGACAAAGTAGCGATAAATTCGCAACTTTGCCGACGCCATGATGGAAAGGGCGTCGTCCTCAAGGCCGGACCCACCGAAGATCCAAGCCTGCAGGTCAGGGGGCCGCCCTATGATGTTGAAGGCCTCTCTGATGAGAGGCCTGATGGAACGGCAGCACCAGTAACGGTGGCCGAGGGAGCGGTCGATGGACCCGCAGGCTGGACAGGAGGGGCCGACCGAGGCAGGATGGGCCGGATGGGGCAAGGCGTGGAGGGCCAACTTGAGGGCCGCGTCGGCCTCGTGGCCCGAGTAGGCGCAGCGCCGCAGTGAGGCCCAGTCGATCCTGGATGGTGGATTGATGGTGGGCGTCCATCTCGCCAGGAATCTGGAGATGGGCGTGGCGGCGAGGCGCTGGCGATCCAGGGCCCGTCGGGCCGAGCGGGTCGTGAGGCCGTTGAGGAACGGCGTAGCCGTCCCTCGCAGCACCACGGCCGCAGCTAGGGAACTGGAAGAAGGCGTGGACTCCGCCCCGAAGCCCACGGCGTTCTCGGAGGTCAGCCTCCGACAGAAGGCGCCCAGGGTCGCGGCGTCAGCCAGGGCCGAGCGCGTAGGGCGGGCGATGAGGTGTTCCTCCACGATGAGGTCCCGGACTCGGGCTCCGCGCCAGCATAATGGTGCATAATTAAAGGGAGAGGTGCCCCTCTTTAAGTACCTTCGCCTCGTTATAGTTAAAACTACTCTTATAGAAGGGCGAAAAATTCCGACAGCTAGAGATAATAAAATTATGTTAAAGAAACTTATCCCTGGACGATTATTTGTCTTTCTTATCTCCACTCAATCATATTATGGTATCAAGCTTTGACAACCATCATGACTGGGTGAAGTAGAATGCATCTGCCTTTGTCATTAAGACTGGGGGCACTACTCAGTGGCAGGCTGACTTAGCTCCGAAAGAAATGGTCGCCTCTGACATGAGGAACAGACTCCATGTGCAGCCACTCCTAACATGGAGTACAGACTCATCCTGTATCCCTGGATTAGGAGCCCTTACAGGGTACTATCAGCCCGGCCAGCTGAGCCCAGGTTTTTTAGTGAGATTGTTACTGCTCCCCCTCCTCCTTTTTCATCTGGACTTGGGACCGGCAAAGGCGGATTCAAATATATTAAATTGAATGTTTTTATTCCTTTAATAACGTCGATTTAAAATTTTTATTTTTTAATTCAAATATTTGATAAATTGGTCACGACCAACGTGCGTTCGTTTATTTCAGTAGGAGAGACAGGATGTTTCTCATTCACGTAAAAAAAAAAAATCACAATTAAATCCAATCTACATAATGGTAGGTATAATTTGTGTTAATTGTCGGTCGAATTTATAATTGGAAAGCTCATTAATTATCGAAAGTTTTTGGAGTCCATTTCTATAGTTGTCGGTTGATTCAAATCATCCGTTCCAAACTTCAAGAGTGGATGTGCGAATTTTGAAGTTCTTCAATTATTTCAAGAGATTTATCAACACGGAGTTTTAAATGTATATCGCAATATTATTGCATCAATGCGCCCTACATTTATTCAAATTATTCTATGATATTTAATATTTATTTAAAACAGATTATTTAGATTATCATCATCCCTTTTTATAGTTTCATTCCTTTTGTAATATTGTTATTGCACATATATCTTGATTGGTTATTGGAGGGAGAGAGGATCTAAACGAAGACTGCGGATCGCGACCTACGAGGAGGAATAAATAAACACAATAACTTTAAAAGGTAATTTATTTTCTTTATTTGCTTTGAGTATGGAAACCCGCTCAGTGTATAACACCAAGAAGGAGGAAACCAAGGTCGACGACCCTGCAAAGCTGCAACTTGGTGCAACAATATGTAAATATATTATAGATATGTAGAGATCGAGCTCCATTTATGCGTGAAAATTAAATATTTTTAAGCCGATTTTTTTTTTTTTTTTTTTTTACAAAATAAAAATTTCTATAGTTGTTTTTCTGCAATGTAAATATTACCTCAACCAAGTAATACCGGATATATATATAAGAAGAATATAATTATACCTGTATGGTAAAATTAAACTGGCGAAACATCTGGAAGGGTTCACCACTGATGAGCCAGGCCCTTCCAATATTTTATTGTCGCAGAATTTACAGTAAAAAAAGTTTTACCACAAATAAAATGATCATTAAAAACTCATGCTTAAACTATATTTTCCTATGCAAGCGAGAGAGAGAAAGAGAACACATTCTCTCATTCTTTTTACAAAAAAAAAAAAAAATAGTGCGCCGATGAAAAAAAAAAAGGCGCCAAAAATTCAAAAAATGGCGAATCTTAAAATAATGTCAGACGAAAAAAAAATTTTTTTTTTCAAAAATCGTCTGATTCTTAAAAAAAAGGGGGGGGGGGATGAAGAGTTATAACAAGTTATCATATAGAGGACATATGACAATTCTTTATCCACACTATTGGAGGGTAAAAAGTGGGCGCAATCAGCTGTTTCTCCTTCTAAGGGCAGTGCCATATATATAGCCCATAGGAAGCGTGAGGGGATAAATGGTCTTCCCGCCATTTTCCCAGTCCAAATAGAAAGCAGTTCCAAAAGAAAAATGACTCATCAGAGTTTCTTTGATGTCACTTCCGGAAGAAGGGCCCGCAAATAGCGCCCTCTGGGCGTGCTTCCGGTCGGGAAATTAATTGAGGATAAAAGCAGCCGTCACGTGATCGGTGACGTCAGCTTTCGAGGGTAAGACCTGATTGGTCGGCCATTTCCCGCGCGCGGGAAAAAAAAAAAGAGCGGGAGGGATCGTCGTTTGCTGATAAATGAATGGATGATCTAAGGAAATTGTTTGCGCTTATTTCTTTTCTCTTTGTTTTGGAAACCAATTTAGTTAACTAGAATCTATCTCACTCATGTATATATATTTGTTGTTGTTGTTTGTGATCAGAATTGTACACTGTTTGAATTTAAATCCACTTGGCTGAAATATAGAGCTTTTCTCAAATATAATAGAGCTGGATTAGAGATTCTACTATCTTGATAATGTTTATTTTCTTTTTGATAATTCTGTTACCTACTCTACTACAATATGAATTATTGTAAATAGTTTCACGCGCAATTATCCAGATCGGATATAGCGTGTCTTGTTTGTAAATGGTATAAATAAGATAAGGCACACAATTTGGATTATAGATTATAAACACAAGGTAATAAGACCAAATCCAAATAAGCAAACGTTACCGAAACATCACACACTATTTATTTTTTTGGATTTGGTGTCTTATTACCTTGTGGTAATAAATAAATAAAATCTTTATAATATTTGCTATCTCAGTATATGGAATGGTCAAAATCAGATAAATTTAGTGAAGAAATATGACGAACAGAATTTTAAAAGAATATTAAGACTGGGCTAAAAGAAGTCCAACTGACGTCATGTTGATTGTCTATCAATCCAACCAATCAGTTGAGCCAGTTGACATCACGTGATATTTATCCAACTTCTGGTTGGCTGATGGTGTATCAAGATTTGGTGATCAAGAAGCTGTCCAGCTGACATTGTGGCCCTCATCAGTAGACACCAACATCTGAGATTGATACAAGAGTTGAATAACTCTGGTTTAATTGTCTTCGGTGTGATTGTCATGATGATCATAAGAAATTCTTACCTGCATACTTCAACACTTGTTGGTATATAAATTAACAACAAAGTTTGTAAAATTGTCTGAATATATATTTGTATTACTTCTTTCTTCCTTCCTTCTAAATTTGCGCCATTAATTTCTCGTTATAACTAAATATTGAATTATATCAAAATTTGTATCGCAAAATTCGTCATATCTTTTCTAAATTCAAAGTAATATTTTTATTCATTATCGTTCTTATTATATATTTTAATTGTTCGTTAATTATATTTTGTTCTTCAATGAGCTATTTTATTTTTATTTCATCAAATACAGCACAGAAAAAGAATTCATTGCTTTTGTTTCATATGTTGTTATTTCCAATCGGACCTTTCCCTTGGTCAAATATCATTAAAATATATTACGATATATCAATGAATATTTTTCTTCCAATTACGATGATATGAATTAAGATTTTTTTTAAAATCATTTTTGTTTCGCTTATTGAAAAAGTAAACATTCTAGATATCAATTTTCTTCGAAATAAATATATATTTATAGAAATCTATATAATATTTAGATAGTCATATTTTTCTTTATAATAAAATAATAAGAATTTTCTATAATTACTCCATTGTTGGTTCAAATTCACATAAATAGGTACCGCTCAGCAAGAGCAACCTAGTTCATGATAATTGAACAATGAATAATATGTGAAGGTTATTCACATATTAAACAAATTTTAACGCGAGATTTAATCCCGGTTCATGACTGTCGGGAATCGAGGGGGTTACCCACTCGTCCACCGACTTTTATTTGACTCCATTGTTATATATATTTAAGATGGCTGACAAAATAAATTTTGATAAAATGGTATTTTTATATTTCTTTATATATTATAAAAGATTATAATAGAAAACCTTTTTATATATGATTGCTGTGATGATACATTTTTTAAGGGAGAAGAATATGTTTTAACAATGTGTTTTGTTAAAGGAAAACTACTTCGTTGACAAGTAAACATATCTTTTGGGAAAATATTGCTACGTGGAAAATTAGGGAAGACCAACTTCGGGATGAGACAACAATTTATTTCAGGCAAGAACAAACTACGAGTGATAAACAAAAGATAAGTAAAAGAGGGAAGTGTACAGAGTATAGCAAAATATTAACATAAAAATAATACTCTGCTAAAATAATAAATACTTTGCTACAATATCTTCATCTCATTGAAACCGCTATCATTAGATCTTATCGTGGTGAATTGTGGCATTTCTAGTTATAAAAAATATTGCTGGATATATATCTTTGCTGGTTATCAGTTTTATTATAGATGTGAATACTATATGAACTCTCTTATTTTTGGTAAACGGTTTGCGGATTTCGACAAATTAGAAAGAATCTTTACAAATAGAAACCATGAAGCACCCTAAACCATTAAACAAAAGTATACAGTTGCCATCACAGTACGTTCCCCTTCTATCCTAAAAATCTCCACTAAATCCTTTGAACTGTTTATAGTTGATTCTTTATATTTATTCAATTACGTAACTTTCTTTTAAGATATTTTTGTACCATATTACATTTGAAGTTAGGATCAGACATAACGTGGCCACGCGGTGCTATTGAAACGAGGGCGATAGGGGCGTGGTAAATTTCTTTTCGTTTATTTTGATTTATATTAAAAACGATATATAATCTCTCTTTGTTTGTACAATATAATTAGCTGAAGAAGGGCTTGCCCGAAAGCTTCCTTAACCGCTATAATAATAAAAAGAGTTGCGGCGATATATGATTCCTTCTTTCTAATCTCTTATTTTTAGCTAAAAAACAAATATATATAGTATGTACATAAAAACTATTTGAAAAAATGCAAAAATATATATTACAGAAGTAGAACTGATAGAGTATCTCTACATATAAAACACAGAATGTTATATAGAAGGGAATCCAATTTAAAAAAATACAAATGTTATGTGGTGAGATAACCAAACTGAAACTTGTTAAATTACCTCCAAGTTGGATTAAGTCAGGTCAAGTTAGACGTTTGGCTAGTACATCTATCTAGTGCAGGGGTCGGCACTTTTGAGTCGGAAGAGTCAAAATTACAATTTACAAAATTTCATAGTTTTTAAAGACCCACAACATTTTTTCTTGCCAACAATAAATAGTACTCGCATAAATAATATTCACGTATGGAACTATATAAAGCAGCTTCACATCCAAAGAGCCGCATGCATGTGGTTCGCGAGTCGCAGTTTACCAACCCCTGATCGAGTGTGTTCACTGAGTGTTTACATTGAATGCTGTAAAACTGTGGTGTGTGGTGTGACGTGTGTGTGAGATGTTGACGTTGTTACTCACGTTATGGAGGTACGTCCGTCAGTTAGACAAGTCCATAGTTGTCAGTGGTGTGGAATCCTGCAGGTCCCTCAGTATCAGGAGGTCCTAGGTGTGAGGATCCATACATCCTAGATAAGTTCTCAGAGTCCAGTGGTGTGGAATCCTGCAGGTCCCTCAGAATCAAGGAGGTCCTAGGTGTGAGGATCCATACATCCTAGAAAAGTTCTCAGAGTCCCATTGGTGTGGAATCCTGCAGGTCCCTCAGTATCAAGGAGGTCCCTAGGTGTTGAGAATCCTACATCCTAAGAAAAGTTTCTCAAGAGTCCAGTGGTGTGGAATCCCAGGTCCCTCAGATCAGGAGGTCCTAGGTGTGAGAATCCATACACCTAGAAAAGTTCTCAGAGTCCAGTGGTGTGGAATCCTGCAGTGTACTCAGTATCAGGAGGTCCCTAGGTGTGCGAATCCATACATCCTAGGAAAAGTCTCAGAGTCCCAGTGGTGTGGAATCCAGCAGGTCCTCAGTATCAGGTAGGTCCTAGGTGTGAGAATCCATAACATCCTAGAAAAGTTCTCAGAGACCCCAGTGGTGTGGAATCCTGCCAGGTCCTCAGTATCAGGAGGTCCTAGGTGTGAGAATCCAATACATCCTAGAAAGTTCTCAGAGTCCAGTGGTGTGGAATCCTGCAGGTCCTCAGTATCAGGAGGTCCTAGGTGTGAGAATCCATACATCCTAGAAAAGTTCTCAGAGTCCAGTGGTGTGGAATCCTGCAGGTCCTCAGTATCAGGAGGTCCTAGGTGTGAGGATCCATACATCCTAGATAAGTTCTCAGAGTCCAGTGGTGTGGAATCCTGCAGGTCCTCAGTATCAGGAGGTCCTAGGTGTGAGAATCCATACATCCTAGATAAGTTCTCAGAGTCCAGTGGTGTGGAATCCTGCAGGTCCTCAGTATCAGGAGGTCCTAGGTGTGAGGATCCATACATCCTAGATAAGTTCTCAGAGTCCAGTGGTGTGGAATCCTGCAGGTCCTCAGTATCAGGAGGTCCTAGGTGTGAGGATCCATACATCCTAGATAAGTTCTCAGAGTCCAGTGGTGTGGAATCCTGCAGGTCCTCAGTATCAGGAGGTCCTAGGTGTGAGGATCCATACATCCTAGATAAGTTCTCAGAGTCCAGTGGTGTGGAATCCTGCAGGTCCTCAGTATCAGGGAGGTCCTAGGTGTGAGAATCCATACATCCTAGATAAGTTCTCAGAGTCCAGTGGTGTGGAATCCTGCAGGTCCTCAGTATCAGGAGGTCCTAGGTGTGAGATCCATACATCCTAGATAAGTTCTCAGAGTCCAGTGGTGTGGAATCCTGCAGGTCCTCAGTATCAGGAGGTCCTAGGTGTGAGGATCCATACATCCTAGATAAGTTCTCAGAGTCCAGTGGTGTGGAATCCTGCAGGTCCTCAGTATAAGGAGGTCCTAGATGTGAGGATCCATACATCCTAGATAAGTCTCAGAGTCCAGTGGTGTGGAATCCTGCAGGTCCTCAGTATCAGGAGGTCCTAGGTGTGAGGATCCATACATCCTAGATAAGTTCTCAGAGTCCAGTGGTGTGGAATCCTGCAGGTCCTCAGTATCAGGAGGTCCTAGATGTGAGGATCCATACATCCTAGATAAGTTCTCAGAGTCCAGTGGTGTGGAATCCTGCAGGTCCTCAGTATTAGGAGGTCCTAGATGTGAGGATCCATACATCCTAGATAAGTTCTCAGAGTCCAGTGGTGTGGAATCCTGCAGGTCCTCAGTATAGGAGGTCCTAGATGTGAGGATCCATACATCCTAGATAAGTTCCTCAGAGTCCAGTGGTGTGGAATCCTGCAGGTCCTCAGTATCAGGAGGTCCTAGGTGTAAGGATCCATACATCCTAGATAAGTTCTCAGAGTCCAGTGGTGTGGAATCCTGCAGGTCCTCAGTATTAGGCAGGTCCTAGGTGTGAGGATCCATACATCCTAGATAAGTTCTCAGAGTCAGTGGTGTGGAATCCTGCAGGTCCTCAGTATCAGGAGGTCCTAGGTGTGAGGATCCATACATCCTAGATAAGTTCTCAGAGTCCAGTGGTGTGGAATCCTGCAGGTCCTCAGTATCAGGAGGTCCTAGGTGTGAGGATCCATACATCCTAGATAAGTTCTCAGAGTCCAGTGGTGTGGAATCCTGCAGGTCCTCAGTATCAGGAGGTCCTAGGTGTGAGGATCCATACATCCTAGATAAGTTCTCAGAGTCCAGTGGTGTGGAATCCTGCAGGTCCTCAGTATCAGGAGGTCCTAGGTGTGAGGATCCATACATCCTAGATAAGTTCTCAGAGTCCAGTGGTGTGGAATCCTGCAGGTCCTCAGTATCAGGAGTCCTAGGTGTGAGGATCCATACATCCTAGATAAGTTCTCAGAGTCCAGTGGTGTGGAATCCTGCAGGTCCTCAGTATCAGGAGGTCCTAGGTGTGAGGATCCATACATCCTAGATAAGTTCTCAGAGTCCAGTGGTGTGGAATCCTGCAGGTCCTCAGTATAGGAGGTCCTAGGTGTGAGAATCCATACATCCTAGATAAGTTCTCAGAGTCCAGTGGTGTGGAATCCTGCAGGTCCTCAGTATCAGGAGGTCCTAGGTGTGAGGATCCATACATCCTAGATAAGTTCTCAGAGTCCAGTGGTGTGGAATCCTGCAGGTCCTCAGTATCAGGAGGTCCTAGGTGTGAGGATCCATACATCCTAGATAAGTTCTCAGAGTCCAGTGGTGTGGAATCCTGCAGGTCCTCAGTATCAGGAGGTCCTAGGTGTGAGAATCCATACATCCTAGATAAGTTCTCAGAGTCCAGTGGTGTGGAATCCTGCAGGTCCTCAGTATCAGGCAGGTCCTAGATGTGAGGATCCATACATCCTAGATAAGTTCTCAGAGTCCAGTGGTGTGGAATCCTGCAGGTCCTCAGTATCAGGCAGGTCCTAGATGTGAGGATCCATACCATCCTAGATAAGTTCTCAGAGTCCAGTGGTGTGGAATCCTGCAGGTCCTCAGTATCAGGCAGGTCCTAGGTGTGAGGATCCATACATCCTAGATAAGTTCTCAGAGTCCAGTGGTGTGGAATCCTGCAGGTCCTCAGTATCAGGCAGGTCCTAGATGTGAGGATCCATACATCCTAGATAAGTTCTCAGAGTCCAGTGGTGTGGAATCCTGCAGGTCCTCAGTATCAGGAGGTCCTAGGTGTGAGGATCCATACATCCTAGATAAGTTCTCAGAGTCCAGTGGTGTGGAATCCTGCAGGTCCTCAGTATTAGGCAGTCCTAGATGTGAGGATCCATACATCCTAGATAAGTTCTCAGAGTCCAGTGGTGTGGAATCCTGCAGGTCCTCAGTATAGGAGGTCCTAGTGTGAGGATCCATACATCCTAGATAAGTTCTCAGAGTCCAGTGGTGTGGAATCCTGCAGGTCCTCAGTATCAGGAGGTCCTAGGTGTGAGAATCCATACATCCTAGATAAGTTCTCAGAGTCCAGTGGTGTGGAATCCTGCAGGTCCTCAGTATCAGGAGGTCCTAGGTGTGAGGATCCATACATCCTAGATAAGTTCTCAGAGTCCAGTGGTGTGGAATCCTGCAGGTCCTCAGTATCAGGAGGTCCTAGGTGTGAGGATCCATACATCCTAGATAAGTTCTCAGAGTCCAGTGGTGTGGAATCCTGCAGGTCCTCAGTATCAGGAGGTCCTAGGTGTGAGAATCCATACATCCTAGATAAGTTCTCAGAGTCCAGTGGTGTGGAATCCTGCAGGTCCTCAGTATCAGGAGGTCCTAGGTGTGAGATCCATACATCCTAGATAAGTTCTCAGAGTCCAGTGGTGTGGAATCCTGCAGGTCCTCAGTATCAGGAGGTCCTAGTGTGAGGATCCATACATCCTAGATAAGTTCTCAGAGTCCAGTGGTGTGGAATCCTGCAGGTCCTCAGTATCAGGAGGTCCTAGGTGTGAGGAATCCATACATCCTAGATAAGTTCTCAGAGTCCAGTGGTGTGGAATCCTGCAGGTCCTCAGTATCAGGAGGTCCTAGGTGTGAGGATCCATACATCCTAGATAAGTTCTCAGAGTCCAGTGGTGTGGAATCCTGCAGGTCCTCAGTATCAGGAGGTCCTAGGTGTGAGAATCCATACATCCTAGATAAGTTCTCAGAGTCCAGTGGTGTGGAATCCTGCAGGTCCTCAGTATCAGGAGGTCCTAGGTGTGAGGATCCATACATCCTAGATAAGTTCTCAGAGTCCAGTGGTGTGGAATCCTGCAGGTCCTCAGTATCAGGAGGTCCTAGGTGTGAGAATCCATACATCCTAGATAAGTTCTCAGAGTCCAGTGGTGTGGAATCCTGCAGGTCCTCAGTATTCAGGCAGGTCCTAGGATGTGAGGATCCATACATCCTAGATAAGTTCTCAGAGTCCAGTGGTGTGGAATCCTGCAGGTCCTCAGTATCAGGAGGTCCTAGGTGTGAGGATCCATACATCCTAGATAAGTTCTCAGAGTCCAGTGGTGTGGAATCCTGCAGGTCCTCAGTATCAGGAGGTCCTAGGTGTGAGGATCCATACATCCTAGATAAGTTCTCAGAGTCCAGTGGTGTGGAATCCTGCAGGTCCTCAGTATCAGGAGGTCCTAGGTGTGAGAATCCATACATCCTAGATAAGTTCTCAGAGTCCAGTGGTGTGGAATCCTGCAGGTCCTCAGTATCAGGAGGTCCTAGGTGTGAGGATCCATACATCCTAGATAAGTTCTCAGAGTCCAGTGGTGTGGAATCCTGCAGGTCCTCAGTATCAGGAGGTCCTAGGTCTGAGAATCCATACATCCTAGATAAGTTCTCAGAGTCCAGTGGTGTGGAATCCTGCAGGTCCTCAGTATCAGGAGGTCCTAGGTGTGAGGATCCATACATCCTAGATAAGTTCTCAGAGTCCAGTGGTGTGGAATCCTGCAGGTCCTCAGTATCAGGAGGTCCTAGGTGTGAGGATCCATACATCCTAGATAAGTTCTCAGAGTCCAGTGGTGTGGAATCCTGCAGGTCCTCAGTATCAGGAGGTCCTAGGTGTGAGGATCCATACATCCTAGATAAGTTCTCAGAGTCCAGTGGTGTGGAATCCTGCAGGTCCTCAGTATCAGGAGGTCCTAGGTGTGAGGATCCATACATCCTAGATAAGTTCTCAGAGTCCAGTGGTGTGGAATCCTGCAGGTCCTCAGTATTAGGCAGTCCTAGATGTGAGGATCCATACATCCTAGATAAGTTCTCAGAGTCCAGTGGTGTGGAATCCTGCAGGTCCTCAGTATCAGGAGGTCCTAGGTGTGAGAATCCATACATCCTAGATAAGTTCTCAGAGTCCAGTGGTGTGGAATCCTGCAGGTCCTCAGTATTAGGCAGGTCCTAGATGTGAGGATCCATACATCCTAGATAAGTTCTCAGAGTCCAGTGGTGTGGAATCCTGCAGGTCCTCAGTATCAGGAGGTCCTAGGTGTGAGAATCCATACATCCTAGATAAGTTCTCAGAGTCCAGTGGTGTGGAATCCTGCAGGTCCTCAGTATCAGGAGGTCCTAGGTGTGAGGATCCATACATCCTAGATAAGTTCTCAGAGTCCAGTGGTGTGGAATCCTGCAGGTCCTCAGTATCAGGAGGTCCTAGGTGTGAGAATCCATACATCCTAGATAAGTTCTCAGAGTCCAGTGGTGTGGAATCCTGCAGGTCCTCAGTATTAGGCAGTCCTAGATGTGAGGATCCATACATCCTAGATAAGTTCTCAGAGTCCAGTGGTGTGGAATCCTGCAGGTCCTCAGTATTAGGCAGTCCTAGATGTGAGGATCCATACATCCTAGATAAGTTCTCAGAGTCCAGTGGTGTGGAATCCTGCAGGTCCTCAGTATCAGGAGGTCCTAGGTGTGAGGATCCATACATCCTAGATAAGTTCTCAGAGTCCAGTGGTGTGGAATCCTGCAGGTCCACAGTATCAGGAGGTCCTAGGTGTGAGAATCCATACATCCTAGATAAGTTCTCAGAGTCCAGTGGTGTGGAATCCTGCAGGTCCTCAGTATCAGGAGGTCCTAGGTGTGAGAATCCATACATCCTAGATAAGTTCTCAGAGTCCAGTGGTGTGGAATCCTGCAGGTCCTCAGTATCAGGAGGTCCTAGGTCTGAGATCCATACATCCTAGATAAGTTCTCAGAGTCCAGTGGTGTGGAATCCTGCAGGTCCTCAGTATCAGGAGGTCCTAGGTGTGAGGATCCATACATCCTAGATAAGTTCTCAGAGTCCAGTGGTGTGGAATCCTGCAGGTCCTCAGTATCAGGAGGTCCTAGGTGTGAGGATCCATACATCCTAGATAAGTTCTCAGAGTCCAGTGGTGTGGAATCCTGCAGGTCCTCAGTATCAGGAGGTCCTAGGTGTGAGGATCCATACATCCTAGATAAGTTCTCAGAGTCCAGTGGTGTGGAATCCTGCAGGTCCTCAGTATCAGGAGGTCCTAGGTGTGAGGATCCATACATCCTAGATAAGTTCTCAGAGTCCAGTGGTGTGGAATCCTGCAGGTCCTCAGTATTAGGCAGTCCTAGATGTGAGGATCCTACATCCTAGATAAGTTCTCAGAGTCCAGTGGTGTGGAATCCTGCAGGTCCTCAGTATCAGGAGGTCCTAGGTGTGAGATCCATACATCCTAGATAAGTTCTCAGAGTCCAGTGGTGTGGAATCCTGCAGGTCCTCAGTATTAGGCAGTCCTAGATGTGAGGATCCATACATCCTAGATAAGTTCTCAGAGTCCAGTGGTGGGGAATCCTGCAGGTCCTCAGTATTAGGCAGTCCTAGATGTGAGGATCCATACATCCTAGATAAGTTCTCAGAGTCCAGTGGTGTGGAATCCTGCAGGTCCTCAGTATCAGGAGGTCCTAGGTGTGAGAATCCATACATCCTAGATAAGTTCTCAGAGTCCAGTGGTGTGGAATCCTGCAGGTCCTCAGTATTAGGCAGTCCTAGATGTGAGGATCCATACATCCTAGATAAGTTCTCAGAGTCCAGTGGTGTGGAATCCTGCAGGTCCTCAGTATCAGGAGGTCCTAGGTGTGAGAATCCATACATCCTAGATAAGTTCTCAGAGTCCAGTGGTGGGGAATCCTGCAGGTCCTCAGTATCAGGAGGTCCTAGGTGTGAGAATCCATACATCCTAGATAAGTTCTCAGAGTCCAGTGGTGTGGAATCCTGCAGGTCCTCAGTATCAGGAGGTCCTAGGTGTGAGAATCCATACATCCTAGATAAGTTCTCAGAGTCCAGTGGTGTGGAATCCTGCAGGTCCTCAGTATCAGGAGGTCCTAGGTGTGAGAATCCATACATCCTAGATAAGTTCTCAGAGTCCAGTGGTGTGGAATCCTGCAGGTCCTCAGTATCAGGAGGTCCTAGGTGTGAGAATCCATACATCCTAGATAAGTTCTCAGAGTCCAGTGGTGTGGAATCCTGCAGGTCATCAGTATTAGGCAGTCCTAGATGTGAGGATCCATACATCCTAGATAAGTTCTCAGAGTCCAGTGGTGTGGAATCCTGCAGGTCCTCAGTATCAGGAGGTCCTAGGTGTGAGAATCCATACATCCTAGATAAGTTCTCAGAGTCCAGTGGTGTGGAATCCTGCAGGTCCTCAGTATCAGGAGGTCCTAGGTGTGAGAATCCATACATCCTAGATAAGTTCTCAGAGTCCAGTGGTGTGGAATCCTGCAGGTCCTCAGTATCAGGAGGTCCTAGGTGTGAGAATCCATACATCCTAGATAAGTTCTCAGAGTCCAGTGGTGGGGAATCCTGCAGGTCCTCAGTATCAGGAGGTCCTAGGTCTGAGAATCCATACATCCTAGATAAGTTCTCAGAGTCCAGTGGTGTGGAATCCTGCAGGTCCTCAGTATCAGGAGGTCCTAGGTGTGAGAATCCATACATCCTAGATAAGTTCTCAGAGTCCAGTGGTGGGGAATCCTGCAGGTCCTCAGTATCAGGAGGTCCTAGGTGTGAGGATCCATACATCCTAGATAAGTTCTCAGAGTCCAGTGGTGTGGAATCCTGCAGGTCCTCAGTATCAGGAGGTCCTAGGTGTGAGGATCCATACATCCTAGATAAGTTCTCAGAGTCCAGTGGTGTGGAATCCTGCAGGTCCTCAGTATCAGGAGGTCCTAGGTGTGAGGATCCATACATCCTAGATAAGTTCTCAGAGTCCAGTGGTGTGGAATCCTGCAGGTCCTCAGTATCAGGAGGTCCTAGGTGTGAGGATCCATACATCCTAGATAAGTTCTCAGAGTCCAGTGGTGTGGAATCCTGCAGGTCCTCAGTATCAGGAGGTCCTAGGTGTGAGAATCCATACATCCTAGATAAGTTCTCAGAGTCCAGTGGTGTGGAATCCTGCAGGTCCTCAGTATCAGGAGGTCCTAGGTGTGAGGATCCATACATCCTAGATAAGTTCTCAGAGTCCAGTGGTGTGGAATCCTGCAGGTCCTCAGTATCAGGAGGTCCTAGGTGTGAGGATCCATACATCCTAGATAAGTTCTCAGAGTCCAGTGGTGTGGAATCCTGCAGGTCCTCAGTATTAGGCAGTCCTAGATGTGAGGATCCATACATCCTAGATAAGTTCTCAGAGTCCAGCGGAATTGAGTGAATCGTTAGGTCGGGGATCGTAGAGGACAACAATGGCTGTAGACACACAGTTGTTGTCAACAATCAGAGCTCTCAAGTGATGCCTCTATACAATTTAACACAGCTGTCTAGGAAGTGTTAAAGACTCTATTCAGGATGTTTCTCTTTAACCACATAAAACCACATGATTTCATTGTTACTTCTCTGTTGAACCCACACAAAATCATCTTTCATTTTAAATGATAAAATTCAAAATGAATGTATGTGTGATTTAATATGAACAACTGAATAGCAAGTTTTATGTCTTAATAAATTGTTACTTCTTCTCTTTTTTAAACTGAAATTCACAGCACAAATTCCTTGAGTTTTGTCCATGAGTGTATATAAAAATATGAAATCAAAAAGAAATAAATTAAGAAAATGGGGTAAAAGTTACTGATAGCTTGCGCCATCTGTCGGAATAAATATCAACTATTCGTTGATTTTTAATCATATCAGAATTAGCCAAATACCCATTCTTTATTAATCAAGAAAACCTCGGGCTGTTGGCCCTCGTAGTGCAAGCTGTACCTTAACGACAAAAAAAAAAAAAGAAACTGGTCATTTAGGCATCCTGAAAAATCACGGGTTATTTAAAGCCAGAAGTGCGTGAGAAAGCTAAACAATGTGAAATAGAATAGTGTAAAAAAGTAGTAAAAATACTAAAATAAAGTGCAACAAAAAAAAGTCAAGCGATAGGTAAGTAATTATTCACAAATGTTGCCACCACCCCGGCGCCATAATTAAAGTAATGAGCTGTCAGCTAATGAGAGAATATATCAACTTCAAGGTTACAACATCAGATAGGAGGAGAACATCTGAACCAGTACAAGGGATCTCTGTACCACACGGAAGTTATACCAATTGGTACAAATACAACGATGGCGCCTTACATTGGTCTTCACCGCACAACAACATGATGATCTAGGTAAGCTTCATTACAGGCGTCAAATCATTTTTATAGCGATATCATTACCAATCCTTTATTTTTATAAATTTTAAATACCATCTATCTTTAAAATTTGTAACAAATAAATTTACTGGCAATGTGTTTTCTTTGAATAACATCAACAAATATTATCTATACAGACCTTACTGCAATGAAATAAGTTATTGAATGAGAGGTATGTATGTATCTCTACAGACCTATAAGCTTATAGTTCACTAAACATCCCTAAGCTGCCTTCCATAGAAAATACAGGGTATATTCCAAACCAATCCAATACGATAGTTGTATAATTTTTTCTTACAACATATACCTTAGATTATTAAAACATTGGATCAGTAAACATGAGGGCAACCACTTCTCTAATTTACCTTACTTTCTTTTTCATATAACATTTTTGTAAAAACAAAAAAGGTGATGATGATAAATTCAATGAATATTTACACAATCATAAAAAAATTATATTAAACCTTTATATAAACATAAATATTCTAACTAAATTAAACAATGGTAGAGCGGTCTCTAGAGATTAATTTGGCGAAACAGCTGAGAGGGTTCACTACTATTGAGCCAAGCCCTCTCATTCAATAACTCATATCATTGCAGTAAGGTCTGTAGAGATAATATTTGATGACGTTATTTAAAAGAAACACATTGCCAGTAAATGTTTTTGTTGCAAAATCCTTTATAAATGAAATAATCTCTATTTAACGGAAATATATATTTTCTAATATTCCTAAGTATGCGTTGTAAAAGCCATGATAATCATTTTGGGTTGTAGTTGGCGGCTACTTTTTTTATTTATTTATTGCTACAAAAGCACGAAGTCCAAAGGACTATTGTGCTTTGCTAGTATTATTTACATATATATGATTAATTATTTACACGATGGATTAGTGGTGTTTTGTAAATTATTGTACAAATAGCTCTAAAACTTAACAAAGTTCTCATAAGATAGAGTATATACACAAAGAGAATTTGGTAATGTTTCAAAGTATCTACATACAATTTGATTAGTATGTATTATTACTTTTACAGTAAGTGCCCCACATATCTACACATGTAGGGCAGTCAAGATACCTCGAAGGTTCCTGTAAAGATAAGGGAGGAGATGTGCAGAGTATTAGGCTCATAGAATGTTGAGCTCTGGAAACCAAAAGGAATAATACTCTGCCAGTGATCTATTTTGACTTGTATATGACAGATATATTATAAGAGGAAATAAACTAATGCATAGTTAATCTTGCCTCGTCTTGGATAACAACACAGAAAGGGTTGCAACATTTGGGGTGATGAACTAAAATGTATTTTTTAAGTTCATTTTTTTTAACGGGAGATATGCCTATTTTATATATGAATATCCTCCGTCCGCAACTCTATGTTGCATATATAATCTGTATGAATTACTCTATTTAAAATATAATCAATGAAAATAAAGAATTGTTTAGGTGTGTGTTTGCTTTTTCACTGCAGTAAGGACAGTAGAAGTTTGTATTGTGTATAAAAGAAACATACGTGCTTTTAAATCCTTTCATTTTATATATTTCCACAATATATGACCTCTACTCGAATGGAACTTTGCTCGAATATAGGTTTAAGTCTGGAACGAGTTACTGTCATAGCTTCGACTTCAAAATTTGAAATTCGTCAAATAACAGATTGTTATATATTTGGCCATAAAATTCTATGATCATAATAAACTGAATATTGACCATTGACTGTAAATAATAACTTATCATCATCTTGTTTACATTCATTCATTACTGCATATCAAAAATTGTAATTATTTTTATATAAGCCTAAAAATTAAACTTAATAAAACCAAATACATCACACAAGTTAATTTGCATAATCCTTTTATCCCGCATACCTTTCATAAAGGAATTTCATTTAATGAAACTTTGGGACACACTATATATAGAGAACGTTTGGTAGTAGTAAATATCATGGTTTAAATACTGTAATATGCAAATTAACCCGAATATAGGGTAATTTAATTATCACAGGTTTTCCGATATCGACAAATTGCGGCGTTTTATGCTTTTTTTAACAGGGTAATTTGCATATTCCGTTTATCTCGCCTAGATTTCCACAATATTTGTCTTATCCGGATTCAAAATTTTCAAGATGTATCGAGAGGAAGTTTTCTTGAAGAAGTCAGTGTCATAATTTCAACCCTTGACTGTGCTCTCTCTCTCGTTAGTCAAATACTAATTTACATATTATGGGGGACAGAAAATGATCATGATGATAATGCTAATAATCGGAATGACTTTACTCTCTATCTTTATAATAAATAATAATGATAATATATTTTATATTAAAACATAAAGGTTGGTCGAACATTCACAAAGCATAACTCACACCCGAAGACGAATTATTCGCCAAATATTGATATATTTCCAAAAAACTTATATATCGCGTTTCCCTAAAAAAAAAAAAAAAAGAAAACGAACGACAATGCTACAAAAAGTTCGTCTGCTTTATAAATATTTTTTTAATGAAAGTAGATCGAATATTATATTTAAGAACATTTGTGGTTTTTTACATAAGATAGATAAGAAAAGAGCTATTATAAATGCAAACGATATCATAAATAATTAATAATCTCTTACAATTGCGCAAATACAGTTGGTCAAAGAAAAATAAACACAAATTTATCTGTGAAAGAAAAAAAAAATCAATAAATATCATTTTTTTTTCTATTGCTAAAGTCGACATTCAGCTCTATCAAAGAGAGGAATTGCCACGTAAGGTTTTTTTAGTTAGATAAAACTGCGCCAAGTTATTTTATTTTGTTAGGAGAACTCTACATTTTTTATATATATAAGACCTTTTTTGCATCGCGACAACTAAACGAAATTTTCATATTAAGTTCCAAAAAAATAGGGTTCTCTGAAAATGCCAACAAAACTTAAAAAATAATAAAATAGAACATATGAAAATGAAAGGAAAAATATACTTAATCAGATAGTAAAATTAAGGGATAAAAATTACCTTCCTATCGTGCAATTTAAAATTGCTTGTTGGATGGCACCATTGTTGGAATATTCAATTTTATAAAAATAAATATATATATATATATTCTGTGAGATTGGATATGATGATAACCTAATAAAAGTTGTTGTTGTTAAAAAGTGACGAACAAAACTTGATTAAAGAATATATATAGCCACTATTATCTTTGTATTTGTTGTGTTTTCTTATTGTAATGTATGTATAATAAATAATACATTTAAAGAGAAGTCTGTCAATCATCAAAAAACAGCAGCCATCTATCGGAATAAATATAAAATAAAAGTGTTTTTTTTTTAATTCAAGAATATTGGCCAAAATATTTTTATTGATTGAAAAAAAAACTACTTATAGGTGGTTGGCTTTTTACAATATATCAAGAATAAGATTCGGTGAATATATATTTATTAAATACAATATAATGCGGCTTATGATTGTAGTACGATGTTAGACAAATTTTACCGCAAATGTTTATTTTTAAACGAAAAATCGTAATTTATTTTAAGGAGAAATAACGACTATTCCTATCCTTAGGGATGAAGTATGAAAGGATGAATTGTGAAGAGTAATGATGAACGGAAAAATAAAAGTGTCCAGGGATGGGAATTTTTTACTGGATATATTATTTTAAAAATACAAAGGTTCGTTTGGTTTTTATTCTATTGTCTTATGATTCACATTTCTACAGAAAGGAAGTTGTGACTTTTAGCATGTATATCGGGATTCAGACAATAACTCTGAAAGATATTTGATACGCAGTGATCTTTATTGAAGACATACGAGATATATAATAAAGTGTGAACAAAAAAAGACGACCGGTGATATCAAAGACTTTCGAGTTTCCATCAGGAGAGACGGGTAAGACCTGAAGATGACATGAAAAAATGAAGAAGCATCCAGCGTGATTTCAACATATTGATCTCACCGAGGAAGAAATGCCATTACAAATGTCTGAAAATTTGGAATATACGAGGCTGAGATAAAAATTCTATAGATGACTTACCCCTAGTTTTTTTTTTTTTTCAAAATGTACACTCATGGACAAAACTTAAGAAAGTTTCATATTTTGATGTCGACGGTCGTCTATTTTCTTAAAGGAGACAGAGGCAATTTTGTTCTCGTGTGTCATAAATAAAGGTCACTGTGTATCAAATATATTTCAGAGTTATTGTCTGAATTCCAATATACATGCTAAAAGGTACAACCTCCTATCCATGAGTGTGCATATCTCATTCTCCAAAAGAGCTTCAATTTATTTAACTACAGCTTGAGAAAAGAACAAGACATTAAAGCTCCCAATATATATATATATTTATATATATACAGTAGAACCTCCCTGTAAAGGACACCTAATTACAAAGCCAAAGTGTCCTTTAGGGAGAAGTGTCCTCTTACCAGAGAGTTGCTAAATAGTAAAAATGGTAATTTTTCAAATGAAAACTGTCCTTTGTAGAGAGGTGTCCGCTAAAGGGAGGTTCTACTGTATATTTAAAAACGTTTCTGTAAAAAATAGGGTGATATATATATATGAGATATGATCCTGTCGACTCTTCTGTGATATGATCCTGTCGACTTTCAGTGTGGCATTATGATAATAATGTGGGGGGAGAGAAATAAGGAAACAACAAGTTTGGAAGATGGGACCCAGCAAACCGAGAGAGAGAGGGAGCGCTAGCGGCTGCCACTGCGGAACGACCGTTTGTTCGCCAACCACCCCCCAACTGTCCAAAAATAGGTCCTGAGGGTTCCAAGAAAAGCCCCCTCCGGCATGTGGCCAGTGGTTCAAAATGGCCGTAACTTAGTTGCCTTCTATCGACGTCTCTCTCTCGTTGACTGTAGGTTTACTTTATTATTCCTGGAAGAGCATATATTATGACATATATATAATTTTCACCAAAATATAGAAATGTTGAAGAGTTCAATTTATAAAGAAAAGAACAGAACATAGAGACCGACAGGTATACTCCGAAGTTCAAAGTCCCCAGCACATCTAACGTGGGACGTGCGTGTTGACGGACCCCATCCCCGCGGAAGTGGAGTGAAAGGCCAGTCACATCTGGTCCACACCAGGCATCCTTCCTTCAACCTTGTCTGAATGGGACAACTGGGGCATGACGTTTCAACACTTCTTTCAAATTGTCACAACTCCCGTAAAAATAGACATCTATATAGGGTACATATATTTCAAACATGTTTCTATATATTTATATATATATATATAAGTTGTAATATATTTATCTTAATATCATATATGCATAGTTTAAAATTCTATATACAGTTACGAGCGTCATGCGTGGCCTCTGTCACGGTTTGCTTTTTTTTTTTGGAATGGCGCCCTCCTATTGGTCGGCTACGATCACGCCACCTTTGCCCCCCCCCCCCCCCCCCATCATGCCCCCTCCCCCCATTTCTGTAACCAACAACAACAACAACAACAAAAGCCTTTATTTAGGGCATGCCCCATACAGGATTTCTGTAACCATTGTGTTGGAGCGGGTCGCTCCGTAAATAAACGCATATATTAGTTAATAACCAAATGGTAATCCTCTCTTTCTTTTTTCCCAGTAAGAGACGCCTACGGAAGCCAACAGTACATAGACAGATAAAGCACATAGGCTATAGTTATTAACTAAAATATGCATTTATTTAAGGCGCCAATTTATAATTGTAACAAATAGTATTTGAATAAAAACATTCAATCGGGTAAAACACGGGCGTTGTCCGGGTCATTCGGCTAGTATGTAAATAATAATGAACATTTGTATAAATATATATCCTACACGTTTAGTTAGTTAGTGGGTTTCTCTCTCTCCCAAGGACGGATAAGTCCGAAAGTTTGAGAAAATAAAAAAGTTGTACAAGAAACTTTGCCCTGGAATATATATTTTAAAACATCTATAAACTATCGCCTGTTCTCTAGAGAACGTCTCTGTTCCCTTACAGCTTCCAGTCAATAAAAGAATCACAACATCAGTATCAGTAAACTCGGAAATCTCACTTAAAGTCCGTTGTTTCGGACTAAGGTCTTTTTCAGTAGAGAGAAATTGTGATAACACAAGGTGGTCCAACAAGACAAATCTTCAATATCATATATTACCATGCTATCTGTATAAAATGATTATCTTTCAAGCCTGTAAGGTTCCTAATATATATTATCGTTTCTCTTTTTATTTCGATTACTTTTTCTTGTATAATATGTTTATAACTGTTTCTGTTTAAAAAAAATGTAAATCGACGCAATTATCCCTAGCCGAGATATCGCGTTTTGTGTGTTGAAATAAATAAATAAATCTGTATAAAAGAATAGAAACTATATATATTTATAGAAACTATTTATATATTTTTTATTTATTTTTACAAATAACTTTTATTTTCGATAGAAAATATTGGAAGGGCGTAGGTCAACAGTGGGTGAACCCTCACAGCGTTTTCTCTATTTTAATCTACCGCTCTTAATATTGTATTTAAAATACAATATAACGCGGCTGATGATTGTAAAACGAAAATTGCAATTATACCGCGAATGTTTCTTTTAAACAAAAATCGAAATCTATTTTAAAGAGAAATAACGATTATTTCTAACTTTAAGGATGAAGTATGATAGGATGATGTATTGTGTGATTTTTCTTATTTAGCCAGAAATTTGGAGCAAATCTTGGTAATATATTGTGGCGAAGAAATAATTTATTATTTAATTCAATTATTCAATGAAAATATTTTGGAACAGATTTAAAATTTTATATTTATAAAATCATCATTTAGTTGCCTAGCTTGTTTGCTCGATATTCTCTAGCTGTAGATAGTGGGGATTGAGTTGTTGATATTTGTCGACTAGTCGTGCTGACGTCATCAATAAATATGCTTACATATCAAAATATTCCAAGACTAATTTTCGACGCTACAATATACACTGGTCCGCAAAATTGAAGGAACAACACATGTTTAAGAAAAAGAAAGGTTATAGTAAGGGATATATAACAAGTTTTGGTATATTCAAAAGCTTCCATGAATTAAGACAGTGTGTAAAACAGAAAAACAAATAAAGTTGTTCCCAATATGCAAAATACCGCCATCTACGTTGACTCCGCCTCCAGCACGTGTCCGAGTCTTTCTCAAAGCGTCCTAATTTTACGCTCCACTAGATTTTTATTGAACCTTTTTGTTTTTTAAAGTTTTCATGGCTTATAGGCAACATTTATCACAAGAAAAAAATGGCAAGCTATTGGAAGGATGGAAGCAGGCCAATCACAGGCAGAAGTAGCAAGATAGCTTGGAGTGACAAGAAACGTTGTCTCAAGGCTTTGGAAAAAATTTCAAACGACAGCTAATGTTGCCAGAACACCCGGACAAGGACGGCCAAGGGTCACAACGTTAAATCAAGACCGTTATTTGAGTCTCCTTGTGCGTCGCAATAGAAGAATGACGGAATCGCAACTACGAAGTGACCTCAATGCAGCTACAGGAGTCTTAGTATCAACTGATACAATACGCAGAACGCTTCACAAGAAGGGCCTCTATGCTCGACGACCCTTAATTTGTGTGCCTTTGACACCACCTCAAAAGAGAGCAAGGAAACTTTGGTGCAGACAACATTTCGCCTGGAATCCAGATGAATGGAGGCGTGTAATGTTCACTGATGAGTCCAGATTCTCTCTAAACAGCGATTCTCGTCGTGCCTTTGTCTGGAGAGAGGTAGGAACCAGAAATAATCCCCGGAATATTGTTGAAAGGGATCCCTACAGAAGCCAAGGTTTTATGGTCTGGGTTGGAATCTTCTTGGGCGGTCGCACAGCACTCCATATTTTTCGGCAAGGAACCCTGACTGGACAGAGGTATCGGGACGAGATCTTGGCAGCATATGTGATGCCTCAAGCATTGGAAATGGGAGAAAACTTTCTTCTAATGGATGATAATTCCCGTATATAAAGGGCTGGTGTGGTCGACACTTTTCTCCAAAACCATGAAATTGCTCGGATGAATTGGCCAGCTCGATCCCCAGACCTAAATCTCATTGAGCATGTATGGGACAACCTAGGACGTCGGATCTCATCCCTCCAACCCCCTCCTAGAAACACTCATGAGCTAGAAACAGCCTTAACACAAGAGCGGGCGTTGATTCCACAGGAGCTGATAAACTCCCTAATTCTTAGTAGGGGTCACCGATGTAGAGCCTGTCTATCAGTTAAAGGCGATCACACCCCATATTAACAACAATATCCAAGAAATATATGCACTGACTGCAAGATGATCATTGCTTGACCGGCTAATTTGCATAAAATACGTGTTAGAATTCTTTGATTTCGGGCATTCTAATCAATAATGGAATAATAAATTTGTGTATAAAATTTCATTGATAAATGTTCAAAAAAAATTGAGATAAATGAAAAAAAAAATGTTGTTCCTTTAATTTTGCGGACCAGTGTATATATAAGGAAAATTATGGTATAAATTATCTAAACTGGCGAAACCTATGTGAATTTCACTATTGATGAGTCAGGCCCTTCCAATATTTTCTTTCTCGTCGCAGTAAAGATAACATAAAATTGTTTTATTTGAAAAATAAAGAAAAAATGCCGTTAAATTGGCTATATAGATGATGAGTTATATTTGATGTAATTTTGTTCCAAATTTCTGGCTTCTACTCAAATTCTGAACCAAAACTTGTGACAAGGATAAAAAAAAGAGAACGATCGAAAAGTTATGAACTAAAATAAAGAAGTGATGTTTGGTTGATCCTTTCTTTATCCAAACTTTCCATTCTACAAGAAATAATTACTTAATAATCTACCAAAAGAGGCACCTATCCCTTTTAAAAAAATCGTGTTTTTTTATATAGTTTCATTTCTGGAATAATTTTGCGATATCAAACAATTATTTTCAAAAATAAAAAAAATAAAAAAAACCTACTAATAGAAACTGAGAAAAGAGTTAATTATTAAACAGTTTGATTATAAGTAATGTTTTTAATTTGCATTTCTCTCTCTTAATATGAGGGACTTCTGTAGCATACAAAAGATTTTATTTACATATACCGATTGCATATCTATAATACAATTGATCTCAACGCTATTATATTCTTTTAAATGATTACATAATTTACATTCAATGAATTAATTTTAAAAACATTTGACCAGGAAGTTAATGCCATGTAATCAAAGATCGTGATTGTAGCAATGACCTAATTACAAGATGACGACAATTGAGATAACCAATCAGCGCGTAACAATTCGCTAGCAGCCAATCAATCACTTTCAATTAATAACCAAAATATCATAATACGACGCAGAAGATTAAAGGTTGCGAACGTGGAGATCCAAGCATGCTAAATCGATGATCCATCATGAAATATCGCAGAAGACAATAGCGATATTAAATTCCCATTCTTCAACTTCCTTGTTCACCTTGCGCGCGCAATGTTTTTAAAGTATCGTTTGGTTAGGAAATTCCCATGAGTATAGCCCTTGAGAGTCGGAGAGCTCAAGCTCTATCTAGCTTACCTTGAATATTTTACATTTTATATGCAAATGTTTTAATGCATTTTTAAATCTCAGATGTTTATAAATCTACACAGAGTGTTGTGTCCAATTCGTAATGATTAACGATTCAGAATACATTTTAAATTATGATGTCAGAGTTCTTTATAGAAATTTTTTCTTTAGTAAGAGCACCGTTATGGAGAGTTTTTGGTTAGAAAAGACACTGTAATAGAGAATTATTCAAGTGAAATATCAATAAAATATTGCCATGTGGAAAATTAGGGAAGACCACAACTTCGGGATCAGACAACAATTTATTTCAGGCAAGAACAAACTATGAAGGATAAAGAAAAGATAAGCAAAAAAGAGAAGTGTACAGAGTATAGCAAAATATAAACATAAAAAATAATACTCTGAGAATAAAATAGCAAATACTTTGTTACAATATGTCCCCCACCTCCTTATCGAGAGGTTGGATTAAATCGTAGAGAGCAAGAAACGTACAAGTGGTAAAGAGTTCGTTATGTAGGGGTTAAAAACATGTCCTGATACAGCCAACTACGGTGTGTGTGTGATACGGTAAATAAAATATTAAGACAACGATACAATCTCCCAATTCCCTATAAAAGAAGAAGTAAACAAGTCAGGGAGAAGATCTTCTTTATATAACAGGATGATCGTACAAGACTCTCAAGGTACATGAATATAACCCTACCGCAACTTTATGTTGTGCAAACATATATATATATACAGGGTGTACCAGGTATATTGAGACTAACTTTGACAGTCCATAAAACAAAAACTACTTGAGATTAAAAACTTGTTTTTTTTTCATTACGTAGCCATATTCATGTAAAATGCAACAGTAAATGCAACAGTGTAGTGATGAAGAGTAACCGAGAATTTGAAAATCGAGCTGCCATCATCGTTGCTCTGCGCGCCGGAAGGAGCCCCAAAGAGATAGTGGATTTTCTTAAGTTGCCCAAAACCACTATTTATCGTGTCAAGAAGCAGTTTGATGAGGCCGACAGTAACAAAGAGGGGATAGCTACAAGGAAAAAGCACTCGCGTCGATCGGACAGGGTAAGAGGCGAAGAATTTGTCAGAAATGTCAAGGAGAAGATTGATGGAAACCCTGGGAAGAGCATGAGGGCCATAGCCAAGGAAATGGACGTTGGCTCTATGACAATTGTCAGAACTATCCATGAGGACCTTGGTCTCAAGTCTTATGCCCTTCGGAAAGGTCAGTTGCTGACTGAGAATATGAAGAATAACAGAAAAGGAAAGGCTGCTGCCCTCCTCAACAACCTGAAACACGACTCTTTTGGCATGCTAAGGTTCTTCTCTGACGAAAAGAACTTTGACGTGGACCAAATGGTAAATCCCAGGAATGATCGCTGGATCTGTAAAGACCCCTCAGAGATACCTGTCGTGATGCACACGAAATTTCCTGCCTCCGTAATGGTCCTTGGCGTTATCAGCAGTGAAGGTGATGTCATGCCTCCCCATTTCTTTGAGAAGGGCCTTAGGATGAACGCTGACACCTACATCAATGTTCTGGAGACCGTTGTAAAGCCTTGGATGGACATGGTGGCCGCAGGAAGGAAGTATGTCTTCCAACAGGACTCAGCTCCAGCCCATAAGGCAAAAAAGACACAATCGTGGCTGACACTTAACGTCCCTAGTCACTGGGGTCCTGATATTTGGCCCCCTAATTCTCCAGATTGCAATCCCCTCGACTACTATGTATGGGGCGTTGTTGAGAGAGATGTCAACAAAGCTCCTCATACCACCATCCAGTCTGTCAAGAAAGCAGTTCACACGGTGATGACCCAAATGGACAAGGTCATCGTCGCCAAGGCCTGTGCTTCATTCCGCACTCGCCTCGAGACTGTTGTAGCTAAAAATGGAAACTACATTGAATAAATAAAAACTATATCCTTTTATCTACTACTGTGTCAAATTTCATTCGGATATTTTAATTTTTACTTGTAAAAAATTTCAGTTAAAATACCATTGTTGAAATTCCCAATTTACCTGGTACACCCTGTATATATTAACACGAACAATAACACGCCATCTATACATATAAAATGAAAGGATTTAAAGGCACGAATGTTTCTTTTATACATAATACAAACTTCTACTGTCCTTACTGCGATGAAAAAATATATTGGGAGGGCTTGGCTCATCAGTCGCGCTGGGAGGATTCACCACTGATGAGCCAAGCCCTCCCAATATATTTTTTCATCGCAGTAAGAGCAGTAGAAGTTTGTATTATGTATAAAAGAAACATTCGTGCTTTTAAATCCTTTCATTTTATATGTATATTACAAAAATTTCCAAAAATAGCTAGCAAATGGTACTTGATATAAATGATTCCAATTCTGACAGCGTGAGTTGACAAAGGGGACCACGTCCTATGGACCCAACAACCCCACCAAACAGACTCCGTCTATCAGATAGCTAGCTCCACAATGGACACCTGCCTCTCTAACGAGGTCTTGGACACATTGTCATCATAATGATTTCTTCTATTTTTGGACACTGATTCTTACCTCACTAACTTCCTCACACACATTCCGTTTTAAAGATTCATTTCGATTTAAACATATCCTCGAATTTCTATTTTGCATATGCGACTGGGTGTAAATTTTCCTGTAATGAAAATTTTCAAAATATAATAATTTCTTTCTGTTCTTTCTATGATGGCATAAGTATTGGAAGAGCCTGGCTCATCAGTGGTGAACCCTCATAGCAGTTTCGCCAGTTTAATCTATTTTTTTAAATTTTAATATTGTATTGGCTTATCTCCTTATATATCCGACAGTGTAAAGTAAACCCTGGTTGAGATATTTAGGTAGACTATGGAAATAAGGTTTTAGCACAGTAGGAATAAATATAAACATGAACTTGTTGATAGTATAATCCCTTCGTTAAAATTATAAATAAATACAAAGATGTTTAGGCATTGAGCAGTGCTCTTCTGCAAACATTTATTACACAGGCCGATATTTTCTTAGTTTTGATAAATATGTGATTATTAAATTTTAATACTATTTATATAAAGTACACTCATGGACAAAACTTAAGGAAGTCGTACCTTTTAGCATGTATATCGGGGCAATAACGAATTATCCCTGAAAAACAAAATATACAAATACGTACAAAGAGTTAAAAGATAATAATATGGATTCACATTGACAATAATATATAACACCAAACATATCATTTAATAAATGAATATACATAATTATTATTTAAAAAGAGATTAAAAAAAAACTAAATTATAAAGATGTTTTTCTGGGAATCGATTAGTGTGGGGTTAAACCATGACGAAGAGGAGCGCTCAAGTATAAATCACAGAGTCAGGAAGCGGAGAGCATTGTTTCAAGCCAGCTGGGGTATGTACCACCCGTGCATATAATTGCCGCCACTATTGTACTGGATACAATACATACATGCAACAATAGCATCGTTATCCACCTGATTAAAATCTGCCAGGGAATGGTCCCCAAAATGACCGGAGTTACCTTAAAAATTGAAACCTTCGCTCTGGTGAGTTTCCATTAGAAATAGGTTAGTTATGACATGGGTGTGAACCTTCACAACACAAAGACGTATTGTTATTTCTCCCATGTACATGTGGCCATGATTATCATGGTGGAGAGAGTTTAACGAATGGTTATACACCATTAGACCTATATACCTTGTCTGGAGGAAAACTCTCTCAAAGTGGGGAAGTACCCCTTGCTGAAGACATTTGTACATATATAACTTTAACACAAAGCAATAACGCGCCATCTATACATATAAAATAAAAGGATTTAAAAGCGCGAATGTTTCTTTTATACATAAAACGAACTTCTACTGTCCTTACCTAATGACCTAATGACCTTGTCTTTATAGTTTGCTGAAGAGCATTGCTCGAAGCAAATATTTGAATATAATTCTACTGTCCTATAAGCTTATGGCCATAGTTTACTTGAAAACCATTTCTAAGATTCCATCCTTCAGTGTAGCATATAAAAGCAGAATGATCCAATACAATATTAGAGCTCTGAGAAGCGGTCTGGTGGATTAAATTGGCGAAACCGCTGGGAGGGTTCACCACTGATGAGCCAAGCCCTCCCAATATATTTTTCATCGCAGTAAGGACAGTAGAAGTTCGTTTTATGTATAAAAGAAACATTCGCGCTTTTAAATCCTTTTATTTTATATATATAACTTTAAATAAAAAGGCATATATTGGATCAAAATATCATTTATTTTACCAATATTTCAGTTGGCTGAACGCCAACCTTTATCAAGGTATTATAACATTTTAAAGTGTGTCAACAACAAACTCAGCGACACAACACAATGTTGTTGACACACATTAAAATGTTATAACACCTTGATAAAGGTTGGCGTTCAGCCAACTGAAATATTGGTAAAAATAAATGATATTTTGATCCAATATATGCCTTTTTATTTAAATATTTATTTATGGATAGCTCTATTTTCAAAACATATACAACTATTTCCCTACATTTTATCTACCCTTTATTCACATCTTTATAATATATTATCATTTATATTTGATCTTAATTTTTCTTTCTGTAACAAATGATTAGAAGACTCAATAAAATTGTCAATTGTCTATACACCTGTGGTTTTTCCACTTACCTTCCAAATCCATATGGCGTTAATCGGATAATAACTTCATCCATCTTTAGAAACAATTTCCATGACAACTGACTTCTACATATGGATATATTTATATGTAATTGTACTAAAAGCTTATGTCTATAGTTTACTTGAATACCATTTCTGAGAATCCACTCTTCAGTTTAGCATATATAAGCAGAATAGTTAAATACAGTATTAGAGCTCTAAGAGAAGCAGTCTGGTAGATTAAATTGGTGAAACCGATAGGAGGGTTCACCACTGATGAGTCAAGCTCTCTCAATATAAAAGTCGGTGGACGAGTGGGTAACACCCTCGATTCCCGACAGCCATGAACCGGGATTGAATCCCACGTTAACATTTTGTTTAATACGTGAATAACCTTCACATTTATTGTTGTAAATATCATAAACTAAGGCTGTTCTTGTTGAGCGGTACCTAATAAAGTGATTTTGGAACCGAAGCTCTCTCAATATTTTATAATCGCAGTAAAGACAGTAGGAGTTTGTTTTATGTGTAAAAAGAAGAAATTATCGTTCTTTAATGCTTCCATTTCTTATACCAGGATGAAGACTTACCCCAGTCTCTACTCGGCCCCCTACTGACTTAGCCGCTCATGGATAGTCGTCATGTGGGGGGAGACTCCAGGTTTTGTCTTCTTAGGAGATAGGACCTTATAGTGTATGGTATTTGCCAAAACCCTCCAGTAGGAGGCACAAATGTTAAAATCTAGAGAAGGAAGAGGAACAATTAATACAAATAATATGTAACATATGTAAATATTATACATTAAGGCGCCATCTGTTATATGAAATTAACGGAAGTACCCGGCTTCGCCCGGGTTTTACCCGAGTGAAAGTTTGCCTAACGAAAATATTCGATAAAAATAATTTTCGAGCAAACATCCACTCTCTACTGAATCGTTTCTTATAAAAATATATATAAATATATGTGGCAATATCGTTGCGGGGTTTCTTGTTGTTGGATGCGAATGGTGAGATTTGGTTGAAGCGCAGCCGTTTGAGTGGAAGTTGCAGCATACAGTTAGGAATAATCAGGACACGTGATTGAGTTTGAAAATAAAAGGCAACTGGGTTGGAGGGAAGAAAGCTTGAGAAGAGTTGAGCGATTTGACTTATTAATTAGTTGATCACATGGCGATGATGGGATTTAGATGAAATGAGCGGAGAGAGAGAGAGAGATCTCTAGAGTAGATGTTACCTTGTTGGAAGCGAAGGAGCAACTGACAATTCTTGTTTTTCGATTTAACACAAAGACTCAGTTTCTCTCTGATTGGTCGAGAGATGTCACATGATCTTTTCCTATTGGTTGACCTACTTAAGGTGCTGTCTTCTGATTGGTCGAGAGATGTCACATGATCTTTTCCTATTGGTTGACCTACTTAAGGTGCTGTCTTCTGATTGGCCCGCGGCTCTCCTTGATGAAAGATATGGCCTGCCTGACAGGAAGTGTCGAGTGCTATTTCCACTTTATTTACTTCCGCGTTATCAAAATACGTCCTGCTTTGTCAGGAAGTATTGAGTGCTAGCTTTAACATTTATAACTTCTGGTCACTAGATACGTCCTGTTTTTCCAGGAAGTGTCGGTTTAAACTTAGCTCGCAGGGACCCGGGGTCAGAAGGTTAACTGCGTCGTTATTAATAAATATGTTCTCCTCTAGATTTACTTCCTATGTCTTTTGTTACTTTCTTTCCTCCAGTTACCTTATTCTTTTATTAAATCTTTGAAAATCATACATGGTACATACATAGTGGGTCGGGGTTGCATTTAATTATATACAAATTATGACAGATGCGCCCCCTACATGTGAAGAATTCAAGAAGGGGTTAGCCTGAGAGAATTCTGTAAAGTGAAAAATAATTTTGTGGGAAAATTAGTTGTGGGTATTGAGTCTATATACAAGCATTGGTGGTGATATAATAAGTAAAATAGAATGGTGTTGATGATATAGGTTGAGTATAATTAATAGAAATCAAAAATTTTTTAATTGTAAGAAATCAATGAATGTTATGGTACATAGTGGGCAAAAAAAAGGAAAATGCGCCTAAACGAATTCTACTCGAGTTAAGAAATGAATTCGAGGGAGTTCTATTAAGGCTTTTGAAATCAAAATAAAATAATATAAAATAGTTGAATGAAATCAAAATTGAATGTGTTTGGTTGAAAAAGAAAAATTGTTTTGTTGCATGGTAATAAGGGAAAATGCCTAGTTACTTTTTTTGCTCGAATTTCGGAAAGGAATTCGAGGGAATTTCATAAGGTCTTTTGAAATCAAAATAAAATAAAATAAAAGTTTTTTGAGCGAAATCAAAGTTGAGTGCTTGGTTGAATGGTGAAAAAAAAAAGGAAAAATGCCTAACCATATTCTAGCTCGAGATTGGGAATGGAAACCGAGGGAATTTTATTAGGGCTTGTGAGAAATCAAAATAAAAATAAAAATAAAATTTCATAAGGTATTTTGAAATCAAATAAAAATAAAATAAAATGTTTTTGAGCGAAATCAAAGTTGAGTGCTTGGTTGAATGGTGAGAGAAAAAAAAAAGGAAAAATGCCTAACCATTATTCTAGCTCGAGATTGGGAATGGAAACCGAGGGAATTTTATTAGGGCTTGTGAGAAATCAAAATAAAAATAAAAATAAAATTTCATAAGGTATTTTGAAATCAAATAAAAATAAAAGTGGTTGAGCGAAATCAATGTTGAGTGTTTGGAAAAAAAAAATGAAAAATAAAAAGGTTTCAACAACAAAGGGTGATTTAATGTTTTTAGTTTAATCGAAAGCCAGTGAGTTTTCGTTGATAATTGAGTTGTGGCAGTATAAGCTAAGTGGTAAATAGAATGATAATTGATAAATAAAAATGATAATATAAACTAATTGGAAAAAAAATGATAATTAATGATTAAAAGTGGTAATAAGTTGAATAAATTGATAAATTGATTAAATATTTAAATTTTAATTGAGAGAAAATAATGAAAATGATTGATATGAAAAATAAGGTGTATTGGTTGGAACCCTTTGGTATCTACATGCCCTGATCTACATGTATTGGTTACTCCATTTTGCCCTATAAATGTTTTACTTGCTCAATTATGCCCTATAAATTTTTTGTCTCATCTGTAGCGACACTTAGGTGAAAAACGTGATTCTAGCCCTCAAGTGCGTTTATGCTGTGTGTACAGGAGACATGGAAATCTATATAACCTTTATGTGTAATTTTTTGTCTTTGTGTGTGTGTTGTGAAAAAATGTTAGAAGTCTGTTGTGTAAGAAATGTGTGAGCTAGTTCTATGTGTTGTCTCGTGGATGTGGAATTGGGTGGTAAAAATCGATATGTAGACTCGAACTGGAATCAAAAATCGGTGGCATAGCGAGGTTCCCAGTTGACCTCAATAGGGGATCTTCTCATTGTAATTAGAGATACGGAAGTGGGGTGTGTCGGGCAAATGAGAGGGAATGAAATTGGAGATCGGACGAAGGCGCTCCGCTTTGTTTACAGAGGCCGAATTTATCGCCGCGGACTACACTTCCTGCCGTGGTGTTTCAAAATTCTCATTTCCTGCCGTCTATTTATTTTGGGGTGTGGCTCGGGGCTTGTTTTTGGAGTACGACTTCTCCGACATTGTTTGGTCATCTTTTCAGTTACTGCTATCTCTTCGGAGTTTATTTAGATTTTCTGCGAAGATGGTTCCTAAAATTATGAGAAGTTTTATAAATGTTTGTCCACAATGAAAAACTGCTTGTCCACAATGAAAGACTGCTTGTCCAAAATTAAAAACTGCTTGTCCTAAATTAAAAACTACCTCTTGTAGTTCGAAGATTTTCTGAGCGGGCATGGCATAGATAAACAGGTAATTAATGAATAAAATTGGGATACAGTTGTACGGTAGAACTAATAAACAAAGGATAAAAATCAGATGAAAGATAGGATATTGCCCCATGTTCGTCCATATTTTTGTAACTGGGGACTCTGAAATATTTGCTTGAACCTTATTAATTGTAGAATTTGAATGATTGGTAGGTTCGCAGTTCTCCTGTTTGATATCTTTAGGGAGTGGTGTGATATGATTGAGCTGGTTGTCAGGTTTACAGTTCTCCTGTTTGATCGTCAATGGTTTTATTAGAGATATGTCGGCGGTAATTGGTTTAGGTTGAGATGTGTGATCGTTTCTCTGACGTGGATGTGGTAGTTTTGGCATTGTTTGTGTTGTGTGTACGCTGTGCTTTATGTACGAATTCTGTTTTGCTTTGGTGCCTGTGTCGGTATTTTTACGTGAAGGTTGGTTGTATTCATCGATTCTTCTAGCGAATCGGCAGGTGGGGCAGGTTTTTACCTGTTTTGCGATGTCTTGTGTCATGTTCTGCCAATAATATTGTGATGAGATGAGCCTCGTCATCTTGGAGATGTTTGGATGGTGGTGTTGAGTGTGTACGGACTTAAGAAGTCTGGTTGTAAGTGAACTTGGGACTATAGTTTTAAGTACTCCTTTTCGGGAGACGGTGCGCAGTTTATTGTGATCCATAGTCACGCGAGATTTTCTCGGTGGAGAAGACTGTTGGCTCTGTATGAGTGGCGCATCTAGAAAGCCACAAAATGGGATACGAGTTCCAACGCCCGTTTCATATTGTTGTACTCCATTTATGCTACGGACCTCATATTCGTATCTTGACAATCTTAACCTCCATCGAAACAATCTGCCTGACGGAGCTTTGATCTCTTTCAACCACTGCAATGCGGGATGGTCAGAAAATATTGTAAACTTTCTGCCATTTAGACAGGTGCGGAAATTATCCACACTTTCCACAATGGCTAGGCATTGTAGTTCCAAGTCTGAATAATTTCGCTCGTGACTACGCAGAGATCGGCTGAAATGTTGAACGGTGTATGTCTTCCCATCAGGGTAGACTTGTTTAAGAATGCCTGTAATGCTGAATGTTGAGGTGTTACAGTACACCTGGCATGGTAGACCTTCCTGGTAAAGGTGTAATGTGGGGTGTGTGGTAAGGTTTTCTTTCAGGTTAGTGAACACTTTCTGGCATTCGTCATCCCAAACCCACATGACATCTCTTTTTAGAAGGTTGACAAGTGGCGTCCGCAAGCGGGCGTGGTCTGGAATGAACTCTTTATAGACGTTCACAGCTTTTAGGAAAGATCGTAATGTTTTTCGATTGTGTGGTTGTTTGGTGGCGTGAATTTTTTTCTATGTTTTGTGTAGACGGGGTGATTGTATTATTCTTAACGGTTGTGCATGCGCTTGTTTGTCGTTGTCGTCTGTTGGCGTGAGTGTCGCGCTTGTTGGGCGGGTTGTGCGTGTTTGTTGCGTGATGGCGTATGGGTGTGTGTATGGATTTTGTGTGGTAAGTGGGTGAGTTGTGTTGGTGTACTGACACTTTTTTGGGTATTATTGGAATTGTAGGTTGAAGCCGTGGTGGCTTTATATGTTGTGGGCATATAGTACTGGTAATTGGGTTGAGTGAAAAGTTGTGTGGTGTGAGGTTAGAATGGTGGCATGTAAATATTTGGGGTTTGGGCAATGAATGCAGGCAAGGGTTTCCATGTGTGAAAGCTTTGGGTGCTGTGCGAGTCCTTTGGGACAGGTTTTGGCCTAGCCCGTGCTTGCATTCATTTGACACATGTTTAAAGTGGTAGATAGTATTAGACAATGGGACGCCAAGTTGGAAAATAGTGCCGCGATTATAATTTAGTTTTAATTTATACTGATAAAGGGTTTTTAAGGTAAGAACTCCAAATGGCAAGGATGTATTTACCACGTGGAAGTTCTCTCTACGGGTTATTTGGCCTATTGTCAGAGGGAAAGTTAAATGTCCTATTATTTTCGTAAAGCTATTTAGGGTGGATAGATCAAGGGAAGGTTTTTTAATACTTAAGTTGGGAAGTTGTGCTTTTAATCTATTGTATAAATGATACGGCAATATGTTCGAACCTGCGTCTGGTTCAATTAGAAAGGTACATGGTAGGTCCTGGGTCAGATACAAGTCCAAAGTCAATTTGATGGTGTCATTGGGTGGATTGCCTACCTTAATCTCGAAAGGGCTCCACTGTGGCGTCTTCGGCTTGGGATGGCTGGCTTGGAATGTCTGTTGGGCCGGATCGGGACCGTTTGCACTGTCCGCGCGATTGAAAGGGAAATCTAGTCATTTGTACTGCTTCCATTCGAGTGGATCGCGTTGTCGGTACACTGGGCCCGTGTCGCGTGGATTGCTTCCGGGTGCACGGGTACGGCATGGCGGGTGGCGACTCCTCGGTGGGCGTCAGGTTGTTCGGACACGTACCGGCGGTGCGGGCGTCGGTTGCCCCGTGGGTGGCGCTCCGGAAGACCGTTTCCAGTTGCGGGGATCTTGCCCCTTGTAGCGCGGCGGTCAGTTCTAAAATTACCGTCGCCAGGGTATGTCTTGTCGCTTCGTTCGTTGTCAGTTTCTTCTCTCTTGGTTTGTCATTGCCTTTTGTTTTGCTGGCGCCTGGGCTAATTTCCATCTTTATCCTGATTAAGCTCAATAATCTTTATCCTGTCGACTCTGTGTAATATGTGATGCATAGTTATTATATCACTGCAATATTTGATGTATTACACTGTTGTAGAATCCTGTCGACTTAACCGTTCTGTGGCAATATCGTTGCGGGGTTTCTTGTTGTTGGATGCGAATGGTGAGATTTGGTTGAAGCGCAGCCGTTTGAGTGGAAGTTGCAGCATACAGTTAGGAATAATCAGGACACGTGATTGAGTTTGAAAATAAAAGGCAACTGGGTTGGAGGGAAGAAAGCTTGAGAAGAGTTGAGCGATTTGACTTATTAATTAGTTGATCACATGGCGATGATGGGATTTAGATGAAATGAGCGGAGGGAGAGAGATCTCTAGAGTAGATGTTACCTTGTTGGAAGCGAAGGAGCAACTGTCCGAACTCGGCGAGAGCCACTGAACAACTGTAGGTATTGTTCCTATGAGAGCGAAAACGTAACTGACCATTCTTGCTTTTCGATTTAACACCAAGACTCAGTTTCTCTCTGATTGGTCGAGAGATGTCACATGATCTTTTCCTATTGGTTGACCTACTTAAGGTGCTGTCTTCTGATTGGTCGAGAGATGTCACATGATCTTTTCCTATTGGTTGACCTACTTAAGGTGCTGTCTTCTGATTGGCCCGCGGCTCTCCTTGATGAAAGATATGGCCTGCCTGACAGGAAGTGTCGAATGCCATTTCCACTTTATTTACTTCCGTGTTATCAAAATACGTCCTGCTTTGTCAGGAAGTATTGAGTGCTAGCTTTAACATTTATAACTTCTGGTCACTAGATACGTCCTGTTTTTCCAGGAAGTGTCGGTTTAAACTTAGCTCGCAGGGACCCGGGGTCAGAAGGTTAACTGCGTCGTTATTAATAAATATGTTCTCCTCTAGATTTACTTCCTATGTCTTTTGTTACTTTCTTTCCTCCAGTTACCTTATTCTTTTATTAAATCTTTGAAAATCATACATGGTACATACATAGTGGGTCGGGGTTGCATTTAATTATATACAAATTATGACAGATGCGCTCCCTACATGTGAAGAATTCAAGAAGGGGTTAGCCTGAGAGAATTCTGTAAAATGAAAAATAATTTTGTGGGAAAATTAGTTGTGGGTATTGAGGGGCTATATACAAGCATTGCTGGTGACATAAAAGTAAGATAGAATGGTGTTGATGATATAGGTTGAGTATAATTAATAGAAATCAAAATTTTTTTATTGTAAGAAATCAATGAATGCTATGGTACATAGTGGGCTAAAAAAGGAAAATGTGCCTAAACGAATTCTACTCGAGATAAGAAAGGAGATCGAGGGAGTTCTATTAAGGTTTTTGAAATCAAAATAAAATAAAATAAAAGTTTTTTTGAGCGAAATCAAAGTTGAGTGCTTGGTTGAATGGTGAAAAAAAAAAGGAAAAATGCCTAACCATATTCTATTCGAGATTGGGAATGAAATCGAAGGAATTCTATTAGGTCTTTTGAGAAATCAAAAATAAAAATAAAATAAAAGGTTTTTGAGCGAAATCAAAGTTGAGTGCTTGGTTGAATGGTGAGAAAAAAAAAAAGGAAAAATGCCTAACCATTATTCTAGCTCGAGATTGGGAATGGAAACCGAGGGAATTTTATTAGGGCTTGTGAGAAATCAAAATAAAAATAAAAATAAAATTTCATAAGGTATTTTGAAATCAAATAAAAATAAAAGTGGTTGAGCGAAATCAAAGTTGAGTGTTTGGAAAAAAAAAAGAAAAATGAACAATAAAAAGGTTTCTCTCAACAACAAAGGGTGATTTAATGTTTTTAGTTTAATCGAAAACCAATGAGTTTTCGTTGATAATTGAGTTGTGGCAGTTTAAGCTAAGTGGTAAATAGAATGATAATTGATAAATAAGAATGATAATATAAACTAATTGATAAAAAAATGATAATTAATGATTAAAAGTGCTAATAAGTTGAATAAATTGATAAATTGATTAAATATTTAAATTTTAATTGAGGGAAAATAATGAAAATGATTGATATGAAAAATAAGGTGTATTGGTTGGAACCCTTTGGTATCTACATGCCCTGATCTACATGTATTGGTTGCTCCATTTTGCCCTATAAATGTTTTACTTGCTCAATTATGCCCTATAAATTTTTTGTCTCATCTGTAGCGACACTTAGGTGAAAAACGTGATTCTAGCCCTCAAGTGCGTTTATGCTGTGTGTACAGGAGACATGGAAATCTATATAACCTTTATGTGTAATTTTTTGTCTTTGTGTGTGTGTTGTGAAAAAATGTTAGAAGTCTGTTGTGTAAGAAATGTGTGAGCTAGTTCTATGTGTTGTCTCGTGGATGTGGAATTGGGTGGTAAAATCGATATGTAGACTCGAACTGGAATCAAAAATCGGTGGCATAGCGAGGTTTCCAGTTGACCTCAATAGGGGACCTTCTCATTGTAATTAGAGATACGGAAGTGGTGTGTGTCGGGCAAAAGAGGGGGAATGAAATTGGAGATCGGACGAGGCGCTCCGCTTTGTTTACAGAGGCCGAATTTATCGCTGCGGACTACACTTCCTGTCGTGGTGTCTCAAAATTCTCATTTCCTGCCGTCTATTTATTTTTGGTGCGGCTCAGATCTTGTTTCTGGAGCGTGATTTCTCCGACACTGGTTGGTCATCTTTCAGTTACTGCTATCTTTTCGGAGTTTATTTAGATTTTCTGCGAAGATGGTTCCTAAAATTATGAGAAGCTTTATAAATGTTTGTCCACAATGAAGAACTGCTTGTCCAAAATTAAAAACTGCCTCTTGTAGTTTGAAAATTTTCTGAGTGGGCATGGTATAGATAAGCAAGTAATTGATGATTAAAATTGGGATACAGTTGTATGGCAGAAGTAACAAACAAAGGATAAGAATCAGATGAAATATAGGATATTGCCCCATGTTCTCCCGTATTTTTGTAAATGGGAATTTTGAAATATTTGCTTGATCCTTATTAATTGTAGAATTTAAATGATTGGTAGGTTCGCAGTTCTCCTGTCTGATATCTTTAGGGAGTGGTGTGATATGATTGAACTGGTTGTCAGGTTTACAGTTCTCCTGTTTGATAGTCAATGGTTTTATTAGAGATATGTCGGCGGTAATTGGTTTAGGTTGAGATGTGTGATCGTTTCTCTGACGTGGATGTGGTAATTTTGGCATTGTTTGTGTGGTGTGTACGCTGTGCTTTATGTACGAATCTTGTTTTGCTTTGGTGCCTGTGTCGGTATTTTTACGTGAAGGTTGGTTGTATTCATCGATTCTTCTAGCGAATCGGCAGGTGGGGCAGGTTTTTACCTGTTTTGCGATGTCTTGTGTCATGTTCTGCCAATAATATTTTGATGAGATGAGTCTCGTCATCTTGGAGATGTTTGGGTGGTGGTGTTGTGTGTGTACGGACTTAAGAAGTCTGGTTGTAAGTGAACTTGGGACTATAGTTTTAAGTACTCCTTTTCGGGAGACGGTGCGCAGTTTATTGTGATCCATAGTCACGCGAGATTTTCCCGGTGGAGAAGACTGTTGGCTCTTTATGAGTGGCGCATCTAGAAAGCCACAAAATGGGATACGAGTTCCAACGCCCGTTTCATGTTGTTGTACTCCATTTATGCTACGGACCTCATATTCGTATCTTGACAGTCTTAACCTCCATCGAAACAATCTGCCTGACGGAGCTTTGATCTCTTTCAACCACTGCAATGCGGGATGGTCAGAAAATATTGTAAACTTTCTGCCCATTAGACAGGTGCGGAAATTATCCACACTTTCCACAATGGCTAGGCATTGTAGTTCCAAGTCTGAATAATTTCGCTCGTGACTACGCAGAGATCGGCTGAAATGTTGAACGGTGTATGTCTTCCCATCAGGGTAGACTTGTTTAAGAACGCCTGTAATGCTGAATGTTGAGGTGTTATAGTACACCTGGCATGGCAGACCTTCCTGGTAAAGGTGTAATGTGGGGTGTGTGGTAAGGTTTTCTTTCAGGTTAGTGAACGCTTTCTGGCATTTGTCATCCCAGACCCACACGACATCCTTTTTTAGAAGGTTGACAAGTGGCGTCCGCAAGCGGGCGTGGTCCGGAATGAACTCTTTATAGGCGTTCACAGCTTTTAGGAAAGATCGCAATGTTTTTCGATTATGTGGTTGTTTGGTGGCGTGAATTTTTTCTATGTTTTGTGTAGACGGGATGATTGTATTATTCTTAACGGTTGTGCATGCGCTTGTTTGTCGTTGTTGTTGTCTTTTGGCGTGCGTGTTGCGTTTGTTGTGCGGGTTGTGCGTGTTTGTTGCGTGATGGCGTATGGGTGTGTGTATGGATTTTGTGTGGTAAGTGGGTGAGTTGTGTTGGTGTACTGACACTTTTTTGGGTATTATTGGAATTGTAGGTTGAAGCCGTGGTGGCTTTATATGTTGTGGGCATATAGTACTGGTAATTGGGTTGAGTGAAAAGTTGTGTGGTGTGAGATTAGAATGGTGGCATGTAAATATTTGGGGTTTGGGCAATGAATGCAGGCAAGGGTTTCCATGTGTGAAAGCTTTGGGTGCTGTGCGAGTCCTTTGGGACAGGTTTTGGCCTAGCCCGTGCTTGCATTCATTTGACACATGTTTAAAGTGGTAGATAGTATTAGACAATGGGACGCCAAGTTGGAAAATAGTGCCGCGATTATAATTTAGTTTTAATTTATACTGATAAAGGGTTTTTAAGGTAAGAACTCCAAATGGCAAGGATGTATTTACCACGTGGAAGTTCTCTCTACGGGTTATTTGGCCTATTGTCAGAGGGAAAGTTAAATGTCCTATTATTTTCGTAAAGCTATTTAGGGTGGGTAGATCAAGGGAAGGTTTTTTAATACTTAAGTTGGGAAGTTGTGCTTTTAATCTATTGTATAAATGATACGGCAATATGTTCGAACCTGCGTCTGGTTCAATTAGAAGGTACATGGTAGGTCCTGGGTCAGATACAAGTCCAAAGTCAATTTGATGGTGTCATTGGGTGGATTGCCTACCTTAATCTCGAAAGGGCTCCACTGTGGCGTCTTCGGCTTGGGTTGGCTGGCTTGGAATGTCTGTTGGACCGGATCGGGACCGTTTGCACTGTCCGCGCGATTGAAAGGGAAATCTAGTCATTTGTACTGCTTCCATTCGAGTGGATCGCGTTGTCGGTACACTGGGCCCGTGTCGCGTGGATTGCTTCCGGGTGTACGGGTACGGCATGGCGGGTGGCGACTCCTCGGTGGGCGTCAGGTTGTTCGGACATGTACCGGCGGTGCGGGCGTCGGTTGCCCCGAGGGTGGCGCTCCGGAAGACCGCTTCCAGTTGCGTGGATCTTGCCCCTTGTAGCGCGGCGGTCAGTTCTAAAATTACCGTCGCCAGGGTATGTCTTGTCGCTTCGTTCGTTGTCAGTCTCTTTCCGCTCGTTGCCAGTTTCTTCTCTCTTGTTTTCGTAGGGTTGTCCGTTTTTACGCCTATGGGATCCTGATCTAATTCCATAATCTTTATCCTGTCGACTTAACCGTTCTGTGGCAATATCGTTGCGGGGTTTCTTGTTGTTGGATGCGAATGGTGAGATTTGGTTGAAGCGCAGCCGTTTGAGTGGAAGTTGCAGCATACAGTTAGGAATAATCAGGACACGTGATTGAGTTTGAAAATAAAAGGCAACTGGGTTGGAGGGAAGAAAGCTTGAGAAGAGTTGAGCGATTTGACTTATTAATTAGTTGATCACATGGCGATGATGGGATTTAGATGAAATGAGCGGAGAGAGAGAGATCTCTAGAGTAGATGTTACCTTGTTGGAAGCGAAGGAGCAACTGACAATTCTTGTTTTTCGATTTAACACAAAGACTCAGTTTCTCTCTGATTGGTCGAGAGATGTCACATGATCTTTTCCTATTGGTTGACCTACTTAAGGTGCTGTCTTCTGATTGGTCGAGAGATGTCACATGATCTTTTCCTATTGGTTGACCTACTTAAGGTGCTGTCTTCTGATTGGCCCGCGGCTCTCCTTGATGAAAGATATGGCCTGCCTGACAGGAAGTGTCGAGTGCTATTTCCACTTTATTTACTTCCGCGTTATCAAAATACGTCCTGCTTTGTCAGGAAGTATTGAGTGCTAGCTTTAACATTTATAACTTCTGGTCACTAGATACGTCCTGTTTTTCCAGGAAGTGTCGGTTTAAACTTAGCTCGCAGGGACCCGGGGTCAGAAGGTTAACTGCGTCGTTATTAATAAATATGTTCTCCTCTAGATTTACTTCCTATGTCTTTTGTTACTTTCTTTCCTCCAGTTACCTTATTCTTTTATTAAATCTTTGAAAATCATACATGGTACATACATAGTGGGTCGGGGTTGCATTTAATTATATACAAATTATGACATATATATATTGACTTTTATATATAGAGATATTTAAATTTTTTTGAGGCGTATATTTCTTTTTAAAATAAAACAGTTTTTACTGATATTACTACAATATGATAAAATAATGGGATGGCCTGGCTCATCAAGGGTGAATTAAACTGGCGAAACTGCTGGGAGGGTTCACCACTGATGAACCAGGCCCTTCCAATTATTTTATCATTGTGTGTGTGTGCAACAAGAAGTCAGAAGAAATTGTTTTATTTAAAAAAGAAACATAAGTGTCAAAAAATAGTTTAAATTGCATATGTAAATATTCAGAGAACACCATCTGATTTTAATGAGGAGTGAAGACTTGAAATATACTTTCTGTGGATCAGGAATAACAATGGAGATGTTTGCACTACTTATTTGATTGTGCTGCTCTGTCTGAGGAAAGACGAAAACTAAATGATAAAACGGGGCAACTTTGTCCTTCATTTCCGGCACTAATTAATGAAATATCAAAGAATAGGTATATAGCGGTGGCGATATTTGGATTCCACAGGATTATATTTCGGACCACACAGTGTTCTCCCCATCCCTTGTGAACTGGCGAATCCTGTATAGGGCGAGAGGCCCTAAATAAAGGCTTTGTTGTTGTTGTTGTTGTTGAATATGTAACATATGTTGAACATTTCAATTAAAGGCCGATAGAAGATCCTAGTTGTAAGTTAGGGAAGCCTCTGTGAAGGAATATATACAGGGAGATTGTGTCCGAAATATCGCAGGAACAAACCTAAGGGTGACAGTTTCCACAGGAGAGAAAGAGAGGAAGCCCAAGGACAGATGTTAAATTGAAGGCTGAAAGAACATGGGTGACTAAGGCCGCAGCAGACACCGGAAGTCCAATAGTCCAGCGGAAGTCGCCTGGATCACATGACTTAGCGGACTAATTCCCTGGACTATCTGTATTCATCCCACCCCGTTCTTCTCTCTGCCTGCTATCTGCCAACATCTTGTTCTTGAGCTTGCAATCTAAAATTGCTTGCGCCATCTATCGGCATAAATATAAACTAATTGTTGAAATAAAAAAAAATCTAGATAATATTAACCCTTTAAGCACCGGACAAGCCGATGTATCGGTTTGATGTGACTTGACGCTCTTTTTCTCCTTAAAAATATCTAATGAAAATTAATTAATTGTATATTAAAGCGCATATTCTGTTGCATTGTGTTTAATATGTTTGTATGAATCATAAAAACGTTCATTAAAAAATAATTTAAAGAATAGTTTGATGTCTTTTGAAGGATAATAATAATCAGGAATGACCTTGAAAACGGCCGGCACCTAAAGGGTTAATCGAATATAACTCTTATTAATGAATCAAGAAAATATATCACCATCTACCCGTTTTTCATATTCATGAATTTTTTTTTTTAAATCAACGATTAATTGAAATTTCTTCCTATAGATGGCGTAAGCCAACAACCAACTTTCATTTGAACGATCTGAAGATGGTTTTTCTTAATTTAAAGACATTATTCCATTATAATTTCACTTTTGTACTCTTTATTTATCATAGTTCTTCTTAAGTTTGAAATGATATCTTTCAGGTTGTGTATCTCTGGTCAGTATTTCGTTTTAAATAAACATTCCTGTAACAGAAAATATCTAAAAATGTCGTTTTTGACCGGAGTGTTCTATTTAAGATGATCTAGTGAAGACTCCCATGTCTAGAAAAAGACTCAATATGATGTTGAAGAAACTCAGCTCAAATTGTGCATGTCCCGAGAGCACTTGATCAGTGTCTGTCGCACGTTGAAATGTCTATCCACCATGATTACCATGCCTTAGAAATGGGTAACAACGCTAAAATAAGGGAGAAATGGAGCATTTTGTCTCGAAATATATAGATGGGAGATATCAATTTCCGCCTGAGAAAGAGTCGCCAATTAATTCGACCACTTTCACTCCTCCAATTTGACGTCTCGAATGGCTTCAATTGGCCTAACGACTGGGGAAAGTGGCGGTGCACGGATGGGCGGTGGTCCGAGCAACTTCCTGGCGTCTATGCAAATTGGTGCTGAAAGGGAGAAATACTTTCTGGCTATATTCCTCAGTCTGGTTACACCTTGTATATAGACATTGACAAAAGTTACTATTACGCGGGTTAATACACAAAAATGGAATAGACTGGGGCCTACAGTAAGAGTAACTTAAACACAGAAAAAGGCACGCTCAAGAGTACAACACCAACAACAAAAAGGGGGTAAACAAAAGAAAAAAACACGATTTGTTAAATAAAATAAAAACTACTTATCTTTTATTTGCAGCGTTGATAAGGAGCGGACCGGGGTTTCACAGGTATGCGAAGAGAAACACCAGACAAGCACACAGAGAACGCTTTAAGCGTCTCCACTCGAACACCACTCCACGACACCTCGCATTCCGTTTCAACCCTCTTTTATGTACAAACATGGCCACATTCGTCCAATGAGAAGGCGTGGGAGATCAGTTCACACACTTAACAAATAAACAACATTCTTCCCGCATAACTGAGATTAAAACTGTTTGTCAAATAATTTGACAACATGTGGCGTGTACTTATAGTGTAAGTAGTTACTAACTACCTATCATGATTATCATGACCCCTCCTATCAAGTTTATACTCGAGATTGTTCACAAAAAATATCACAAATCAGGTATAATTATACAGGCAGGTAGAGTAGAACACAACTCCGTTAGAGGATACACGCAATAGAGAACACCTCTCTATAAAGGACAGTTTTCATTCGCAAAATGACAATTTTTACTATTTAGTAACTCTCCGGTAAGAGAACACCTAAAGGACACTTTGGCTCTACACTTAGGTGTTGTTTATAAAGAGGTTGAATACGAGGTGGAATAAAGACAATCTCACTATTCACTATAGAAGATAAAACACAGGTTGGGGAGAAGAGCTTCTTCATATAAGAAGACAAGATAGAACCTATTATTTTTATTACAAAAAGAAAGATGCATACAAGATATTATCTGTGAGATATATATCAAGAAAATAAATTTAAAATATTTGACCAGCCACATAGAGGCATCATTAAGAGAGAAAGAGAGTTTAAAATAAATATAAGTAATACAATATAATGCTTAAACATAATATTATGGGATAACCTATTAACAATATAATGCGGCTATGATTATAGAACGACGTTTAACAAGTTTTACCGCAAATGTTTCTTTTTACAGAACAAAAAAACTTTGTTTTAATTATTTTAAGGAGAAATAACGATTATTCCTATCCTTAGGGATGAAGTATGAAAGGATGAATTGTGAAGAGTAATGATAAACGGAAAAATAAAGTGTCCAGGGATGGTTTTATTTTTCCGTTGATCATTACTATTCACAATTCATCCTTTCATACTTCATACCTAAGGATAGGAATAGTCGTTATTTCTCCTTAATAATAATTAAAACGACGATTTTCCGTTCTGCGTGTGTTAAAAGAAACATTTGCGGTAAAACTTGTTAAACGTGTCGTTCTATAATATAAATACAAATTATCAGAGAGCACTCGTAAATACAAAAAATAAATTAAATGTTGTCAGGTCCAATAAACAGATGTCTCCGTACATCTCTATCACAACAATGTTCTCTATCTTGGGTGTGTAAAGCTGCTGTTCTAGGCCCATGCCAAATTTCTGTAAGGTCATTGCTGGACATGAGAATATATGGTTAGAGAGGTGTTAGTTCTACACCAGGACAATTGTCTTGTAACTTCTTGCGTCATCTGGATTATAATTTCAATACCTAATCTATATTATTTATATGAAAAGTAGACAATTCGGCCAGTTGGAGTTTTTTATTTTCTCAACGTTTCGACAAAATTCTTTTGTCTTCGTCAGGAGAAGTAATAAAAAAACTCCAACTTGACGAAATGTCTATTTTACATATAAATATTAAAATTACAATTATATTCTCACAATGAGTATCTTTTTTATTTAAAAAAACGCTAGCTTTCAAGCGTTATTCGCTCTTCAACGGGCATACAATAATATCGTTTGTTTTTTGTAAATATTTCTGGTGGGATCAAGTCGATATTATTGTAAGCCCGTTGGAGAGCGAATAACGCTTGAAAGCTAGCGTTTTTTTTAAATAAAAAAGATACTCATTGTGAGAATATAATTGTAATTTTAATACTTTTTCACAATTTTATCATGAATAGAAACATATAAATATGAATGCCGGCCAGGCAGCCTCTATCTTTACGATAATCTATATCAGGACACATATAAAGCCATATTAACCAATGATTTATTCAACTCCCGACGTTTCAGTAACCTTCTGTCATTCTCCTCAGGGGAATTTATTATTTAGAACCTTATTTCTACTTATATACATATTTTCTATACAAATAGTTACGTGCATATAAAACCTATTTCAAACTAGTCGGATTATTGTTTCATTAATTCCTGTAGAAGGGCGTATGTGCCCGAAAGCTAGTATTATATTCGTTCTAATAAAAGATACGCAGCCCTCGAAGCTTTGTTTTATTCATTTATATATGTAATCTATATTATAAAGTTGTCCCAAAAGTTTTTTTTTTTTGCTTATCCCTAGTACACGAGGCCATGATAAACATGGTGGGTAGAAGAAGGCGACTGCTTTTACTGTAAATGCACCACATGTCTACACACGTGAAAAGCAGTTCGACTTTGCACTTACAAATAAATGTGCCAGAATCCCGTTTGGTTTACTTGGACTCGCTGGTGGGGGTTAGACTTTTGCAAGAATAGGGGAACATTGGAGCATTTTTTTTTCAGAAAAAAAAAAGTGCCTAATGAGGGAATCGAACCCGGGTCGTAGCGGTCAAAAACCAACGGTTTATACCAAACTTCCACCGACCCCCCCAAAAAAGTTTGTAAATACGGAAACAATGTAATTGGGACAACCATGTAATAAAAATAATTTCAATAAAATCTTCCCAGTAAAAGTCACAAAAATTTTCAATTAAAATTTTACAACCACAAAAGAGAATATTATGCCACACCACAGAGTAAGTTATCTGTGAAAAAATAAAATTAAAAATATTCGGAAAAAAAGGTGTAAGAGTTTGTCGGGGAAACTCCCGAGCCGAGGAGATAGTCTATTTCCTGTCACCGCCGACCCAATCCATTGGACTAATTAATTTCTCTCACTGCCCCCCCCCCCCCCTCCCCCACTGAAGATAATTAGGAAGAAAATTAATTCTCAATCATAATGAACGAGTAGAAGATAAAAAAACACATGATAATTATGGAGCGACATTTATCTGTGGTACCAAGAGAAATCACTAGATTGTATCTCTTCCAACTCTGGTCAAAATTCTTTTTTTTTTTTTCAAATTAAATTACAAATCGAAGATTAAGATTTTTATCTTATAGAATAGAATCAGAAAAAAATAATGTAGAATTTTGACACTTTGGATCTTATTTCTTAAGCTAATAAAGGGCTTATGTAGTATTTAGTAATAAATATATACTCTTTTAAAGAAATAAAGACATTTGCCATAACAAAAATAAACAAGAACTGAAGGATCCCACCTAAGCAGAGCTGGTACAGTGGAGTGGACCAAGGAGAAGCTCTGAACCTCAAGGCAACACCAAACAACACTAACAAGATTTAGAACAGGCCGTCTCAAGCCATTGAAAATCTACCCCACTTGCCCAAAATGTAGCTTGGCACCTGCAGCTCCAGAACACATTTTGGCTTGCATTAGATGCAATAAACAGGACCTTTGGGAGAGGCCGCTGCTCATCATCAAAAGCTCGAGGACTCATGGAATTTGTGTAATCTTTGTACAAGGGGATAAGAAATATGTAGTATTTAAAAGGATATAATTGTGCTAGAGAATACAGACCAATCGTACAGCTAAGACTTGCGAGAAGATGCGTAGCTTTAACGAAAGTTTTTTTTTTTTAAATAGCCTGCTTTCGACCCCCCCAAAAAAAAGCTCTTCGGCAAGCTTTGATCGCTCCCTAATATGGTCACTAGGGTCTCCTCAATCAAAACATTGGTCGCCTTGAGATCTGACCCCTAAAGCCACGAAAAAATATGGAATTCTCTCTTCACTATACAATGTATATATTTTTTTAATTAAAGAGTTTCTGTAATTTTTTCCCGTAAATTCCGGGTCTGTGAAGGGGGAAATCCAACGGGAAGAGACCGCGCGGACAAAGACGGCGAAAGTGTATGGACGACCTGAAACAATGGACTGGACGACGCGCAAGATGGCGGGAGATATGGAGAGACCATGTGGCCCACTCTCAGTAGAGGAAGGCATTGAAGGAGGGAGATATGGAGAGACCATGCGACCCACCCTCAGTAGAGGAAGGCACTGAAGGAGAGAGATATGGAGAGACCATGTGGCCCACCCTCAGTAGAGGAAGGCACTGAAGGAGAGAGATATGGAGAGACCATGTGGCCCACCCTCAGTAGAGGAAGGTACTGAAGGAGAAAGATATGGCGAGACCATGTGGCCCACCCTCAGTAGAGGAAGGCACTGAAGGAGAGAGATATGGAGAGACCATGTGGCCCACCCTCAGTAGAGGAAGGCACTGAAGGAGAGAGATATGGAGAGACCATGTGGCCCACCCTCAGTAGAGGAAGGCACTGAAGGAGAGAGATATGGAGAGACCATGTGGCCCACCCTCAGTAGAGGAAGGCACTGAAGGAGAGAGATATGGAGAGACCATGTGGCCCACCCTCAGTAGAGGAAGGCACTGAAGGAGAGAGATATGGAGAGACCATGTGGCCCACCCTCAGTAGAGGAAGGCACTGAAGGAGAGAGATATGGAGAGACCATGTGGCCCACCCTCAGTAGAGGAAGGCACTGAAGGAGAGAGATATGGAGAGACCATGTGGCCCACCCTCAGTAGAGGAAGGTACTGAAGGAGAAAGATATGGAGAGACCATGTGGCCCACCCTCAGTAGAGGAAGGCACTGAAGGAGAGAGATATGGAGAGACCATGTGGCCCACCCTCAGTAGAGGAAGGCACTGAAGGAGAGAGATATGGAGAGACCATGTGGCCCACCCTCAGTAGAGGAAGGCACTGAAGGAGAGAGATATGGAGAGACCATGTGGCCCACCCTCAGTAGAGGAAGGCACTGAAGGAGAGAGATATGGAGAGACCATGTGGCCCACCCTCAGTAGAGGAAGGCACTGAAGGAGAGAGATATGGAGAGACCATGTGGCCCACCCTCAGTAGAGGAAGGCACTGAAGGAGAGAGATATGGAGAGACCATGTGGCCCACCCTCAGTAGAGGAAGGCACTGAAGGAGAGAGATATGGAGAGACCATGTGGCCCACCCTCAGTAGAGGAAGGCACTGAAGGAGAGAGATATGGAGAGACCATGTGGCCCACCCTCAGTAGAGGAAGGCACTGAAGGAGAGAGATATGGAGAGACCATGTGGCCCACCCTCAGTAGAGGAAGGCACTGAAGGAGAGAGATATGGAGAGACCATGTGGCCCACCCTCAGTAGAGGAAGGCATTGAAGGAGGGAGATATGGAGAGACCATGCGACCCACCCTCAGTAGAGGAAGGCACTGAAGGAGAGAGATATGGAGAGACCATGCGACCCACCCTCAGTAGAGGAAGGCACTGAAGGAGAGAGATATGGAGAGACCATGTGGCCCACCCTCAGTAGAGGAAGGCACTGAAGGAGAGAGATATGGAGAGACCATGTGGCCCACCCTCAGTAGAGGAAGGCACTGAAGGAGAGAGATATGGAGAGACCATGTGGCCCACCCTCAGTAGAGGAAGGCACTGAAGGAGAGAGATATGGAGAGACCATGTGGCCCACCCTCAGTAGAGGAAGGTACTGAAGGAGGGGGATATAGAGAGACCATGTGGCCCACCCTCAGTAGAGGAAGGCACTGAAGGAGGGAGATATGAAGAGACCATGTGGCCCACCCTCAGTAGAGAATGGTATTGAAGGAGAGAGATATGGAGAGACCATGTGGCCCACCCTCAGTAGAGGAAGGTACTGAAGGAGGGAGATATGAAGAGACCATGTGGCCCACCCTCAGTAGAGGAAGGTATTGAAGGAGAGAGATATGGAGAGACCATGTGGCCCACCCTCAGTAGAGGAAGGTACTGAAGGAGGGGGATATAGAAAGACCATGTGGCCCACCCTCAGTAGAGGAAGGCACTGAAGGAGGGAGATATGAAGAGACCATGTGGCCCACCCTCATTAGAGGAAGGTATTGAAGGAGAGAGATATGGAGAGACCATGTGGCCCACCCTCAGTAGAGGAAGGTACTGAAGGAGGGGGATATAGAGAGACCATGTGGCCCACCCTCAGTAGAGGAAGGCACTGAAGGAGGGAGATATCAAGAGACCATGTGGCCCACCCTCAGTAGAGGAAGGCACTGAAGGAGGGAGATATGGAGAGACCGTGTGGCCCACGCTCAGTAGAGGAAGACATTGAAGGAGGGATATATGGAGATACCATGTGGCCCACCCTCAATAGAGGAAGGCACTGAAAAAGGAGGAATTTATAATAAACTGTATGTTATAAAAATCTGATATAATTTATTTTAGAATCCTTTTTGGAGAACGCAAAACTTGTAAAAGTGTTATTTGTGTCAGTCCAATCAACCCAGCTCGTGGCTATGAATAGCCGCAAGAAAGGAAAAATAAAAGAAGAGAAAGGTGAGAAGAAAGGCATTGTCCCTAGATAACGGCCACAAAAAGGTGTTCCTCGAGATCAATCTGAAGTGATAGATGGCGCTAGGGAATCAATCTAGTACATCTAGCGTCCTTCAACTCTGACCTCCAACTTGGAAACATCTGGGATAAGAAATAACAAATCTAAATTGAAGCATTCAAATGGAAAGATTAATAGTATTTAAAAAAATATCTACATGTAAAAAATAAACAAAAATTTGATGTCATTTTTTTCCCTTACCAAGAATAATGTATGATTAGCAATGACCTTTTAACTCCTTTCAACATTTTTTTCGTTTATATTGTTTTGACTTCAAATAAAAACTACCTTCGTGTTCTTTATAAGTGCTTGGCTCTTTTTGTCTATGTTTCTGAGAAAGATATGCAGTGTTTTGTTTGTACTTGTATCCATCCATTATACAATCTGTCATTATATTCTTCAGTGGCAAGATGGCGATAAAGAAAGTGGCATCAGTCTCTTTAACCAGTTAGACCATCTATACTAGATAATACTTGACAAATGACCTGGCTTCGCCCGGATATGAGGAATAAACTGAATATGCAAATTAGGACGGATTTTCATATCCTAAGGTTGAAACTGTGACACTGACCTCTTAATTCTTCAGCGGATTATAGTTTCAACCGATTAGGTGAAATAGAGTGGAAACGTAAGCTAGGCAAACGGAATATGCAAATTAACCTGTTATCAGACTAATTTGCATATTCCAGACCTAATTCTCTATGGTGTTTCGTAGTGAAAGATCAAATTTTGTGGGAACGTGTACGAAATAAACAAACAAACATGTTTAAAATATCCCCTCACCATTACATATTGGGAGAGAAAATTCCAAGATTGTAGTTTTCCTGTTGGTCCCCATACTTTTTAGGATGATAGTGGATGTCTTTGGTAAATTGATATCAAACTTTAAGACAGTAGATTTGGTGAAATAACATTTCTATATTGCTGTAGTTGACTCTCCTCATCTACCAGGTACAGAGTTCTACTATTGTACTTCACATAAAGAAAGGTAGTTCCCCGTAGATTGCCAATACACAGATATAGACGGTGGTAGACCCAGAGTCTATAGTGAACTGACATCTACCTATAAGACAGCGACTTGATGAAATGACATTTACTCCGTTTCTATGTTGTTGTTGTTGTCGTTGTGTGTGAGAGTGTATGAGTGCAGCTGACTCTTCTAATCTACCAGGCAGAGTTCTACCACGTAGATTGTCATACACAGTTATAGACGGTGGTGAAATGACATTCATCTACAAGGGGCACTTGGTGAAATAACCTTTCCATTTTGAAGTAAATTTCTGACAGCGTTATCCATCCACTCTGATGGCAGCAGTTCATCCGTGTTTTTGTCGCATGGAAACAAGTTCTTCAGACAGAGTGGTGCGAGCTTCACGGCAGTTTACAACTCGCCATCGAACACAGGGAAGTGACAAGAGAGTCTGTATCAAGATTTAGAGAATTGCGAAATCATTCTATCGACAATCGCGATAAAACTACGAAAAAACAGCAAATAAATTCTTCCATCAAATTATTCTTCCCATATAACGTAACTTTCCAACACCAGACGTCTTACATAGTCCCCACACCGGTGGATTTATAAAGTTGGGGAAAACTGAGTCCCATTTTACATTGGAATCTTTAATTTAATTTTTTAAAAATAAAGTTAAATCCATTCGTACACGCAAACACAATAAGTTTCTTTATTAACTTTAATTTTTCAAATATTCCAGAAAAATATTTATTTTTATTTAAAAATTTGACGAATATCGTTTTGTGAATTAGAGATTTCTTTATTATTATTTTAAAGATGAACTCTCTCACAAATATTTCTCCAACCTCTTTGTAGTTTTTTCTTTATTATGCCTAGTACACGTGGTACAGACAGCCATGATAATCATGGTGGGTAGAAGTTAGAAAGTGCTTTTACTGTAAGTGCACTACATGTCTACATATGTGAAAAGCAGATTTACTTTTGAACTTACAAGTATGCCACGTTTGGTTACTTACATTCGCTAGTGGGTTTGAACTTTTTCAATAATCGGAAACCATTGGAGCATTTTTTTAATTAGAAAAAAAAAGTGCCCAATGCGGGATTCAATCCCGGGTGATAAGGGTAAAAAATCAACGGTTTTAAAACACTCGTTCACCAACCTTTGTAGTCTTTGATATACTTATTAACACCAATTTGCAACTAAGCTTATTAGAGCTTTCGATATAACTTCTTATATATCTGTTAACGTTTCCTATTTAGAAATAAGAGATAGTCTCAATACTTTGTGTTTTATTATTAAATTACAACAAGGTTACCCATAATATATAAACAACACAAACTTATGCAGAATTACAAAAAGAAAGAAAGTACAGTGTTACCTAACTATGAAGAAAAATCAAAGAATAATTAAATATTTTACATATGAATTAATGTTCATAAAGGGCACATCTTGGATTCAATAAATAATCTTTTTATTTCCGATATTTCGATGGGCTAAACGACCATCTTTTTCTAGGATCTCATCCCTTTTCGCGGCAAGCCGCGCGTTACACTTGAGACACGGGCGTCTCACAATCTCCCCGGGCGAAAATCATCCTTCAATATGAATTAATACAAAGAATTTATAATACAATATAATGCGGCTTATGATTGTAAAATGACATTTGAAAGTTATCCCGCATGTGTTTCTTTTGAAATCGAAATTTTATTTTAAGGAGAAATAACGATTACCTCTAACCTTAGGGATGAAGTATGAAAGGATGAATTATGAAGAGTAATGATAAACGGAAAAATAGAAGTATCCAGAGATGGGAAACATGTTACAATACCAATACTTATATTTGCTAATGCACCCATACAAGAATATCTTCTATAAACTCAATATTATATTCGGCATTGTGTGTTTCTTTTAACATATCAACTATATCTCTACATAACTTACTGCAATGATAAACTGAAATCATTGTAGTAAGGTCTGTAGTGAAACACATATTAAATAATTAAAATTTTGTACAAATAAATTTACTGGCAATGTGTTTCTTTTAAATAATATCATCAAATATTATCTCTAATATTATTTAAAAGAAACACATTGCCAGTAAATTTATTTGTACAAAATTTTAACGATAGATGGCAATTAAATTTATAAACATATTAAATAATACAACAAGTTTCTAGATATGAGTTTCTTTTTTTTTTTTTTAATGCAAACGCTTTTTCGGGAATTTCTGCATTTCTACAGGAGTACATAAAACGGCGTTTATTATTATTCGTTTTTTCTGTACTCTTGTAGTAGAGCAGAGATTCCAGAAAGCTTAAGATAACATTAATAAAAATGAAAATGAATTCATCCCCAGAAACTTGTTGTATTTTTTAATTTGCATATATCCAGGAGATTTAAATCAATTTATAGAAACACATATATTGCCAAATATGATTATTACATAAGAAAATCTTTAATAACCTTTTTATTTTTAATCCCGTTTATGATTATCAGTAATTTTTATGTACCAATCTATCACTATATACCAACCTCTATTTTTACTACAATGGCGTTTGTTAATTTTCCGGGATTGTGTTTATCCACAGGTGTGTGTTTGACTATGCGTGAAGAAAACGGACAAAGAAAGAAAACAAACTCCTCACAGAGTGTAGAATCAGTTGGCATTGGGGGAACGTCTAAGTGGGTAAAGAAAACACATTAAGTTTCTGGGGCTTCAGAAAAGTGGAATATGCAACAACAACAGCACCTTGCTGTGTACATATGTAAATATGGAAATGAACAAATACAAATTAAATCCTGAATACTTCAATTATAAACACATTCTGCCGCGCAATTGGATTCATTTCGAATATGTTGGCAAGCTTTCGAGGTTTACAACTCATCTTTGTTTTTACATCACTTATTCTGGATTCCAATGTAGTATAAACTGCAAGCAGTGATTTATAAGAAAACATGCAAATATTTTCTTGTAATAGGTTTTCTTTATTTTCAAATATTTTGTCAAGATTGCGTGTTTTTAAATCGGATTCAAAGAAGAGTTGAAAATATGTGAAAAAATTTTACAAAATATTCAAAAATAAGGAATCCTAAATTGTGGGTAACTATTTGTGTGTATTTTTCTCATAAAGAACTACAACTTAGGCCATTTCCCTAAACGTGTTCGTTGTAGGAAGATGGAATATGTCCGTCAAACAGGCGCACCCAATCCATTTGTAATATATATGAAATAAAGCATCTTTTCCAATGGCCACCAAGTAGTACAGTACTGATGAAGGCTACATAGTCCGAAACTATGGTATACTGGTTGTTGGCTTTTGTTGTCTGAATTTGCCAAAACTGGTGTTGCGGTTTATTTAATGATCTGAAACTTGAACGTTTTGCTCAGAGAAGATCAAAATATGTTTTAATGTCTTTAAAGAAAGTGAAAAATATTTTGATGTGGCCGGTCGTCTTTTTTTTTTTCCTTTTTTTTTTTTTTTGAAGGAGACAGAGACAATTTTGTTCACACTTGGTTATCTCGTGTGTTTTCAATAAAGGTCATTGTGTATCAAATATCTTTCAGAGTTATTTTCTGAATCCCAATATACATGCTAGAAAGGTACAACTTCCTTAAGTTTTGTCTATGAGTGTATATACATCAGGAATTTTCTAAGTGTTATAGATATTATCTAAATTCGTTATGATTCGCTTGTTTGTATAATGATGTGAGCCAGTGGCGGGTATTACAAAGATAAGGAAAAGGTTTAAGGCAGAATCAGATGAGTCACCAAAGAATGCCGGTATTTATTGTATGCAAATATCTTTATTCGTGCCGCCGACCCCCATAGAATCGTCTGTCTTTTTAAAGCTCTCCAATAGAACGAATTCTATACACAAATCTAAATCTTCAAATTAAAGATACTTCGGCCAGTAAATCTTTTTATTATGTCATTTGAATAACTATGAATGCCGGCCAGGCAGCCTCTATCTCTACGACAAGTCTATAGAATACGACAGGTTTCTGTGTAGATCTATATACATATTATATAATCTAAAATTCAAATATTTCTATATTTTAAAATATATATATTTTATTTTATTCATTGATAATTTTACTTTTGTTATCATCGTTTTTAGAAAGACTTTCAGTTTTGTTGTAAATATGCGTAGTTAACATATCTATCCTTTTAAATCACTAATATAGGATTAACTTTCTAAATTCTATATAATGTGAAACTAACTAATGTGTAATATTTCCTCAAGTAATTGAAAATAAAAACTACTTGACAGTAAATAATTATATTTTTTTTATCACGACTGCACTTCAACCCTTTATCTTATCGATCCTTTGTCTTATCAACCCTTTATCTAACAACAACAAAAATATTCATAACATACATATATACAATCTGGCCTTATTCTGGAACGAACAAGCTGACATGACACGTGACAATAACCAAACCCACATATCTGGTCAATAGTCAAAAATTATTATTCACTGAAATTTTCTGACACCGCAGTTACATTTTGTAAGATAAAGAAGTAATATTACAAATTGAACGAAGCAAAAAAAAAAATCTTTATTCATCATAAAGATAGAGGCTGCCGCATTCATATTTCTTGAAAATAAAGATACTTCGGCCAGCATAAATCTTTTTATTACCTCGACGTTTCGACATCCTGACGAGGACAAAAGATTTTTGCCGAAACGTAGAGGTAATAAGCATATTTATAATACAATATAATATAATGCGGCTTGTGATTGTAAAACGACATTTAAATACGTATTATCCCGTATGAGTTTCTTTTCAACGAAAAATCAAAATTTATTTAAAAAGAGAAATAACGATTATTTTTAACCTTAAGGATGAGGTATGAAAGGATGAATTGTAAAGAGTAATGATAAACGGAAAAATAAAAGTACCCAGGGATGACACCTTTATTTTTCCGTTTATCATTACTCTTTACAATTCATCCTTTCATATCTCATACCTAAGGTTAGAAATAATCGTTATTTCTCTTTTTAAATACATTTTTATTTTTCGTTGAAAAGAAACTCATGCGGGATAATACGTATTTAAATGTCGTTTTACAATAAAAAGATTTACTGGCTGAAGTATCTTTATTTTCAAGAAACATATTTCTTTAAAAGAGTTAATTTCCAATTATAATAAAGGAGGGAGGGGGAATGAAAGTAATAACATTTCAATTTGAATAGAAGAGAGAGAGGGAAAAAAAAACAATTTATATGAATGATGGCTTCAGTAGAAAGATTAATGATACCAATTGATGTGTGTGTCCCATGGTCAAATATCATTTTTGTGAAATATTAATTATTCACTGACACTATCCATTTGGAGATGTGGGGCTACATTAAGGGTAATATGATAGAGTGACAGTAATGTAGGACGGTCATTCGTCTCAAACACCATCTAGCTTCACATCTAATTACACATGTGACAAATATGGAGGCATAATGACTTCAGTAAAGTAACCTCACACTATACTTCTATATCTACATGTGTGTTGTAAATCGAAAAATTTGTATTTTAAAATATATTTGTTCCAGAGAACAAACTCTGTGAATCGACCGCAAGATGTCGCCACTTTATACTACAGTTAAACCTGTCTATAGCGCCCCCACTTGGGACTCAACAAAATAGGGTGCTATAGACAGGTCACTTTTAATGTAAAATGTTTATATTTTAATGTTTAAAATCGGGCGCTATAGAGAGGAAGGCGCTATTTAGAGGGAGCGCTATAGACAGGTTTAACTGTATATAAAACCATTGTTGTTGTTTTCCTTTGGTCGGGCCTGGGTTCGATTCCCGTCGTGGGATTTTTTTTTAAGTAAGGAAGCTTTAATTTTATCCAACTTGAACTAAGCTCTACCACTCTTGTTCCCCAGTTAATAGGATTATATCCATCACATGTTACACCATACAGGTATCACATATATATATATACCTACCTATATTTGAGACCTATTTTATCATAATTTTTGTCTATGGTATACAGTGCTTCTTTAATGGCAATTAGTTCTGATTTGAAGTTGACTTCAGGAATTGGTTTAACCATGGAGATAAGCACCACCACAATATTTAAGACCTATAATAACTAAAACACACACTAATGACAAAGAAACTCAACAATATACTAGAGATAAACTCATGAACAAAACTTAAATAAGTTGTACCTTTCAGCATGTATATCGGGATTCAGACAATAACTCTGAAAGATATTAAAGTGATCTTTATTGAAGACAGATGAGATAACCAAGTATTAACAATCTCTGTCTCCTTACAAAAAAAAAAAAAAAAAAAAAACGACCGTCGACTTAAAGATATTTCACTTCCTTAAGTTTAGTCCATGAGTGTACTTGTGTAAAATACGTAATAATATCACAAAGATAAAAGATATTGCAACGTGTGTTTCTTATTTATTAGAAATTCTGTGATATTTCGAAGTTTAACTCCTTCCTCAGGTTTCTACTGAATCCGTAATTCACGATGTGTTTTAAAGATACTGATTAACATATTTACATATTATACGCTCTTTTATACATTTATATCAATTTACATCAACTATGCCAACAAGGGAATAATTAAGAGAAAATGAACAATGAGCGGTAGAGAAAACGAAACTAATATTTACTGGAAAAAGGTAAAATTTCTTTATAGGAAATGTCAACACACTGAATGTACGAGAAACTATAACAATTCAGGTTAAGAAATGTTTACAATATATATGTAAACTAGCCGAATGACCCGGGCAACGCCCGTGTTTTACCCGATTGAATGTTTTGATTCAAATACTATTTGTTACAATTATAAATTGGCGCCTTATATAAATGCATATGTTAGTTAATAACTATAGCCTATGTGCTTTATCTGTCTATGTACTGTTGGCTTCCGTAGGCGTCTCTTACTGGGAAAAAGAAAGAGAGGATTCCATTTGGTTATTAACTAATATATGCATTTATTTAAGGAGCGACCCGCTCCAACACAATGGTTACTAAAACGAAAAAGCGAGTGGGGGGGGCAAAGGTGGCGTGATCGTAGCCGACCAATAGGAGGGCGCCATTCAAAAAAAAAAAGCAAACGGTGACAGAGATGACTGATGAAGAATGACGCTCGTAACTGTATATAGAATATTATATCTTCTCTAGTTTCTTGTATAGTAGCCTGTTAAAGGATGTCATAGTCCGAAAGCTCGCCAAGATTATATCTCTTTAATAAAGAATCTTGTTGCCGTTAGATTTTATCCCTTCTTATAAATGGTTACAATGTTTGGTAGAGAATGGTAACACTTTTTAGGTAAGGAGTAGAATGACAAAACATCTTTAAAAATAAGGAATGTTAACAATCAGATAAAGAAATAAACTCATTAACTACACCTATCCCCCGATTTACACGGTAGATACGTTCCTGAGAAAAACGTGTAAATCGAAAAAAAAAAGAATGTCTTATTTTAAATCTTTCAAACCAGCCATGACTTGCCAAAAAAATTGGCTTCTTTTCAATTGAAGAAGAAGATGTGGCAATTGCTCTACAATTTTTTCGTATAGTATTTCGTTAGTATAGTGCGATAAAAAAAAACTTATTTGGAAAACCGTGTAAAAGTGAAAACTAGTAAAACAAGTACTGTGTAAATCGGGGGATAGGTGTACTATATTAATTGTAAAAATATAGCTTTTTGAAAATAAAGCAATCCTTAAATAAATCTTTAATTAAAAAGGCATATATTGGATCAAAATATCATTTATTTTACCAATATTTCAGTTGACTGAACGCCAACCTTTATCAAGATATTATAATTCAGCCAACTGAAATATTGGTAAAATAAATGATATTTGATCCAATATATGCCTTTTTAATTTAAATATATTTATTTATATAGAAAATGTAAACAATGCTTGGTATAGAGAGGCAAAATTTCTTTAAATGGAATGTTAGCAATGATAGGTTTAAGCAACAATGGTGTGTATAGAATGACCCATTCTCTTTATATGAAATGTCTTATCTATGGTTCATTAAAAAAACTCCCAACAATGTTTGATATAGAATTACAAAAAAAGTTTTAAATGAAATTATAGTAACGGTTGGTTCATTGAAAAAAAAACCTCAACAATGTGGTTTATTATAAAATAAATGAAGCTTCCAGGGCTAAGTTTCTTGTACAACTTTTTTATTTTCAAGCTTTCGGACTTGTCAGTCCTTCAACAGGAGTATCACGATAATAAATTGATTATAAACGATAAACGATATAAACGATAGTATCACGATAATAAACTATTTTTATATACAAATAAACTTAGCCCTTCATTTATTTTATAATATTATAAATCAGGGAAGAATGTAGGTTTATATAGTGAGTAAATAATTATCAACAAGAAATGTAATCAACACTTTCCATCAACTTTCCTCAAGATATAAAAATTGAACCGAAGCAATAACAGAATTAGAATAAGTGAAATGGACAAATAGACCGCCACCATGGACAAACAGGAATTCTTAGGAGCAGAAATAGGGGCAGCTTGGTGTTAGTGGTTTCTGGGTCCCATGTGCTTAGGTGAGGAAAGTGGGGCAAGTCAACATGGGTTCCGGTCAGAAGCTTCCATGTTTAGATCCTTTGTCAGACCCTGGCATCATTTGTCATCGTTTCCAGTGTTTGAAGATTTAATAAAACGTCTCGTATATCTAGGACGTACACACAGTCTGTCGTATTTCCGCGAAGGATTCGTATATAGGATTCTGTGGACCTATCTGGAAATACAAACAAACAGAAATCTATCAACACGATGCAATTAGCTTGCTATATGTTATAAGAAAATTAAACTTATTTTGACCTGTATATGATTATTTTTGAAATAAAACAATATTCTACTGCCCCCTTTAGACATGTAAATACAATCCTCATTGTTATCTATTACCTAATAAAATATATTTTTAATGCACATTTTTCAAAATATCATTATATAAATAAAGTCTTTCGCTAAAAGATAATTCTATTTTTTTTTTGCTTTTTAAAAAAAAAAAGAATATTTGTAAATGACTTATGCGTTTAAATTAAAAGATAAAAATACAAGGTTTAAAAAAAAAACAACAATAATAACCACAAAATCGAACCATTTCGAAAGTTAAAATCATATTTTTTCAAAAAGTGAAAAAAATTAACCACACGATGAAAAAAAAAAAAGAAAGTAAAAAAAGGCGTTTTGCGAAAAAAAAAGGCGGGAAAATAAAAACGATATATATATATATAAATGTGAATGACCATCTCTTGATAATTTATCACGGATGATATTTTCTTTAAACAATTTCTTTTAAATTTTATTTTAAATATCATTAAAAGCCGATATAAAAATGTAATATATATAAATTTTATTGGAAGAAAAATGATATATATATACTATATATCAATACTGATATATTCTCATTAATCTAACAGAGGAAAAATACTTCATATATATATATTTACATACAATAGATGCGTTATAAAATATCATTTATTATCCATTTAAATCCATTTTTCCAATCCAAATTATAAATACTGTTTAAAATCAAACCAGAAGATTAATTAAATTTTTAAAATCTCACTTTTTGACCTTGAATTAATTAATTACAAGCTATAGCTTTTCAATTAAAATTTTTCACGGTCAAACATTTCCCCGCAGACGAAAATGTTAACATTATTCACTTGATATTTTTCCAGCCTATTTAAAAAAAATCGTCTACTTCGTTTTTCTATTTAAAAAAATTACGTAATTGAGGTCAGGAAAGATTAATGTATTTTTTATCACCTTCTTCCATAAGTCGTTTGGGTAAGTCTAATGGGATTTAGAGAGGGGGGGAGAAAGCTCCATTGTCGAATGTCTTTTGCACAAGAAAGGCTTACGCAAGATTCTTCAAATGTCGTCTGCGACCAATTACCACGAAACTTTCTAAATGATAAACCCTTTTATCTAACCCACATTATTCTTTTGCTCTATTACAAAAGTAAAATTTGCACATTCTTTTACCCTTTGTGCAAGACAAGTTTGAAAACTTTATAAATGTGTGAGAAATTTAAATTTCATCAATTTCTTCGATTCATTTTTTTTTCTTTCATTTCTAACATGTGTTACTTGAGGCTTGACACCTCTTTATAATTATTTCTTTATAATCAAATAATTTTTCATAATATTATTTAGAATTTGTATTTATAATTCTTGATTCACCTTAAAAGTACATATGAATAAATTAGTAAGCCTTTTTAAAAATTATTGTTGATATGAATTATTGAAAAAGTGGAGTAGGTATTTCAAAAAATTATTAATCCATGTTTTTGTGTGTTCCTATATTTCTAGTTTTGAAAAAATACTTTAAATATAAAATAAATATTATAAAATTTAAAAGACTTCAGTGCATTTGTCTTTTATATTTAATAAATATCGAATCACTATCCCAGTAAAACCAATGCCCAAAATTCTGTGATATTTTAGAGAAAGTAAAAAAGCTATTTGACCAGTTGACGGTCGTAATTTCTATTTTTACTGCTTCCTGGGGTTGATGACTCCATTTTTTTTTCTCGTCAGCAGATTTTTAAGAAAGAAATATGGCGCCTAGATTTCATCATTCCTCTTTTTTTTTTCAACCATAAAAAAAAAAAACTAAATGCTACATTATTATATGTGAAAGGATATTTTCTTCACAATCAATCCATTAAAAATCTATATATTAGAAACTTTTTTTTTCAGTTGTGGAGTTACAAAGGGCGAGTTGAAAAAAAAAAACGAAAAATATAGAAATATAGTCTAAATATTTTTTAAAACGATAATTCTTTATAACCAAAAATTCTCAATAACGAAAAACTTTATAACCAAACGTTTTATAACAAAAATCTCTTTAAGACGCGAAACTAAAAAAACTTTTTATAACAAAAATTATTTTTATCGAAATTTTTATAACAAAATTTTCTATGGCAAAAAATGTTATAACCAAATATTCTCTGAGATTAAATTTTTAAAACCAAAATTATCTCTATGAAACTAAATGTTATTATAACCAAAATTTCTCTATATATAACGAATTGTGTTTAGAACCATAAATTTTTCTATAGCCAATTTTTTTTAAAGCCAAAAAGTCTCTATAAGGAAATTATATTTTGTTTTGAAAATAGAACAATCCATAAATAAATCTTTAATTAAAAAGGCATATATTGGATCAAAATATCATTTATTTTACCAATATTTCAGTTGGCTGAGTGCTAACCTTTATCAAGGTGTTATAACATTTTAAAGTGTTAAAGACACACTTTAAAATGTTATAACACCTTGATAAAGGTTAGCACTCAGCCAACTGAAATATTGGTAAAATAAATGATATTTTGATCCAATATATACCTTTTTAATTAAAGAAATTATATTTATGGCCAGAAATTCTAGAACGAAAACTCTTCATAACGAAATACTTTATAACCAACTATTTTATAACGAAAAACCTTCTAAAACGAAACTATAACGAAAAACTCTCAATGACGATTTTTTTCTCGTTTCTTTACAGTAATAACTTACCATAAATAAACTCTTCAACGACTAAAATTTATGTTCAATGACGAGTTTAATATTTTTTTTGACTCGCGCTTTAGATGTTATACTAAATTCGAAAAATCACGTGAGAACGCCCTTGTAACCTACCTCAGAACAATTTTTAACGCTTTGCCAAATGCTTTATTTTTATTTACTTCTCCTGACGAAGACAAAAGATTTTTGTCGAAACGTTGAGAAAATAAAAAAACTCTAACTGGCCGAAGTGTCTATTTTTTAAAATATAAATATGAATGCCGGCCAGGCAGCCTCTATCTTTACAATGATCTTCAATTTCGCCATTGAAAGATATCAAAGTTGGAATTTGAGAGAATGCGACGCAGAAATTTGAAGATGTCTAAAACAAAATGGTAAACTAAGTCATTTTGAAGATAGAGGTCGCCTCGAGACGGCATTCCTTGTTTTTAAATAAAAATAGACACTTGGGCCAGTAGAGGTTTTTTCATTACTGGTCGTAGTGTCTCTTCTTCTTTGGAAACAAACGAAGTCTTCGATGAATATTTCGAACTGAACGAATGTTTATCTTTAACTTAAATTTGACCTTCGACAAAAAATGACTTTGACTTATAGACAAAACTTGAAAAAGTGGAAAGTCTTTGATACCGCCGGTTGTCTCTCTTTTTTTTTTGAAGCAGACAGTGGCAATTTTTCTCACACTTGGTTATCTCGTGTGCCTTCAATAAAAGTCACTGTTTATAAAATATCTTTCAAAGTTATTGTCTGAATCCCGATATCCATGCTAAAAGGTACAACTTTCTTAAGTTTTGTCCATGAGTGTAATTTTAAGGATGACTATCATGTACCAAAAAAAAAGGCGGAAACTCTTCCATTAAAAAACTGTTGGCTTTTTGTCGAATTTTCAAAGCTGATGTGTCTGCATTCTAACCTATCTAAATTTACTTGCTTTGGGCATTGAAGATCTAAACATGAATTTTTTATTGTGTTTTCAAAGGGAGAGGTACCCCTTAAGGTATTTATACGAAGCCTAAGGTGAACAATTTGGATGATTCTCTATTCATGATAAAATTGTGAAAAACGTTTTAAAATTACAAAATATATTCCTCACAATGAGTTTCTTTTTATTTCAAAACGCTAGCTTTCAAGCGATAATCGCCTTTCAACGGGTTTAATAAAAAACATCGACTATATCTTACAAGAAATACAGAGGGTGTTCACACTTATAGGGGGGAAACAAGTTTTATTATAAAATATTAAAAATTAACACCATATTTGAAATTTTTCAAATGTTCTATTTGAAAGCCTTTTTGTTTATTTACAGAACGGCACCTGATTTTCCACGATAGCAGACACTTTCTGATCATGGTTATACTCAAAAGATCCCATTCTTCTTTTACCACTTTCCAGAGACCTTCAATTGTCCTAGGGTGTCTCTTTCCAAGTGCTCTTTTAAGGCATCCAAAAATGCAAAAATCCATCGGGGCTAAATCAGGAGATTTTACAGGGGTTCTGTTCTTTGGAATAGTGTTGATTCCTATTCTTTGCCTTAGATCTTCCAAATAAGCTTGGGTTGAAGATGAGGTATGACTTGTGGTGTTTTCATGGTGAAACCAGACTTTGTTGCTCTGTTTTCCATAGATAGAGGGAATATCATTTTAAAATATAGGTTATAAAATGTTGTTTTGATAGTACTCCGAGTTTATTTTGGCATTTCTTTCCACTTTTCTTATTTTTAATTTTCCTTCATATGATATACCGCATGCCACCATAAATCCTTTGGGGTAACTTTCGGCACATTCTTTCAACCAAATTGGCCTAGACTTTTCCACCCTTTTTTGATAGTATATAGCTCTTTTTCTGCCGCAATCGGTTAAATATACCCATGCTTCGTCATATGTAACAATAAATTTCCATCAATCAGCAGCCAAGAAATTTTCATAAAAATATCTGCTGATAGTGTGTCGCTGACGAATATGGCTCTGAAACAATTTGTGAACCGCATGTTATTTTGTACCTTTTAGGCCTAAATCTTTATTTATTATTTTATTTATTGTTGAAACTGATATTCCTATTAATTTGGCTATATCTCTTTGTGGCATAGGATTTTCTTTTGTAATATATTTTTTCACTTTTTTGACAGTTACAGGAGTTCTCACAGATATAGGGTGATACTCTTTTGTCCATTTCTCCGTAGGTGCTTTGAATAAAAACTTGATATTTTTGTCGTGAATAATATTATAAATACCCTTTTTAGAAATGTTGATATCATCTTGTTTGTATATTTTAATTATGTCCAAATAGGTAAGATTAGCTCTGGAAAGTCCTAAAATATAACCTCTTATGAAATTATTGTATTTGAAGGGCATTTAAAAAAAAAAATTGAAAAATGTATTGCGTGTTAGAATTAGCTTAAGCCTTTTCGAATTCCACGTTGTTGATTTTTTGAAATAAAGTAATAGTTCCTTTTTTACACCGGGCGCTCGTTTCCTATAAGTGTGAACACCCTCTGTATTTACATACGCGCGCAGCGTGGATATTTACAATTTGGATAATAGATTATATACATAAAAGGTAACAAGACAATATCTCCAAATCAATAAATTATGCGTTGCGTTTCAGTAACAGCGTTGTTCACAGATAAATTTACTGTGCAAAACATTTGTCGGAAAATGTGGTAACAATGCTGTTACCAAAACGTCACACATTATTTATTTGGAAGTTTTCTTGTTACCTTTTTATTTTATATACGAAATCTAGTTGATTGGATAGGAGGAACTATCTTTATTTACGGGTCTGCTAACCAAAATGAATGATTTTTTGAGCCCCAATGGACGCATAAAGCGGAATATAGATAAAGTACAGTTGGAGGGGCCTGGGGATGGGTGGCCAGGGGATCATCGCCAGGTGAGGCCAGGAATAGTTGATTGTATAATTGAGATGATCAATTACACTGATAGACAAAACTTAAGGAAGTTGTACCTTATAACATATATATATCGGGATTCAGACAATAACTCTGAGAGATATTTGATGCACAGTGATATATATCAGACTTAAGGAAGTTGTACCTTATAACATATATATATCGGGATTCAGACAATAACTCTGAGAGATATTTGATGCACAGTGATATATATCACTGTGCATCAAATATCTCTCAGAGTTATTGTCTGAATCCCGATATATATATGTTATAAGGTACAACTTCCTTAAGTTTTGTCTATCAGTGTTATCACCCTGAAAGAAGTATCCGTGAGCTGGTAATCAAATTATTAGAACGCCAAACAATTAATGCAAATGTGAAAAAAATGTTACAAAAGTGAAATTGTACTTGAGGATCAGGTGGATAAATTAAGAAAAAAGACATCTATGATCGTTTAACTAAAGGCTGCTGATTGTTTACGCCATCTATCGGAATAAATATCAACTAAGATGGCGCAAGCCATCAGTAATCTTTAGTTGAACGATCAGGAAAAGCCTTTTTATTAATTAAGGTCAAGTTTATTGCAGTAATTTTTCATAAATTGGCGTCGTTTTCACATTATAAAAATCACACGAAATGATAACACGATACATAAAAAGAACAAAGACCCATCATGTTATACACATATGTTATCAAATACAATTTCAATGAGCAAGAACGTCAAAAAGAGGAAAGTCTTTTTTTTTTTTTTAGTTTTAGACAAAGAAATACACAGCAAGGTAACAAAGGTATCACTGAGTGAGTGGAAAAGAGTTTTAAAAATGGCAACCCTGCCTTGTAATTAAGCGTCCCTCTCCCCCCCCCCCCCCCCCCCCCCATGGCAGTATTTTTAATTATTCACCACTAATTAGAAATCCATACTAATTGTCTTTTGGAAGGAATGGGTGAGGAACCTTCTGGGTGACCACTCGTGTTTCACGTGTTTTCCTTTTATTCTCTCTTTCAAGGAATAATTTTTTATACAATTTTACAACCAAAATTTTCTATACAAAAAGTGGCGGTAGTGCTTGTCTTCTTAGACCATAGAGTTTCCAGTTTTCTCTACCTTTGATGATATGGTCCTCTGTTAATTCTGACACTATATGATCTGGGGAGATTTCAATGGCATTGGCCTTTGTACAGGTCTTTATAATTTTTTTTTTGTCAATTTAGAAAATTTTTCAAGAGTTTAATATACACTCGTGGATAGAATATAAAGGAAGAGGAAAGTCTTTAATGTCGGTGATCGTCTATTTTTTTATTAAGAAAACATAGGCAATTTTGTTCACACTTAGTTATCTCGTGTGTCTTCAATAAAGGTCACTGTAATATCTTTCAGAGTTATTGTCCCGTTATACATGTTAAAAGGTATATCTTCCTTAAGTTTTGTCCATATGAGTGTATATTAAAAATGGAATTGAATCTATATCTGAGTTAAATAAACAATATACAATATAGATAGTTTGAACGACACAATAGAAAAGGCTATAGATAATAAACTAGATAGAGTTCTTAAAGAGATTCCGAGACAGACACCTTCCTATGCTCAAGTTGTGCGACAGGAAGCAGAACTAATCAAAATAAAACAGCAGTCATTCAGAAATGAATCTACTTTAATTGTGGCTTTAAATGATGGTGTACCTAATTCTGATGCACTTCAAAAAAATTCTAATAATATTTAAAATGTCAGAGAAAATGGTAAAAACATTAAGATAAATAGAATTATAAACGCTAAAAAGTCTGTAATTATAAAGGTTCCAAACCAAACTGATAATAAAATACTACTGGATGAATTAAACAAACCAGATGATTTGAAATTGATTAGTAAAATTTACATACCGACACTAAGAGATCCAACTATAGTAGTCAAAAACGTATCCAAAATTACAGATACGGCAAACTTCGTTCAAACCATATGCAGAATGAATTCTGACCTAGAAAATTTGAAAAATGAAATAAAAGTTCTATTTACAATGAGATCTAACTCTCCATATCACAATTAAGAGTAATTCCTAAAGTTTACCAAATTTTAAGAAAAATTTGAATTTAATCCGAACCACAAAACAAAAGACTGCCAAAACATTAAAATATGTAAAATATGCGGTGTACAGGGTAGCCACAACTGTACTGAAGCACCAAATTGTCACAATTGCTCTAAGCACCCTAAATTTAAAAACCTTTCTACAAACCATAAATCAAATTCAAGTGAAGGCCCGATTTACAAATCACAAATAGACAGAATTATCCAAAGGACACAATATTCACAAATATACGAGGGAAATGATGTATCAAATACAATTTGAAGCTCAATCTTAAATAGATTAATATCCTATATGATTGAAAATGTGAGATGTATTCAACAAAATGTAAGAAAAGGTTTTACTGCGATAAGTGAGCTACAGACCAACACTAGAGATGACCCACCTGACATTCCTTTGATTCAAGAACCATATGTTTTACATAAACTACTAAATTCCATTGGAACGCTTTTATTTGGTAATTAACTCTTTTTAGTATTGTTTTAACTGAATAATTATCTAATATCTTGCATTATTTCATTAAAAAAATATTCCTTTAATTTTTTTAATCTATAAATTGCTTTTCTCGAATAAACACAATACTTTACAATTTGATTTCATTTAACTAAATTTGCTTACCAATTATTTGTACATATATCAATTGTGTTGATATATATATATACACTGGTGTCCAAAAAATAAGAAACTTTACTAATATTGAAATTTCTCAAAAGCTAATTTATTAACAAATATAAAATTTAGTATACAAATAGTTTAAACTATGGAGAATTTGACTAGCTATATGAAAATAAAAAAAAATATTTGAGATTATGAAATATGCAAATTATTACCAACATTCCCAAAGCTAAGGTTCCAGATCTTAAAGAAATAAGATATCAATAGGGAGTATGATCACCTCTAACAGCTATCAAGGTCTCACAGCGAGCCCTCATACTGTTTACCAGGCTTTGGAGGAGGTCCAGGGGTAGTAAACCCCACTCCTCCAATAGAGCAGTTCTTAGCTCAACGAGGGATCTGGGAGAGGGGTGACGAGCTCCAATACGCCTCCCTAGAGCATCCCACACATGCTCTATTGGATTCAGGTCCGGAGATCTGGCTGGCCAATCCATCCTTCGAATATTCTCACTCTGGAGATATTCATTGACTAGCCTAGCTCTATGCGGACGAGCATTATCGTCCATAAAAATTAAATTGTGACCAATTTGATCTCTATAAGGTCTTAGATAGGGCTCAAGGATCTCGTCCCTGTACCTTTGGGCAGTTAAAGTGCCCCCAGAAAAAATGTGGAGGGGTGTGCGTCTGCTAGAACTGATGCCAGCCCAGACTAAGAGACTGCCCCCTCTAAAACTGTCTATTTCCCTGATGTTACTGGGATGATAGCGGGTTCCAGGCTCCCTCCAGATGAAAACTTGTCGAGAATCTGTGTTTAAACTAAATATTGACTCGTCACTGAAGAGAACATTGGCCCACTGATCATGAGTCCAGGCGTGATGTTCCAAGCACCAATATAAGCGGGCTTTCCTGTGAGCAGAGGTTAAAGGGATACAGACCATTGGTCGTCTTTCATAAAGAGCACCTTCGTGAAGCCTTCGGTAAACAGTTTGTCTTGAAATTCTCGTTCCAGTAGCACTTGAGAGTTCATTAGAGAGTTGAATAGCTGTCATCTCCCTATGGCGCTTGGCAGTTACGACCAGATAACGGTCTTCAGAGGTAGCTGTTTTTCTTTTTCTACCAGAACCTTCTTTTCTTTTGATGGTTCCTGTCTCAATGAACTGTTTCCATATTTTGCTGACCACAGATTTATTCACATTCAGCCATTTTGCTACTTCAACTTGTGATTGCCCTGCCTCCATTCTTCCAACAGCTCTCCATTTTAAATCACCTCCAAAAATTTTCGTAAACTCATAATTAACTAAGGATTAAATAAAATTATAATTGGACAATTCTTAGATGGGGTAAACGACACACCAAATAGCACACTTATAAAGACAAGCAAAAATTTGCATATTTTCAATTTTACCGAATCGAATGGTTGCGATAAATATATTCTACGACTTAAAATACCTAATTAAATTACTTTTTAGCTTTTAGCGTTGTATATTTTAAAACATATCATTAAAAAAACAAAAGTTTCTTATTTTTTGGACACCAGTGTATATATATATATATATATAAATAAATATAAAGCATATATTGGATATAAATTTATTAATCAGCCAATATTTCTAGGGGCAACACGCCTCTCTTTATCAAGGCTTTTCTTTGATTTGAACTAAATCACGTGGGCATGTGATCCACTCACGCTATACAAGACCAAAGTAAGAAACCATCTAATGAAAAATAATATTTATTTATAGATATTATTATGGATTGCTCAATATTTAAAATATATATATATATGTCATAAAAAAACGTATATTCTAGATACGTTACCTTTCATGCAGTCGTGGATTAAAAAAAATATGAAGAATAACCTTTTATATTTTCCTCAAATTATATTTATTTTTCATTATTTCTCAAAGCAAACAGTTTTACATACAAAGACAATCAACAATGTTTTTAAATAATAGCAAATTAGGTTATATTCTTTTTGTTTGGCATTCCTTTACATTTCAAAAAATTAACTCTGTGTTTAGTTCTTATTTTTAATTTGATTATTTAAATTATAATTTCAGTTATATTAGGAAAACAATTTTAATAAATATTATGGTTATGTAATTATTTTGTTCTAGAATTTTAATTATATTATGAATAATAAACATCATATTTTTATTATGTCATATATTTTTTATCTTTTCTTCTAACTAACTTGCATACTAATTCTGTACATATTTAAAATATCTTTCTTTCTCTTCTTTAAATATTTTTGTTTATTTTTAAAGTGTAAGTGTCCCTAGGGGGACATAGCGCTTTAAGTCGAAATAAAGAAAAAAAAAAGAAAATGTGCATAATATACACAAGAAGTACAATTTATAAACACAAAAAAAATTCCCTATTCTCATTAAATATATTTTTATAAACAAAAAAAAAAAACCTCCATGAGATGACATTACCGCTAGAAAGCATCTCTCTATAAAAGAAATATTTCTTAAATTACCATTTTTAACAAATATCTGCTCTTCTGTAAGAATACACATATGTTTGTCACATTTATACTATTTCACAAGAGATAAAATACACGAGTTTACAAAAGAAAATTTACAAATTAAGGGGTAAAAAAACAACAAAGTAAAAAAAATAAATAATTAGACGCCAAACTAAGTATTAATAAGATGACCAGAACAAATTATTCAAACCAAATCCCCCGTCGTATTTGTGTTAGCAAGATTTGCTCCCAAATCTAATTATCGACGTCTAAAATAAACAATTTTTCCCTCAGTGAAAGCAAATTGTCAGTGTGGCCGAGCTAAAAAAGGCTTAATTGCATGCAGTGTTGTTGTTCCACCTGTGTTTTCATTGACGCCTACGCAGGAACATATGCAATTAAGAAAAATAATTCTGTGGTATAATTTAACTTTTTTTTTTCTTATACTCTGTGTGCAGAGTGATATTAACGTTTATTACACTCTGTGATATTAAAAAAACCTGTGTGTGTTGAGTAAGTTTTTTTCCTCTCTTGAAATAATTTTTGAATTAAAAAAAAAACGCCATTTTTTATAAAGAAAAATGACTTTATATGCAAAGAGAAATAAATTAAAAGAATTCTAACATTAATTAAAGAGGTTTTAGTATATGGAGAAAAAAAAATGAATATTTCTCGAGAAACCATTTATAGATATAATTCTAATTTAATATCTTTCGTATAAAAAAATTATGACAAAAATATTTTTAATATATATATAAATAAAGGTTTTATTCTAATTGTTGCCATCTCTAAATTTTTCCATAAAAAAAAACTGATTATTTATAAATTTATTAATATGCCCGGCAACACTTCAAAATTTTAAATTATCGTCTGCTATTTTTTAAAATTATCTTTTGATGCTTATTTCCGTTAATTATATAATAGATAAAGCGAAATAAATAGAATGTACAAATTACACTAGTTAATTACTAACTATTAATTATAAAAATATACCAGAAAATAATTTTTAAAATATATATTTTTTGGGGGATAGAAGACATGGAAAGTGAGATAGATATATAGAGCAGAGAACAAAGGTTTCTAAGAAAAAAAAGTCCATGGTGAAGATGAAAATGTAGAATCCCACGATCCATCAAATATGGAGGGGGGGGGGATTGTCTTATGAATATTAAAACTAGGGTGACCAATTAAATCTGGAGGTGTCATCCTGCCAGTGAGAAATAATTTATGTCACCTCTTATCTTTTCTTTCTCTCGCTGTTCTAAATATTTTTCTTCAAATTTATTATTCTCTTATGATTACAAAAATGGATATCTCGGGTTGGATTTCTAAATTATAAGTCACGAAGTGATCTAAAAATGTGACCGAATATTTCATAGATATAATGAAAATTAATTTGGTCAAAAGTTAATAAAGATATATTTTTATGTAAGGTGTTAGCGCCATCTATGAGTATATGTAAAAATAGAAATATCGATGGTATGAGAAATAATAGAGAAAGATTTTGTTTCGTTTTTTTTTTTCAATAAATAAAATAATAAAATCTCAATATACACTCATGGACAAAACTTAAGTGGAAAATTTTTGATATCACCGGTCCTCAGTTTTTTTTTTGAAAGATACAGAGGCAATTTTGTTCACACTTGGTTATATGCCCTTGCAGCGATGGAAAAATAGTGTGAGACCTATTAGCTCATCAGGGATTACTCCATCCAGCCGTTTCGCCAGTTTAATCTACCAAAACGCTCTAATATTGAATATGAGTTTTTAAAAAACTTATTTATATGTATTTATACATATGGTAAGCGGTAAGCGAAACGTTGTGGGTTCGATTCCCGCCCCTGGACACTTTTATTTTTCCGTTCACCATTACTCTTCATATTTTCACCCTTTCATACTTCATCCAAAAAAGTTAGAAATAGTAAATATTTCTCTTTGAAATAAATATTGATTTTTCATAGAAAAGAAACTTATGCGGTAAAACTTTAAGTATTGTTTTATTTATATTGTCCTCGAGAATCTTATTTCTATATATAGTTTATTTAAATATACCAAGAATTCCTGTAGAGTACCGGCTTTATAAGCAGAACAGTCCAATACAATATTAGAGCGGTCTGGTAGATTAAACTGGCGAAACTGCTGGAAGGATTCACCACCGATGAGCCAGGCCCTCTCAAATATATTTTCAATCGCAGTGGGGAAAACATATTTGAAAATAGCGCTAAATAGAGTTTATTATCATACAATAGTAATAATGATTATAGGATTTCATTACTATTATTATCGTTTTTTCCCGCGACTTTTGTTTAAACGACAACATCTTCCCCAGACCTCCAACTCAAAATTTCATATGGATAGGTGAAATATGGTAGAACTGTATGTGGCACAAACGAATCAGCATTTATTTCTAATGAATATATATATGTGATGATTTAAGACCATGGAATTGTTGTAAATAATTCAGATATCTACTACCACCTATTTCCCCACGTGACTGTTATTTACTGCAAATAGAAAGCATCAAATAACATCAATCTGTACCGCGTAAGACTCTAATAAAGTATAGCAACTGTACAGATAGAAGGAATGGAGAGAATAACAGGAGAAAATTAAGGTTATAACTAATCAGGCCTAAGTGAGAATAAGAAAGTAGGCCTATCGAGCCCAGTCCAATTTTTACGAGGTCGTGGCCCTCCTGGATGATGTAACTTTCCCCCCTGTTTACGTCAGAAAAGGGCAGTGACCTGCTTGGACCTAGAGAGGCTATAAAAAGGAGGCCCCAAGCCTCAGTTAGTTAGTCCTTTGTTTCAGTTCCAGTCCGCGCAGCCGGCTCCTATAGAGGTAAACCCTTTCCTGCCAGAAACCTCCTCGTCCCATTCCTTCTTGACGTTCAGACGCTTCTTAGTGGAATCTCTGTTTGTTTATTTCACCTTTGGCCCAGCTGTGTCGCCTTCCACCACGACTGCACGGTAGAGTTGACATCGAGGTTCGTCTAGCATCAGGTAACACTGGTCCCAGAGGTCCCAAGATATCACATATATACATTGTGTAAAATATACCTTAAATATATATATTACTTTCCTACAAGGCACTGGGATGTAACATCTCTCTCAAGATCCATTTCCTGCATTCACATCTGGATTTCTTTCCAGACAATCTTGCTGCAGTTAGCGATGAGCATGATGAGAGGTTTCATCAAGATATATCAAGCATGGAGAAGCTGTACCAAGGTAAATGAAATCCCGTTATGCTTGCTGACTACTGCTGGACACTCAAGGTGGATGTGCCACAAGCAAAGTATAGAAGAAAAAATATATACTCGTATATAAGAAAATAGAGCAATCCATAAATAATTTTTAATTAAAAAGGCAGGCATTAAAAAGGGGACTCCTTTATTTAATTATATATATATATTCAATTAAAAAGACATATATTGGATCAAAATATCATTTATTTCACCACTCTTTCATTTTGGCTGAATTATAATACCTTGATAAAGGTTGGCGTTCAGCCAACTGGAATATTGATAAAATAAATTATATTTTGATCCAATACATGCCTTTTTAATTGAATATATATATAATTAAAAATAAATAAGGCATCTCCTGACCACGAGCACATGTGCTTTTTAGATGGCAGAGCGCCATCTAGTGGAGCAAAAATAAACTAAACGTTTATTTAGCTTGCTCCGTGAAATTTGGCCAACCCAATTTCTTGATAAATCAAGAAAAGCCATCCACGAACGCGTTTCGCGCTGTTGGCGCTCGTCAGCGTGGAGAAGGCTGTAACCACTGCGACCAAAAAGATTTTTTGGTCCCAATGGCTTCCCGAAAAGCGCGAAACGCGTTCGTGGATGGCTTTTCTGGTCAGGAGATGCCTTATTTATTTTTAATATCAACACCTGACCCACTTATCTTTTATTTTTTTTCTATTGTTTGTTCATGTGTTAAGCGTCTTTAAGCAAATTTGGCCTTAAATACCCTTTTTGGTCGCAGTGGTTACAGCCTTCTCCACGCTGACGAGCGCCAACAGCGCGAAACGCGTTCGTGGATGGCTTTTCTTGATTTATCAAGAAATTGGGTTGGCCAAATATCACGGAGCAAGCTAAATAAACGTTTAGTTTATTTTTGCTCCACTAGATGGCGCTCTGCCATCTAAAAAGCACATGTGTTCGTGGTCAGGAGATGCCTTATTTATTTTTAATATCAACACCTGACCCACTTATCTTTTATTTTTCTATTGTTTTTCATATATAATAAAATAAAGGAGTCATATGATTTACTTCTACCTTTTTTTAAAATATTTTATTCCGTCGATTTGGCGACCCGCGCTGTCGCCCTCTTCAAATAAACCTATTTTTGACAAGATTTAAACAAGGCGACACTCAAACGTCGGAATAAAGCTTATAAAAAAGTGGAAGTAAATCATTTTTATAAAACTCATCTTATTCTTCTTCTTTCTTATCTCCACACTGGGTGAAGTAGAATGCGTCTGCCTTTGTCATTAAGACTGGGAGCACTACTCAGTGACAGGCCGACTTAGCTCCAAAAGAAATGGCCGCCTCTGACATGAGGAACAGACACCATGTGCAGCCGCTCCTAACATAGAGTACAAACGCTGCTTATCCTGTATCCCTGGATTAGGAGTCCTTACAGGGTACTATCAGCCTGGCCAGCTGAGCCCAGGTTTTTTAGTGAGCTTGTTACTGCTCCCCCTCCTCCTTTTTCATCCGGGCTTGGGACCGGTAAAGGCGGAGTTGTAAAACTCATAAAAATCAACTTCCAAAATGGTGTTTTGTATATAATAAAATAAATTAAATATTGAAATAATTGGTTATACTCTGAGAAATGGTGGGGCGTGTAGAATTAAGATTATATCCCATTGGTGAAAAAACTCCAAAAGAAAATTTTAAAAAGTTCTCAGAAGAAGGAATTCCATTGTTGTAGATAGTGGTCGCTAGGCGGCGTAATAATCGCGCAGACGACGAGGAGGAACAGCAGACTTACCTGAGGCCCGGAAGAAAGTGTCACAGAAGATCCCGGAAGATACCATATCGGTGACCGGATGTCTTCTGCCGCTGTCAAACACGTTAACTTATAGGGAGAATTGGCTGCTACATTCTCTCTGTGAGGATATTTAATAGATATATTATAGATAGAGCAAAGTTCAGATAATGTGGCCATATTGGATATATTGTAACACACGGCCAAGGTTTATAACATTCATATCGAAAACAAAACGATATAGTATTAAATATTGTTTCAATATATATTTATTTCATTATATATATGTTCCTATATCCATATTAAAATATTTTATTTACAAGCTACTATACCTTAATTAAACTCCCAGAATTATTTTATTTTATTTTTTATCTGACCATAGACCAAGAAAAAAGGAGCAAGTGTTTACAATTTGTGAATATTAAGCCTTAAAAAAACACGACTAACAATTATTTCTAGAAATATTCTTATAAGTTTATAAGATATTAATTTTTGTTTGCTATATCAGCGTGTTATCCGTGATTATCTTACGTCTAAAGTTTCTTAACAACAAATAAGCATTCGTTTCTGTATAACAAATAAAATTACAGTTACAGAAATGCTGCTAACGTTTTAAGAGAAATTCTGCGGCAGTTTATGAATGGTCGTTTTAAAAAGTAGAAAACACACGAAGCTCAATCCAAGATGATTCAAGAGTCTGCAGACCATTATAGAAAAAAAGGACAGATAAAAAAAGCATCAACCATATTGCAGAAAACAATGCCACAATTATAATATCATAAATTTGTATGTGTGTGTATGTGGTGGGATTAGTTTCTTCCTTTATTGACAATTTTAAATTAAAATAATTTCGGCAAGTTTTGGGTCCCCAACCAATGCCAGGTACCGTTCGGCTTTTGCAGTTTAGAATTTCTTGGATAGAACAAAGTTACTATACTTCCTAAGGTCCAACAGTAAAATGAAAATGTGTCTTAAAGAGCAACAATTCCAGTCACGAGAAGTTATAATAAAAAATCGCTGAAGTTCCACAGAGGCTTGAAATAAGAATACGGAAATAAATGCTACGAAAATTGGGAAGCGAATGACATAGGTGTTTAGATGCGGAAGGAAATTATTTCAAAGATTACTCTAAATTAAACTTTGATTTTGTATTTTAAATTTTATTTTCAAAAATTCCGGGAAAATTCAATGAAAAATTGTACCTTATATTAATATTAGAGAGGTAAATTTGAGATTCAGGGTATTTCGAGTTATTATTTTTAAAATATTCTTTTAACTCAGAAATACCCTTAATAATTGTATTAAATTACCAAAAGAGGCACCTCTCCCTTTAAAAATACGTTAAAATAATGCATTTTGTTTTATCGTCCTAGTGTAAAACTCAAAGGAGATGATAAAAAATATGCCTCAACACCAGTTTTGGCAAATTCAGACAAAAAGCCAACAACCAGTATACCATGGTTTCAGACTCTGGCCTTCATCAATACAGGGACGGCTTCGATTTCGTAACATACTACGAGGAGAGTTATGAAATAGGTTGAATTTACCAAAAATATGATCAAGCTGGTGAAGTAGCTGGGTCTTATTTTCAGGCTTAGAATACAACGGAAAGTTGCAGGAAGATGGCATTCATATACCAAAAGAGGTACCTCTCCCTTTAAACATGGATTAAAACAATGCATTTTGTTTATCAATCCAATGCAAAACGCAAATCTGATCATTTTTAAAATCGTTGTTGTTGTTGTCGTGTCCAAAGAAGAGCCTTAGATGTCTCCATACATCTCCATCACAGCAGCAGAAATATCCACTATCTTGCTCTTCATTGGAAAATGGGTGCCGTTGCCACGTTAGTCACCTTGGAAACGAACCAGAATTTGGTCGAATATTCCAAGGGTCCAGGGGGGACCGCAGGGAGGTGTGGTCGGACTTCTCCCCCCCAGACTACTGCTAATTATTTAAGAAAAAAAGGGCATCTCCTTATCGTGAAACTAAAAGTTACTGATGGCTTGCACCATCTATCGGAAAAAAATATCAACTATTGTTGATATTTAATTATTCTAGAATTGACCAAATACCCATTCTTGATTAATCAAGAAAAGCTAACCCCGTACGCATTTCGGGCTGTTGGCCCTTGTCAGGGTGGTGCAAGCTTTTTTCACATTGCTAATTATTTGTTCTAATTAAAAAATAAATATTAGTACAATTACTAAACGGAAGATGAAAAATATTTGGTGGGCTTAGTTCATCCGTGGTGAACCCTTCCTGCGGTTTCACAAGTTTAATTTACCGCTAAGTCGCCCTCTATTTGATAAAAGAGTTTTAACAAATACATTAAATAGTTTCTTTTCTTACCTAAAGATGGGGCGCCCCAGTGTTTATAGTTAACAAGTGAATTGATATCTGGCACATCTCAGATTGGCTGGCTGGCGCTAATGGGCAGGCAGGAGGGAACCAATAACTTCATCTTATATGTAAATATATATTGTCGCATAGACAAATTTGGAAAGATAAACGTTAAGATGATAGGACACTTTATACACCTATCCCCCGATTTACACGGTAGATACATTCCTGAGAAAAACGTGTAAATCGGGGGATAGGTATACACAGAAATAAAAATAAAATGCATTGACAGGTTAAAATATGTAGTCAGCACATAAGCTCGGGATTCCTCGTGAGATGTGTACACAGCGCATGTGTTCAATCACAGTAGCATTTAGTATAGTGCGATAAAAAAAAAAAACTTATTTGGAAAACCGTGTAAAAGCGAAAACGTGTAAAACAAGTACCGTGTAAATCGGGGGATAGGTGTATTTAGATAATTATTAAGAGATATAGACTCATGGACAAATCTTAAAGAAGTTGTACCTTTTAGCATGTATATCGGGATTCAGATAATAACTCTGAAAGATATTACCGTGACCTTTATTAAAGACACGAGAGATAACCAAGTGTGAACAAAATTGCCTGTGTATCCTTCAAAAAAAAATACATATATAGAGAGAACCAGTGACATCAAAGATTTTGCACTTAAAGTTTTGTCCATGAATGTAATACAAAACCATATACCTTCAATAGATACCAAGCCTGGATATTTCTTTAGAACAAGAAGTAGAGAATTAATAGAAAAAAATAGGTTAGCTCTAAATGGCCTTCCAATAACTAGAGGCTATAATTCTGGCTACGTAGTCTTAATCAATGGATTTTTAGCATTGATTATTTAGAACAAGAAGTAGAGAATTAACAGAAAAAAAAAATAGGTTTGGATATTTCATGAATGAAAGAAACATACTGTTACATCATGATTAATGGCGTATTTATTATATTATTTTTAATATATTTGAAATTTAAATTATATATTTATTTATTTTTATATTCTATGATATTTATTTAAAACAGATTATTTTTAGATTATCATCATTTGTATTTAGGTACGCTGTGACTTCACTGCTCTCTTTGATGTGAGAAAATAAAGAAAGGATTCTGGTGGCTACATAAAGTAGACTTATCTCACATTATTCCCTTTTATAAATTTGTAGGATGGTTGAAACACGCTCTGGTAAGATGCAAGACCCAGCACAGGAGAGAATCAAGGCTGAAGAGTCTGCCAAGCCGCAACCTGGTGCAACAATTGGTAGAGATGCTAGTTCCGACCCAGTTGTCCTGAATCCCAACATCGACATCCCCAAGTATGATGGAACAGAAGACCCTCGCCCATGGATTGAATCTCTTGAAGAAATTGGCTTCCTGTACCATTGGGCAGACTACATTATCTCCCGTTATGCTGCCATGAATATGATTGGTAGCGCCAAAACCTGGCTGAACCTACACAAAGTAAGTTTCACCAGCTGGGAAAATTTCAAGAGCCGCCTAATTGAGGATTTTGCCTCAGACGCCAACAAAGAAGAAATGAGGATGAGATTAAACAGGATACAACAGTGGAATGAACCTGCAATCAGGTTCGCAGAGGATATCCTTGTACTGTGCAACAAGGTCGACCCCCAAATGGAAGAAGAGACTAAAATAAACTGGGTTATTGGAGGGTTAAAGAAAGAATACTCTTTTGCCCTTCACCTAAACCCTCCTAAAAATACCAATGAACTTCTAGAAATTTGTAAAAAGCTGGATTTGTTCGAAAAGAATTACCAAGAACGTGCAGAAAAATCAAAAGCTCTTTATAATGGACCACGCTCTCCTCGTCCCCATCATCAAGAGCAATGGAAGAATGCTACGTCGTTCAGAAGACCATATCAGAACACCTCCAAGCCCCAGGCCCCCGCTCCGAGGTACTACCAGAACACCTCCAAGCCCCAGGCCCCCACTCCGAGGTATTACCAGAACAAGCCTCTGCCCCAGGTATCTGCCCCTAGACGATCTTACACTCCCAATCCTGAGCCAAAACCGGTCTACCCAAGTAAAACATACAATAAGAATCCAAATTCAATTAGGAATAGGACAGAAGACAGGAGACCAATATGTTTCAAGTGTAACAAGCCAGGACACGTAGCGCGGTATTGCAGAGTCAGGTTTGTAAGAATTGTGGAAGAGGACCCCATAGTTACACAAGACAAGGTCGAAGAAGAAATCCGAATGGATAATGGAACTCAGAAGTCGAGACCTCTGCTCTACTCTGACGTAAGTAATAGCCCGTACTCGAGTATCCCTACAAAGAATAGATATGCGGCATTAGAAGATTTAAACTAAACATCGCGCCTGAGTCCGTCAATCAAAGCAAGTCGACCATAAATGGAATTAAAAAGTTAGACCCCAAATATAAAATGAACATTAACGTGGATAGAATCGGTATCTGCGAAGCTTTGATTGATACAGGCGCCGATCTTTCAGTGGTCGACCTTAGTACAGCTCTTAACACAGGTCTTGAAATAATAAATCCTGATAAAATGTGCTCCGGACCCGATGGCAAAGAATTAGATATCGTAGGAAATATTATTTTAAATATAAAATTTGATGACAAAACAATTACACATCAATTTGTGATAATGAGAACACATTTGCGAATATTGATACTTGGACGTGATTTTCTTAAGAAAATGAACGCAAAAATTGATTGTCAGCGTGAAATAATCAAATATGACTTGACAGAAAATCGTGACGTAATCAAATATCAACAGAAGAAAATAAAAAGTGCAAAGGATGCCATTATACCAGAACTTTCTATTAAATTGATTAATGCATTTGTAGAAGCAGAGGATGGCGAATACATCATCGAGGAGAACCATAAAATGTTTCAAACAAATGGACTTCGACTAGCGAGAAGCTTAATAAATGTTGTGAATAAGGAAACATATATCTGGATAACAAACCCTTACCCTCGACCATTAAAAATATTAAAAAACCAAACATTGTGCTTTGGAAGCCAGCCAGCCGAAGTGAATCTTATGGAAGAAAGTGAACAAAAAGAGCATGAAGAACCCCAATTTCAGATAAACAAAAATTTAGCATATACGGAAAAGGAGCAATTGAAACAAGTTTTGGAAAGGTACGAGGATTTGTTTTCGTCGGGATTAGGAAGATCCAACTTAGCGAAACATCGGATCGATACAGAAGGCGCGAAACCGATCAAACACAAGCCGTATAGGGTGAGCGCGAAAGAGCGAGAAATCATAAAAGAACAAATTGATGAAATGCTCAGAGACGGCATAATTAGACCATCCTCGAGTCCATGGTCCTTCCCTGTAATCTTGGTCAAGAAGCGAGATGGTAAGTACAGATTTTGCGTTGACTACAGAAAATTGAATGATGTAACAGTGAAGGATGTTTACCCAATTCCCAGAATTGATGAAGTATTGGATACACTTCAAGGATCCAAATACTTTTCAGCAATTGACCTTAAATCAGGATATTGGCAAGTAGAGGTTGAGGAGAAAGATAAAGAAAAGACAGCCTTCACTACAGCACATGGCCTATATGAGTTCAACGTAATGCCCTTTGGTCTATGCAATGCCCCTGCTACATTTGAGAGGAACATGGAAAATATGCTTGGTAATCTTAGATGGCAAATTTGCTTATGTTATCTAGATGACGTAATCATTTATAGCTCGGATTTTTCAACACATCTCAAAAGAATAGAAGCTGTTTTAAAATGTTTTCGCGAGGCTAATTTAAAATTGAACAACAAAAAATGCCAATTTGCTTTCGAAGAACTGGAGATTCTTGGCCATATAACTAATCAACATGGTATAAAACCAGCGGAGCATAATATCAAGGCTATTAGAGATTTTCCTCGGCCCAAAAAGATAAAAGAAGTTCAATCATTTTTAGGAATGTGCTCATATTATAGAAAATTTATCAAAGGTTTTTCAAAAATTGCCGATCCATTAACCAGTCTTATAAAAAAGAATGTACCTTTTACCTGGACAGAAAATCAAGAGAAAGCATTTCAAACCCTTAAAGTAGCATTGATAAATCCTCCAATCTTAGGGCACTTTGACCCGAATGCAATTACTTACATTCATACTGACGCATCTAACATCGGCCTGGGTGCAACATTAGTCCAAAAGTTCGGCGATAAAGAAAAGGTTATCTCATATTTAAGTCGAACACTGAGCAAACCTGAGCAAAATTATTCGACTACCGAAAAAGAATGTCTAGCTGTTGTGTGGTCAATGTCCAAGTTACGACCCTACCTATATGGAAGGCACTTCAAAATCGTAACTGATCATCACGCACTATGCTGGCTTAAGAATCTGAAAGATCCGACCGGCCGATTAGCACGATGGGCACTGAAGATTCAGGAATATAATTTCGAAATCATACATAAATCGGGTAAAAAACATCTGGACGCTGATGGTCTATCTATAGGACCCTTACCTGAAAACGAATGGGACGAAGATTATGAAAGACTATTTCTGAATCAAATAATAGACGAAAAGGATGATTTTATTGAGAATATTAAGGAGAACCTTAGTGGAAACAAGCGTTCAATTACACAGAACTTCAAAGAAGAAAATGGGTGTCTCTACAAGAAAAATCCAAATCCTGAAGGTAGGGCATGGTTGCTGGTAGTGCCAAAGAAGAGAAGAAAGGAAGTCATGAGTGAATACCACAACCATATGCTGAATGGCCATCTGGGCGTCGCCAGAACCACTTACCGATTGAAGAATAAATACTATTGGCCTTCCATGTTGAAAGATGTTTCAGAATTTGTAAAGACGTGCCATCTTTGCCAAAGTCGGAAAGGTTCAAATCACTTGCCTTCTGGACTTCTACAACCTATTCCCCCAGCTAACTACCCTTTTGAAAGAATCGGAATTGACTTTGTTGGCCCCTTGCCATCAACGAAAAGAAGAAGGAAGTGGATAATTGTGTTGACTGATTATTATACCAAGTATGCTGAAACAAAGGCAGTATCAGAAGCAACCGTGAAAGAAGTCTCTACATTTTTAATCGAACATATTATTTTACGTCACGGGGCCCCAAGATTTCTTATTAGCGATAGAGGTTCACAATTCACTAGCAATTTGATGAAGGGGGTAATGAAAATGTGCAAAGTGAAACACTGCTTCACAACGAGCTACCACCCCCAGACTAACGGACTAACGGAACGGCTAAATAGAACTTTAATCAATATGATCAGCATGTATGTGAACACAGACCAAAAGAACTGGGATGAAATCCTCCCTTTTATCACCCACGCGTATAATACCACGATTCAAGAAACCACAGGCTACTCTCCATTTTTCCTGTTGTTTGGAAGGGAACCCATGTCCCTCTTAGACGACGAGAATATCCCAACGGACAGTAACATGGACGATTACGACGAATATATAGAAAACTACTTAGATAAAATAGCAAGGACGAGACAGGTAGTCATTAACAACACAGAGAAGACTCAGGAAAGAATGAAAAGAAACTATGACAAAAAACACAATGAGAAAATCTATGAACCAGGACATTTAGTGGCAGTTTGGACACCAGTCAGGAAAATCGGAAAATGCGAAAAACTATTGAGAAAATATTTTGGCCCATATCGAATATTAAAGAAGCTGTCTAACGTAAATTACTTAATTGAGCCGAAAGATAATCCTGGCCAAGACCCATTGATTGTCCATGTCTCAAGACTCAAACCCTATTTTGAGAGAATTGATGAGGTAACTCACGAGGACGTGACGACCTCTGGAGAGGGGGAAGTGTTACATCATGATTAATGGCGTATTTATTATATTATTTTTAATATATTTGAAATTTAAATTATATATTTATTTATTTTTATATTCTATGATATTTATTTAAAACAGATTATTTTTAGATTATCATCATTTGTATTTAGGTACACTGTGACTTCACTGCTCTCTTTGATGTGAGAAAATAAAGAAAGGATTCTGGTGGCTACATAAAGTAGACTTATCTCACATTATTCCCTTTTAAAAATTTGTAGGATGGTTGAAACACGCTCTGGTAAGATGCAAGACCCAGCACAGGAGAGAATCAAGGCTGAAGAGTCTGCCAAGCCGCAACCTGGTGCAACAATACACACACCAAAAAAAAAAAAAAAACTCTTTTGTCTAAACCTATCCCTTCATCACTAAATCTATTAAATCGTGAAAGCTGTCCAGACAGTAAGTACTGTATGACACTTCCTTCAAACTGTCCAACTTCACTGAGCCACCACACACGGCCAGTAGACCTTGGAAGAAAGAAATAAAACTTAACCATCTCAGATCAAACGTTATCTCTTCCCTTTATTACACTTAGTTAAGTTTTCAGGGAAACCCTCTTTCTCTTCAGGCGAAAGAAAAAAATCAAGGCAAGATTAAAAAAAAAAGAGGTATTAAAGATAAAAACTAAGTACGAAAAAAGCGAAGCTATTAAACTATAGACATTTTCATCACATATCTTTTTTTAAATCTATTTTATCTTGTCTTTAATTCTTAACCCGAAAAAAAGGTATTTCCCTCTAATATATTATTGTTATTATCCCTAGTAGACACATCGTGGTACAGGTCATGATAACCATGGTGGGTAATAGTTGGCGACTGCTTTTTACCCTAAGTGTACCACATGATCTACGCATGTACACTCATGGACAAAACTTAAGGAAGTTGTACCTTTTAGCATGTATATCGGTGACAATAACTTTGAAATATATTACAGTGACCTTTATTGAAGACACACGAGATAAGCAGGTGCGAACAAAATTTCCTCTGTCTCCAGACGACCAGCGACATCAAAGACTTACCACTGTCTTAAGTTTCGTCCATGAGTGTATAAAGAAGGCCTAAAATCTAGCTAAGTATAATAAAAATATGATTTGGAATAATACAAGTGCTTGCATTATGTTTTAATTTCTGGACGTAGTTTTCTCTCATATATATTTATCGCCTTCCCCAACTCAATTACTCAACATTTAAAATAACTCCGAGAAAACTAAGTCAAATTGGAACAATATAACAATCATATCATGGGAATTGAAATCAGTTAAAGAGCAATAATATACAAAGATGGAGAAAAATACAACTTCTGTACTTCTAAATGCCGTGTTGAAAAAAAAAACCATCAACATATCACGTATATTCAACTCTATTGACAAGTATCTTACTTTTTATCACCAAGTCCTACAAATTCAATTTGCAACTTCAAATTATAGAAGCTACCTTTACCTTAGTAATACACCTATCCCCCGATTTACACTGTAGATACGTTCCTGAGAAAAACGTGTAAATCGAGGGATAGGTGTATATTAAACTGTCAAATCTGAATAGATGTTCGCCCCCTCATGAATCAGAGAGCCTCCCAATATTCTTTTCAACATAGGTAGTATAGAGTAGAAAATCGCATTTTAGTATAGTGCGATAAAAAAAAAAAAAACTTATTTGGAAAACCGTGTAAAAGCGAAAACGTGTAAAACAAGTACCGTGTAAATCGGGGGATAGGTGTATAGCCCTGAATGATAAAAAAAAACTGTTTTAAGGGAAGGGCGTCTCTCTCATAAAGATTCACCAAATTCGCGAGCTTTCGGATATGGCTGTCCTCAACAGGTACCTGTTGAAAGAAAAAGACTCACTGTGCTTAACCCAGACTTCTGGAGCGTCGTTCGGAAGTCGATAGCTATCCGGGAAAGATAGACATGTCCGAGAAAGCTCGCGCCGCGCGAGAGAGAAATTTAAAATCTTAATTAAAAAGACACTTTTTTCCTAAATCTTCTTGATTTAGCGTTAGCCATTATCAGAAACTTTTGTCATTTGTCGAAAATAGGTATATAATATTGAAAATTCTATATTTACACATTTTCCATTTAACACTTTATAAAAAAAATTTCTTCCTTTCTTGTTGCCACTGCTTCTCTTTATCTCTCCGCGGAGAATCTACTGTATATATATAGGACTTAAAGGTCTTAATAAAGGTTGCATTGATTGTGTGATTAAGAAAAAAAAAAGAAAAGAGAGGAAGAGAAAATATCTCGCAAATTAGATAAAGGAACGCACAAAAGATTTTGATGAAATCGTCTGCTATTTAAATCGTTATATATCTTCTGGTCGAATAAAGGAGACCCTTTCTACATATCTCCTCCCTCGACGCCATTAGCCATACCTCCATATTCCCCTGATATATACCCCATCTTACACATTGTGTTAATAGCTGGCATTTTATGAGCCCCCCCCAATTATTACAATGCCTTTCCTAATGGTAAAGTTACATGCCTGAGGCTTATGGGTAATTACGTGTTACAAGGTTGTGTTTCCCTTTGACTTTATAGGCCTAATAACACCATCGTCTGCGTTGTTAAGATTGTTCTAAATCCATCATGGATGACTGACTATGTTTTAAAACTTGGTCAAAATTATCCTCGTGGGATTTACTTAATATTTTCTTTTTTTTATATATTTTATTTCTTAAAAGTAGTTTTTCCTTATCTTTCAGCTACACGCGTTTATTTCAAGTTGAATGATCGTCTTCTTTTAAAAAAAATTCAGTGAATATTTGGTTGTTTGGGTTTGAGATCCGCTTTTAATGTGATTTTTATTGCTTTTTGGACAAACATTATTTTTATTGTTATTATGTGCTTTATGAAGTGTGGAAAATGTATTTAAAAGAATTCTCGAAGAGAGAGAGAGAGAGATAATATCACGAAAAATAATTAACAGTCTGTTGTAATACCAATGGTAATAATAATAATAATCAATGGTAGTTACACTTTTTTAATTAAGTAACTGAAAATAATACATGGAAAGAAAAAAAGGTAATGTTTGCTTATTATGCTAACTTGTTTTTATTTACTATTATATATATTCTCTTTTGGATTAATAAAAGAAATATTATTGTACATTTTCATATTTTAAAGAGAGATGGATGGTTTTTTTAAATTCAAATTTACATCAAAAAGGAAGCTTTCGCCAAAATAGACGTGACCACTCTGCAATCTAGCATATTCTACAGGTACATCAGTTTTGCTTATATGCAACATAGGAAATTACATATATAGGTTTTGAACTTTTAAAAGAGCAATTTACATTTTAATGCATTTTTTTACAATTTAATAACACTTTTTTTCTACTTTAATGACAAAATTTTACTTTAATGACAACATTTTACATATAAAGTGATACCCTTTTACAATTTAATAATAATTTTTCATTTTTATTCACATTTTTCGATTTTAAAAATATTTTAACAAATTTATTATAGATATGTTTAGTGTTTATAAAAATACTTTTAATTTAATTGAAATTTGTCAATTTTTCACACATTTTTATATCAGTTTTAATCAAGCATTATAAATAATGCATTTGAGATTTTTCTTAAGTTCATTACTGTTTTACATGGCGCTGATATTTTCCAATATTCCCGCTATAAGCTGCTCCCCATGTTAAACTTCAGATGTTTTCAAAACTATTGTTTTAAATAACCTTTGTAGAGATTGAATGAAAACATCATGCAAGTTAGTATTTTGTTTGGATATCTTAAAATTTCTCTGTCTCGTGTGTGACGAGCTAAGGTTTTATTTAATATAATATTATTAAAATTTGAATATATTTGCTCTCTAATTGATTTTTTAATAGTAATATTATTTCCTCAATGAAATAGGCCCCAGAAGTAATATCAAATAATAATCTGCAGCCTTAAAGGAAATGCTAAATTATGTGATATTTTCATTGAACCTATCGATTTATAAAAATAGTTATGAAAATGGCTAAAGTTTAATCTAGATTACATTTTATAGCGGGAATATTCGAAAAATTAACACCTTATTAAACAGTAATTAACTTTATTTGAGAGATGATTCACAAATGCACTATTGCTTGATTAAAACGGATATAAAAACCAGTTTCAATTAAAATTAAAAGTATTTCGACAAAAATAAAAATATCTGACTGTTAAATCATTTAAAAAAAATCTAAATTAACGATTATAAAAATAAAATGTTTTTATGTAAAAAGTTATTATTAAAGTGCAAAATGTCTTAAAAGTGCAAAACAATGTAATAAAAGAATTATTATGAAAATTTACTAACAAAACAAACTTTTATCTAGGTGTGAATATTTATATAGATATATATTTCTTAATATATGTACCGTTTTCTTATCCTTTAATTTATAAATTGTCTTTTTTTAAAAGAATAATTAATGATAAATATCTGTTTTAAAAACTCAAGATATGAAATTATTTCCAAATTAAATTTTATAAACATTATTTTTGGTGTAAACTTTAAATAATTATATTACAAAGTTTCTAAATTGTTTTTATTGTTATTAGAATAAAGGTACAATATTTGTGGGATATAATTTAGCCTTAGAAATATTAAACTAATGGCTCTTTAAATATTGTGAATAATTAAAAAATTAAATTACCGTAGACTATTAAATTACAGAAAAACGCGTTCCCAAAAATGTTGTATACATTTTGATGCACTCAATTTTAAAATCTTATTTTATTATTTAATTATGTAGAAACAATTTTTAACTTTATAAAAAAAAAACAGAAGGATATTTTTCAAGCTTAAATTATGTGGCAATAAACGCGTTCTTTATTATCCTAGAAATATTTTAATAAAAAATAAAATGGGAAATTGAAATGACAGAATATTTTAAAAATAACCCATGCTGTGTATAGTACAATAGTTTACCCTTTTTTACCGAAAAATAATGAAATAGTTTTGTTACAGTCTAGAGATTATTAAAATTATTTTTCATAATTTAAAACAGAAATGTTTATAAAAAAGGAGGATCATATTTTAAATGTTTTATTTACGATTACACATTTGTCTTAGTTAATTAGATATAAATTAACATTTTTGTTTTGTTTAACAGTCTATTTACCGTTTTTTGTATTGGGGCAAAAAATAACGCACAATTTTTGTTATATTTTCGCTTTTCCGTTTGTTATTAATGACGACTTTAACAAAGCTTCTTAGAGTAGTTGTTAATTAATATTGTAATCACGTTTATATAATTATAATTAATGTTCTTGCTGTTTTTACTTAAACAGCATAAATTTTACTAATGTTCTTGTAATTTGTTTAACCATTAAGGAACCACCAATTAGTAATTTAAAAAGCATACATTGAAAAAATAACAGATGGGTTATATTTTAGGGTTAACTAGAAATTATATAAATTGATTCGATTATAATAAAATTATATAAAATGTAAAAGATAAAGAAATGTAGAAATAAATAGGAATATTTTCTAACATTTTGTTGTTTATGTTTTTCAGCATATAACACTTTAAATGCTTAGAAATATATATTGGTAAAATAAATTATATTTTGATCCAATATATGTTTTTTAATTAAATAATAAAGTATTATAAAATAGCTTTTTTTAAAATATGCCTGAACAAAGATCATCGTATTTTAATGTACTGGCAGTCGTATTTTTGTAAGAGTTATTTTAATATCTATATCTATTTAATATATCTATTTTATTTTTGACATTTACCACAAATATTTTAACTTTATATCGTATTACATATAACGTATTATAAATAACATTTGTTTTTTGCAAAAGAGTTTTATTCAATAAAATAGGTATTAAAAGTTATTAAAAGAGAGAGAGAGAGAGAGAGAGAGCAGGTAAGTGTTAAGATTTGAATTTTAATATAAATCGAAAATATTATTTTTACATCTCTCAAAATATTGTTAAGTAATTTCATATTTTATTTTATAAGGTTTAAAATGTTATTTTTTAAATGAAAGATGATACTAAACTGTAAAATGTTGTCATTAAAGTATAAAATATTGCGATTGGAGTGTAAAATGTCGTAAAATTGCAAAACCTATATATCAATATTTTAAAATGTTAATTTTTTTTTAGACTTAATATCAACATTCTTAAGCGCAAAACATTTTTCGGAGCTTAATACCGGCGTTTCAAAGTGCTAAAACGGCATTTACCGTGAAATAACATTGTATAATTTAAAAATGACATAATGTAAAATAAAATATTTTGAAGTTAAAAATTAAATTTTCAATTTAGGTTGAAATTTTTTATTGAAACCTTTTCCTATTCAGCAACCTTTTACACCACTTTATTCTATGAAACTCGTTTACACTTAATTTTTATTCTGTGTGCTAGTTTTATATAAATAGCATCAAATTCAGTGCACTTTATATATGTACGAGTTGTATGGAATAAAATAATATAAAAGTTACTAAATAGGAAGGTTTTAAAAATAAAATTTCGATATTAATCGTGAATGCCATTATTTAACTTTAAAATATAGTTATTTATTTAGCTTATATGTTATTTTCTAACTATAAAATATTGGTAATTTGCATTGCGAATCGTTTTTAAACTATAAAAAGTCGTTTTTCAACTTTGTAATTCCGTTGTTTTATAAGCTTTAAAATTTTATTAAATCTTAAAATATTCGCTATATTAAATATATATTAAACACTCTTTTGATATTATTTAGCAACAAAAAAAACTTTGAAATATTATATTAAAGATGTGTAAAGACCTTATATATTCTCAAAATTTATTTTGTCCTACCGGGAGAATCCTGTATGGCACGTGTGCCTAATAAAGGCTTTTGTTGTATATATTCTCAAAATGTGAAAAATGACTTTCCAAAAATAATTTTAAAAAATATTCTTAATGAAATCAAATTTGTCCTTTTTTTTAATTAAAAAAATGTACATAATAAAAGTAAAAAGGTATGTGTTTATTGTGTATATTACGAATTTACTATTTAACAGTAACTATATATTTTATTTAATCACAATATACCTCTGTATAAATATATATTCAAACATTTATTCAAACTTGCTCCGCATATATAGTTAGATATAAGTCATTTATTTAGAAAATTTTTCCTATTATTAATATTTTATTATATTTTATTTTGACCACGTCAGGTCTTTCGTCGTCGGCTGATGCCTCTAGGAAAATAGTTTTTTTTTTTTCCTCCAAGGATCTTCAGGTAGGTTTTAATCTCGTTCAAAAAATGCTCGTTATCTTTTGCCCAGAGCCTTTTTTCTTTTCCAAACGTTGCAATATGGGGATATCTTTTCAATTTTGAGGTTAATGGCTTTTAAAAAATGTGGAAAGGAATTTTGTGATTTATATGTATTTCTTTTTATTATTATCGAAAGTATGAACAATATAACTAGAAAGAATGTTAGAAATTTTATTCTTATTTTTCATATATTTTGAAATTTATATATATTTTATTTTAAATGCATTTATATAATATAAAGTAACATCGTTTGAATGAAGATATATTTAATATTTTAAATATTTCATTTATAACAAATAATAGCTAAAAGAATATTAATGTTTTAAATATTTCAAATTCGTTTATAATGAGGATTTATTAATGCGAATTAAAATACATTGTATTTTAGCCCTATTTATTTCACGATATATTAAACCAAATATTTTATTACTCAAATGCAGAAGATATGAATTTTAACTAAGAAGTAATATTTTAAATAAAGATTTTTATTTTGTATATTTTATAAAAATTTAAAAAAGCAAATGTTAATACCGTTTTAAAGGATAAATTGAAAAATAAATGATAATTATATACTTTATATATAAATCCTCATATTAAATTTTTAAACGTAATTGCGAATAGTGCTGCCTCAATATATTAAACATAAATTTTAATAAATAATTGAGATGATATAAATAACATAGAGTCTTTATCTTGCGTATACAAAAAAATGATATAAATATATATTTGATTGTTATCCTTCAAAATAGAATTGTTAAATATAGTGTTTATAAAATAACATATGCCCAGTTTAAATGACGCTGTTCCAAGAGAATATTGTTTTATAATATATAATGAGAAAAAAATATTTTAATTTACATTTTATTAAACTTTTAAATATTTTCCCTTTTAGTTAATAGGTTAAAATATAATCATGCCTTTGCGGTTTTTAAACAATTAATAGCTATTGTTTTTTTTATCGCTTGGTTCTAAAATCACATTATTTTTTTTTCAAATATAATAAACAATAAAAAAAAATAGTTTCTCAAAGAGGAAAAACCGAGAAATTCAAGGATGTATAAACCGAAATGTTAAACTTTAAAAAGTAGGAATTCAATGTGGTTTCTTAAAGGTTGATCACCTTGATTTCTATACAGCTCTTTACTTGGATTCTGTTTGATGTTATCTTATGACCAGAAAATAGAACTTTGTCTTGACAACGTTGAACCTTTCCTAGATCAAATTTGCCATTGTTTTGTTTGCGTATTTCTTATATCACTATCAACTTTTGCTATAATATAGCAAGACTCAGAACGAAACACTATAAAGGAATGACAATACATCCATATGTCACAATAACATACAGAACATGCAACAACTATCCTGGTATTGAACTAACACCTACTCACATATTCTCATGTCCAGCAATGACCGCAGCCTTGCAGAAATTTGACATGGACCCAGAGCAGCAGCATTACACACCCGAGATAGTGGATATTGCTGCTGCTGTGATAGAGATGTATGGAGACATCTGAGGCTCTTCATTGGACACGACAACAACAACGGTTGATGTGTTCTTCAATGCTATAAGTATAAATGAGCATATAATTAATATACATAACGTAGATACCATGATCTTCAAACAGATTGCTTTATAATAAAAAAAATAAACGGGAGCATCTCTTCTTTGTACAACAAAAAGTTGCTGATGGCTTGCGCCATCTGTCGGAAATGTCATATTTTTTTGTTTTATTCCAAAATTGATCGCAAACTTTTAACCTCTAATCCATTTCTCTAACAATATATATATACAAAAAAAAAACATTTCGTAATGAAAAAAAGCAATTAAGTAAATTACAAATTAATTAAGCAAGAGTTGCGTGTTATTTGATTAGACACACAATAAAAAAACACAAGGGGGGGGGGGGGGTAAAAAGAAACTTTAGAGTTGGTTAAAGATGCCCTAATTGAAGGGAGGTTGCTTAACAAACATTGGTCTTCTGAATTCTCCAAGATAAGGGGGTAAATACGACGCTTCTGATTGGCCATACTCGTAGCCAATCAGCTTGTTGACTTGCTTCATGTTTGTTGGTATTGGTCAGTGGGCCACGTTTATTGATTAGTGTTAGCTTAGTTTACCGTAATAGCTATTTATTCTTTACTTATACCCGGAGAAAACACTTTCTCCCCAACTCGAATAATAATTGAAAAGAAAAAGTTTCTTTAGAAAACGAAATTAAAGAATGGTAATGGTGAAATGTTTGTGCACCTTATGTAGGTAGCCATATCATGTATACTACAATAGGCTTAAGATTAATCGTTTTCTATGTCGGTCAGTATGCATGGTGTCGATGTTTGCTGATTGGCTAACTCCTACTTCCCAGCACTAATTGGACACATCAGTTGCAGCCAATCGGAGTATTCCAAACAATGTCTCGCCAAATACAGCCTTTTTCTCAACATCATTTAAAAATTCAGAATAGACCAGAAAATGTTGGTTGCAGAAAGAAAAAAGAGAGGATAAAACAACACTAAAAGATATATGAAAATAAGATTTGACAAAACAATAGAGATTGGTTTAAAAGAGAAGACAAAATGAAATGGGAAAAATCAAGGAAGTATCTATTAGTGAATCTATAAAATTCGTAAAATAAGAAAACATTTTTGATTTCCATCCATAAGCTAGATTTCAGTATCTCCTATAGAAGTGTTATAATTAGCAATGATTAGCAAATCACTGAACAGGCTAGTGTGGAATCAGCCGCGTTCTAGTCTTCGTTTTCCTCATAACACTGATAAAAACAAAGTTTCAAGGAAACCTACTAAAAGTAGTATTTTAAATGAAGTTTGTCTCTGTATATATTGGAGGCAAGTATATTCTAACAAGCAGATTGACGGGTGTCTCGTCAAACTGACCGTCAAGAGGCAGATGTATGGAAATGTATTAGGAGATATTTAGAATGGCAGTAAGCAACAGCACGCTGACAAGTATCAACAGCTTGGAACGCTACGTATAAATGGACTTTCTTGATTTATCAAGAAAGGGTATTTGGCCAATATTCTGGAATAATTAAAAATCAACAAATAGGTGATATTTATTCCGATAAATGGTGCAAACCATCAGCAAAGAGATCTTATTATCTACTTAGGTTTAGAGACATTACAATGGTGCGACCACTCAGTGTAGTGAACAAGTGGTAGATAATACGACAGAAGGTCATCAATAAAATGTCAACAATTGGAGGAAGTGCTGGAAGACAATTTGCCCACTGCCCCACATTGGTGCGGGGGTGATGGGAATAGAGGACAAGGACGCTTCCGTGTAGTGCCTAGCTTCTCTAATTTGATTTGGTAACTGCCCCGATGCACAACATTGGACACCTACACCCAGATCTTCCCAAATCCTTCCGCGGAAATCATAAGTAGAGAAAGAAAGATCAGAATGTAGTAAATTTGACAAAGGTTAACATTGAAATAACGATCCCCGTACTCCGCATTCAATAATTTATTAAAATTTCGCAAAGAGATTTCAAGTTAAAAACTCTTCCATAGACGTTTCTCCTCATCTATCTGTCTGTTTAAATATTTAAAATATATTGTTGTGAATCCCTTGCACGTGACTCGAGCATATCTGTTTTGCTTTGATTTCTGCTTTTCATCTCTTCCTCATCTCTCTTACTAACCTTCCAATGCAAAAGATTCCTGACAGTAACCCTCTTAGGGATCACCAACTTTAGTCTAGCATCTCTAAGAAATCTCTCAAGAAATAAAATAGCATGGCGCCACTTCATGAATTGGACTTCGACTGACATTCTAAATAAAACCAAGAATACTTAGGTGTCAGGACAGCTCGGTTAGTTGGCGACTTCTGTACGTGACTCTAGGAACCTGATTTAACTGAATAAATAATAATACCGCTGTCTCTCTCTTATGAAAAATCACTGTAGGTATTCACCCCATAGATATATAATTTTTATAAGAGCGAGAATCAAAGCAAAACAGATAGGCTTGAGTTCGGCCACGTTCATAGGCAACAATGGGGATTTTGAATGTTTACGTATAGATAGAATTGAGGAGAAACTTGCGGAAGAGTAAATTAGTTCGAAAGTTGCGAGTAAATTATGGAAGAAACTTATTGTGTGGATCATTATTTGAATACATTTTTCGGAAAATTTCTACGCTATGTACAACGTTGTTCTACTACCAATCTAGCCCTCACTACGTACGTGTAAGAAAATATAAAGTTTACCGAACCAAAGCTTGACGAAGATATGTAAAGGAAGAAATTTTCACAATAATTAAAGGTAAATATACGTGTATATATAAATATATTTCTTTATATATCTATAAACTATAGCGGCTCAAAGATGGAAACTCAAGTATGACAAACACTATACATGTTATAATCATTCAAAATTTTTCAAAATTCCCCAAAAACAATTATTAATGTTTATACAAATTTTGTTTAAAGTTCAACACAACAAGATTTATAACCTTTGGATATAGGATTGCATTTTTCTACCATTTTCACCTTTTTAGGTGGTGTGAATCCAATACTTGATGAAGGTTTACCCATTGACTTTTCATTAATTTTCTCTTTTCTCTACTTTTTTTTTCACCAACGGCCATACTCTACCGCACTGTTGGAAGGTACATTTTGTCTGCCAGGTTTGAAACTCTAAGCTGTCTCCTTTGTAAACAAAATACAGTCGCTTCTTACTCGAAAATCAGACGCTGCTGAGAGAACCGAATAAGTACTGTTCAATTTGTTTAGGCCTATCCTCTTTCTTATTCTTCAGAGAGAGTTTTTCTGAGGTATCGAATTGCCTACGGTAAAATCCTGCAAAAATGTCAAACATTACAAAATAATGAGAGTAATCAAACAGAACTCTGGATTCTTAGAAATGAAAGGAATCGATAAAAATGTCTGTTTTTCTCCCATATGTTTATAAACTTGTATTGAACCTATAATGGAATAGCATTCTCAACTTTCTTTTTAACGAGTTATCCACTCTATTATTCAATGATTTGGTTAATCCAAATTCTCTTCTGGAACGTACGTGAATTCTTTACACGAGAGCAAAAGATCATTTTTGTTTTTATACTAATATCTTCGCTCTATTTCTAAAAATACAGGTTAAAAACTTTAAAAAAAAAGTTTATATTAATATATATTTAAAAATTGGTATAGATATATATTGTCCTCAATTGAAATCTAAAAAGAAGTTAAAATATGAATAAATATATTTTGTGAAATCGTAAAAATGTAATTAATATTCTGTTTTAATGGTATTCTATTATATATAAATAAATACTCAAATTTCTAAGCGCTTTCGACGAAGATATGTAAAGGAAGAAATTTTCACAATAATTAAAGGTAAATATACGTGTATATATAAATATATTTCTTTATATATCTATAAACTATAGCGGCTCAAAGATGGAAACTCAAGTATGACAAACACTATACATGTTATAATCATTCAAAATTTTTCAAAATTCCCCAAAAACAATTATTAATGTTTATACAAATTTTGTTTAAAGTTCAACACAACAAGATTTATAACCTTTGGATATAGGATTGCATTTTTCTACCATTTTCACCTTTTTAGGTGGTGTGAATCCAATACTTGATGAAGGTTTACCCATTGACTTTTCATTAATTTTCTCTTTTCTCTACTTTTTTTTTCACCAACGGCCATACTCTACCGCACTGTTGGAAGGTACATTTTGTCTGCCAGGTTTGAAACTCTAAGCTGTCTCCTTTGTAAACAAAATACAGTCGCTTCTTACTCGAAAATCAGACGCTGCTGAGAGAACCGAATAAGTACTGTTCAATTTGTTTAGGCCTATCCTCTTTCTTATTCTTCAGAGAGAGTTTTTCTGAGGTATCGAATTGCCTACGGTAAAATCCTGCAAAAATGTCAAACATTACAAAATAATGAGAGTAATCAAACAGAACTCTGGATTCTTAGAAATGAAAGGAATCGATAAAAATGTCTGTTTTTCTCCCATATGTTTATAAACTTGTATTGAACCTATAATGGAATAGCATTCTCAACTTTCTTTTTAACGAGTTATCCACTCTATTATTCAATGATTTGGTTAATCCAAATTCTCTTCTGGAACGTACGTGAATTCTTTACACGAGAGCAAAAGATCATTTTTGTTTTTATACTAATATCTTCGCTCTATTTCTAAAAATACAGGTTAAAAACTTAAAAAAAAAAAGTTTATATTAATATATATTTAAAAATTGGTATAGATATATATTGTCCTCAATTGAAATCTAAAAAGAAGTTAAAATATGAATAAATATATTTTGTGAAATCGTAAAAATGTAATTAATATTCTGTTTTAATGGTATTCTATTATATATAAATAAATACTCAAATTTCTAAGCGCTTTCGACGAAGATATGTAAAGGAAGAAATTTTCACAATAATTAAAGGTAAATATACGTGTATATATAAATATATTTCTTTATATATCTATAAACTATAGCGGCTCAAAGATGGAAACTCAAGTATGACAAACACTATACATGTTATAATCATTCAAAATTTTTCAAAATTCCCCAAAAACAATTATTAATGTTTATACAAATTTTGTTTAAAGTTCAACACAACAAGATTTATAACCTTTGGATATAGGATTGCATTTTTCTACCATTTTCACCTTTTTAGGTGGTGTGAATCCAATACTTGATGAAGGTTTACCCATTGACTTTTCATTAATTTTCTCTTTTCTCTACTTTTTTTTTCACCAACGGCCATACTCTACCGCACTGTTGGAAGGTACATTTTGTCTGCCAGGTTTGAAACTCTAAGCTGTCTCCTTTGTAAACAAAATACAGTCGCTTCTTACTCGAAAATCAGACGCTGCTGAGAGAACCGAATAAGTACTGTTCAATTTGTTTAGGCCTATCCTCTTTCTTATTCTTCAGAGAGAGTTTTTCTGAGGTATCGAATTGCCTACGGTAAAATCCTGCAAAAATGTCAAACATTACAAAATAATGAGAGTAATCAAACAGAACTCTGGATTCTTAGAAATGAAAGGAATCGATAAAAATGTCTGTTTTTCTCCCATATGTTTATAAACTTGTATTGAACCTATAATGGAATAGCATTCTCAACTTTCTTTTTAACGAGTTATCCACTCTATTATTCAATGATTTGGTTAATCCAAATTCTTTTCTGGAACGTACGTGAATTCTTTACACGAGAGCAAAAGATCATTTTTGTTTTTATATTAATATCTTCGCTCTATTTCTAAAAATACAGGTTAAAAACTTAAAAAAAAAAAGTTTATATTAATATATATTTAAAAATTGGTATAGATATATATTGTCCTCAATTGAAATCTAAAAAGAAGTTAAAATATGAATAAATATATTTTGTGAAATCGTAAAAATGTAATTAATATTCTGTTTTAATGGTATTCTATTATATATAAATAAATACTCAAATTTCTAAGCGCTTTCCTATACATTAAAAATGTCATTTAGAGAAATAAATACGTTAAGAGAGAATATATCTTTTAAATAATGAAACATTCCTGATTTTAAATAATGAACATGAAGTATTCCTCATGAAACTATAAATTATTATTTTGCTGACGAAATTCTCTGCGAATTATTTTTAATCGTTCTGGAAAATTGACCAAATTATAGGAATTAGAATAACGGTAGGAGAGAGAGAGATAAAGATATCTAATTAAACCAGTTTTTTATTACCAATATGATAATATATCAATAAAGGAAACGCCTCCCTCTCTCCCTCAAAGAATTTCAAGGTTAACTGGTTAATCAATATTGTGTTATTTAACGTTATCAATATCCATTATTATTTGACTGAAGAAAAACTGGGCTTCATTGATTGGGGAATTTCAAAACAATTCAGTAATTTGACAAAATACTTTATTACCTATTTTATTTTAATTAATTATTTTATAAAGATCATTATTAATCGAGAGTTGGGAAGAAAAATTGTAAGAGAGGTGCCACCTCAATAGTAAACTTCTTCTATATGGAAAAAAATAAGAATAAAAGTGAAATTGTACTTGGAACAGAATGATGAAGAAAAAAAAAGGGTCTGCAGATCGTTAAACTGAAAGTTACTGAATGCTTGTGCCATCTGTCGGAATATCAAATAATAAAGAAAGGGTATTTAGCAAATATTCTTGAAAATAACTTAAAAAATCAAATATTAGTTGATATTTATTTCGACAGATTGCGTAGGCCATTAGCAACTATTTTCAGATGTTTAGTCAGTTTGATCATGAAGACGTCTACAACTATTGAAAAAAAATGATTAAAAGTTAAAGCGGCAACTTTTAGTTTGTTATTAAAGGAATTATAGAAGCTTTCAGGAAAGTCTTTCATCAGCTTGGTGTACATAGCAGTGGAATTAATAAACAAAAGGTATATCAAGCTTATATGAAGGGCTTGGCCCCGATACAGCTTCTATAATTCCTTTAAATTATAAACTAAAACTATATATAGCGTTACCTTTTAATATTTTAACTTAAGTTTTGAAGACTTCAGCCTTTTTATAAACGTTTATTGTCCTTTTGATGTTTCGGTGACCCACTATTGCCCTTTTCAGAAAAGTGGTAAGCTCTTATTGGGGAAGTATTGTCGTAATCTACAATTATATGGTATTCCCCATTTCAATCTTTACTTATAATGCCAAAACTTACAATCCTCTTAAGCATAAATCTACAACAGTATGTGGAGTATATTGCGGGAACTTATATTCTTCGGTATTTTATGATGTGAAATAAAGAGGGGAAGTACAAAAACTAATGCATAACATTTTTTAAAGATATTATGATTTAAAATACTATATACAAGGACAATGTAATATAATAATTATTATAATTGAACAATTTTTAATGATAGAGATATCTTTGAAATTACTTGATTCGCCTTATTCAACAGAGTTTTACATCGTGTTTTCATTTCATCCCCATTTATGGAATTTTTCCTTTTTAAATCGATATACATATGGAATTAAGTTTTTATATAAGCGTCAAATTCTTTGAAATAACTTGAAAGGATGATTAAAGGATTCAATTGAAAGGACCTGAAAGTTCACTTTTTTTCGTTTTAAATTAATAAAAGAAATTGTCGCAGTTGAAACTTTGATTATATAATGGGAAACGTTGTTGTTGTTTGTTGTTTCTTATCCCCTTGTGTAAAGATTACACGAATTCCATGAGTTCATGCTCCTCGAGCTGTTTTATGATGAGCAGCGGCTTCTCCCAAAGAATGGGAAACGTGGTGTTATACATCTTACCTTTCCTAATTGACTGACTACTTAACTAGCTGACAGTTGATTGGTCCGGGACTTACACCTTGGTGTGACGTCTCAACTATAGACTTAGATTTTAAATTGTCTCTTTGACTGGACGAACGCCGTACGTTATTGCTACGTAGAAAATTAGGAAAAACAAACCTCAGAATAACACGGCAATTCACACTAAGGACCTTTTAGCATGTATATATTTTATTACAAGAGAAGGAATCGCCTGACATCATCTTGAAGAAGGAACAAAAGTTAACGGCGACGTGTTTCTTTTATTAATGCTGTGAATTCGGCAAGCTTTCGGACTTTGACGTCCTTCGTCAGGCAACTTTCCAAGAAACTAGAAGATCATATATATTTTTTATAAGATAATATTTATTTACGTAATTAGAAATATATTTTATTATAATATTTTTTAAAGGAGAACGCGTTCGAATTTACATATATGAGAAATCCGCTGTTATTATATAAACAAATAAGAAGTGGTTTATGCTTAAAATATGAAAAATCCTTTTGTCCAGGAGTGTATTTTATGCAAAAATTTAAATCAAAATTTGTAAAATACCATAAAGACAATGATGGTAGTTTACAGAGTAGCAAAAATATAAATATGAAAATTGATAATCTAGTTTACTAAGAGAGAGAGATAAACATTTGCTACAATATATTAAGCCCGCCATCTATATATTAGAAACGAAACTATGTAGATATGTAAATATGTATTCATATAACTTCCTACTGACTGTGATCAAACAAATATTTAGAGAGAGAGGGCCTGGCTCATCAGTGGTGAACCCTACAAACGTTTCGCAAGTTTAATAAACCATATTGTTCTACACTTATGAATAGATATAAAATTCGAGGATGTGGAAAGTCTTTAATGTCGCCAGTCGTCTATATATATTTTTCGAAGGAAGCAGAGTTAATTTTGTTCACACTTGTTTATCTTTATCACGTCACTGTATATCAAATATCTTTCAGAGTTAGCAAAATAAAACGGAGATTGAAGAGGAGTGTCTTATAGAACTTTATTAGCAAGCTTTCGGTCGTCCTTCTACAGGATTTAGGCATCATAAAGTTTGTAGAAGTACGTCCGAAAGCTTGCTAATAAAATTCGTATAAGACACTCCTCTTCTATCTCCGTTTTATTTTGCTATTTTAACTCGAAGAGTTTAATTTAGTCCATCTTTCAGAATTATTGTCTGAATCCCGGTATACATGCTAAAAGGTACAACTTCCTTATGTTTTGTCCATGAGTATATTTCTAAACGATACCAGGCATTTTGTTAACTTTCAACATTTTATCCCATACCCACAGGGAGTCTCTTGTGTATGCCGTAATTTGACACATTCAATCATGGATGGGGGTTTGTAATTCAGTGGACTGAATGTGAATTGAGCGGTTCCAACAAAGTAGTTTGGTGGTGAAACGGTCGATTTTCAACAATCCTGACCCAGGAGAGGACAAATCCCTAATTTATCCTTTTCTTTCTTACAAAATGTTTCAACGGTCCCCCCGACCTCTTTCACAAATCCAACATCCCCATCAGTGAGTGCAAGTAACGGGGCATCTGTCACCTTCAAATGTCGAACTACTTTCTACATGGGTGGGGTGAAACAATGTAACAGAAGTCGCTAACTACCCAATGTGATTATCATGGTCAATGGTACTATAGGATAACTACCAAAAACAAAAGATATTGAGAGATTGAAACTTCCTTATTACACATTGTTCATATAAGGTTATATATATGTGGTAGTTAGCGTTCTGATTTCCAGTAACCTGGGTTATCTCTCTAAAGTTTTACTTCCACAAGTGAATAAATAAGATTGAATAATGATATTCTAAATTATTTTAGACGCGTATGATTCTTTTTAAAAATTAAACAATTTCTACTGCCCTTACTGTAATGGAAAAATTAATGGGAGGGCCTGACTCATCAGTGGATTTTTCATTGCAGTAAGGGCATATATTTTTTAATTTTTAAAAAGAATCATACGCGTCTATAATAGTTTCGAATTTTTTCATAACAGATGGCGCGCTAATGCATCATAATGATAGATATATGAATAGATATGTGTAAATATATAAAATATAAGATATATATATATATATATATATATAGATAAATGAAACCTCTCCCGTCAAAATAGACGACAAAACTAGACGCCATCTATTAACCATCGCCGCAACTAACGTCCTCGGCAAGACGGTCAATAGATGGCGTCTAGCTTTGACGTCTATTTTGACGAGAGAGGTGTCATTTATCTTTGCCATCCCCCCGGAATAATTTCCATCTAAAAGGGATTGAAACAATACAACTCCCATCAAAACAGATGTATAAACCATCTAGGGGATCGGTAGATGCCAAAATCAATTCGGTCTGTCACCGACATGACAGTAAGTGACAGAAGTGTGGGAGAGACAGGGACAAAAGCACCAGAAGGTCATCACCTTTCTCATACCCCGCAGACCAAACAATTTCTACACTTCAAGGTCTCTCTCCCACTCGTCCAATTATCTCAATTGTTCTCATTGTTTTTATCCTTTTGTTCTTTTTTGATCCCATCTTCTTCCGACTTTCTTCTCTTATTGTTTTCACATTTCATTTCCCTCTTCTCGACCCGAACATAAATACCAACGGAGCCGTTATATAGTACCAAAGTACAGTACACACAACACATGCCTTGTCTTAAATCCTATATTATAATTACAGTAGTCAAAATTCGAAACTATTATAGACGATTCTTTTAAACAATTTCTACTGCCCTTACTGTAATGGAAAAAATAAATGGGAAAGCCTGGCTCATCAGTTGTGAACCCTCACAGCAGTTTCGCCAGTTTAATCTACGCGTATATAATAGTTTCGAATTAGAGTAGTATTAAATACCTGTGTGAAATACTTCTTGTAGGGGTGTAGACAAGGTACTTGGTTACACTTAGGACAAGAGCCTTGCACTAACTAATTTATTAAAGCATAGGTTATATAAAGATTAAAAAGGGAAAGAGAGGAAACAAAGAGGTTACATCCTCCGTAGAAGGTAAACAAACAACAGCGTCGTCAGGCGAAACTTTTTTCTGTCAGTTGGAGGGGGGGGGGGGGGGGTGCCGACGTCATCCTTCCGGTCACGTGTTATACTTGAGTAGCGGCGCTCGGTGTCCAACATATCCCCTCCCGGAAAAACTTCAGCTGGACGTTTATTCCGATAGTCCATCAGCGCTCTACAGTACTTTTCATGCTGGCTTCTAGCAAGAGGCTTGGTAAGGAAGTCAGCAGGGTTCTCAGCACTCGGAGTGTAGAAAAGTTCGATTGCTTCTTCTGAGATCTTTTCTCGAACAAAATGGTACTTTACGGCAAAATGTCTAGTTTTTTCGATTTGTCGATGTAATTTTCCGCATGGGAAATTGCAGCTTGGTTGTCGCAGAATACTTTTGTTTCTCCACAAATCAAACTTGACATTTTCAGCTGTTCCATCAGATTCCGTACCCATGTGATGTCTTTCACAGCTGATGACAGTGCAATGTATTCCGATTCCATAGTACTCAAAGCGGTAACAGTTTGTTTGGTGCTTCTCCAAATTATTGGTGCTCCAGCTAAAATGATGAGATGTCCAGATACTCCTTTTCGGTCTACAATGTCTGAGGCCCAACTTGCATCCGAAAAGGCAATCAAAGGTTTGCCAGTGGATCTGTAAGTTATGCTAAAGTCCTTGGTGCTCTTCGGATAACGCAGCACACGTTTCCCAGCTTCCCAGTGTTTTCTTGTGTAGTTATCACAGTATCTGGATAAGATCCCGACTGCGTAGGCGATGTCGGGCCTGGTTCTATGAGAAAGGTATGACAGTCCTCCGATCAGTTCACGGTATGGAAACCGCTCATTGGAATTTCCATTTTTCCTTACACTCAGGTCAAGATTGGTTTCCATTGGAGTCGAGACACCTTTTGCATCCTGTAGTCTGAAACGTTGAAGCAGTTCTTCTATGTAGTTACTTTGAGAAAGAGTCATACTTCCATCTTCTGACTTCTTGAAGGATACTCCAAGCATATGAGAAATTGGTCCTAGATACTTCACTTCAAAACTGGAATTTAAGAGTTCTCTGCATTTGTTTCTCGCTGCTTGATTCTCTGAAATGGCAAAGATGTCATCCACATAGATTGAGAGAATGATCCTTCCTTCTTCAAGTTCAACTTCGTAGATGCTCGGATCAATTGGGTTACGTTGGAATCCTATTTCGTGAAGTTGTTTGTTTAAGAATTTATTCCAGCATCTTCCGCTCTGTTTTAATCCATAGATTGATTTCTTAAGCTTGCAGAACAAGTTTTCTTCTCCTGGTTTCTTGAAGCATTCAGGTTGTTCCATGTAAATAGTCTCATTGAGTCTGAATTGGTCAATGAACCAGTCCTTTTCTGTTGCTATCGCCGTTAATAGCCTTATAGTTTCAAAACTGGAAACAGGAGTATAGACTTCGTTGTAGTCAATTCCTCTACGTTGAGTGAAGCCTTTGGCGACTAGACGTGCTTTGTATCTAGTGGTACCATCCACGGCATTGATTTTCTTATTTAATACCCATCTACATTTTAAAGGTTTGATACCTTTCGGCAATTCCTGCAGTTGCCATACATCATGTCTTTCGAGCGATTCCCTTTCTTCTTCAATGGCTTCTATCCATTTAACTACCTCAGGGCTGTTCATGGCTTCTTCATAAGTGGGGTTATTGTCCTCTGCACTTGTGGCATTTATCTGTCCACCACTATTATCCTCTTCTGGAGATTCTGCCGTCTTTCCATGACTTCGGAGTGTCATAGGATGGCTTCTCAGGTTCTCTGGGAGAGTCTCAGATAGCTGATCTATTCCACCTGTAGTTCCAATCAGTTCTTCAGTTTCTCGGTCTACTGGTTGATCTGCATTACTTTCTTCTTGAAAGGAGGCCTCTTTCGAGGAGAAATGGACAGATGGTAGAGTATCCCTTTCTCTTTTGGGCTGTTTATAGAGGATTTCTTCTTTGAATACACAATTTCTAGATTCCACCACTTGGCGTTTTCAGGAATCCAGATTCTCCAACCTCGTCCCTGTAGAGAATAACCCACGAGAATTCATTTAGTGGCTCTTGGCTGAAGCTTCGAATTCCTTCTTTGTTTTGGAACATGAACAAAGGTTTCGCAGCCGATTGCTCTCAGATGTTGCAGAGCAGGTCTTTTTCCAAACCACAATTCAAAAGGCGTTTTCTCTTCATTGTGTCTGTTTGTAACACGATTTCTCAAGTATGCTGCTGTGTTGGTGAGCTCTGCCCAAGAGGCGGTTGGCAGATTGCAACTGTTCACAGTACTCCTCACTAAGTTCAGCAAAGTCCTATTCATGCGTTCGGCGACACCATTCTGTTCAGGTGTGTAGACCATGGTGCGTTCATGTACTATACCATGGGCCTTCGTGAAAATATCCCAAGGAGATGAACAGAACTCTAGTCCGTTATCTGTACGGATCCTCTTGAGAGAAAATCCCGTCTGATTTTCAGCTTCTTTCATCCATTCCTTGAATTTTTCTAGAGTATCGCCCTTCCTTTTGAGGAAATATACCCTTGTATATCTTGATGCGTCATCAATGATGGTCAAGACAAATCTTGATCCACCCCAGCTCTCAATGTTGAACGGTCCCATTAGATCACAGTGAACAAGGGCTAGTGTCTGAGTTTCCTTGGTAGATCTCAAATTCAGGAAAGGTCTTTTTGGCGATTTTCCAATCATACAATCAGAGCACTTATCAGGTTTTCCAGCCTGACAGTTCAAACCAATGACAACTTCTCTTTTCATCATGTCTACTATGGTATCATAGTTGATATGCATGAGTCTCTGATGCCATAAATTTAGTGGGAATTTACGAAAATTGTTGGTTTGAGCAAAGGAATTTGAACATTCTCCTGATTCTGGAAATCTGGACGGAGCAGTCCTGACGAGATATAGCCTTCCTCTCTTCTCTGCTCTGATCATCAAGTTATGATCATTGTCGTAGATATGACATCCCTTCTTGTCGAAGATAACCTCATGACCATTTTCCACAATTTGTAGAACAGAGAGTACACCATGTCTGATCCCAGGTACGAACATTGCATTCTGAGCAACTATGCTTCTAAGTTGTCCAGAATTGTTGATCAGATCTACTTGAGCATTACCTCTTCCTATGTTTGAATGTGATGTACCATCAATGGTGGTCACTTGTCCTACATTCTCGTCATTCAACGTGGAAAAATACCTTCTGTTCGGAGTCATATGATGCGTGGCACCTGAGTCAATTACCCACGTATCTTCTTCTGATACAACTGCTGCATTATACATCACATTCAAGTTCTTTGCTTCGTGATGTTGATGTATCGCTCCCTTTTCCTGTTGTTTACCGTTATTCTTTTTCAGTTTGAAACAGTCCCGTGCAATATGCCCTGTTTTCCCACATCCGAAACATTTTCTAACAGTTTTAGAACCTTGATGTTCATGAGGGAATTGTTTCTTGTTAGAGTTCCTGACTGACAGTGCACCCATCCCTTCATTTGTTGTAGCATACCGGCGCTCTGCCTCAGCTAACAATTTACGTCTGATGTTGGCACTAGTGAACTCTGACTCTGGTAAGTTACACATTGTTGATATAACATTATCCCAGTCCTTGGGCATTCCACAAAGAATTAGCATGCTTAGATCACCGTCTTCAATTTTTTCCCCTACACCTGTGAGTTCACTCACTATTAGATTTATGCTTCCCAAATAGGCATCCATGTTCGCATGTTGACAGAATTTCTGGGAGTACAACTTTCGACGCAGTTGGAGAATTCTGTGTTTGCTATCCCTGGGTGCATAAAGTCTTTGTAATTCATCCCAAACTTCTTTGGGGGAATTTAGATGTCTGATATGGTTTTGCTGCTCCTCACCAATAGAGAGACATATCTTTGCTAAAGCCTTATTCTGCCTCGTATAAAATTTGTTGATTAGACCAACATCCCCTCCCTCGGGTTTGACTTCGCCTGGGTCAACAATTGACCATAAGTCATTGTCCATCAGAATGAGCTTAATTTGGAAGCTCCATGAGGAATAGTTTAATCCATTTAGCTTGGTAATTTTCGTTAAACTTTCGTTAGCTTCCATTATAAGATGGCGTCCACTGAAGGGGGGGAGAGAGAACAAAAGAATAGGCTTACCGTTCAATGCTTCAGGCAGCTCCAATCAGTCTCATAATCTTTTCTTGTAGGGGTGTAGACAAGGTACTTGGTTACACTTAGGACAAGAGCCTTGCACTAACTAATTTATTAAAGCATAGGTTATATAAAGATTAAAAAGGGAAAGAGAGGAAACAAAGAGGTTACATCCTCCGTAGAAGGTAAACAAACAACAGCGTCGTCAGGCGAAACTTTTTTCTGTCAGTTGGAGGGGGGGGGGGGGGTGCCGACGTCATCCTTCCGGTCACGTGTTATACTTGAGTAGCGGCGCTCGGTGTCCAACAATACTTTTATAACTAGTGCATACTATTGCATACTAATTCTGTACATATTTAAAATATCTTTCTTTCTTTTCTTTCAATGTTTTGTTTTACCTTTAAAATGCAAGTGTCCCTAGGGGGACATAGCGCTCTAAGTGGAAATAAAGAAAAGTGAAATGATAAAAAAATATTGGAGGACCTGGGTCATCAGTAATGAATCTTTCTAGCGGTTTCGCCGGTATATTTTACCAGACCGCTCTACTCTTGTATTGGGGGCTATTCTGTTCATATAGCTGGCTATTATAAAGAATTTCCCTGGTAGGTGTAGTTAAGGAAATTATAGATGTAAGTTTTTAAAACGGTATATGCAATATTGCAAATATATGCAAATATTATTAAATATTTCCTTTTTATAGAAGAGGGTCTTATTTATATTAAAATCCCCGAAAACTAAACAAATAAAATATATTTATAAAAGATACTCATCCCTCGATGGTTTAATTTTATTTATTTTTTAATTATCATATTATATGCTCCCCTTACAACTTCTTACCAATAATTATTTCAAATTTCCTGGTAGATTAAACTGGTGAAGCAACTGAGAGGGTTTCCCATTGATGACCCAGGCCCCCTCCTAAATGTTTTACCATCATATTAGGAACATTTTTATATGAAAAGGAAAAATCATTGCCGCATAGTTACTTTAAATTTTACATTTATATGTATTTCTCTCCTCAAAGCCCCATAGTTGATTTAAAATACCTTTTTTAAGAGTTTATAGCTCCAGAGAGAGTATCACTATAAAAACAAAATTGCCCAATACAATATTACAGAGAGCGGTCTGGTAGATTAAACTGGCGAAACCGCTGGTAGGGTTTGCCACTGATGAGCCAAACCCTTCCAATATTATATCATTTCAGTAAAGGAAGAAGAAAATTTATTTTATTTTTAAAAGAATTACACGCGTTAAAAATAGTTTGAATTTCTCAGAGTTAATGTTCTTGAATGTCTTTTTTATAAAACATCTTTTATTTTTGATGCTAAAAAGACGTCTCTTCTTTAATCAACGTATCGAAGAATGTTTTTGATTCAAATTGCATAGAAATTCGGATACAAACATTTTGATACATTGAGAAAAAAAGAGATGACCTTTTCCTCACCTGGATGTCATCCTTCTCGACAAAATCTTTTATTCTATGAATCGATGTTTTTTAACTCGCGTTGCCCCATCTGACAACGCTGCCATTGTTCAGTAGGGTTGCAAGACGTCGTGGCATCCTTGACATTTCCTACACGCCCAAGGCTTTGTTTCTTAGAGCCAATCACGTTTTAGGATTGCAGACGAACTCTCGCGGCCAACGCCCGCTCCTTTTTTTTTTACCACCATCATTTTTTTATAGATACAGTTGATTCTCAATTTAAGACCTAACGGGTTTAACACCAATATTTTCCGGTTCTACGTGCTCAAACTATACTTTTCTAGAAAGAATATTTTAATAGGAAAAATACTTTGTGTATATAAGTTGGAATTTAATTTAAGATTAATATATTTTAAAACCCTTAATTCAATTTTCATTTTTTCGAATTGGTCGCATTTAACACCAATATTTTATTTTATTTAACAATTGCTGAATACACGCTATATCCACAAATCGGATATTTGCGTGTGAAATATATACATTTAAATGAAAGAAAAAGTAGTTTAAAGGGATATATACATATTTACATATCAGTATGCAAATTTATTACATTAGTAGTCACTTATTTAGTTAAGTACATTCTGCAGAATTTGTTGAATCTTTGGTGTATGTCCTTAGTGTAGACCAGATGTTGCATATTTGTTATGGGAAGTTTTTTTTTTTTAAATTGTACAGCGCTTTGTATAAATGAGCTCTTTCTCCACTCTTTGTATTTAACAAAAATTTGATTTTTTATAAAATGTATTCATAAATTTAATAACATCGATGATACAATTTCGTATTTAAAGCCAAATCGGATTCAAGACCGTGATATTATGTTTTTCTGGATTGGTCTTCAATCGAGAAAACAGTGAAAGTGACATTTAGCTAGGCATCTTTATTAACATCATCACGCACACAACAGACCATTATACCAATTATAATGATACAATGGTTAGTTTTCTCCCTTATTTCAGACGCATGGTGCTTTTTGATTTGTATAGTTCAGAACGCTCAACTTTGTACCTTTTTACATCAAGATACTCTCAATAACAACAAAAATCGATCCACCAAGGAGGAGTTGTCCAAATTATATGAAAAATATTTGTATAAAGACGCTTAGATCAAATCAAATATTCAAATGATTGAATTTTGGTGGCCTATTTAAGCAAAGCAAGAGCTCAAGTGCATCTGAACTGAGCATCCAACACAATTATTCTAGGGGGGAGGTGGGGTAGTGGTAAGGATGGACTGAGAACAACCGGCGTGTAGACAGTCTCGGAGAAAAATGCCCCCAGATTATCAAATGCAGGGAATTTTATACTTTTCTGAATAGAACCAAAACAGTGACCGATGAAGGGGCAGTGACCCTCAGTTCCCTGAAACATCCAATTATAGAAGACAGGACCATGTGGTTCACAACACCCAACTCACTCCGGACCATATATACCCGGCCATCCTTGCGGCCCTCTATATGGCAGACATTAATCCAGAAGAGGACATCCATACAAACAAGGCACCTTTGTTGGCTGGTATTGTGATCAGGGTGCACGGACCGATCTGTTCCATGGACAAGACACCACCAGGACCATGTGGTCGAATAGGGCTGATCTAACTTGCCAACTTTGTCTTTCCCCTCCTTATACTTCCACACAGATGATCTTTATTTACATATCTCTCTCTAAAAGATATACTTTCTACTTGTAGTATTAAGACATATATAGGTTATACAAAGTAATTTATGTCGAACTGCTTTTCACACACACACACATGTGTAGACATGTGCTGCACTTTCAGTAAAAGCAGTCGACAACTTCTACCCACCATGATTATCATGACCTGTACCACGTGTACTAGGGATAAGCAAAAAAAAAAGTTATTTTGAATTCCATTTTCCTGAATACCATTTCTAAGATTTCACTCTTAAGTGTAGAATATAAGTAGAATCGTTCAATACAGTATTAGAGCTCTAAGAAGCGGCCTGGTAGATTAAATTGTCGAAACCGCTGGGTGGGTTTACCACTGATGAGTCAAGCCCTTCCAACATTTTTTCATCGTAGTAAGGACGTTAGAAGTTTGTTTTATGAGTAAAAAAATCGTGCTTTAATGCTTTCATTTCTTAATTATAGTATGTGTAATAAATAGAAAGGGATATTTAAACGTGAAACAAGAGTTAGAGAGGGTTTCACACTTCGACATGCTCTCCTTGCTTTCCAGCTGTCGACATCGCACCTTTGTTTTAGAACACTATTCTTGGGCAAGCTTCCACTCGGGCGAAGCCGGGTCATTTGGCTCGTTGATTACTAGAGAGAAAATAGAAAATATTTGTTACCACTCTGTCTGGTGGGGAAATAGAAGACATTTGTAAAACATCAACAGTATATACTCAGCCCTAGTTATTGTTTGATATGGTGTCCATTTTTTATCCTATGTGGAAATTCACCCTTTCTAATTGTAACCTAGCTCTAACCCCAGCTGTTTTATTGCTGGCATTTTTTAAAAAATATATTTCAATGTGAAAAAATAATAGAAAAAAATATATATAAGGGTCAGGTGTTGATATTAAAAATAAAAAATAAAAAGGCATTTTTAATATATTTTAATGTGTGTTAAAAGGAAGCTTCAATCAAGTCAAATATGACAAGAAATCAAATCTATAACGTAATGTTTCTTATATTGCAGATGGATGTTGTGTGTATAGCCGGCATTAATATTTATTATAAATTATTTTGACGCCTATGTTTTTTTCAAATAAAACTATTTTATACTACTTTCGAAATATTATATTTTTATAACTAATGTTTTACGAAAGGTTTGATATATATTTTAAGTAATTTATCTCAATTAGTGCGTGTATATAGGAATTTAGACCTACAATGACACCTCACGTATAAATAGGTGCGAAAAGGGTAAATTATTTAACAGCAATGAAGTAGATCCGAGTTTATGAGTTTACATGAGTGGCCAGCTCTTCCCTGGGGAAAAATTGAAGATTTATACGATGAATATTTTTTAAAAGAATAAGTTAGATTATCATTTATATACTTATCAAGTTTTTTGGTCGTTACATTTTTAAGATCGTGTGACCTTCATAATAAATTACAATTATAATTGCCAGCTATCGATACATTTTGCAATTATTTTTTGGCAATATGTTTCTTAGTATATATATATAATATATGCGTCTCCAGATGGACGCTTCTCAGTTTGCCAAGGCGGGTGTGGTGGCTTTGTCAACGACCCGAGGCCGCTAGCATGCGGCGACGGTCAAAAGATGGCGTCTAGTTTTGACGTTTAATTTGACGGGAGAGGCGCCCTATGTTATATATATATTTTTCTTATGTGTTAAGCCTATTTACGCAAGTTTGGCCTTAAATACCCATTTCTTGCTTTTTCAAGAAGCATCTGGGACTAAAAATATTTTTGGTCTCAGTAGTACAGCCTGCTCCACGCTGACGAGCGCCAATAGTGCGAAACGCTTTCATGGATGGCTTTTCTTGATTTATCAAGATATTCGATTGGTCAAATATCAGGGAACAGTTATAATCGATGTTTAGTTGATTTCTGTTCCACTAGATGACGCTCTCTGCCTTCTGTAAAGCACATGTGCTCCTGGTCAGGATATGCCTTCATTATTTTCAATATACACCTACCCCCCGATTTACACGGTAGATACGTTCCTGAGAAAAACGTGTAAATCGAGGGATAGGTGTATATTAAACTGTCAAATCTGAATAGGTGTTCGCCCCCTCGTGAATCAGAGCCTCCCAATATTCTTTTCAACATAGGTAGTATAGAGTAGAATATAGCATTTTAGTATAGTGCGATAAAAACAAAAACAAAACTTATTTGGAAAACCGTGTAAAAGCGAAAACGTGTAAAACAAGTACCGTGTAAATCGGGGGGTAGGTATATATATATATATATCAAATATTATCTCAGCAGACCTTACTGAGATGATAGAAAACATTAGAAGAGAAGTCATCAGTGGTGAACCCAAGTAGTGACAATTGACAATTAAAATTTGTTTATTGACATCTAGTCAACAGTCAAAGAGAGAGTTTACATAGTTTAAAATAGTAGAGAAAATATATACACCAGACGAAGCCTTCTCCGAAGGTACATCTAGATCCTATCAGAACCCGCGATAGTGGATTAAACCCCAGGAGTCTAGTAGCTGCGATCTAAGCCTAACCTCACGTCGACCCTTGACCCACATTATGCCACCGAGACTGAGTGATGTAGCAGCGAGCTTCTCCTCTAATTCTTCTTCGTGGATGCTATTCTGGTGGTGGTGGTCAAACCCTCATTTTTTATCTTGTCCTCAATTGGTGGCTTCATGGTCACGCCATGGTACACTATATCACTTTTGTTTTAACCTTAGGGCAAATATATAACCCCCTCAATCTATCTTAACCATCTTCCCATTTTAAAGTGTCGATTTTGATTGAAGACTGTTTGTTTTAATCTTACTTCTGAAATCGTGTAGGTTTCTATTTTTTTTTTTTAATAATAATGGCTAAAATGGTAAACACATCTGTCTTGAAGTCCAAATCTTCCTGGAATAAATAGAAAACATGTTTGACTATCAATATTTGGCTAAGTTCATTTATATATGAAATGCTACTGATTTTTTTATGGATAAAAATTTGTCGGGAGGAACTTGATCTCGTTAAATAAAGGTCACCTCTTCCGTCAAAATAGACATAAAGAACTAGGCGCCATCATATCTGCGGTCTCAGGTCAGTGACACAACACCAGCTTTGTCAAATTCTCCTGGAGACCGTGGTTTCTGGCTATGACCCTTGTCAGTCCAGGGCGGGCGGGTCAAGATTAAGGAAGTTTGAATCTGAGTGTAAGTTGCTTGTTTGTATAATATATCACATTACTATACTCTATGTCTATTCAACTATAGCATGCTGTTCCGCTAATGATACTGGCGCTAATTGAAAAAGAGAGAGCCTTTGTCTGATTCTTGTGACAGTCTAACCCTAGTGTGCAAATAATCAAACGGAGTATGGTTAGACAGAACGGTTTTCGAAATGAGTAGAAATTTGATGCATTTAGTTATATGCAAATCACAATCCTCTACCCACAATAACTCCATCTACACCTCTGTAACCTATGTAATCCACTGTAGCATATTGAAATCGAATTGGATCTACATATATAGACATGGCTAGGTAGAGAATTGATTGATAGCAGGCACCATCCTTCACACGTTTTGACCATCATATGCTACAAGAAAATATCTACAGTAAAAACTCTTTCCAGCAACAAAAATATAATATTATTAAAGGGGCCAGACACAATATCCATTTTTCTTTATTTTCATAATTCGCTATAACGAACAAAGCTGTTCTGTGCGTACCTTCATTATCTCTCTATATAGAAGGGTTAATAAATATTTCTACCGCAGAACTTATATCCCCCAGAGCATTTCTATATAAATACCAAATGAATACTTCCAAAGTACCGGCTATATAGGCAGAATAGACCAATGCTATAAAAAGAGATGTTTGGCAGATTTAAACAGGCCAAACCACTGAGAGGGTTCACCATTGATGTTTTCACGCACAATTATCCAGATCGGATATAGCGTGTCTTATTTGCAACTGGTAATAAATAAATAAATAAACTGATGAGCCAGGCCCTCCCAATAGTTTATCATCGCAGTTAGGAAGGTAGAAAGTTATTTTATTTAGAAAAAAATTCACTAAATAATTTCATATATTATATTGTATATAGGATTTTTATTTATTTTTATAAATTTAATTGCCATCTATCGTTGTTATTTTACACAAAATAAATTTACTGGCAATGCGTTTCTTTTAAATATCATCAAATATTATCTCTACAGACCTTACTGCAATGATATGAGTTATTGAATGAGAGGGCTTGGCTCATCAGTAGTGAACCCTCTCAGCGGTTTCGCCAAATTAATCTCTTGACCGCTCTACTATTGTATTGGATTGGTTTGGAATATACCCTGCATTTTCTATGGAAGGCAGCTTAGGGGTGTTTAGTGAACTATGGACATAAGGTCTAGAGATTAATTTGGCGAAACCGCTGAGAGGGTTCACTACTGATGAGCCAAGCCCTCTCATTTTATAACTCATATCATTGCAGTAAGGTCTGTAGAGATAATATTTGATGATATTTAAAAAAACGCATTACCAGTAAATTTATTTTGTGTAAAATATAGGATTTTTACAACGCAAAGTTGATCGTATTCGTGTAGCAAAATAGACACCTCTCTTTTTATACATACATTAAAACATTGTATTTGGTTTATCCCCCAGTACATAAGGTACTGGTTGTAATAAAAAGAATGAGCGACAACATCAGTCTTGACAAATTCAGACAAAAGTTAACAACCTATATACCAAGGTTTCGGGCTATGATCCTCATCAGTCTCCCACAAATTTGCATTGTATTCTGGCCTGGAATTGGGCTCTACACCACTTCACCATCTTAAACACCTTTTTGGTAAATTCGCCCGATTTGATAACTCCTCTCGTAAATGTTATGAAATCGAAGCCGTCCCTGTACTGATGAGGGCCATAGCCTGAAACCATGGTATACAGGTTGTTGGCTTTTGTCTGAATTTTCCAAAACTGGTGTTGTGGATCATTATTTTATTACCACTTTACTTTTTGAACTGTGGCGATAAAACATTATAAAGGGAGAGGTGCCTCTTTTGGTACATGAATATTATCCATTCCCGTAAAGAGGTGAAGTGTCAGGTATCCACCGACCTCTAGGAGGGACCGACCCACTTCAGGGCGAGAGAAATTGATGGCGGCACGAAGGTATCTCATTGGGGCCAGGTTGATAATTACCCAATATATCCCGGGGATCTTCCTTGTGTGGAGGGGGTTCTTCTCCCCTCTGTCTCGTAACTGTCCGTTACTTGTATGTCCGAATGTATCTTGTAGTGATGGATGTTGAGTGAGCCATTTGTGTGGTCGATTCTACTCGGGGGAAAAAAAAACACGTTCTGACGTTTGAGGCCAAAAACTCAATATGTACACTGTGTGACAAGGAAATTACTGAAGAACTCCCCCATTACCTGCTTAATTGTACAGCCCTTGATGCAGAGAGGAAGGCCCTATATCAACAAATTAAATGTACCAACACTTCAACCTACGTATTGCTTTCAAAAATATCAGCAAACAAATCTAAGGCAATATCTTACTATAAATTTTTAGATCATCATTATGTAAGGACCAGTCAACAAGTGAATGACTTTGAGACGAAGAGTAAAGCCAGTTCAATTTCTATGTAAATAACACAAGATGATTATTACCTTACCCAATTGGGAGAATCTGTATGGGGCATGTCCCTAAAAAAGGCTTTTGTGTGTGTGATTCTACTCAGGGAGTACGTTGTGTGACTGTAAATGTACCACAAGTTTACACGTGTAGTACCAGGCTGTGTTGGGTACAGAACTGTACTGTAAGTATACCACAAGTCTACACATGTAGGATCAAGCCGTGATTGTACTACATGTGTAGACTTGTGGTATACTTACAAGCTTTTACAAACACCTCGTAGTGTACCACATATTCTCACATGGAGTTTCAGACCATAGTTTTGTAGATGTGTGGTTATGACTGTTTGTACTGTAATTAAACTCCATGCCTACACATGTAGTACCAGGCCATGGTGGGTAGAGGGTTGTGACTGCTTGTACTGTAACTAAGCCCCATGTCTTTACATGTAGTACCAGGCCATGGTAGGCAGATGATTGTACTGTAAGTAAACCCCATGTATACGCATTTATTACCAGTTCGGGGTGGTTAAAGGTTTGTTACAGCTGGTACTGTAACTAAGCCCCATGTCTACACATGTAGTACCAAGCCATGTTGGGTAGATGAGGCTGTAACTGCAGTAAGTACACTTCATGCCTGTAGTTCATAGTGGGTAGAACATTGTTTGAAAGGGTAAAATATTTATTAATAATAATAAAATATAAAATGTATAATAATACTTTGGAATTCAAGCACTAAAATCAAATTGGAATTTTTACAACATAAAAACGGCAAATTCCAATACATTATATACCTAATGAAAATCAATAGACCTAAATATTTATAAATGAAATCTAAATATAATTTTGTAAATGGCATAAAATAAATGCGACAGAATAGGTGAGCTATTTTAGACTGATATATACATTTTGATTCTCGTATATATATATATATATATATATATAGCCCAAATTGTGTCCATCTATCAGAAAAATACGGTGTGCATTAAAAAAGAGCACACACACACACAAAGTTTGAACGACGCAGCTAGAGCCGAGCTATAAAATAATAATTTAGGAAAAAATTCCAGAAACTTGGATCTTTTGTTAAGTGATAAAAGGCGTTACCCAAGTGTCAACTTCACCCTTTCTCCAAATTCCTTCTATGAATTGAAATTAAAGTTTTTAAAATTTTTGACCACGGATTTTTCCCTCCGATTTTTGGATAACTAAGTTTGAATAGAGAAGTTTGTATATCAATGCAAAGTATATTTGAAATATATTATTTTAGAAAGTTTTATATATTTTATATGAGAGGGTGGGATATATATATGTAAATATATTAGAAGAGTTTATATACCAATTTAATAATATGTTACTTCAAAATAATCTAAGACATTCGCTATCTTCTATTCCTGTTCATGAGATATGCAATTTGAATAGGGAAAAATCGCGCGCCATCAGTTAAGAGAATTCGAAACTATTATAGAAGCGTATGATTCTTTTAAGAATTAAACAATTTTCTACTGTCCTTACTGCAATGGAAATTAATGGGAGGACCTGGCTCATCAGTGGTGAACCCTCCGATTAAACTGGCGAAACCGCTGGGAGTATTCCCCCACTGATGAGCCAGGCCCTATCATTATTTTTCCATTGCAGTAAGGATAGTAGAATTGTTTATTTAAAAAAAAAAGAATCATACGCGTCTATAATAGTTTCGTATTCTCATTAAAAAAAGATATGTAATTGTAAAGACAATCGATAAACAGGTAACAAAATGCATTCTTATTCCATTTATGCAAATATTTCTTGATAAAAAGTAATATATATATGATGTTCAATCCGTAAAAGAAAAATCCATCCATCCATTTTATCCATTATGATAACAAATATACCATAGATATATACGTTGACCTATCAGTTTGACGAGATAAAAAGAAATTAAAAGAAAAGAAAAATGATTACTCGGTGGTCCAAAACTTCGTTATCATCATTTGAGGGCAAAAGTTTGTCATCCAATAATTTATAATTTGTTGGCATAATGGCGACCTCGGGCAAAGTTCGTTTGATAAAACTTTGTTACCACACTTTTTATCCGACCCCAAGAAGATGGGGGCGGGGAAAAAGTAAGGTCTTTTAGATAAATTTTTTAACCCCTAATTGATAAAAAAAAAATATGGTATTGAATCGAGCTAAGTTATGAGTAAATTATGAACCCCAAAGAAAGTAGATTTTCATTATTTAATAGCGCCTCTTTTTAGTATTTAAGAAAAAAAAATCTTGAAAAGATCGTTTGGTCTGAATTAAAATAAAATTAGCTGGAAAATGGTATGTTCGTTTGGAAGCATAGTTTTAGTGATTTTTACACTCAATTATTTTTTCAATTATATTTTATTTAAAATGATTTTTAAAAATATATTATCTGAGAAAGAAATGAAAAAAAAATTACATCCTTTCCTGGTTCTAAAAACATTTAGGCATTTTTCTCAGCACACAAAAAAATTCCCATTAATTTCTTCAAAATAAATAAATTTCATTATTAGTATTCAAATCTAATATGCAAATTAAAATAAATATTTACAGCGTTATTTCAAAATACCTATACACTAAGGGTAATAGACTATAAAATTACGTGGAATTTAAAGTTTTTTGTTGCATGATTACTATGGCTGATTTAAGGATAAATATAGAGCATCACGTTCAAGCCTTACCTTTCTAGTACTCTACCATCACAAGAGCCATCCAATGCTTTAAGTGAGGAAATAGCACATCGAGGGAAGGTCATAGACAATGTCATGTTTGCGGTCCTGTACCCCAAGCTTAGGGAGCATTTCCTCTCGGAACTCTCGCCTGAACACAAGATCATTCTTGTCGAATTCCACTGTCACCGAGCATGCTCGGGACAAGGATTCCATAACTCGCAACGGCCTGTCCGAACTCAAGGCGGCTTTAAGCTCCTGATGAAATCCAGACGTCCCTTCGGAGGGGGCTCCGTCTGTTGTAAATATTTCTCCCTATTTTTAACTGTAACCTCTCTCCCTACTGTTGAGTATATGTCAATAAACTGTTTTTTATTGTCACATCATCTTCTGATAGAAAGTAAAAGCCTAGTTCGGAATTGTCGCCAATTGAAAAAAAAAATTAAATCGAAGCGACATCAAAGCATATGCAAATTCGTGGTTGAAGAAACAAGCGAAAAAAAAAACAAGAACTACACACGAAATAACTGTCGTATGTAATTATAATATGCATATAACCATAGATGCATACTTGTAGAATGTTTGATTATACTTGATTAAAACTTTTTATTCTTTTAAATATACAATTTGAATCAAAGGTTTATCACATTGATGGGCTATATACTTGTAGTAGTTTACAAGTTTATGAGTCAAATAGAATTCCTAATTGAGTTAAATTCGTTGTTAACGCTGTGTTTTGATCACAGATAAATCCTCAAATATCAAATCTTCCTAATGATATTCTCTGTATTGAATGTTATTTAAGAATTTCTTCAACATGATTTTATGGCTTGTTATATTTTACTGAGCTTCTCGAACACCCTCTCTACCAAGCCGGAGTAATTTTAAAGTGATATTTCAACAATCGGTGTAAAAAATACATCAAGAGGATATAGTTTTTTTATAAAAAGATTTTCTATATAAAAAATCCCTATTGATATCTTTAAAATATCATATTATCATTTATTATATAGGGGTCTCTCTGAATAATATATACCGCGCCCCAATATAATAAAAAATATATATATCATTTAATATATTTTTTAATGAGTGAATTTGTTACGGAGGTGAGTTTATTAAAGTTGTATATATTTTTTTACGTGGATATACACTCATATTAATTATAGTTACATATTAGTTAAAACGTTTATTTGTGAGCCACTTACCTAACGACGCGAAGCCTTGTTTCGTTTCCTTACTGTGAGACGTAAACAAAAAAAGAACTAAGAATGATGATAACCATTCCATACATTGACAACTTTATCACTTTTATACAATTGGTCTTCATTTAAATAGCTATATATATTCTATATTTAAAATGGGTTTCATATTCTTTTTTTATGAACATCTTTCTATACATTAAAAAAATATATATTCCACTCAAAGATGGGTTGTAAATTTGCATATTCAGAAATTTGCATATCTGACATTTTAACCATATAGGGAATTATTAAATTGCATATTTACTGTGGCTCGCTATTTTATTTTATTTTTTTTCAAAATTTAGCTATAAAGCTATATGAAAATAAGCAATATAGAGAGAGAGTTTTTAGTTATAAAATTATAAATATAATTTTTATCTTACAAAATATAAGGAATTCTTATATAGAACTAGTAAGTTGTCATAATTTCTTTATATAAAATATTAGCTTAAATTTAAGCATAAAGACTTCATAATGAAATATGCCAAACCCCCATGCTTGATGTTGAAAATACTTCGAAACTACTTTTTGTAATTATTACACACACACACACGCGCAAAGAGAAAAATAAAGGATGGTTTTATCATGTTTTCAAAAGAGCATTTTTTAAATTAAAATTTTTATTTAATAAAATGTGCAGAGTTGATCTGTCATATATTACATGTATGCACCTTGTATACACTCACAGACACAACACTAGAGGAATTTGTACCTTTTAGCATGTATATCGGGATTCAGACAATAATTCTGAAATATATTACAGTGATCTTTACTGAATACACATAAGATAACCAAGTGTGAACAAAATTGCCTCGATCTCCTTAAAAAAAAAAAAAGACGACCGACTACATCAAAGACTTTCCACTTTCTTAAGTTTTATCCATAAGTAAAAATGACAACATTTTGCTGATCTATCCCCAAAGAAGTAAAGATGATTCTGTCTATGATATTAAATATGGTTGGTAGAGGGTTGTGAAAGCTTAACCGATTTTTTCACTCACAAGGTGTTAGAGCCCCGTTTGGTTACCTGCACTCACTGAGCATTTTGGAGTTATGTTACAAATTGGGCCAGCCGCGAGAGTAATTTTGCATTTGTAAAAAGTTGTTTTCATTTGTGGTTTGAACCAGGATACCCTGAGAGCCTGAACATTAACCAGTTTTAAACCATGACTGTGCAATAATGAAGCTATGTGAATACTGCAGTAGTTTTCAAGTATTACCGATCTTATTCTAAGGCTTCAGGATGTAAGTTTTCAATAGGCAATAATTTGATATATAGTTAAAAGATATCACAAAACTATCTTCTTCATTTTAGTGTCTTCTCAATAAACAAGTCCTATGGACAGTCTCCCCATTCTGTTCAGCTATTGGCCAGTTGTTCTATATGGTAGCTGACATTTTTGGTGATGTCAGTTATTTGTGTGTGGAGAATCTCCCCTTTCCTATTCTTCTTCCAGCCACCACTTCTATAACATCTTGTAGTTCCTTATTATAGAATGTTCTAGTCACATTTATAAATCAAATCTAATTTTATTGTGGGGGGGTTTATTCATTTTGTGATTCTTTATTTCGACTTAGAGCGCTATGTTCCCCCTAGGGATACTTGCACTTTAAAGATAAACAAAATTTTGAAAGAAAAGAAAGATATTTGAAATATGTACAGAATTAGTATGCAAGTTTTTTTTTATGAGGTTCGCTGGTAAGCCATTTGAAGTGTAAGGAAAAAGAGAGTTCACACCCACAAATAAGGTAATCAATCACTAAAGAATGAAATAGTTGTTTCATCTTTGTATATCCTCTTATTGGTGTCGTCTATTTACATAGAAGCCCTAGCCCAATTTATCGCATTGAAATTTGTATTATGATTTTATTATATAGAACCTTCTCTGTCTTTTGTGTTACTGCCTCTCCAACAGAAACGCTTCCATGGTACACCTGATGATCGCCAGTATCACAGAGCTGGTCGATAGTCAAAACTATCCATTTTATTTATATCAGTTAATCTCTGACACTAGCCGGCTCTCTGAACCATTTATTTTTGTTTCTTAATATACAAGTCATTATTAAAAGGATGACACGTTTTCTGGTCATTTTGTTGGAAGCTTTCGAGGTTTGCCCCTTTAACAACTTATAGAAACTGAGGTAATATAGAACTCGGCTTGATGTCTATAAAATAATATAATGTATTGCATTTGAGTGAATATTATTATCGAGTTTAAATATTTTTACACACACATTCAATCCCAGCAAAAAAGAAAACAACTGAATGAAGACTCACAGTATGTAACGAGAGGCGTTACAGGACACAATATACACTCATGGACAAAACTTAAGAAAGTGGAATGTCTTTGATGTCGCCGGTCGTTTGATTTTTGAAGGAAACGGAGGTAATTTTGATCACACTTGGTTATCTCGTGTGTCTTCAATAAAGGTCACTGTAATATATTTCAGAGTTATTGTCTGAATCCCGATATGCATGCTAAAAAGTACAACTTCCTTAAGTTTTGACCATGAGTGTTTATTGCAACGATTTTTAAAAATTAATTATATTTGACACTAAGTGGTTGACCATATATTTTTACCGTGCTACACTATAATAATAGATAGTTGTCAGAATGATTTTTATTGTATAGATATTTCTTTAATAAAAGAAAAACCACAAGACGGGAGATTAGTTTCGTTTATAAACGGTTGTACACAAGCTTTCGGACAAGACGCCTTTCTAAAGGTACAATACATCAGTCTGTTGTATTGTACACTTATTTGATGTATTGTATCCGTAGAAGAGTCTTACTCTAAATCTTGTACAACCATTTATAAATGGAAGGAACTTCTCCCCGTTTTTTTATATCAACAACAACAACAAAAACCTTTATTAAGACACTATTGTCTTACAAGGGGATTCCCCTAAAAGGTTATATATGTACATGAGTGAGGAGGAAAATCAATTTAGAGGGGAGGGGGAGCAATCAGCCGTTGTCTGTGGAGTTGAGCACCTTTTCCCTCATTTTATCAATCGCCTTGAAATATTTAAAATATTTATAAACAAATGTTTTATCCAGCAGGAGAGTAGTAAACATTTTTAATACATGTTATATTTTGATATCTATTAACGAGCAGGTAGATTTCCAATGTCTTTAATACATATCTTTAATAGCAATTCATTCTTTATACAACAAAGTTATAATATTTTGACCAAAATTCTTATATAAGCCATCAGTAACTTTAATTTGCACCATCAATAGATGCAGAGTGATGACAATAGTATAGATATAAACTGGAGGATAATAAACATATTTTCAGCATAGTTGAGAAAGTAAACTTTACAAATTCCTAAATAGTACATTTACTATGATATATATTGTTCCTAAGTCTGTGTTTTTATGTTCAGGATCAGCCAGAAGGTGCTGTCCAGGTAAGAGCAACGTGCCATCATCAGTGGTAAACCCTTCCAGCACTTTTGCCTCTCCAAACCGCTCTAACATTGTATTGGGCATTACATGGCGAGCTGACAACTATCAAACTGTCGAAACCGCTGGGAGGGTTCACCACTGATGAGCCAGGCCCTCCTTTTTTAAAAATTGTATTAATTGATATTAATTTATATATATACACTTATGGACAAAACTGAAGAAAATTGAAACTCTTTGATGTCGCCGGTCGCCTTTTTTTTTTAGAAGATAGGTAAATTTGTTCATAGTTGGTTATTTCGTATGTCTTCAATAAAAGTCACTGTATATCAGATATCTAATATTTATAAATTTCAAATATCAAAGGTCTTAAGATAATTCATCCCATTTAAAACAGCAGATTCCAATGATACCACCGTTTTAAATATGTGACTTAAGACCGTCAACACATATCGCCATTCCACCACCATGTACCGCTGTACAGGAAGACGGCGGCGACCTCAAGGCCAGCCAGCACCACGCACGGCTGGGGCAGCATGCAGTCCAGCTGTGGGTCCGCAGCAACATGACCGACATCATAGTCCGTGTGGGGAACAGGACCTTCCAGGCCCACAAAACAGTCCTCACATGCTACTGTCCCTTCTTCAAGAAACATCTGCTCGATCCTGAAAACTGCGACATCCAGGGGGTTTGTCTCTCTTTCTTTCAAACTTCTTATTCTCTCTTAGAAAATAACATTGCAGAACTATGTCTTATAGAATACTTTATTTCGAATAAGGAAACCGGGAAAATCCAAAAACAAATGATGAAGAGCAAAATTTGCTCGAAAGTTTGCGACAACTCTAAATAAATGAACACTTTGCCCAGAAGATGGTTTTCCTTATTCGAATAATTTCTGTGTAACTATTGCTTGAATAAGATTTTCATTATGGAATGATTGTCCACATCATTAATGATTAGTACAATTCTCAACCTGCAACCCCAAACTCATTGACTGTTCTGGATCCTCTATTGATGAGCTCTACTCATCCCCGGCAGAGACCATCTCAAGCTCCACAGCCTTGATACCCTGATTGATTGTTGAGTGGAGATAAGAAAGAAGTAGATTAATGATTAGTTATTTCTCTAGATAGAATAAATTCCCACAACAGCAACTATTTAACATTTTTACTATTGACGCGACTTTAACCGCGAAAAACAGTCACCATTTTCAAGTTTCTATTTTGTAGCTATGTTTTTATACTTATACTAGAAGAAAGGCCCGGGCAACGCCCGGGGTTTACCCGAGTGCGAATATATTTTAAAAACGTTGTCTTGGGTGGTCGCTATAGACAGGGTGGTCTGTATAGACAGGTGTATGTATCACACAGCCGATAACAGGGTTGTCTAGAATGGCCGCTATATACAGGGTGGTCTGTATAGACAGGTGTATGTATCACACAGCCGATAACAGGGTTGTCTTGGGTGGCCGCTATAGACAGGTGTATGTATCACACAGCTGATAACAGGGCTATCTAGAATGGCCGCTATATACAGGGTGGTCTGTATAGACAGGTGGATGTATCACACAGCTGATAATAGGGTTGTCTAGAGTGGTCGCTATAGACAGGGTGGTCTGTATAGACAGGTGGATGTATCACACAGCTGATAATAGGGTTGCCTAGAGTGGCCGCTATAGACAGGGTGGTCTGTATAGACAGGTGGATGTATCACACAGCTGAAAACAGGGTTGTCTAGAGTGGTCGCTATAGACAGGGTGGTCTGTATAGACAGGTGGATGTATCACACAGCTGATAACAGGGTTGTCTAGAGTGGCCGCTATAGACAGGTGTATGTATCACACAGCTGATAACAGGGTTGTCTAGAGTGGTCGCTATTGACAGGGTGGTCTGTATAGACAGGTGGATGTATCACACAGCTGATAACAGGGTTGTCTAGAGTGGTCGATATAGACAGGGTGGTCTGTATAGACAGGTGTATGTATCACACTGCTGATAACAGGGTTGCCTAAAGTGACCGCTATAGACAGGGTGGTCTGTATAGACAGGTGGATGTAACACACTGCTGATAACAGGGTTGTCTAGAATGGCCGCTATAGACAGGTGTATGTATCACACAGCTGATAACAGGGTTGTCTAGAGGGGGGCGGGCAGGGAGGTCACGTGTTTGCTGGCCGCCAATGGGCGCGCATTCTATCCGTGAGCTTCAGACAAACAGACAAACAGAATAAGGCAAATATATAAGTAGATTTCGTATTTTTTGTGGTTTCCACAGAAAATACCGATAGATATATATAAATCATTTAATAAAATCACTAAACCCCTTTGTCAATTAACCAAAAAGGTTGATGGGGGGCGCAGGTTGAGCTTCTCAACATCCCCCCGAGTGCTTTCGAGGTGCTGCTCATCTACATGTACACGGGGCAGCTGAAGCTGGGGTGCGGGAACATCGGGGAGGTATACCGGGCATCGAGACTGCTGGACATGAAGGATGTCACTCACGTCTGCGCTCAGGTGCATTATCTGTCCGAGTACTGACTGTAGCATGTAGTGTAGTTAGTATGTAGTGTAGTTCGTATGTAGTATAGTTATATGTAGTGTAGTTCGTATATCCAGCGAGAAAAATGTAAAGTTTCAACATTTGCCTCGTCAACACATATAAACACTAGAGTTTCATAAAATTCCAAACACATTTTTTCTCACCTCTTGTAGATAATACTTGAAAGACAAACTATAAAAATGGATACAAGACTTAAATGAATGTTTAAAAAGGAATATAGATATATTATCAACCGGTCTTATATTTCCCGACGTTACGGTGACTCGACTTCCTTAGAAGAAAGAGTTTACTGAATGTATCCCTCACTGGAGGAACTTGAATCCAGGAAACTTCCCGTGAACGACTTATCTGAAGAGAGACCACCTTTGTAAAAAAAAAAACCAAATGACCTGACACAATCCAACCTCCAGTAGTGACCAGGAGTTTGCTGGTGGTCTGTGATGCGAGGCTGTGTCTCTACCGTGGGTGTGTAGATCTTGTCCGGGAAGATCGGCGGCGTGGTGAGCGCGCTGTACCTCTACGTAACGGCCAAACAGATGAAGATCCCGAGCGCGTGGAAGCGGGCGTCCAACATCATCAGCCGGAGGTTCGACGAGGTGATCGACAGCGTGGAGTTCCTGCAGCTGGAAGCCGAGCTGGTGTGTGACCTGCTGAGTGGGCACACGCTGGGGACTCGAGGGTAGGTCCTGGCACACCCAGTAGGAAGATGATATCCAGTAGTGAAAAAATACCCCCTCTTCTATCTTTTTTATAAAACTGTATCAGAACAATACATTTAGTTTATCATTCGTATGAAAGGTCCAAGAGCCCCTTTTGGTTACTTGCACTCACTACTTGAACTTTCGTAAGAATCGGGGACTAACAAGCGGGTCGGTCACAACACCAGCTTGTAACGACGTTCAATAGATGGCGCTTAGTTTTAGTGTCATTTTGACGGGAGAGGCGACAATTATTTTTAATATATCAATGTTCTCCGGACAAAATTTTCGCTTAAGTTATACAGTAGTGAGGTAGTTTGTGACGTCTACAGGGAGATGACCCTCTACCTAGCCGCACTACGCTGGCTGCACTACCGCTTTCTGGAACGGGAGCACTACGTGGGCCGGGTGATGCGGTGCGTGCGCTTCGGTCTGATGAGCATGGAGGAAGTTCTGCACTGCTTCCACCCGCCGCTTATCCCGGGGGTGGTGGAGTTCCCGGCCGTGCGGATGCAGATGCTGCAGGGGCTCTGGTAGGTCGTCTGCTTACATATGTCACAACCAGCCCTTATAAACTTACACAAGTAAGAGAGTTCACTTTTCTGTCTAACACAAAGAGTTTACTTAGATATATATTTTTAAAAAGCTACTGTGTGCGCGCGCAAGTTGTTATTTTGTGTGTGTGTGTGTTGTAAAAAGTTCAAATAAAAATACTATGTATTATAAATCTTAAAATAAAAAATACGTTAGAAATAGTGTATATAAGTTTATTATTAATGCGAGCGCGGTGTTGCAGCTATGTGGCTGCCAAGGGACTTGGTTTTGAGAAGTTCTTCAGACAGTTTACCCCCGTCCCCCGAATCTTTTCTGCGGAAGGAGATGAGTGCGATCTACTCTGGGTAGGTAGATATACTTGGTAGATAGTCGCTGCGAGCGACATCTCCGCACAATGTGGGACAGAACCTGGCGCTGTTCGACCCGTTCTACTGCACGGAGGAAGATGTGGAGGCCGCGGCGAAGACCATCCAGGCCTGCTGGAGAGGTCACATGGCCCGACAAGAGACGGACAATGCTCGGCATCAGCTCAACCGACAGGCCTCCGTCATCCAGGCTGCTTGGAAAGGGCACCAGGTTCGGATGGAATACCGACCTTACCTGGAGAGTTTACAAAGAAAGGTGAGACATGTTCACTCAGAATAATCCCCGGCCAGAAATATGTTGTGCTAGATAAGTCCTTAAAACCATTTGCTCTTGTAATGGACAACAGCGGAGTTTTGCCTGATGGAGGATGACGTAGGACTCCAATTTCCGAAAGCTAGCCAGGTTTTTGGATTCTGTAATTTAAAAATATTGATTTATATTTATCTATTTAGCAATAAAGCATTTCGTTGACCAATTTTAAATAGTAGTTAACTCTTGATTAGAAAAAAAAACAATCTTTCAAACACCTTGTAAGAATTTCTGCATGTAGGTCCTATGAGATTCACGCGAAACGTCGTATAAATATATATACAGTGCGGCAAATAATTTTTAAGACTCGCGCTAGATAAAGGCCAATAGCAGAGCCAGTTATGAAATTGCGCATGCGTATATATATTCGAAGCCTTATCTAGCGCGTGGCTTTGTTTCAGCCATTTTGGTTAACTCTTTAAAAACATACAGGCGATTTTTGAAAAGTAAAAATTTTTGTTCGTCGGAATTCTGAGATGGAACAGAGAGCGGTCATTAAATTTAATGCAAAACTTGGTAGAAGTGCATCGGAAACATATATTTTGATGAAGCAAGTTTATGGTACGTTATGTTTGAGTAAATCAAATGTTTTCATTTGGCACAAACGTTTTTCGGATGGAAGAAATACGCTAGAAGATGATAAGCATACTGGACGACCAAGTTCTTCAAAGACACCAGAAAGTATAGAAAAAGTGCGAGAATTTGTTGAAAACAATGATGCCAGAGGTTTTACACATCAACAAAGAAACGATTCGAACCATTCTGCATGAAGATTTAGGTAAAACTAAAGTCTGTACTAAATTTGTTCCACACACTTTAACGGGCGAGCAGAAATCAGTGTGAATTGCACATTGCAGGGACATCATTTCTGCCTATAAAAATAATTCAAACTTCCTGAAATCAATTGTTACGGGTGATGAAACATGGTGTTTTCAGTATGACCCAAAGACAAAGCGCCAAAGTGCCGAATAGAAGTCAAAAAACTCTCCACAAGCCAAAAAAACGCGAAAAGTGCCATCAAAAATCAAAACAATGCTGATTACCTTTTTCGATAGTAGAGGTATTATCCACAAAGAATTTGTTCCCGCTGGACAAACCATTACTGGAGAGTATTATTTAAACGTTTTGAAACGTTTGATTGCTAGAAATCGTCGCATTCGTGCAGAATATCGCGATGAAGACAGTTGGTGTTTGCTGCATGATAATGCACCGAGTCACTCATCACTCACTGTTCGTCGCTTTTTGGCCAAAAATAACGTCTGTGTGTTGAATCATCCTCCGTACTCGCCTGATTTAGCACAATGTGACTTTTATTTATTCCCAAAAATAAAATTGAAGTTAAAAGGTTGCTTTTTTATGATATCCCGACCATCCAGACAGCTGCGACGAGCACTTTGGAGGCAATTCCTCAAAGTGGCCTGCAAGAGGCATTTAATTCCTTATTAAATCGTTGTAACATATGTATTGAATCCGGAGGGGATTATTTTGAATAAAAAAATAGTAGAAATTGAATTAGCTTGTTTCTTTTTTATTTTACAAACCCATTCTTAAAAATTATTTGCCACACTGTATATATAGAGAGAGAGGCTGATATGCATATATTCCTAGAGAGAGATGGCTGTGTTTCCAGATGTCGATGAGCACCCCCCAGAGCAGCACCAACGACCCCTGCCTCCAACACCTGCTCCGCCACCCGACCACCTCGACCACCCTCACAGACGACTGGACCAGCCACCCCGCTAGCTCCCTACCCACGGGGGATCTCAAGTTGGGCCCTTCCCCCAGCGCCATTGTCACCGGGGGCATCAACCCACACAAGGTGGAGGAGATCGCCACGTGTAAGCTCCGTGCAAGTTTGCATACTTCCCTCTCTTTGCATATTTAAGGGTGAAGTCGGTAAAATAGACTAAAACGAAATAACGATTAGCGACGAGGATATTTCATTGTAGTGTAGGACAGACAGACAGTCGAGCTACGGGCTTTTCGATGGACTTAAGAGCAAAAAGTCGTGTTTTAATATTTGCATATTTACAAGATTCCTCTGCATATATTACACTTATTAGAAAATGCATAAAAATAGACTCTGATCCACCAAAACCATCCATATATGGTGTTGAACACATCCTACATGAAGTGCCCCAGTTCAGCAGAACACGGCAGACTGAGGAGTTGATAAACATCCTTGGTAGCAGTAACTGCCAGCACTGACAAGATTGAGCAACACCAGTACACTTCCTTATCAGAGATTTGTAAACACACACAGGACCGGTTTACAATACTGCCATGACGGGGTAGAAACCAAAACATTCCCAAACTTACTTCTAGATAGACGAGGGATCATCATATTAGGAAGGCCAGTCAAGGGAGGACAACTAACACTCTCTCGCAAAGAAGAAGAAATGACTAGATGGATGTGTGACATTCAGAACTCGTACAGAACACAACAGAAAAGGAATGTTCCAAGGAAAAGACAACGCGGAAGAGGTACTGGAGGACGTCTAGACCTGACAGTACAATACTGATGTCGAAAGTACCAATTGTTTAAAAACTGAAGTTGCCGAAGAGGATGATACGAAATCTATATATCTATATATATAAAATTGAATGTCTGTCTGTCTGTGTGTGTGTGACAATTGACAATTAAAAAAATATTTATTGTCATCTAGACAATATTACATATCAAAGAGAGAGAGAGAGAAGAAAATATATACATAAAGAAAAAATATATACATATATAATACAAATTTACAAGAGGGACAAAGGTAGGAGACCTCGGCGCTGGAGGGTCCTGGACCAGGCGATGAGCGGGTCCTCCACCGCTTCTCCGAGCCCAACCTGTACAAAGTAGCGATAAATTCGCAACTTTGCCGACGCCAAGATGGAAAGGGCGTCGTCCTGAAGGCCGGACCCGCCGAAGATCCAAGCCTGCAGGTCAGGGGGCCGCCCTATGATGTTGAAGGTCTCTCTGATGAGAGGCCTGATGGAACGGCAGCACCAGTAACGGTGGCCGAGGGAGCGGTCGATGGACCCGCAGGCAGGACAGGAGGGGCCGACCGAGGCAGGATGGGCCGGATGGGGCAGGGCGTGGAGGGCCAACTTGAGGGCCGCGTCGGCCTCGTGGCCCGAGTAGGTGCAGCGCCGCAGCGAGGCCCAGTCGATCCTGGATGGTGGATTGATGGTGGGCGTCCATCTCGCCAGGAATCTGGAGATGGGCGTGGCGGCGAGGCGCGGACGATCCAGGGCCCGTCGGGCCGAGCGGGTCGTGAGACCGTTGAGGAACGGCGTAGCCGTCCCCCGCAGCACCACGGCCGCAGCTAAAGAGCTAGATGAGGGTGCAGACTCCGCCCCGAAGCCCACGGCGTTCTCGGAGGTCAGCCTCCGACAGAAGGCGCCCAGGGCCGCGGCGTCAGCCAGGGCCGAGCGCGTAGGGCGGGCGATGAGGTGTTCCTCCTCGATGAGGTCCCGGACTCGGGCTCCGCTCCAACGGGCGGGGGCCAGGAGGTCGGGAGGGCGGAGGAACCGGCAGCCGCCGATGATGTTGAGGTCCAGTAGCTGAGCCGTGGGGACCGCCCGATGGTTGAGGCCCAGGATGTTGGAGGCCTCCTCCCACAGCTTCAGCAGCCGGAGACGGCGGGGCTGGAGACGGGTGCCGTCCGGTGGAGGGTGGATCCAGGCTTCCCCGCTGTTGCCGCTGACCAGCCAGCTGAAGGCATTTCTGCCCCCGCGGAGCGCGACCTGTACCCCCTTGAGGCAGGCGAGCTGGAGTTGGGTCGCGAGGTCGAGAAGGCCGAGGCCTCCGATGGCAACTGGCCTCGCCATGACGTTGGCGGGAAGCCACGCCGTGTGGTCTGGCCCCCAGACGAACCTCGCCAGTCGGGCCTGCAGCTTGGCGATGGTCGGGGGTGATGGGAGGTATCCATGCAGGTGGTGCTGGATCGTGGACCCCACCAGCGTGTTCGCCGCTCTTGCTCGTCCGACGAGGGAGAGGCCGCGGGTGAAGGGCGTCCATCTGCGGCACGCAGTCTCCAGGAGGGCCAGGAGATGCTGCTCCCGGTGGGCGACGGTGCTCCTGGGGGCGATGTCGAGCCCGAGGACCCTGATGGAGGTGGTCGACCAGGAGGCGCCGAGTGGGGAGTCGCCGCGGTTGCGCCAGGCGCCGCACCAGAGGCCAGCGCTCTTCCGGAGGTTCACGCCAACTCCGGAGGCCTGCTTGTATTCTTCGAAGACGGTCGCCACCCGTTCGAAGTCTCCGTCGCGATGAAATAGGAGGACGATGTCGTCGGCGTAAGCGATGACATTGCCCACGCCGAGGGTCAACTCCAGGCGACGTAGCAGCGGCCCCGTGGCAATGCTGAAGAGTGCGGCACTCACGGCGCAACCCTGTCTTAGGCCGTTGAGGAGGGGGAAGGCGGTGGTGTAGAAGCCTCCGGCCCGGATGGTGGCGTCCGCCCCGGCGTAGAGGATGTTGATCCAGGCCCTGAAGGCTGGCGGGAGGCGGAGGGACGTTAGCAGGGACTCCAAGAAGCCGCGGTCTAGTGAGTCAAAGGCGGACTCCAGGTCTACGCCCATGACGGCCAGCGGCGAGCCCAGGACGGTGGCCTCCTCGACGGCGTCCGTCACCATGGCGATGTTCCATGACGGGGACCTCCCGGGGACGGCGTAGGTCTGGCATTCCGGCACAAGGGTCCGCAGGTTTTGGCTTGAGGCGCCGGTGAAGGATGGCGGCCAGGACCCTGTAGTCGGCCGAGGGCAGCGCGACAGGCCTGTAGCCATCAAGGCCGCAACCTCCGCGGGCCTTGGGCACGAGGCAGATGGAGCTGCGCCGCGTCGACGGAGGTAGGGCACCGCGGAGCCGTGAAGCCGCGAACACCCGGGCCAGAGCTTCCGCGAAGAAGTCCTCGTTGAAGGCGACGAGGAGCTCGCACGGCAAGCCGTCCCAGCCGGGGGCCTTTCCGCGAGGGAGGTGCTCGATGGCGTGGGCTATCTCGCTGGGGCTGATGTCTGGCCGGTGGAGCGGGTCCTCCTCACTCAGCTCGCGGGTGGTGGTGGTGGGCGCGCTGCTGGCGATGAAGGCAGCTCCCGCAGCTGGATCGCTGGTGGGACGGGCGAAGCGGGGCTGGAAGGTCGCGGACGCCCTCCGCCGAAGCTCTGGGCCCTCGATGACGTTGTCCTCCTCGTCCCTGATGACGCTGACCGGGCGACGGAGGCGGATGGCGCGTGCCAGGTCCGGCAGCGATGGGTAGTCTGCCCGGATGGAGGAGGCCTCGAGCTGCGCCGCGATGTAACGTCTCGCCCTGTAGACGTAGCTGTCGCTGGCAGCGTGGCGCGGGTCGTGCAGGGATCTGGCCTCCGCCAGCAGCCCCGCCTTGATGGAGGTCCACCTATCCCAGAAGGTCCCGTCGTCGTCATCGCGCGCTGTGTCTTCCTCCAACTCCCGGATGTAGCCAGCCAGATGTTCGAGCGCAAGGCCCGAGCGGAGCATCGCGGCCAAGCGAGGCTGGGTGGGGGAGAAGACGGCGGTGGTGGGCGGGCCCACCTGGAGCAGCACGAGGCGGTGGTCCGAGAGGTGGTAGTGGCTGGTCGCGTAGATGGACGCGCGATCCAGGACTCCAGCAGGGACGAGGATCCGGTCCAGGCGGTTCGATTCGACTTGGTCGCCGTGCATGGCGACTCTGGTGGGCAGGTGGGCGGCGTCGAACTGGGTGGCCACGTCGACCAGCGCGGCCAGGTCCAGAAGAGCGGCGAGGGCATCCGATGATGATGATGACGAGGGGCCCCGATCCCTGATGTTAAAATCGCCGATGATCCAGCAGGCTCCCTCCTCCTCCTGTGCCGCTGTCGCCGCCAGGAGCTCCAGTTGCCGGTTTCTCTCCCGGGGTTCATGCGCCAGATGAACGGCGATGGCCGTCATCTCCTCGCCGCGGACATCTATGGTTGCCAAGGCGATGTGGCCCGGCCACAGGATGCGTTGATGTAGCACGGCTACGCCTGGTCCGAAGACGCAGGCGAGTCCGGATCCCGAGATGGCTACGGGATGGGCCAACACAACAGCACTGTAGCCGAGGCAGAGGTCTTGGCCGCTGCCCAGATGAAATGCGTTTGTCTCCTGGACAAACGCGATGTCCACGTGATGTTGCCTGAGGAGATGACAAAGGGCAAGGCTCCTCCTCCGAGTGGCGAGCCCTCGCGCGTTGATGGTGGCGACGCGGTAACTCATTGGGACGGTCCTTCACGCAGCACCTTCCTGGTCTTTTGGAGGGTCTTGCGGATTGTGGAGTTGGAGTCTGGGCACAAGGGCTTGATGGTATCGTGCAACTTGTTGAGGGCTTTGACCTGTGCCGGGGTCAGCGTGGGCGCTCGCCTCTTCATGGTGGTCTCTGAGGTGAGGAGCTTCTGAGCCTCCTCGCGGTTTAGGTCGGGCAACTATCCCAGTCGATGGAGATGTTAGGGGACTTCTTGAGGTGCTCCAGCAGCTGTTCGAGTGCGGCCTTTCCCCGGGCAGGCGTGGAGGGAGGTGAGGTCAGCTTCTCCACCGACATCTCGTGGTCGAGCGGAGAGATGCGAGGCTCGAGGGGCCGCGGGATAGCCAGGGGAGCAGGAAGGGCGGCATGAGCGGGCTGGGCGAGATCCATCGGTTCGGCAGGATGGGACGCCGAGGGGATCGCCGGAGACTCTGTTGATGTTTTCGCCGGTTGGACAGGGGACGCCGGTGTTGCGGGCGCCGGTGCCGGCTTCCTTGGCTGCTGAGGAGGGGGAGGAGGAGGGGGGGGGAGGCCTTGCGTCGATGGGAGACGCTGCTTGCCTGGGGCTGCCGTTCCCTTGCCTGGCGAGCGATGGGCAGCTAGCTCTGCGGTGGCCCTGCCTTCCGCATTTGGAACATTTAATTCCGAAAGAGAGGAAGGCAGATAGGGTGTCTCCCTTGGACTGGATGGTCAGTCGGGCGGGCAGGGTCTCCAGCCTTACGCCCTGGTGGAGCAGGATGAACGCCTCCCGGCGGCCGACGCTGAAGGCGAACTCCCCCATTTTGATCATGATGGGGGCGATGGAGGTGATGTCTCCGTATTGACGCAGAGCCTGCACGATGGTGGCGTCCTCTACAAAGCCGGGGAGATTGGCCACGATGATCCTTTCGGCCCTCTTGCGGAAGGGGAAGACCTTGAGGAGTGTTCCCTCGATGTTCAGGCCCTCCTCCACCAAACGGCTCGCAAGGTTCTTGCTCGCGAGGCCCACGATGTAGTGGCCGTTCATCCTGCCAAAGTGGGCGATGTTTTTGGGTCCTCCGACCAAATCGCCGATTGCCCGGAGGTAGGAGTAGTCCGGGATGTCAGGGCACAGCTCCACGAAGATGTAGTTTTCGTGGTTGGTTGTGGCCTGCCTCGCCCTGGCGTCGGCGATGTTGGCGCGCGTCGCCTTGATTTCCTGGGGCGGCACTGCTCTCGGCCCTGTTGGTCGCTTCTGCTGCTGGGTGCTGCGCTGGTTTCCAGGCTTGTTGGGCTGCCTTGCAGCGTGCTCAGGTGAAGTTGAGCCGAGGCGCCTCTTCTTGCCCTTCACGACGATGAAGCCCTCGTTGTCATCCACCTCCGCCATCTCGCTGTCGGCCCAGTTGAGCGAGGCCGGGCTAGCTGGAGTTGCGCTGGTCGTAGCAGCAGTCTTCGGCGCCGTGACGTCACCACGCGCGGCGGCCAAATTTGCATTTTCTTTATTTTCAGAGTTTTCTAGAGAAATCTTTCTCTGAAAGCCGTTTTTCGGTGATAACTTTTCACCTGTTTGGGACAGGACGCTGGGCCTTCCAGGCACTAGATCAGCAGATCCTGGGCTCTCCGCCGGTACCAATTTTGGCATGTCTAACGACATTTACACGCACTCCAGAGGCGAAAACGGCGGAGCTCGCGAAAGCGTGGCCGCACGCCCGAGTGTGTGTGTGTGTGTGTCCTCTATGGATTCAAAAACCATAAATCCAATCGCCGTGAAATTTTGGGATATTATTAGGCGTATCCCCGGAAAGGTTTACGAAAAATAAATTCTTGAATATCCTTAGAGTTATTTGCAGATTTGTAGCTTTAACTCGCAAGCAGCGCCACCTTGCGACGGAGATAGGCTTAGGTCTGCCCCACCCCGTGAGAGAATGGATTCGCCCGGCCGCCGGCCGACAGTCCAAGTACCCACCGACCAATCAGGGCAGAGTTGGTGACACAAAGCCTCGCGGGAGCTTGCCCAAGATGACCTCCGGGAACTTCGTCCATCTTCCATAAACGACCATGAATTTATTCAACCTTATCGAGTATTTTTCAAGGGACCGGGAAAAAATGTTCACTATATAAAACGATGATTTTGTAATGTAGAAAATTAGGAAAGACAAAATTCAGAATGACACGGCACACAGGGACCGGGAAAAAATGATCACTTTATCAGTTTCAAATTATCAAAATATATCTATTTCTTTTTATAAGTTTATAGAGAATTGTTTTAACAAATGTTCGTTAGACAGACCTTTACTCGGGTACCGATTAATATTGATTTTATTCAACTTATCGAGTATTTTTCAAGGGACCGGGAAAAAATGTTCACTTTATCGAGAGATTCGTTAGACAAACCTTTACTCGGGTAAAACACGGGCGAAGCCGGGTACATCCGATAGTATATATATAAATGAATGTCTGTCTGTGTTGTGTGTACTCTATAGATTCAAAAACCATACATCCAATCGCCGTGAAATTTTGGGATATTATTAGGTATATCCCCGGAAAGGTTTTCGAAAAATAATTTCTTGAATATCTTGAATATCCTTAGAGTTATTTGCAGATTTGTAGCTTTAACTCGCAAGCAGCGCCACCTTGCGACGGAGATAGGCCTAGGTCTGCCCCACCCCCTGTCGAGAGAATGTAATCGTCCGGCCGCCGGCCGGATGGACAGTCCAAGTACCCACCGACCAATCAGAGGGGTCAAGATGTCCTGGCGCGCGGGGGCAGAGTTGGTGACACAGCTGTGCCAAGTAGACAAGCAAAAAAGCCTCGCGGGGGCTTGCCCAAGATGACCTCCGGGAACTTCGTCCATCTTCCATAAACGACCATGATTTTATTCAACTTATCGAGTATTTTTCAAGGGACCGGGAAAAAATGTTCACTAGATAAAACGATGATTTTGTAATGTAGAAAATTAGGAAAGACAAAATTCAGAATGACACGGCACACAGGGACCGGGGAAAAATGATAACTTTATCGAGAGATTCAAATTTACGAGTTTCAAATTATCAAAATATATCTTTTTTTTTTCTTATAAGTTTATAGAGAATTGTTTTAACAAATGTTCGTTAGACAAACCTTTACTCGGGTACCGATTAATCTTGATTTTATTCAACTTATCGAGTATTTTTCAAGGGACCGGGAAAAAATGTTCACTTTATCGAGAGATTCGTTAGACAAACCTTTACTCGGGTAAAACACGGGCGAAGCCGGGTACATCCGCTAGTAATTTATAAACAGAGCCAATAAACGTTGACTTATATACAACCTTAGTGCCGCCAATAAAAATAAATCTCGCCAAATTTTAGATGGCAAATCTTTTTTTTTTTTTTTAATAGGACTTCCTTTTAGTATAATTCAGTCTGTGTATTGTTAAATCGGGGGTGGGTGTTAAATCGAAATATAAGAGATAATATTACGGGCTGTGAAACTCTCAAGTGTTAAAGCTGTGAATGTTGCAGCCGCGTTGGTGCTCAAGTTCGATGGAGGAGACTGGGAGAGAGTCGGACGTCTGCCGGCACCGCGACACCACCACTGTCTCGCCTACCTCAACAAGAGCATCTTTGTCATAGGTGGGTGGCCAGCTGCCAACGTAGGGTGGGTGGCCACAGCGGTAGATGTGAGGCAGGAGGCTGCGACCCCCGCGACACCATCAACGGAGACATGGTCCCCACGCGATCTTGCTACTGCTACAACCTGGACGACGCCCGCTGGCTGCGTATCACAAACCTCAACCACGCACGGCTCTACCACGGCGTGGCGGTGCTACGTGATACCATCTACGTTGTAGGTGGCAAGGATGAGTTCGGCCTGTACGTACTGATTGCTACCGTGTTTATAGTACCTGTAGAGGTAGACCATTAAACCATTGCAAATACGATCATTTCGAAGAGATCTAAACACAAAAAAACGGATGAAGTCGTAAACCCCACTTCAGTTTAAATATTATCAATTTTCACCGTCGGGTAAGGCTATGTAGTTTTTTCATTGGATAAAATTATGTTTATTATTGGATAAAAATAAACCTAGCATTAGCATAGCATGCTTGCTCTCTTTTTCACATAGTTTTGCATTGTCCGACCACCTTGTTCGTCGAGCCTGCACTACACTGAGGAGAGCCAACAGCCCCAAAACACGTCCGACTAGTTACTATTTATTCCAATAGATGGAGCTTTATCATCAGCAGCCTTCAGTCGCACGAGATGTCGTTTTTTATAGTTTCACCCCCTTATCCTGTATATTCTTCATTTTATGAAAGAAAAAGTCAAAAGAAGAATATGTATATCGGATCATGTGGTCAAATAGAAGACACTTGACCGTTCAATTCTCCTCTTTGTTTCCACGAGATTCCATTATGTTGTTTGCCGTGCTCGGATGTCGCCAGCTAACGTTGATGTGACCGCGGCAGGCTGCTGTCTTCAGTAGAAGAGTACACGAGCATCAAGAACGGCCTGGACCGCTGGGTGGAGCTGTTCTGTGCCCTGAGCTGTCCCCGTATGGCTGCCGGAGTCACGGGGGCCGGGGGACTACTGTGGGTGGTGGGGGGCCTTGTGCAACCCTCGGGGAGCGACAAGATCTTCCTGGTGAAGGACGTGGAGTGCTACATGCCCGAGATCTCGCGGTAGGTTTACGATAGCGTGTAGGGGGAGAATTATAAGAGTCTCGATGGAAAAACTAACAAGGATACGTACATTGTGTGCATTATTTGTAAATCTCATATGTTCTATGTGCTATATTTATAAAATAATTGCGAAACAGCTATCAAGAGGGTTTGCTATTAAAATGCCATTAACATCTATTGGTGAAAAATTGAAGCAAATATTTAATATGCTACCATTAATTTAAAATATATTTCTATATAAATCCTAGTGTAGTGATATTATAAGGGAGTGACTGTGCCTCATCAGTGGTGAACCCTCCCAGAGGTTTCACCAGATTCATTCACCAGGCCTCTCTACTATTGTGCCAGGCCAATTGTCTAATTTACTCTGCATTTAAGGTATACTGGCTGATTTCGAGTCGCACAAAATCATCCTGTCACGAATGACCAAGTACAAAAAAATAGTGTGTGACATTATTTTTTCCCATTCATTACTTTTGTCTGATGATGGTAACAACGCTGTTACCAAAATATCACACACTACTTGTGTTTCTGATCTATACTCCAAATTGTGCCTAATCATTCTGTCACAAAATTAAGACAAATTCCTTAAATGCTGAGACTGAAGGTGACAATTGACCTAGTTAAGACTACCTGACATTCTAGATCATCAGTACACTGGGAACTCTTGCCTTTGCCGGTCCCAAGCCCGGAAGAAAAAGGAGGAGGGGGAGCAGTAACTAGCTTGCTAAAACCTGGGCTCAGCTGGCCTGGCTGATAGTACCTTGTAAGAGCTCCTGATTCAGGGATACAGGATGAGTCTGTACTCCATGTTAGGAGCGGCTGCACATAGCATCTGGTCCTCGTGTCAGAGGCAGCTCTTTCTTTTGGAGATAAGTCAGCCTGCTACTGAGTAGTGCTCCCAGTTTTATTAATAAAAGCAGATGCATTCTACTTCACCCAATTATGATGGTAGTTGTTGTGGCTTGAATGTTCAGTAAATGATATAAAGAAGCATTTTACCACTTGACTTGAATTATTTGATTTATTTGAGTTTCAGAGTTAGGAGTAGCTACAACATTAGTTATCTAAATTGAGTCTTTTCTTTTCCTGATAGAAATTTACATATCTTACTGAATCATCAACAATATACAAAATTTGAAATTTTAAAGGATTTACAATTATTTACATATAAGAATTAAATTAAAAAATTGCTTAATACAAAATTTAATTTAAAGAAAAATCCGACTTCCAAAATTATATCACAGGATCCAACATACTCCCCCGGCTGGGAAGAGATGACCAGAAAATAAAAATAAAAAATAAAAAGTTCCAATAGTATAGATGCTGGACTAATTGATTCCGACTATGTTGCTAAGATTACAATTTTCATTGTTTGAAAGGTAATGGAATCAGCTTTGTAATGGGTCTCTTGAAGACTCCTTTTGAAGTCTTTATCTGGACTACCCTGACATTCTTGTCCTCTCCTGGAAATATCTCTTGAATCCTAGCCAAAGGCCAGTGAAGTGGAGATATTTGAGCCTCTTTGAGGTAAACTAGTTGACCTATTTGGATATTGTCTTGTTTGATTCGCCATTTACAACGGCCTTGGAGGTTGCTCAGATATTCCTTGGACCATCTTGACCAGAATAAGTTTTTTAGTTTTTGAATCAGCTTCCATCTTGTCTGTAAGTTTAAGACTTCAGAGTTTGAGGTTGGAATTTCTGAAAACGAAGATCCTATTAAGAAATGAGCTGGTGTCAAGGCCTCATAATCATTGGGATCACTAATTAGAGGGGCCAGTGGTCTTGAATTTAGGCAAGATTCTATCTGAATAATCAAAGTGTTCATTTCTTCATAATTCAGGGTTGTTGATTTAAAGGTTCGGACCAAGTGTGATTTCACACTTTTGATTCCGGCTTCCCAAAGGCCACCAAAGTGAGGCCCACCTGGGGGGATGAAATGCCAAGTGATTAATTCCTCTGTAACCAATCTTTGCACTGATTGAGAGTTCAATAATTGAAACTGAGTGCGGAAAAAATTGGATGCTCCTTTAAAATTGGTAGCATTATCTGAGTAAATGTCAGAGGGCTTCCCTCTTCTGGCCATGAATCTTCTCAACGAGGCCATGAATGAATCAGTTGATAAACTTGTTGTCAATTCTAAATGAATGGCCTTAGTAGTAAAGCAAATGAATAGTACAATGTAAGATTTGCTTATTGTTTTAGATCTGCCCAGGCTTCTCTTTATTAAGAATGGTCCTGTAAGATCAATGCCAGTCTTTGAGAATGGCCTTGATGGGATGATTCTTTCCGGAGGTAGATTACCCATGATTTGATGAATGGTAGTAGATTCAAATTTTAAACAAATCAGACATTTTTTAATGATTTTTTTGACTGCATCTCTTGCTCCCAAAATCCAATAATTTTTTCTAAGTATTGACAATACAAGTTGAGGTCCTGCATGTAGGTATTTCTTGTGAATATCATTGATTATAAGATTGGTGATGTGGTGATTCTTCGGTAGTAAGAGAGGGAATTTTTGATTTTCATTTAAATAGGAATACTTGAGTCTACCTCCAACTCTTAGAAGTCCTTGAGTGTCTAAAAAGGGATTTAGAGAAGTTAGCTTGTTGGACAGAGGTAGTTGCTTGTTTGACTTCAGTAATTTTATTTCCGTGCAGAATTCAACTTGCTGGATTGATTTGACTAAGACTTGAATTGCCTTTGTTAATTCTCTTGTTGTCAAAGGTCCTTTCTGACGAATTGGATCAAAGAGGAGGCAATTGTAGTAGAATCTCCAACACCAAGCTGTTATTCGGATCAATTTGGTCATTGTGGAATACCTTTCAATGAATTCTAGATTTAAAATAGTTTCTGAATTTTGAATTAAGGTTGTTTGATCCAACACTTGACCTTCACCGACTTCTTGAATGATATTGAGGTTTACTTGGGTTGGTGAAGAAGGAATATATCGAACATTATTTTCTTGAAGCCAAATAGGACCCCGCCACCAAATTCTATGATTGACCAAGTCTTGAGGCATGATTCCTCTGGATGCGCAATCAGCTGGATTATCTTGACTGGATACATGGAACCAATCAGTGATTTGAGTCAAATTTTGAATTGACGACACTCTGTTCGAAACAAAGGCTTTCCATCTGCTGGCATCTGATCTTATCCAATCTATGCAGATTTGTGAATCAGTCCACAAAAAGGTTTTGTCAGGTTGAAAAGGAAATGATTCAAGAATGACTTGATTCAGTTGAGCCAAAAGCAATGCTGCACTTAGTTCAAGTCTTGGAATTGTAATGGTCTTTAATGGTGCAACCTTAGTTTTTGAGGTTATCAGAATAATTTTGATCTTTTGATTTTTGAATCTAGTTTTCAAGTAAAAAACTGCTGAATAAGCATTAAGGGATGCATCACAAAATCCATGTAGTTGTAATTCTTCTATTTCAGAAGATGAGCTGTTCAGGTATCTTGGTATTTTGATTTCCTTTAGGCACGATAGTTGAGTTTGGAATTTATTCCAATTTGACTTTATATCTGATTCAATTGGTTCATCCCATGAAGTTTTCCTCTTCCAAAGCTGTTGTATCATAATTTTCAGCAGAACAGTCGTGGGGGAAAGGAGACCAAGTGGATCATAAATTTTGGCTATAGCAGACAGAAGTTGTCTTTTAGTTGTTACTTCAAAATTCAGTGGAGTGACTTGAACATTGAAGGTATCTTGAATTTTGTTCCAGACTAGTCCTAGAAGTTTGATTGAAGAATCTTCTTCAAGCAATTTTGAGTCAGTGTCATTGATTATTTCCTGTGAAAGAGAGGAAAGAACCTCTTTGTTATTGGAGGACCATTTTCTAAGTTTGAATCCACCCTTGTTCAATAAGGATGATAATTCCGCAACCAAAGACTTAGCTTCTTGAATTGAATATGCACCTGAAATAAGGTCATCAACATAGAAATCCCTAAAGACTATTGATGAAGCAGAAGGGAATTTAGAACTCTCATCCTCAGCCAATTGTTGAATAGTTCTGATTGCCAGAAAAGGGGCGCTTGCAGTGCCATAAGTAACTGTTAACAGTCTATATTCCAGTAGTGGATCTTCTGGATTTTCTCTCCACAAAATTCTATGATAATCTCTATCATCTGAATTCAGCCTAATTTGTCTGAACATTTTCTCTATGTCTGCGGTGATTGCAATAGGAAATGTTCTGAATCTGAGTAAAATGTTGAATAGATTCTGCTGGAGCTTTGGACCCACATGTAGAAAATCATTTAAAGAAAGATTGTTTGTACTTCTGGATGAAGCATCAAACACAACTCTGATTTTAGTTGTTGTGCTCTGTTCTCTTAGGACTCCATGATGTGGTAAATAAAAACATTGGTTGGAAGGTTTTTTCAACTCCTTGAGTGGTATCAACTCCATATGATTCAGCTCCATGTACTCCCTCATAAAGTTGATGTATTGAGAATTGAGACTTGGATTAGCCTGTAGCCTTTTTCCAAATTAAAAAACCTTCTCAATGCTTGAGATCTTGAATCACCTAAATTGGGTGTTGATTTAAAAGGGAGATTGACTGAATATCTGCCCTCAATGTCTCTTTTGAGGTTTGACTTGAATAATATTTCACAGGCATTCTTTGTACCCAACTGGGCCTTATTAATTGGGACATCTTCAAGTTCCCAGAATTTTCTTATGCTGGAATCAAGTTCAGTGGTACAGTGATTGATTACCGAAGTATTCGACTTAATATTTGAATGGATTCTCCCAGAAACAAGCCAACCTAACTTGGTATTAAGTGCTATAGGATGGTGCTTTAAATCTGTTTTATGGCCTAGAATGATTTCTACAAAGGTATCTGCACCCAAAATTAGGTCTATGGGCTTGGTGACATAGAATTCTGGGTCTGCCAAGAGCAAATTTTCTAAATGAGGAAAGTCTGCTGACTGAATTTGGAAGTTTGGAAGGTCTGCAGTTACCCTCCCAACCACAAATGCTCTGGCAGAAAATAATTGATCATTATGATGTGGGGTGAACTCTATTTCAACCTGCGATGTTGTCCTGTTGACAACAATGGCACCTACACCTTTTAGTGTATAAGAATTTTTCATTTTTTCAAGTCCCAACTTGTGGCAACATTGTTCTGAAATTAGGCATATTTGGGACCCATTGTCCACTAATGCTCTACATAGCACAAATAAGCCATCCTTCGCCTTGACTTTAATAAGGGCTGTTGACAGTAGAATATTTGTTTCCGTTTCCAAAGGCATCACATTACAGATGGTATTTGTTGAAATCAACATCTCTTGAGAGGTTGTTGGTTGTGGAATGGATGGTTCAGAGTTGTATTCATGCAGAAGAGTATGAAGGTTCTGCTTGCAGTTTTTACATCTTGATGTGATGAGACATTTGGATATCTCATGATTTGCTCTAAGGCAATTTTGACAAAGTTTATGTTTTTTAACTAATTCCCATTTTTTAGGCAAGGGAAGATTTATGAATCTATGGCAGTCATTTAGTTTATGAATTTGATGACATAAAATACAATTTTGACCTTTGTTGACATAAAGGCCGTGAGCCATCATATTTTTGCTAGAGGTTTTTTGTTCCTGGAACAAAGGAATTCTCATACCTTGCAGGCTTCTAGCATGTTTTTCTAAAAATTTCACAAAGTTTTCAAATGTTGGATATTCTTCATTTTGAAGGGTTAATTCCCATTCTTTCCTGAGGGCTTCACCAATTATTTTTTCAAAAAAATTGATCAGGATTAGATCTGTTAATGTGTTTTTCTCAAGTCCTAGCACTGAGAGATTTCTAATGCCTTCATTGCAAACATCAAGGATTTCATAGAGAGAACCAGTTGAAATAGATTTTAATGGCCTTATGGAGAATATTTTGTTGATTTGTGAAAAAGCCAATTCTCTTCTGTTATTAAATCTATTGCATAAGGTATCCCATGCTTGTTGGTAGTTTCTGTCAGAAATGGGAAAACTCCGAATCAACTTTTCCGCAGGACCCTTAACTGATGCATTTAGATATTGAAATTTTTGTATTTCAGTTAGTGTTTGATTTGAATTAATGGTGGAGTTGAATATTTCTCTAAAACTAAGCCAATTGGCTGAATCACCATTGAAAATGGGTAAATTTATCTTAGGTAAATTGACATTGGATTCGGGCAGTTGTTTATCACTATGAATATTTTCTTTGGTTTCAATCAAAGATAAAGCTTCTTCAATAGACACCAACATATTAAAAATATCATCTTTGGCTTTTGAATAATCCTCATATTGTGTCTCATCTAACTCTGATTCTAATAATGTTTTGACAATTTGATTTAGGCTAATTTTCCTTTCATTAACTTCTTGTTGGAATAGCTTTAATCTATGTATATTTTTGGATTCTACAATAGATTTATTCCTTGATTCCAGATCCTTTATTTCCTGAATAATAAAGTTGAATTTATGCCGAATTTTAACTTCTGATTTAGGCATGACTTTATTTTTAATGATTTTAAGTTTTCAAATGGCTTACCTTAATTTTTAAAGAATCCGGCTCGAGGGACCATACTGTTGTGGCTTGAATGTTCAGTAAATGATATAAAGAAGCATTTTACCACTTGACTTGAATTATTTGATTTATTTGAGTTTCAGTTAGGCGTAGCTACAACATTAGTTATCTAAATTGAGTCTTTTCTTTTCCTGATAGAAATTTACATATCTTACTGAATCATCAACAATATACAAAAATTGAAATTTTAAAGGATTTACAATTATTTACATATAAGAATTAAATTAAAAAATTGCTTAATACAAAATTTAATTTAAAGAAAAATCCGACTTCCAAAATTATATCACAGGATCCAACAGTAGTCAAACTTGATATCCTAATAAGATTGAGTGGAGATAAGAAATAAGAAGAGTACACTGGGGAAAACCCAGGCATTGCCTGGGTTTATAGTTGTTTATATTCTCACCTACAGAGAGTGATGGCACAGTAAGTATCCTAAATACATTAGATTCACCCAGCAATCTCTGACAATTACCAAGATATGTTGAAGCCGATATGTAAATGAGGAAGGTGGGTCACCAGGTGGATCACTGACCAGCCCGACCTCCCCACCCCCCGGTGTTTCATCACCCTGGTAAGTCTGGGCTCCACCCTGGCAGCCCTAGGGGGCACCTCCCGCTCCAAGGCCTGCAGGGAGCCCCACCTGCTTAGCTCTGCTGAAGTCTTCATCTTCAACACCTTCACCAAGTCTTGGAACGCTGCAGTACCCTTACCTAGTCCACGGCACAGTGTGGAGGCTTGTTGCATCGGTGAGTCCACTTCTCTATAACTTCTCTTTGGCACTCTCTTCTTTTTCATGGGCTGAAGTATTTAGGGTGGTACATATATATCAAAATGTGAATCAGTGTTTAATAGGAAATAATGGTGCGGCAAAGAAATAATAACACAATACACTTACAGTAGAACCTCCCTGTAAAGGACACCTAATTGCCGAGCCAAAGTGTAGGTAAAGGTAAAAATGGTAATTTTGCAAATGAAAATCGTCTTTTATAGAGAGGTGTCTTCTAGCATGAGTGTTCTCTCATGGAGGTTCTACTGTATAAATATTCTACCTAGACTTTAGCTAAATGAGTCACGTGCAGTAGGCGTTCACGAGTAGCAGCGGTTAAGCTCTAAAACTTGGGCAATGGAGGCGTCCAGGCAAGATATATGTCTGCTGAGAGAGCCAAGGCTTCAGAAATCTTCCGTCATTTGAAAGCTGTCATATGGTGAGAACAGCATGACAATGGTGTTCTTTTATTATTAGTTATTATATTATTATAGTTCTTTTATTAGCCTTCTCTGGGAGGTGTGTGCTTAAATTGTAAATTACTTGGTGATTTTTCCTTTGTTTTAGGTATAACTACAATAGATGGTTGCTCAGAGGAAGTAAAAATAAGAATAGCACACTAGGAAGGGACGCAATGATAGAATTGGACAGGATTATGAAGAAAAAGGAATTTCATTCAAGACAAAGAAGAGAATTGTAGACATATTGGTATTTCCTGTGGTCATTCATAAATGTGAGATCTAGACTCTCAGAAAAGAAATGAAGCTTTTGAAATGTGGACATGGAGAAATCTACCCAGAGTGCCATGGACAGATAAAAGGTCAAATGTTTCATTCTTAATGAAATTAATACTGGTAGATCCCTAGAATGTGCAATATTAATCCTGTTAGAATGCCAAATGTGTAAACCAAGACTGACCTAGTAATGAGAGAAAATGGTTTAGAAAAAACGTTGATGTTGAGAAAAATTGATGGAAGATCTGCAATGAGCTGGCTAGAAGGGGTCAAGAAAGCTATTAGAAGATCACCATATGAGCTGTGAGTGATGGCCACTGACAGATTGAATTGAAGATATACCAAAAGTGGACTTGATGGACACTAATAACAAATCATTAATGCCAAGAGATAACCTTTCAGCATCTCTGTGTGGGATTAAAGAACAGGAGGCTGCTGTCATGAAAGATCTTGCTGATGATAACATCCATCTTCATGCAACCCAGTTGTTTGAGGTGGTATTTCATAGGATGAAGTTCTGAATCATCCTTCATACAATCCAGACCTTTCTCTTAAGGAAGGCTGGTTAAACCGTTTGGTTTACAACCACTACGACCCGGGTTCGATCCCCGCATTGGACACTTTTTTCTGTTTAAAAAAAAAAAAAAAAAAAATTGCTCCAATGGCCCCCCGATTCTTGCAAAAGTCCAACCCCACCAGCGAGTGCAAGTAACCAAACGGGGCTCTGGCACATTTGTAAGTGCAAAGTCGAACTGCTTTCACATGTGTAGACATGTGGTGCGCTTACAGTAAAAAGCAGTCGCTAACTACCCACCATGATTATCATGGCCTGTACCACGTGTACTAGGGATAAGCAAAAAAAAAAAAAAGGCAATTTTTGAGTCTCTGAGGTAGAAGGATGGCTAAGGAGTTTTATGGGATATGAGGCTTTCCATCAGTGGCAGAAATGTGTATATGGTGGTTATATTTAAAAATAAATAATTTGTCATGGAATAATTTCAAGTTTGTAATACCATAAATTTTGTTCTTGTTTGGATGCTTCCATTGCTAGAGTTTAAATGAATGCTACCTGTGAACACTTGTGAAACCAAATGTTAGGTAAAATGTTTCTCTTTTTGTATGTGTGTATTGTATTATTTCTTTGACTCAATTTTAAAAGCTATAAAAATATTCCTTTTAAAATGGAGAAAATATAACAGACCTTTATGGAGTCAATAGCAATCTGTATTTTATATAATTCTATATTTCTTTTATATTTTTTTTCTCTCATTTGAATAGTAGAGAGTATATATATAACTGCACACATATGAAATCCTATATTATATTGGGTCAACAAGTCTTAGAGGGTTTGGATGTTGCTCCACCACCATGATGCTATAACCAGGAGGGACACTCCCTCTTTAAAAATCCTGAGTTGAACTGACCCGGTTGATAGACCTCAGCAATGGTCCCACTCCAGGGATACGGAGGAGCTGTGTCTGTGCTCATGTTAGAGTCGATAGCAAAGGCTTCCATGTTAGGAACGGCCTCAAATTACAGGCAAAGTCAGACTTTCACCAAAGTGTGCCTGGATCATGGTGCCATGATCAACAAAAGCTGCACCCCTATACCCCATTCCATGAAATTATGAACTCATGGAATTCTTGTAATCTTTACACAAGGGGATAAGAAACAACAACACACTATGTACCACACAGAGAAACCAACTATCCTATAAGAAAGAATGTGGGTGTGCAGACAACACCTTGTACCTATTCGGGGGACTGTCCACCCAACAGGGGGCAGCACTCAGCGAGGTGTTGTCCATTGACACCCAGCAGCTGAGTGGAGGAGGGGAGTGGTCAGTGCTGGCCCCACTGCCCAGTCCACTGTGCAGCATGGCTGTGGCAGTGCTACCACAGGAGGACATACAGGAGGAGGCTACTCAGGAATAAATCTTTGTGCTACCTTCACAGTAATATATAGCTACTTACATACATTGATATGTCATCTTTCATTTTAAAAAAGGTGATGATCACTCAGGGAAGTGCTACCTCATCAAATGTTCACTCAGAAAACATGGCTGTATGTTGGCAAAACCATCGGGAAGGTGCACCACACATGAGCCTTCCCAAATATATATTTTTTCCCTATTGTTATAATCTTTTATTTACTAATATTGTATAGTACTATAGGAAAGAAATATAATAAATATCTGGAAAATAGAAAAACTGAGATTTGTGTTGGAGAATTATATCAGAGGGAATAAACAACAACAGGAAATGAATAGAGGGGGCAATCATGGTGGGTTCTAGTGTGTGGGACTCTAAAACAAGAGAGTCAACACCAAGTAACACCTTGTTTGCTTCTTACCATTCCATTGTTCAATTCAAGTTTTAAAACCACAACATAATTCAAGGCCTTTAAATACACTCATGGACCAAACTTAAGGAAGTGAAAAGTTTTTGATATTGCCAGTCGTATATTTAATTTTGAAGGAGACAGAAGCTATTTGTTCACACTTGGTTATCTTGTGGGTCTTCAATAACTGTGTATCAAATATCTTTCAGAGTTATTGTCTTGATATACATTCTAAAAAGTTCCTTAAGTTTTGTCCATGAGTGTAGATGAAATAGAGCTGCAAAAGCTCAATGGTGAAATTATCATCAACTGTATGAACAGAGGATTGTTGGCAGCAAAGGTTCTCCAAGTTATAAAGCCAAGTCTGGCGGCTGTAGTATGTGCTCCAGATTCTTTGTAGCAACAATGGCAGACCCACCTAAGCTGGCAAACATGGCTTCTATGTATTTTGGCTTTATTTTTTGGCCTTTAGGGTTAGAAAGAACTAGCTGATATAAATCAACACAATATATTCACTAAAACAAATGTGAAACACTTTATTTCAACACAAGGAAAAAAAAAAAGAGATAAATTTTGAGTAAAAATTGGCAAACAGTGTTAATATACGGGTCTTTACAAAAAGTGATGAACAATATAATGATAAACATTACTGACTGAAATATTAAACAAAATATATCTACAAGTTATACACAAGATTTAAAATTTCAGAATAAAACGTGTTAAAAAACTTCCTGTTAAATATGTTGGAATGCAATGTGAACAACAAGGAAAATTGTGATAATTGCTGTTGAGAACTGGGTGAAAGCACAGGGTGACATATACAGCAAGGATGGTTATGAAAATGGTGTTGCACATCTTTGCAACAAAGGAAACTATCAAAATCACGCCACAAATGTAAGGCTATATATAGACTGTTGCAACAGTTATATTGCCCAAGGAACACTTATGTTGGAAAGGTAGGAATGTTACAACAAGAGAGGTGTATACAACTAGGTAAGTAAAGGAGAGAAGGAGAAGCTAGCAACAGGCCTGCTTGAGCCCCAGCTCCACATCATTGATGTTGACATTGAGTCGGACCCTATGGAAATAGTCCAGGGTGTCCGAGTCCGTGCTCAAGATGCGCATGACGGCCAGTTTGGAGGAGACGACCAGGCTCTGGGAGACACTCAGTTCTGGCACACCTGTGCAAACATCATTGGCTTGTTGGAACATGAACCAAGCAAGATGGTTCACTGATGAATACTGCCATCTAGTCACCAGAAAATAAGAGAAATGTTCATAAAGAATGTGTAGATTATGTGATGTTAAGGAGAGAGGTACTACCTTCCAGACGGCAGAGCTCCACAATGTTCTTGTAGACGTGGGGGAAGTGGGCCTCCTCCTGAGCTGTCCTCCGGCAGTCAGACACCAGAGCTCGGAGGAAGATGTGCTCCATCTCTGACAGAAACCTGCCACATCCACCAGGTGTGACATGTGTGTGTGACACATACAATAAAACTTCAGTTTAACACATTTTTCAGAAGTCCAGAAGAAATTGTGAACTTTCTTAAAATGTGAATATACAGAGGAATATTTCTATAACATCCTCTTTTATTTATTACAGTGCAACTTGATTATAACATCATATTTCTAAAGTTTTAAGTTACAATTTTTTTAAAAGTTATAGCAAAGAGAGACAACATGGTTATAACACCAAGAAATCTTGGTCCCAAGTGATGGGGTTATAGGGAGAGTCTGCAATTAAAAATTGGGAATATAAAATTTAAAAAAACCACATATTGTCCCAAATACTTTTGAAACAAGTAGAGATATGATTTTCTCTCCAAATGTCACCCGCTGTAGAGTTGTGAGGAGTTGAATCTATAATTTCATTTTAACAGATTTTCATATTAATAAATTTATTTTATGATCTCTTAATACAGTTTTTCAGTAATTTCTTAATACAGTTGATTTCCAATCCTCTTTATATATAGTTTTACTGTATACTTTGTAAACCACCAGCAGACAGACCTCCCATGAGTGACCACATTAAAACATGGACTCTCCTGGAGGTAGTCTCTTAAGGGAGGTTGGGTTATGTGTTCATCACTGATTTTACAAAGGTTGTCTTCTTTCTAATCCTATAACTAAAAGTCCATGAAGTTGATCTGTGTTCACTTTGTTGGTAGAAATCTGTGCCAATGGAATATGGTGGTTACAAAGGAGGCTGCATATCTTCTAAACACTGTACCAATCCTTGCTCAGTTCAAAGATTGATACAGGAGCTGTCTACTTGTCCCTCTGGTGACACCAAAGTTAAATCCCAATTATCAGTATCCTCAGTTAACAACAAGTTGACAGTTTTCACACAAATTTGTCCAATTAGGAGTATTTTAAAAGTAACATTTGTTAATTGGGACTTAATATTTGGTTTCCTAGCAATATGTGATTTGTTTTTTTTTTTTGCTTATCCCTAGTACATGTGGTACAGGCCATGATAATCATGGTGGGTATAGGTAGGCGACTGCTTTTACTGTAAGTGCACCACATGTGGAAAGCAGTTTGACTTTGCACTTGATAATAGATTGAATTGAATAATAGATTTAAACCTGTGGAGAGATATGTGGATCAATGAGAAGCAACTCACTTGATGGCGGAGGTGATGGGAGAGGTGTACATCTCCTGTATGGCAGCGTCCACGTGGCTCAGGGTGACTGTTGGACGGACACCGTTCTTCTTGGGACTGGACGGACTCCCTTCAGCGATATCCACGGCTCTCCGGCACACGTCTAGGGCTCTGCGGGCATCTCCTGACACTGCTGCCACCTACCACACATTTGTCTCACTTTGTTTAACTTGAGTGAAAGATTGGTGAAGCTCAAATGAAAACATCTTTCAAAATATAGTCACGGCCCTTTAGTCACCTTGAATCACATGGCTTGTTCTTACAAGATGGTGTATAAATGATGATGAGTGTGTTTTAAGAACAAAGCCTGAATTTCAGTATTGTCTTGGTGAGATACAGCTTTGCTGGTGTGATTATCAAACTCATATTTAGCCTAGAGATATTTTCAATTTCTTCATATCAACTATAAAAAGATCAGGTGTTGAAATCAATATTAAAAATGGCATATCCTGACCAGGAGCACATGTGCTTTACAAAAGGCAGAGCGCCATCTGGTGGAACAGAAATCAACTAATCATTGATTTAGCCTGTTCCCTGACATTAACAATACTGTTCACTGAACATTGACGTGGTGCCTAAACGTGTCATTTAATGTGTGTGTACAAATTTTATTATTAAATGGCATTGATAAGGATCTAATTTAACAGCATCAAAAATCACCCTTAATCCCCTAGTCTCTCTTATTTTGGACTAGATAAGTTTATTATGTGTTTTATGGAATACAGAGGTTCACATGGGAGGTTTTATCATTATTATTATAGTGGTTTACTTGGTGTGGTAGTACAGCCACACTCTAACAATCATAGTCACTTACCTTCCTAGCAGCCAGTTCCACGGCATCGCTAGAGAAGCACTTGGTGTCCTGCAGTCTGGAGCTGACAATCTTCTGGAGCTGGGAGAAGGAGTAAGGTTCAAAGGTCATTCTGGTCAGGCCCTGGAGTGGCCATCAGTTGACACAAACAGAGAGCTACACAGGTGGCAAAACTCACCAGGCGGCTGGCCACCTTAGCCAACAGCATCCTCTCCGGCAGATCCATGGTGTTGGCGATGGCAATGACAACCAGCCGTGCACCGGGGCGTGACGGCCAGTCGAACAAGTTGTACATCACCGTCTGCTTGCGTGTCCACAGCAGGTCTAGTTCATCTACCAAGATGACCACCGGCTCCTGTCTCGGACCTGATGAACTCTTGCCAAACCTGCGACTGAGGATTTCTGCAGCTTGGTCTGCTGTGGCTTTCTCCCCTGTGAGAGCCTACATAAACCACGGAACTTCTACAGTCTTACAATACAAATCTTATAGCCATTCAATTAAATCTCTTTAGGGTTCCCAAAGTGGTGAAAAAAGAGATGGGTGTTACCTACCTTAAGAATGATGGGGTAGACCTGGTAGGGGTCAGTCACCTTCATGCCATTCACTTCTATAAAGCGGAAGTCTGGAATCTCTTCAGCATCTACTGCAGCGTAGAGGTAGCGGATGGCCTCGTGGACTGTGGCCGTCTTCCCTGTGCCCGGCACTCCAGAGATGTACATGCACCTGGGGTAAACTTTATTTAGATACTAATTTACACTTCTTATATGGTAGCTGTTAGGAATGCTTTCAAATATAGGAGGACTTGATTGGAAAATAAAAATTAGTTCCAATTAACATAAGTTGAACACATTTGGTCATGCCCCAGTTCTAGATGTGATCATCTAGCAGTCAATCATGTGTCTAATGATTCAATCAGCAATACATGTTAGAGGCAACCTCTAACATGTATTGCTGATTGAATCATTAGACACATGATTGACTGCTAGATGATCACATCTAGAACTGGGGCATGACCAAATGTGTTCAACTTATGTTAATTGGAACTAATTTTTATTTTCCAATCAAGTCCTCCTATATTTGAAAGCATTCCTAACAGCTACCCAGCTGTTGGAGTAGAGTCAGGATATAGAAACTGGCTGTAGAAAGTTACATGGTTCTATTACATTAAAATCATAAAAGAAAAAAGTTTGAAATAAGTTAACATATTTGGGAAAAGTCTATTTCTACACCGATATTAGTACCTATAATATAACTTGAGGCAGTGAACACAGCTGTATATATGTAGATAGAAGTAGAGTTTACTCACCCTCCAGTCCCAGTCTGTAACTTTCCCTCCAGGAAGTTGTAGATGTCACTGAGCTCTTGTTCCCGGCATGGTAGAGCCTCAGGGACAAAGGACACATGGAGGCTGCACCCACCCACCATTCCATACAGGGGCTAATAATTAGAGTTGTGTATGCTTCTGAGGTATGATTAGGTGATTTCAAAAATCAATATGGAAAATAAATATCAAAAATAAATTTAAATGCCTATTCTGATAGCAGAAAGTGCAAACTGGCTCTATATGTGACATACTTAGAGTATAGGCAAGCAGTCACAAACCCACATGATTATTATGGCCTGTGTACTTGGGATAAGTGTCAACACAGTACTACTTAAATGGAGCAAATAGTTTTCCTTTTTAGTATTTGGCCTCGACTATCATCTACAATCCTAATTGTACAATCTCTAAAAAAAATGGTTGAGAATTGAACCCAACAATGGACATGATAAAAGAATTGGTTGAGAATTGAACCCAACAATGGACATGATAAAAGAATTGGTTGAGAATTGAACCTAACAATGGACATGATAAAAGAAATGGTTGAGAATTGAACCCAACAATGGACATGATAAAAGAATTGGTTGAGAATTGAACCTAACAATGGACATGATAAAAGAATTGGTTGAGAATTGAACCTAACAATGGACATGATAAAAGAAATGGTTGAGAATTGAACCCAACAATGGACATGATAAAAGAATTGGTTGAGAATTGAACCTAACAATGGACATGATAAAAGAAATGGTTGAGAATTGAACCCAACAATGGACATGATAAAATAATTGGTTGAGAATTGAACCTAACAATGGACATGATAAAAGAAATGGTTGAGAATTGAACCCAACAATGGACATGATAAAAGAAATGGTTGAGAATTGAACCCAACAATGGACATGATAAAATAATTGGTTGAGAATTGAACCCAACAATGGACATGATAAAAGAATTGGTTGAGAATTGAACCTAACAATGGACATGATAAAAGAAATGGTTGAGAATTGAACCCAACAATGGACATGATAAAATAATTGGTTGAGAATTGAACCCAACAATGGACATGATAAAAGAATTGGTTGAGAATTGAACCTAACAATGGACATGATAAAAGAAATGGTTGAGAATTGAACCCAACAATGGACATGATAAAATAATTGGTTGAGAATTGAACCCAACAATGGACATGATAAAAGAATTGGTTGAGAATTGAACCCAACAATGGACATGATAAAATAATTGGTTGAGAATTGAACCCAACAATGGACATGATAAAAGAAATGGTTGAGAATTGAACCCAACAATGGACATGATAAAATAATTGGTTGAGAATTGAACCCAACAATGGACATGATAAAAGAATTGGTTGAGAATTGAACCCAACAATGGACATGATAAAAGAAATGGTTGAGAATTGAACCCAACAATGGACATGATAAAATAATTGGTTGAGAATTGAACCCAACAATGGACATGATAAAAGAATTGGTTGAGAATTGAACCTAACAATGGACATGATAAAAAAAATGGTTGAGAATTGAACCCAACAATGGACATGATAAAATAATTGGTTGAGAATTGAACCTAACAATGGACATGATAAAAGAAATGGTTGAGAATTGAACCCAACAATGGACATGATAAAAGAAATGGTTGAGAATTGAACCCAACAATGGACATGATAAAATAATTGGTTGAGAATTGAACCCAACAATGGACATGATAAAAGAATTGGTTGAGAATTGAACCTAACAATGGACATGATAAAAGAAATGGTTGAGAATTGAACCCAACAATGGACATGATAAAATAATTGGTTGAGAATTGAACCCAACAATGGACATGATAAAAGAATTGGTTGAGAATTGAACCTAACAATGGACATGATAAAAGAAATGGTTGAGAATTGAACCCAACAATGGACATGATAAAATAATTGGTTGAGAATTGAACCTAACAATGGACATGATAAAAGAAATGGTTGAGAATTGAACCCAACAATGGACATGATAAAAGAAATGGTTGAGAATTGAACCCAACAATGGACATGATAAAATAATTGGTTGAGAATTGAACCCAACAATGGACATGATAAAAGAATTGGTTGAGAATTGAACCTAACAATGGACATGATAAAAAAAATGGTTGAGAATTGAACCCAACAATGGACATGATAAAATAATTGGTTGAGAATTGAACCCAACAATGGACATGATAAAAGAAATGGTTGAGAATTGAGCCCAACAATGGACATGATAAAATAATTGGTTGAGAATTGAACCTAACAATGGACATGATAAAAAAAATGGTTGAGAATTGAACCCAACAATGGACATGATAAAAGAAATGGTTGAGAATTGAACCTAACAATGGACATGATAAAAGAAATGGTTGAGAATTGAACCCAACAATGGACATGATAAAATAATTGGTTGAGAATTGAACCTAACAATGGACATGATAAAATAATTGGTTGAGAATTGAACCTAACAATGGACATGATAAAAGAAATGGTTGAGAATTGAACCCAACAATGGACATGATAAAATAATTGGTTGAGAATTGAACCTAACAATGGACATGATAAAAGAAATGGTTGAGAATTGAACCCAACAATGAACATGATAAAATAATTGGTTGAGAATTGAACCTAACAATGGACATGATAAAAGAATTGGTTGAGAATTGAACCTAACAATGGACATGATAAAATAATTGGTTGAGAATTGAACCTAACAATGGACATGATAAAATAATTGGTTGAGAATTGAACCTAACAATGGACATGATAAAAGAATTGGTTGAGAATTGAACCTAACAATGGACATGATAAAATAATTGGTTGAGAATTGAACCTAACAATGGACATGATAAAAGAATTGGTTGAGAATTGAACCTAACAATGGACATGATAAAAGAAATGGTTGAGAATTGAACCTAACAATGGACATGATAAAAGAAATGGTTGAGAATTGAACCCAACAATGGACATGATAAAACAATTGGTTGAGAAGCCAGCCCCTAAGAATGGACATAATAAAATAAATGGTGTTGAGAAGAAAGTCTAACAATGGATAATAATAAAAGAAATGGCTGAGAAGCCAGCCCCTAACAATTAACTCTATCATTTCCAGTAAACACCACTTAAAATGTCAAGATCCACAAGAATGATAACTTTATAGGATTGAGAGGAGTGAAGGAAGAAATTTGTTTAACGAAATGTTTTCTGACTTACTTGGATCTCAAATCATCCAGATTAGTTTTGTTCCGTGGAGTAGTGGGAGTTTTCTTTGGTAGCAAGATGGACTCAAGTTTCTGTAACCACGTCAACACTTGTGTCATGTGGGGGGACATTGATAGCTTCAACACTCAGAGTTTCAAGCAAGAAAACCAACAACATATTTACAAGATAACAACTCACCTGTCGTGGTGTTGTAGGAGTCCTGCAGAGGTTCTGTGACAACATAAATTATATTATACATCATTATCATTAAAAAATAAAACATCAATTGGTAAGAAATGAAAGCCTTAAAGCATGAATGTTTCTTTTACAAACCTCAACTGTCCTTACTGCGATGAAAAAAATATTAGGAGAGCTTGGCTCATCAGTGGTGAACCCTCCCAGCAGTTTCGCCAGTTTAATCTACCAGACAACTTCTTAGAGCTCTGATACTGTATTGGACGATTCTGGTTATATATGCTGCACTGAAGGGTGTAATCTCAGAAATGGTATTTAACTAAACTATGGACATAGTCTTTTAGGATAGTAGAATTACATATATCTTTTTTTTTTTTTTATCACAGTAATAATAATAGAAGTTTTTGTTTTATGTGTAAAAGAAACATTCGTGCTTTAATGCTTTCATTTCATATATATATATATATATGGCACATTATTGCTTTATAATAGCTATATATATAAAAAATAAAGAAGGCATCTCCTGACCACGAGCACATGTGCTTTTTAGATGGCAGAGCGCCATCTAGTGGAGCAAAATATCACGGAGCAAGCTAAATAAATGTTTAGTTTATTTTTGCTCCACTAGATGGCGCTCTGCCATCTAAAAAGCACATGTGCTCATGGTCAGGAGATGCTTTCTTTAATTTTAATATCAACACCTGACCCATTTATCTTTTATTTTTTCCTATTGCTTTTTCATATATATATATGTGATATCTTGGGACCTCTGGGACCAGTGTTACCTGATGCTAGACGAACCTCGATGTCAACTCTACCGTGCAGTCGTGGTGGAAGGCGACACAGCTGGGCCAAAGGTGAAATAAACAAACAGAGATTCCACTAAAAGCGTCTGACGTCAAGAAGGAATGGGATGAGGAGAGAGGGAGATCTTTAGAGCAAGTGTTACCTTGTTGAGAGCCAAGCGTATACTGACAATTCTTGCTTCTCGATTTAACACCACGACCTGTCTTCTTTCCCATTGGTCGAAAGGTGTCACATGGCCTTTTTCTATTGGTTGACCTATTTAGGTGATTCTTTCTAATTGGTCCTTACTGAGGCCTTTGTCGGAAGACACGCCCGATCTTGTCAGGAAGTATTGGGTGTTAGTTCGACTCGTATAACTTCCGCGGTTATCAAATACGTCCGGTCCTGCCCCGGAAATTTGGGCGTCTCTCAACTTTTATAACTTCTGCGGTCACCAGATACGTCCGGCCTTGTCAGGAAGTATTGACTGTACAAGTTATTAATAATTGTACCCGCTTTAAGCCTACTTCCTATGTCTTACTTCTATTCTCACCTAAGCCTGATTAGTTTTAACCTTAATTTTCTCCTGTAAGTCTCCCTTCCTTCTATCTGTACAGTTGCTATACTTTATTAGATTCTTACGCGGTACAGATTGATGTTAGTTGAGGCTTTCTATTTGCAGTACATAAGAAGTTATATACAGTCAAGGGGTGGAACATGTGGTAGTAGATATCTAGACTATTTACAACAATTCCATGGTCTTAAATCATCACATATATATATAACTTGTTGTCTCATAGGGTTTTATAGGAAAATTGTAGGTGTGCCCACCCACCTTAAAGCGACTAGGTGTGCGAGGAATCTTGGACCGCTTAGCAGATAGGAAATCCTCATCCTGAACATCCTCCTCCTCTGAGGATGATGAAATCTCCATTTTCTCCAGCTTGTAGTCCAGATCTTTCTCTGTGTCATCTATGTCCTCTTCCTCTATGTCCTTGATGTCAAACAGCTTCCGCTTCTGGAGTGGCAGTCGGCCTCTTGATGGATCTCTGTGCATACCACATGCTAGATATTTCACCCCACATAAAACAAATCGAATCCAACCTAAAGTTGAACCTAATCAAATCCAACCTAAAGGATTAGTTAAAATTAAAAAAAAAAAAGGTTAAATTAAGGCAAGTCTTGAAGTCAGTAGATTTAGAAAGTCTATATATGGAATTAGATAAAAAGGAAATTTTTCGTCTTTGTCAGTCCCAAGCTTGGATGAAAAATGAGAAGGGGAAGCTCAAAAACAAGCTTGGGTTCAGCTGGCCAGTTGATAGCATCCTATAAGGGCTCCTGATCCAAGAACAAGACAGGATGAGCAGAGTATGTGCTCCAAGTTAGGAGTGGCTGTAAATGCCATCTGTTCCTCATGTCAGTTATATTGGAGATGAGTCAAAGTGCTTCCACCAGTCTTAAAAACTAAAAAAAAGCAGACTAACATTTTAACTCGTTATTTAAATCCTATTTGTATACAAGCATTTTTTAATTTGAGTAATTCATCAAAAGAAGTACAGGGCTTGGGCACAAGTGCAAAAGTCAAACTGCTTTTCACATGTGTAGACATGTGGTGCATTTACAGTTATAGCAGTCGCCAACTTCTACCCACCATGGTTATCATGGTCTGTACTACAAGTACTAAGGATAATTTAATTGAAATAAGTTGGCATTCCATCCAAACCACTTCCAGTTTTGTGATGAGTGGCGTTCGACAGTGACTGATTAAGGACTCACATTAATTTTCTGATATCGCATGTTAGGGTACAATTTGGATTATAGATTAGAAAGATAGGGTAACAATTATTTTGGATTTGGTATTGTTTTTGTTATTCCATTATATGGGCCATATCTCTCTATCTGGGAATAAAGTGGATAACTTAAGACTACTCACTCAACAACTCCATCCCCAAACCATTCCTGGATCAAGGGTTTGGATTTCCTGCCAGATCGGGTGATATACTCTGCAGCTGAACTAGGTAATCCTAGTTCAAGTTTCCTCGCAACAGGAGTTCTGCGGCTATTCTGTACACTGGGACCATTGGCCAGATGTTTCCCAGTGGAGGTTGGTGTGCTAGGAGGCTTGGACCTTGGAGTCCGTGCCAGACCTCTCTGTGGTGTTGTGGCCGTGACTTTAGAACTCCTGGGAGTCTCCATTCTGCTAGCTGGTGTCCTGGCTGTTCTCGGAGTTCTTCTCACAGCAGCCATGTTGTTGGATTGTTTGGGGGTCTTTGGCGTTGTGGCTGTGTCAGCTTTACGAGATGACTTGGGCGTAGAAACATGGCCATTCTTCACTGCAGTCAAACAAGACAAGAGTGTAGCAATACCCCAACATAAGGGTGCAATGTGTGGCGGGGTCAGAGGGTAGGAAGGTACTACTCACTGCTACTGCGAGGGGTAGAGGGCGCCACTGAGGAACCAGACTTCTCGCAGGACAAGGCATTGTTGCCGTCAAACTTCCAGCGGCAGAAGTAGGCAACCATACCATCTATCTCCATGTTGATTGCCACCTTTGCGCCCACGGATGGTAGAAACAGAACCTGCGCAGACAGGCCCCCATATCTTGAACAAGCCCACAATAAGACATTTCACACCAGGAATGCCTCCCATGAGATAGATACTCCTGGTCCAGGGTCATGAGAAGGAGATCCCTCAGCAGATAGGCTGTTTATACGGCAAGTATTTACTAATGGAAATCAAAGGAGGAGGACACCTGAATATTTTTAATCTATTTTGACACCTAGTTCTAACCATGGGTAATAGATGGTGTGATTTCAGCCAGTGTTGATGCTGCCATTCTACTTGGGGTAATTATTTATTTGATGGTTTAGAGAAATGCCAGCAACTCAGCAACAATTTTTTTCATTTATAATAAAAGCCATGTTTGTGTGCATAGATCAACTATAACATAGCTCTTAAAAATAGTAACCCCTACCCAGAGCAACCACACACAACAACCTTTATAAAATAATTACTTTTAACTCGACTCTAATGAGATTCCACTCATAGGAAGTTCTACTACATTTATCACCGGTATTTATTTATAGAAAGATAGTATACACACAGAAGTACTTTCAGAGATAAAAGTACTTCCTTTGGTAACTAAACCAAAAGCCTGGAGCTATACTGGAATGTGGACAAGAAGCAACCTGTATTTCCAGGCTCAGAACTGGCCATACTAGACTGCTCCTTTTCCATGATGATGTAAAGGCCTTCCCACAATGCACCATCTGCAGGACCAAAGAGGCCTCACCAGACAACCTCTTGGAATATATGGGAGCTTCAAGACAGGACCTATATTTCAACCAAGATTGTAAATTTAATCCATCAATTCAGTCTCCATGACCTTGTATAACTATACAATGTGATAAATTTTTGAAAAGTAGTTCCTCAACTTTTTTTTTTTAAACAAACGTGTGCTAAAGTCAAACTAAAATATTTTTAGCAGGTTTAGAGAGGTTTCTGAATAAATGTTTATTTGGTTGAAAAATGTACATCCTATTTATGTAAATTTTTCATAAAGCAAATGTTCATAGGATTTTATGCAGATATGCAAATTTGTGAAATAAAAACACAAGGTAATAAGATCTAATCCAAATAAATATATAAATATTTATTTATTTAGATTTGATCTTATTACCTTATGTTTCTAATCTATAATATAAATTGTACCTTATCATTTGTGGTATAAAGTTTTTTTTAAAATCATCTCCATGCCATTCAGGCAACATCACCAAGGTAATAAGTAACCACACTGTTGTTCTTATGACTAATCAACCATTGTTCAGCTCATTAAATTGTAGGGCTCTCAGGGAAACCTTAGTGTAGTCCCAATCAATAAAATTTCATTTTTTAGAGATCTAAGTGAGATTATAGGAATATTTCAAACACATTTGGCTAATTGTGACTCCTCAAAATTGTGGCTTCCATTTAACACTACTGATAATTGAGATTATTGATAATTAAAGACATGTGAGATAATTAGGATTACTAATAATTGAGATACCAAAAATTAGGTCTAGTGATAATAGGGATTATTGATATAGGAGCCAATGACGACCATTGATTGGGAAGTCTGATCAATGGGTCTATTGAAAATTGGGAATACTGGTAATTGAAGATGCTGTCCCAGCACAAATTAAGGAGCTCGACTAACATGCCTTAGCTCATTCAACTGGCCTACCTTGCAGGTATCAAAGATGGTCTCAGCATCGATATGTTCCACAGCTGTAGGACGGAGGTCTTGGAGGAGCTCATTCCTCTGGGAGCAGCTGGGGAACAGCCGCTGGTTGCGGGGCGGCAGGTCGTAGAACCGTAGGAACCACTGAATCACCGCTTGGTGCCGATCCTCACACTCAACACCTGAAATACCATCATTCATCCTATATAACCATACAGTAAGGATTTCTACACTTATTAAATGATATCAATGGTGAACCTATGCAAGAGTTTTGTCCATTCAATCTACCAGACCTCTTTAACTATTGTATTGGTTACTCTTTTGTTAGCTCTCTTTTTTCTGTTGTGCAAGAAAAAAAAGGATAGGTGTGGTGATAAACTAGAAAGTTTGGGGAAAATTCAAGGAGTGGGGAGTGAAGTAATGGGAGTTTGCAGGACATGTACTTTGATGATCATCAGGGGATTGTTTATTAACCCCACTGAAAAGATATACTTTGAAGAATAAAGAGAGAGAAGGAAGTATTGGTGATCTAATAGAATGGAATTAGAAGCTTATTGCTCAGAACCAGGTTGAAAGGGCATTCCATGATGGACAACCTCCGTATCTTAGAGATGATGTTTATTGTTCTCTCAGTATACTTATAAAGAGTCTCCATTTCTTCTTCTTCTTTCTTATCTCCACTCAATCATATTAAGGTATCAAGCTTGTAAAGCTTGAAACCATCATGACTGGGTGAGGTGAGTCTCCATTTGAAGGTATTGGTGATGAATTTTAACAAAACTATAAAAATATAGTTGCAATTGTTTATCCTTTGTTCTTCCATTACTGGAAGTTACAACCCCACTGATGTACTTTATTTTGTTCTGTTACTAGTCAGCTTTCTAGTCAGGCTAATAACTTGTCCAATTTGGTCAGTTCCTCTTGTTCCACCTCTCCACTGTTGCCCTCAACACAATGCTTTCAATAATTGTCTAAACATTCCCTTCTGATGATATACCATTGCAGTCCGAACCTCCTCTCTGTAAAAGGGGAAAGAAGCAAGATGACGTAGGGGTATACTTTGTATAGTGACTTAAAGGAAAGCAAGCTGGTCTTGGATTTTAATCACAAGGGAATAAGACCAAATAAAATATGTGACATTTCTGTAACACCATTGTAACTTGAATTTATGCAGTGCTCTGTTAGCATCTTCAGACAAAAGTGGTGGTGGTGCTCCATGGTTAAACCAATTCCTGAAGTCCACTCCTCTCCAATTTTGTGATGGTAGTTATAGGCCTTGAAAATATGTCCTCTATTGTCAGTTCTGAGCATGATAAGATATGATGTACTAGAGCGCCATCTGTTATCAAATTATAAAACTATTTTAGAGGCGTAATATTCTTTTTTTAAAATAAAACAATTTCTACTGTCCTTACTGCGATGGAAAAAAACCGCTGGGAGGGTTCACCACTGATGAGCCAGGCCCTCCCTTTAATTTTTCCATCGCAGTAAGGACAGTAGAAATTATTTTATTTAAAAAAAAAGAATATTACGCCTCTAAAATAGTTTTATAATATGATAAGATATGTTCCGGATTCAGACAAAAGTACTGAATGCGACTGAATATATTGAAACATGCTGGGATAATTTTTCTCATTCATTATTTTTGTTTGAAGATGGTAACAATGCTGTTACAGAAAGGTCCCAAACAGTTTTATCTATTTGGATATGATCTAGCTACCTTATGTTGGCATAGATCATTTATGTAAAGTCCTCAACAACAACAGTGAGGCCAGATAGGAAGGTAACTAGAGGGCAATGTAAACCTGCTGAGGCCATATCCTGATTGCTACATTGAAATGTGATAGATGCAGGGATGTAAGGTAGCGAGTGTAGTGTTGCAATTGTACTCTACATGTAAAAAAAGATCTGATGGGCATCCCTAGTTAAGTTTTAGTTGAGATAGTACATTCGAATTAGGAAATACTTTGATGCCACTTTTTTTTTTTTTAATTATGACATTTCATACTGCCCTTATTGCGATGAGAAAAATAATTGGAAGGCCATCAGTGGTGAATCCTCCAAGTGTTGCTACTGCTATCTCGGGCAGAGTTTCAGATTTGATAAATCACAACACTAAATTGACCCAAGTCTTTACTGGTCCAAATGCACTCATGGACAAAACTTGAATGAAGTTGTACCTTTTAGCACTATATTGATGGAAATTTTGCCGGGAGGATATTGATCTAAAAAGACAAAGGTCTCCTGTCAAATTAAACGGGCGTCTAGTTTTGACATTTAATTTGATGGGAGAGGTGACCTTTGTCTTTTTAGATATATTTTCTGTTTAAGGAGAACATTCAAATTTACATGTATGGGAAATACACCTTTATAAGCTAAAATAAAGAGTGATTTATGCTTAAAATATGAAACTACCTTAAGTTTTGTCCATGAATGTATGTTTGCTGTGATAGCCGAGATATTTGTCATCAAGACTTGCAATTGTTTTGAAGTTTCTTTATTTTTTATAGTGTAAACATTATCTTACTGTGTGTGTCCCTGCTGTAATGAGAAGAATGCTGTGAGGGTTTGTTTGGTCAGTTTCAGCACTTGTATCATTTTTAATGCAATCATTACTATCCCCTCGGGGTAAGAATTCTATGTCAGAGGAAGGTACTGACCTTTATCATAGAGATCCTTGACCTGTCCGACAAAGCAGGAGTCCGGGCTGGTGGGGTTGAGACTGTCCTCATTGCTGACCATCACAAAGTCATCTACAGCCACTCGCAGCTCCCGGCATTCAAATTCCCTGCAGCACACATTGTCTGTTACACATTATAAACTCTACATATCCCTGTAGAGAAAGTATACCACCAATACAACAAAAAGCCTTTATTAGGGCCAACTCCTCATATTGGATATTCCCGATTGAATATATGTATTTTACAATTATATATAATTCCGCCTTTGCCGGTCCCAAACCCGGATGAAAAAGGAGAAGGGGGAGCAGTAACAAGCTTGCTAAAAAACCTGGGTTCAGCTGGCCCGGCTGATAGTACCCTGTAAGGGCTCCTAATCCAGGGATACAGGATGAGCAGCGTTTGTACTCCATGTTAGGAGCAGCTGCATATGGCGTCTGTTCCTCATGTCCATTTCTTTTGGAGCTAAGTCGGCCTGCCACTGAGTAGTGCTCCCAGTCTTAATGACAAAGGCAGACGCATTCTACTTCACCCAGACTGTAATATGATTGAGTGGAGATAAGGAAGAAGACAATTATATATTACATATACACTACAATCTTGTGGTCCTTTTTCCGTTAACAGATTTAAAGAAGTTATATAGAAGTATGTCTTCAGTTAATTTATCTATCACAGAATATATTGATGACTTGGTGCCGATTCTAGAGTTATTGGTCTACATGTGGTGTCATATAGTGTACTAGTTCATTTGTGAACTTCACTTTACACAAAGCACATGCCATCTTCACCTAAGCTTTTGACATGATTGCCTTGGGGAAAAAGTAAAGAATATTCTCAAATGAGCGATGGATTGTTTGACTATAAGTGGTATATCACTGATTAGATAATCCTTTGGTAAAAAAATGACACATCCAGGTGATTATCATGGGTATAGAACTTTGAATTAATTATCCTAGGCTGATCAGTTTGCAAAGATTTATGTATTGCTGTTTTAATAATTGAAGGGATTTCTCTGTCCACAAACATACACAATGTTGCAGCATTCATGCAATACGTGTGAGTGTAGCCTGTTTGAAGTCCAGAAAAGTCTGTTGAAGTGTTTCTATTAAATTGGTTGAAATATCAATGGAAGCGCCCAATTTTACTCTTAAATACCAATTGGGTTTGATTTTTATTCATCAGATTTTTGAAAGTTTTTATATATAGTGGTCACAATATTGTCTGTGTGGAGTCTAAACCTTCTTCTTTCTTATCTCCACTCAATCATATTAAGGTATCAAGCTTGTAAAGCTTGAGACTTTTGATGGTGTCTGCCGGGGAAGAGTAGAGCTCATCAATGGATGAGTCAATAGTCTAAACCTGAATTTAAAAAGTGAATAAGGGTAACTATGACTATTACACATGCATGTGTGAGTCCTCACATTATTTATTTGAAATTTAAATGGGATTGAAATCCCTTAAAGAGATGATGGACTGTTAAAACACAAATTCTACAGGGCAGGGAAGGGGAGATGACCTAGAAATAGGTGTACAGATCACATAAAAGATCTTGTTGGGTTGACCAGTGGCTGGCTACCCTTGGCAGTCAACAATGAAGAACATTTAATGGTTTTGTTGCATCATCATTGAGCAGGGGGTCATGATAATGTTCTCTGCATCATTCCAATTTAAGTAGTTGTACTACCATACAAGAGCAGGTTCAATGGAGAAATCGTAATGATCACAAGTCCTCAGCAAACTAGGAGACTGACCAATGATGATTGGTCATTTGTTATAGAGAAGATGATTGTTATATTAGTTCATTAAGTTAATCCACCGTAATAATGTCATTAGGTAGCACAGCAATACAGAGGTCGTCCATCATGGAACACCACTCTGTTCTAAGCAATTCTCTTCATATCTTTTAATTCCTAACCTTTCAATATTAGATTATCAAACACCGATCTTTCTTTGGTCTACCTCTCCCTTTAATCTTCTCAAGGTGTAGCTCGCCCTTCAGTAGGGTCAATTGATCATCTTCTGATCTTCAAAATATATGCCTTGTACATATCCTTTATATTCAGTGATTTTGTACTTGTGTTTGTTCTAAACTAGTACTAGGTTAGAGGTATAAACTACACTCATGGACAAAACATAAGTAAGTTGTATCTTTTAGCTTGTATATCTGGACAATAACTCTGAAAAATATTAGAGTGACCTTTATTGAAGACCTACGAGATAACCAAGTGTGAACAAAATTTGCTTCTGTCTTCTTAAAAAAAAAAAAAATAGATGACCGGCGATATCAAAAACTTTCCATTTCTTTGGTTTTGTCAATGAGGGAAAACCCTTTTGTTTGATATTTTTGATGAATCAATGAAACTTCAAACTGGATCAGAATATTGTCTCTCTTTGCCTCATTTAGGTGACCTCACGCTTGCATCAATAGACATCATTCTTGGCAATCTTCTAACAATGTGGTGGACCTTCTCTCAGCATGACAGAAATGTAGGGTTAAGCTAGAAGGTTTGTATTGATTTTAGTTCCTCTCATTACCCCATGATCAATAACTATCTGTATCAAATTTTATATTTCAATGTGTGTATGGCAAATAAATTAAACTACGTTTAAACATTTCAGCAACAGCGCCATCACTTTAATAATGACTGGCCAATGGTATTATTTTACTTTTAAACTTATAGCTATAATCGATATCATATAACGTAAGCTTTAAATTACAAATGTATAGTATTTTAAAAACATTATTATATAAATTATGATTAGAAACACAAGGCAATAAGACCAAATCCAAATAAATAGTGTGGGACATTTCAGTGTTATTACCAAAAATTTATTTGGATTTATTTGTATTTGGTCTTATTACCTTGTGTTTCAAATTTATAAACCAACTTGTTTCTCTCTCTCTTATAAAATTAGGATTAAAAAAAGGTTTATTCTAAAATCTCTCTTCCAATTTCATTATCAAAATGGGGTTCTTTGTTTAGTACAAAGCATTATTTTGGCATCATTTAAATAGAAGGTATATACGGATATATATATGTGGATCATATCGTGTAAAAAATAAATAAAAACTTAATAAAAGCCGGTTATTACATCGTACTTGTAAAATGTGCTTACTTATAATGAAGCTGATATTTATTTCGTCTGTTTTTAATGTCTCCATCGCCGATCCAAGAAAAATAGTCATTTTCAGTATCCATTTTATCCAGCTTCATTTGTAGTATGAATTTATTTATAAAATAATGAAAATATAAGAAATAAAACGAGTCTTTGCTAAAATTAACGATATTACAATAACGATACAATTTTGGCGCGGCTAGTACAATGTTGTAAACAAACTCACCACAGACCAAAATCAATGATTTTTAAAATGCGTTTTCCATTTATAGTTATTATAAAATGATTAATTAAAAACCTTTACATTATTTTGGTATTACTAAAAATGTTCCTAGTGTAAATTTTGTGTAAAATTTGAAAAAATAAAATAAAGGTTTCTAAGTAGTGTGTAATAATAGAGCAGAAATGTCCAGTATCATCACCGCTTTTGTTTACGTCCGCGTAAAATATCTTCGTGGATCTAACGTTTATAAAGATGTAAAATAATTAGTGTGGCAATCATGGGGGTTAGATATCTCTGGACTTTGCTTGACAATACGGCAGATGAATGTACGGACTTTCGAGATAAGAAATTAGCCATCGATTTAAGTGGATGGATATGTGAAAGTAAAAAGGCAGCAGAAAGAATTAAAAAGCCTCATATCAGGTAACCCCCCATCGTACTATTTTGTTTTAAATCATTATTAATACTTTTTTGTTTGTGCAGAAACCTCTTCTTTCGACTTTCATCCCTTTTACAACACGGAGCTCAAGTAATTGTTGTCGCTGATGGAACTGCCCCGGATTTAAAGAGTGCAGTAATTTCTCAAAGATTAGTCCGTGTTGATGGCGATCTATGTGAACCAACTAATGGAAAAGTTGAAAGATCACGTTTTAACTTCCTAGTTAAAGAGGTTGGTATGCTTATACAATTTGAGAGAATATAGTTAAGTTTCCTGATGAAGAGAGAAAATGGTTTTAGATAAAGGTACAATTTGGTCTTATTGAGCTGAGGCCCCTATTTTTAAAGATATATTAATATATTGATGGAAGGGGAGGTCTCCATATTATGTGTAAAATGTTTATAAGCCAATATGCATTTAGGTAAGGTTAATTTTGTTTGGAATAGGTCAATTTCAGATAAGCCTAAGTTAGGTTCTGTTTAGGTTAGGGTTAGCTAATTAACACTGAATGCTGAGACTTCACTATTGATTGATAATATTTTTAGAGTGTTCACCTTATTGTTTATTATGACTATTAAGACTTTGCTTTCAAACCTACCTTATTTTCCATCTATAAAATAAATAATTTAAATACAAAATAGTATAAAAATAGAGAGAAAAATAATAATTTTCTCTAAATAAGATTTAATATCTATGAAAATGCCCCATTTTAGCAGAAACGAACAGTAAATGTCCAATTAGTGACATATATTGAGGTAGACCCTAAAGGTATGACCTACCTAATGCACTTATTATTTCTAGTATAAAACTATAATGAAACTGGGTTGCCCCAAACTAGCAGCATCATATGCAAGTCACTATCTTCATTTCCAGTCTACTTTACTCTTCAAATACTTATCCCCTGCGCCTTTGTGAATACTGTTCACTTCATTATCACAGGTTTGTGGATTTCAACAAATTGCAAAAAAGGCAATAGACACTGCAACTCTTTTAGTTTGCTGAAGAAGGACTTTCCTGAAAGCTACTTTATACAATTAATAAAAAATAGTTGTGGCGTCTTATTCCTTTTTATAACTGTTCACTTCTCATTGGCTGATAGAAGTACTTGCCAGTTAGAATAACAGCACAGCTTGCAACACTTCTTCACAGCTTCCCACAATGCATATAGATGGAGTCAACTTTTTTTTTTTTTTTTGGCTTATCCCTAGTACACGTGGTACAGGCCATGATAATCATGGTGGGTAGTTAGCGACTGATTTTTACTGTAAGCGCACTACATGTCTACACATGTGAAAAGCAGTTCGACTTTGCACTTAAAAATGCCAGAGCCCCGTTTGGTTACTTGCACTCGCTGGTGGGGTTGGACTTTTGCAAGAATCGGGGGCCATTGGAGCATTTTTTTTTTAAACAGAAAAAAGTGTCCAATGCGGGAATCGAACCCGGGTCCTAGTGGTCTAAAACCAAACGGTTTAACCAGCCTTCCACCGACCCCCTTGGAGTCAACTTATATAAGTTATTGCTTAAATTTTTTAGCCATAATAATTTTGTGCTCGCCAATAACAAACCTACAGAATTCAAATCTTCTATTTACAAACAAGAAAAAAATATTGTTGAATTAGTTTAAAATAGCTAAGCTAAAATATATCTTATTTTCAATTAGTTTAATGCCCCAGTATTAAATATAGATTTTGCAATAATATTTTTTTCTCTTATTATATAATTAGGTATATTCTACTCAAAATTCCATTTAGCTATAGTGTGGAAAGTTAAAAAGACCCTCAATAAGAGGTCGACAAGTGTTTATTCCAAATTTGTGACTAATTTCTGGGTGTGTTACTGCCAGTGCAAGGAGCTGCTCAAATCTCTGGGAGTGCCAGTGGTGGAGAGTTCTGGTGAAGCTGAAGCCCTCTGCGGCTTACTCAACCACTGCCATGTAAGTTGCTCACATTTTAACTATGTCAATTGTAGCTTTTTTTTCTGTATACCTTCACAAAGGAGATAACAGGACTCAATCGATGAAAACACTCATTAGATCTCTGTGTGTCTATTTCTACCTAAAATTCTCATCATCCTAAACCAATTGTTAAATATTTTTGCAGCAATGACATTTGAAAATGTTCAAGCCCATCAAACAGATTAGACACAGATTCCTAAATTTCTGACATTGCATTATTTAGTTTATCCCAATCTCTCAGCAATTAACACAGAAAAAATGTTTTTAGAGTAGAATTTGCAGCCATAAGCATTGCCATTAAATATCTGGATAAAAATTTCCCTATCTCAGCTGAAACCGTTTCTAATTCCTGGGCTGCTCCTCGTACAGATAAATAACTGCTTTACCATGTATGTCAGACAATGTAAATCTTTAACCAAATTATGAATAAACTTCATGAAACCAGCTGCATTCACTTTCAGTGGACCCCCCCAAGCTATGCTGTAATACCAGAAAACAAAAGTTTCATCATGGGCCCGTTCATTTTGAAGGGAGGCTATAACTCATATGATTGTGACAAAAGGTTGTTTCCTCTTTGTTTAAATAGCATTTTCTTTTGCTTTGAGGTAGAAATGCAATGCTCTCTTATTATTAACTTGTTCTGAAGTTCTGCATGCATTGTTTCACTTGGTGTTCATATCATAAAGCACAATTTGGATTATAGATTATAATAAAAGAAAACAAGACCTAATCCAAATAATTTATTAGTGTGTGACGTTTCGGCAACAACATTGTCACCATCATCAGACAAAATAATAAATGAGGAAACATGTTACAGCAAGTTCTTATATAGTCCTGTTATCAAGTGTTTAAACAAGATAACAGATAAGGAAAATAGTTTTTAAGTTAATAGTTTTAAGTTTTCCTTATCTGTTATCTTGTTTAAACACTTGATAACAGGACTATATAAGAACTTGCTGTAACATGTTTCCTCATTTATTATTTTGTCTGATGATGGTGACAATGTTGTTGCCGAAACGTCACACACTAATAAATTATTTGGATTAGGTCTTGTTTTCTTTTATTGGTGTTCATATATAGATGACATCTTGTTAAGAACAGCTTTTTCCGTTTCTATTTTTATTTATTTTGGAAGCCATTTGCAATTTTTCAAATTTGATGTTAATGTAAAGATATTCTATTAAATAAAAGTATAATGTCAAAATTTATATAACATATAGCAAAAATAGAACTTGAATGTAAACAAACAAAAATGCCAAATTTATTGTTTTTAATCGTAATCTGTGAGCTGAAAGTTGCTCAAAATTTTGCCATTTTTAAAAAATCGATTAAATCAAAATTTCAAGTTTGTTATAAACCTAGTATATCAATTAGAATTTATTATTTTTGGGTCTTTTAAATTTCTGAAGATATAATAATAATGTGGTTTTTTTTTTGTGTGCTAATGAAACATCATGCAAAATGTATTGATTTGGTCTTGTTACTTTATTTATTTTAAATAAAGAAGCATGGCACCACTAGAAACCAGAACTTGATCAAGAACATAGAAATTGAAAAAAGAAGAACATTTATGGTTAATGACACTTGAAGTTACACCGCATGAGTTTCTTTCCAACAAAAAATTAAAATTTTATTTCAAGGTGAAATATTGACTATTTCTAACCTTTTTGGATGAGGTATGAAAGGGTGAATTATGAAAAGTAATGATGAACGGAAAAATAAAAGTGTCCAGGGATGGGAATCGAACCCACAATGTTCCGCTTACCGGGCAGATGCCATGTCCACTAGGCTACCCTAGGGTAGCCGATATTTCACCTTGAAATAAAAATTTGATTTTTCGTTGGAAAGAAACTCATGCGGTGTACCATCAAGTGTCGTTTTACAATCACAGGCCGCAGTGTATTATATTTATGGTTAAGCTGTTCTAAATGTTTTTACCATCATTATAACATTATTTCCTCATCCCCCTGGGATAGTCTGCCCCTAGTTTGTCCATGTAGTGTCTACAACCACAGATGTATGTGTTCAGGTTGTAGATGGCTGTATCAGTGATGACAGTGACATCCTGCTCTACGGAGCCACTACTGTCTACAGGGACTTCAAGGTGGATAAAAACCGAGTAAGCAACTCTCTGTGAGTTAGAGAAAAATAAGGTTACAAATCCAAATAAATAAATAGTGTAGGACGTTTCGTTAAATGCATTGTTACCATCAGCAGACAAAAGTATTGAATGAAACGCTGATAATATGTCACACACTATTTATTTACTTGGATTTAGTCTTTGTTACCTTATGTTTCACATCTATAATCCAAATTGTACCTTATCATGTAAGTAAGAGAAAAACTTTTAATTGTTGTGTTTTAAAAGACCTACACAAACATTAGCTGAAAGCTCTTGACCTGAGCTTTCCACTAATATGACATATTGGTTTAATATCTCTAGCCTCCAGGAGCTTACATGCTAAGAGATTGACACTGATTTATTAATCCTTCAGATAAGATTATATAAGGTTATATTGAAGGGGGAAAATTATCATTATCAGACGAATCCAACTGAGGGTCATCTGGTTCAATGTCACATTCCGTCCTGAAGTTAGACAGACTTAGATCAGACTTCTCCCCGACATGTGCTATTGACATGCCGAGGAATGCTAAGAGAGAGAGAGGCTATATAACTAATGTTGGTGCAGGCTCCCTGTGCCAAGAAGTACACCATGGAGGAGATTGTTAGACAGAAGCAACTCACCAGGAGACATCTGGTGGCCCTGGCACTGCTCATAGGCTGTGACTACGGCCAGTCCGGAGTCCCCACCGTGGGCAAGGAGAAAGCTATCAAGCTTTTCTCTCAGCTCCCTCCTGGCATTGATGTCCTGCAGAGGTAGGTACACTTGTGTCTAACATTGGTTGTATCTAAGTGACACAGTTTCCCCTGGACTTCCACCAAGTCCTTTGCAATCTACTTAACTCCCCGTATTTCCAATATTTGTAAAATATAGAAATACCTACTTCATCATAGAATATATCCAGTCACACCTAATGAGAGAAACTGTTGTTGTTGTTGTTTCTTATCCCCTTGTGTAAAGATTACACGAATTCCATGATGAGAGAAACTTTTATATATAAACTGGGAGATGCATTTATTTTTAGTTTTCTTAAATCAATGAACTTTTTGAGTTTGAAATTTTCTTGAGATAGGATTAAGACAAACACAATTTTTTTTTTGTGTCTATTGTGTTAGAATAGCTTGTTATCACAAAAGTTCACAACTTTTAATAAGAAAGAAATTCATTGCAGTTTGTATACAGTATAACCTCTTCAATTCAACCACCTAAATACTTATTTTAATTTGGCCTTCTTTTTTTCAAATCCAACCATTCAAAAAATTACCATCTTTAAAAAATCAACTGTTGAATAATTCAATACCAGACTTTGGCACAATATGGATTATAGATTAAAACTACAAGGGAATACCAGACTTTTAATTCAACCAAAAATTCTGATCCCTTGGGGTGTTGAATTAAAGAAGTTGGACAAAATGTATTTAGTCATTACCTTTCAGCACAATTTGGTGTTATTTGAGCAAGTTGTTCAAAGTGGTGTGTGACGTCCCCAGACTCCAGGATTGGAAGAAGGACGACCCCAACCTCTTCCCTCGCATTGACTTTGATCTGGCCAAGAAGAGGGTGTCCCACTGTGAGACCTGCAACCACCCCGGTACTTCTCTCTTCTCTCTCACATATACTCTTAATTTTCAATGTGTCACCAAGCTTTTAAAAAGATGCTCACAAATTTGATAAGTTTTAAGCATCATCAGCCAGATAATAAGGTACTATTTGGATTATAGATTAGAAATACAAGGTAATGACACCAAATCCAAATAAATAGTGTGTTACATTTCGGTAACAGTGTTGTATATCACACACTATTTATTTATTATGGATTTGGTCTTATCACCTTGTGTTTATCAGCCAGGTGTTGTCACCAAGTTTCACCATCTCTTGCCAGGTGTTAAGGTGGAGATATACTAGGTTATTTGTCCTTATATATAACATTGAATGTTTTAGTGATTGCCCAGTGTAAGTCACAAGTACTATTTCTTTACAAAAATATGCAATTTGGAATAACAAAAAAAAAAAACAATAATTTGGTCTTAAATGCGATCAATTTGAATAGTTAAATAGAAATTTTGAGCCTTAAAATCATGGTTTCAAATTCAGTCTTCAAAAGGAGATAGGTTTATATGTCTGATTGATGTGCGTTAGAAAAAAATTGTTGCTTTGAATCTGTGGACTTGGTATTTTATAGGTCCCACAACTGATGTTGGTGTGTGCATCTTTCTGTCATATCTTACAGGTTTCTCTTCTTCTTACTTCAGGTTTTTCTCTACATTATCTCAATAATATAGTTTATAAAGTAACTCTCTGTGGTTTCTTGGTTGTTTAGATCTTTAGCTTCCTCCTCCCTTCTTTCAATCCTTTTCTCTTCACTCTTAGATGGAGTTGTACTTGAATCCATCAGGTCTTAAATTATCGGGGTCGGTGGAAGGCTGGTTAAACCGTTTGGTTTACGACCACTACGACCCGGGTTCGATCCCCGCATTGGACACTTTTTTCTGTTTAAAAAAAAAATGCTCCAATGGCCCCCTGATTCTTGCAAAAGTCCAACCCCACCAGCGAGTGCAAGTAACCAAACGGGGCTCTGGCACATTTGTAAGTGCAAAGTCGAACTGCTTTCACATGTGTAGACATGTGGTGCGCTTACAGTAAAAAGCAGTCGCTAACTACCCACCATGATTATCATGGCCTGTACCACGTGTACTAGGGATAAGCAAAAAAAAAAAAAAGGTCTTAAATTGGGACTTGACTGTGCACATAAGGGAGATTGAAGGGCCACAATAAAAGACATCACAAAGTTTCAGTAAAACTGAGCTCCACTAAGTATGAGGTGTAACACATTGCTTTATTTAGTTATCTTCAATAGTTTATATGCTGTTATCAACACAGTTACATGGTTGTCTTAGTGGTATCATGAAACAGTACAATGTGGACTATAAATCACATCTTGTTTTGAACTTTGTTTACTACCTCTAATCCAACATCTAGGCTTTATCATTACACAAAGCTGTTTGTCATTTTTTTTTCGCCACAATAGATTGATTGGAGGGGGTGATGATAAAGGGCTGTGATAATTGATAAGTGAGAGGTATTATCTAAATTCATCTCTTTTTATATAGGAGATAGGAAATAAAACAAAATTAGTATCTCTCTCCAAATAGTACATTTTCCCACAACATTTAAGTTATACTAGTGTCTTTATATTAAAACCATAACAATAAAAGAAAATTTATTTATATAAAAAATAGACACTTCGGCCAGTTGGAGTTTTTTATTTTCTCAACGTTTCAACAAAAATCTTTTGTCTTCGTCAGGAGAATTAAATAAAAATAAACATTTGGCAAGGCGTTAAAAATTGTTCTGAGGCTTGCAAGGACGTTCTCACGTGATTCTTCGAATTTAGTACAACATCTAAAGCGCGAGTCAAAAACAAATATTAAACTCGTCAAAGACTATGATCTTGGAAATAAAAATATATAATAATAAAATTATAACAAATTAAGTAAAAATAAATAAATAAAGTAATATAATAATAATCACAAAGATTATTATATAGATGTATAACTATTATGTTCAATTTTTTTTTTTTTATCTAGCTTATTAACTACTTTTTAAATTTAAAAATGAAGCATATTGTTGCGGAATATCTTCAAAAGTATTTATAGTTCTTTTCCCAAATTCTCGTGATACCCATCCCTCTAAAAATAATCTTTCCTTTTTAAATTTTATATTCCTATGAAATATCTCAATATCATTCCAATCTGGCCTATGTCCTGAAAATAATGCATGTTCCCCAATTTTGCTTAACGCCCTTCTCCCCAATAAACCCTGTTGGTGTTCCTTAATTCTGGTCTCTAAATTTCGGCCGGTTTCTCCTACATAAATTTTGTCACATTCTGTGCATTTAATCCCATAAATTACGTTATTTGGTTTTGATGTGCCTATGTTATCCTTCATTATGTTATTTCTAGTTAAAAATTCCCTTTTTGTCCCAGTACTATACCAAATATTATATTTACATTTTTTCAAAATTCTAGATATTTCGTTATCCACTTCTCTGATATAAGGAATTATTATATTATTGTAACCTTCGGTAGTTCTATTCAAATTTGGCCTATCTATTTCATATCTTCTAATCCATTTATTTATGAAGCCAACTGGATATTCGGATTGTTTTAACTCCGCTCTAATTTTCTTTATCTCTTTTTTATAAATGTCTTGGTCTGTACATACCTGTTTGGCTCTTTGTACAAGAGATTTTATCACCTGCCTTTTGTGTAATATAGGATTGTTAGAATTAAAATTTAGATGTATCCCACAGTCTGTTGGCTTTCTGTAAACGCTGGTTAGAATAGATCCATCTTCTTTACGGCTTAATCCTACATCTAAGAATGGTAAAAATCCTTCTTTTTCTGTTTCAACGGTGAATTCTATTCCTATTTCTAAATTATTTAATTTGACAATGATCTCGTTAAGTTTTTCTTTTTGGATCACTGCGAAAACATCATCTATATACCGTCCCCATATCTTTATTCCCTCTATTAAAATTGCCTTTCTATCTATTGATGCCATTACAATGTCAGCTATGATCATACTTGTAGGGCAACCCATAGCAGTACCGTCTTTTTGTCTGTAAAATTTAGCCCCATATCTAAAATAAATATTTTCTAAACATAACCTAAACCCTTCTATCATTTCATCGATTTCTAATCCCTTGATTGTGCAATCTTGTCTTTTTACCTCGAAATATTCTTTTAGCTCTTTAAGAGCTAGACTTCTATTAATATTGGTAAAAAGCGATTTGACGTCAAAGGATACCATTATTTCATGTTCATTCAGCTTTAAATTTTTTGTGATATCTAATAACTCTTTCCTATTTCTAATTTCTAACCCAGAAGTCTTTCTTGTAGTCGGAATTTGGTTTTTAAGCCAGTCCGCCAAACCTCTGGTGGGGGCCTTGAATCCTGATACAATGGGCCGTAGGGGAACTCCTTCCTTGTGAATCTTTGGAATTATAGTTGATTAGGTACAATTTAGATTATAGATTAAAAACACAAGGTTAAAAAAAAGACCAAATAAATCAATAATAGCGTGTGACGTTTCAGTAATATCTGTGTTACCATCATCATCAATACACTTGAGTAATTTTTGCTGAAGATAGTAAAAATGCTGTTACTGAAATGTCACATGCTATTATTTATTTGGATTTGGTATTATTTCCTTGTGTTAGCAATCATAGTTATTTGGATTTTTTTTTTCTAATCTGTAATTTGAAATGGGCTACTTTTATTAGGGCAAGCTCACTAAAAAAATATGGGCTTGGCTGATAGTACCCTGTAAGGACTCCTGATCCAGGGATACAGGATGAGCAGCATCTGTACTCCATGTTGGAGCGGCTGTACATGGCATCTGCTCCTTGTGTTAGAGGTGGCTATTTCATACTGAGCTAAGTCGGCCTGCTACTGAGTAGTGCTCCCAGTCTTAATGACAAAGGCAGATGCATACTACTTCACCCAGTCATGATGGTTGTCAAAATAAAAGTCTCAAGCTCTACAAGCTTGATACCCTTATATGATTGGGTGGAGATAAGAAAGAAGAAGTCATTGGATCTTGAGCTTCATGGTTGAGAGAAGCAAAACATGTCTGCTCTATTCATCTAGACTGGGAGTACTCCACAGTGTAGCAGGCTGACCCTTAGCTCCAATATAAAATGGCCTCCCCAGACATGAGGAACAGACACCATGTAGTCACTCCTAACTTGGAGTGCTGACACTGCTCGTCCTGTGTACCTGGAGTCCCTATCATCCTTTCTATCAGCCAGACCAGCTCAAACCAGGGTTTCAGCGAACTTGTTACTGCTCCACCTCTTCCTTTTTCACCCAATATTGGGACCAATGGCAGAGTTGGGAAAATTAATCACTGATAAAATAAACTGAATACCACATTTACATACTTACCTATCTATATACATATAAACCAATAAAAGTTTCTGGGTATATAGTTTATAGTGATTTTGTTTTCTATCTCTGGTTTTAAAAAGTTAGGAAGGAATGTGAAAAAGTAGATGTAAATCAAAGACCAAATCCAAAATTTCAAACTTTTGAGTTCCCCTTTCTTCAACAGAACATTTTGTCACTTTCATCTTATCAGAATATGTACCTTCTCTAGTCAAATGTCCAACAGAGAGTTTACAGTATCTTGTAACACAAGAGTTATGCCCAGGTACTGTCAAGAAGCATCAGAAACAAGGTTGCGAGTTCTGTGAAGCCGAGACAGGCTGTGAAGAGAACCAGTCCCCCTGTGGCTGCAAGTGGCATCACAACCTGAAACTGAAGGAGGAACGGGGGTTGGAGATTGGCATCCGAGAGAAGGCTCTGGCAGTCCCTGATTTCCCCAACATAGAGGTATCTATCACAGAGTGGAAGTTAAAATGCCGAAGAAACCTAAGTGGTACACTAAATCCTGTGTTTAGCTGACACTCAAGAGATTTGAACAGGTTTTACGTTAGAGGTTTAATCTGCAATGTTTATGGAAACTATAAAACTAAATAATCTAACACCTTATGTTATGTTTCAGTAGGAGTTAACTGTCATTCAGTTTAGATAATGATTTCATTTGTTACTAGTGATTGTAGGAACACAGAGATTTGATCTTGTTTAGATTTTCTAATTAAAACTTTTTTATTCCTAAAAAGTTGATAAGGCATGTTACCGAAACGTCACACACTATTTATTTATTTGGATTTGGTCTTATTACCTTGTATTCCTAAAAAGGTTTATCCTTTTTGTAATCTACTCAAATGTCTTTAATTCTACAGCCACAAGAAAGAGGTACTTCCTGTGGAATCAAAGTCCGGTTAAATTTATCCTGGTATTTTAAAAACTTCGAGAAATATTCTAAATATTGAAAATTAAAGACACACTGTGTAGCAACGTTCTTTCATAAACTGGCTATCAAGTAATGTTGTGTGGTCCCAGATAATCAAGGAGTTCCTAGAGTACAAAGACCAAATCCCAGATCAACCTGTGGCCTGGAGTCAGCCAAACCCAGTTGATTTCATTGTAAGTTTTCCTAGGCTGAGATTTCTTAGTTAGAGACATCATATTTAGAGGAGTCAGCCAAACACAACATAGGGTGTCCAATTTTTTAAAAAATATATATTTATTTCTATATATTATTACCATGTGTTTCTATATATAATGTTATTTTTATTTTTTCCCAACAATTAAAGAAAAAAATCTTTGGATTATCTTTACTGTTTCCATTACAGATGACAGAGGGTCACCTAAACATTGAGTATAAGAATAAAGAAAATGTTTATTTCTACAAGGTAATAAGACCAAATCCAAATAAATAAATAGTGTGTGACATTTCAGTAACAGCGTTGTTACTGTCATCGGACAAAAGTACTGAATCAGTACTTCTTCTAAAAATATATTCAGTAATCTTTTTGTCTGATGATGGTAACAACACTGTTACCGAAACGTCACACTATTTATTTGAATTTGGTCTTATTACCGTGTTTATAAGGTATAATCCAAATCGTTTCTTATTAAAAATGTTATTTATTTGACATTTCTTTTCCCCCCAAAAAAAAAACTATCCAATAATCGTAATAAAAAGGCCTTTTTTAGGCAAAGCTGAATCATTTAACCAGTATATAAGTTGTTTTATACAAGTTACAATTCAGATATTAGACACATCCCAAGGTAAAATAATGCCAGCAAATAAGTCTTTTAAATGTGAAATATCAGCATAGACACCAGAGCATGACATGTAAAATATGGATTAGTTGGTCTTAATTTACCTCATGTAATACCATTGTACAGGGTCCATTATAAAAGTAATGAGCATTTACTGGCAAAATACATTTATTGATCGTAATTTGTGCAAATGTTCAATATTCTTCAAAATACATTCCTCCTGCATCAATACACTTGCGGAGACGCGTTTGCCACGCCTGAAAGGCACTCTGAAACTCCTCGACAGGAATGCTTCTCAGGAACGTTGTAACATGGTGTTGGATGTTTTCCACGGTTTCCCAATGTTTTCCTTTCATCTCTCTCTTGAGTCTAGGAAACAAAAAGAAGTCACATGGAGCTAAGTCGGGACTGTAAGGGGGGTCAGGGATCAACGGGGTGTTGCTCCGGGCCAGGAAGTTGGTTATGATGAAGGCTGTGTGGCTGGTGGCATTGTCATGGTGGAGCTTGACCGTGTCTTTAATGTCAGTCCTCACGCGTGATATCCGGCGTTTCAATCTCCTGAGCACCTCCAGGTAAAAGACTGAGTTTACAGTTTGTCCCTGCGGTACAAACTCACAATGGACTATTCCTTGGATGTCAAAGAAGACAATGATCATCGTTTTGATGCGCGACTTGCTCATTCGCGCTTTCTTGGGGCGTGGGGATGATTTTGTGTGCCATGCACAGCTCTGCCTTTTCGACTCTGGGTCGTATTCAAACATCCAGGATTCGTCTCCGGTTACTACAGAGTTCAGAAAGTCCGGTTCATTTTGAATCAAATCCAACAATTCTTGACAGCGCAAAACTCTAAGTTCTTTCTGGTCTTGCGTCAACACTTTCGGCACAAGCTTCGCACAGACCTTACGCATTTGCAGATCCTCGGTCACTATCCCATGTACCACAAATGTGGACATGTGTAATGTGTCAGCAATTTGCTGGATGCTTAATCGACGGTCGGTACGCAAAACTTCGAGCACACGATCCACGTCCTCGTCAGTTCTGGCCGTTGTTGGGCGTCCTGAACGGGGTTCGTCGGCGACCTCCTCCCGGCCCTCCTTGAATGCCTTGTGCCACTTCCCAGACTGTGATCTTGAAATGCAATCGTCCTTGGAGGCTTTTTGCAGCATCTGGAATGTTTCAGAGTCATTTTTTCCAAGCCTCACGCAAAACATTATGGCGTATCGTTGTTCAAGCGAACGCTCCATCGCGCTATGTTACAAAAGTTGAAAACACACTTCAAGCGGAGGCATGCATCTCCCCTCACACTGCTCGAACTCAACTGACGACCGGATAGATTGAAAGGGCATATCCTTCCCCCACATTTCCCACGGTTTCACCGTGCTGCCATCTATCGTCGCCTCACAATAACATTATGCTCATTACTTTCATAATGGACCCTGTATATAGTCTCCATGACCATGTGATAATACATGGTGTTTAGTCTTTTGTGTTAGAACTGAGAATGACTAACAGTCATTGAATTCCGGAGAATAATTAGGCTTGACCTTTTCAATAATATTAAACTTTATTGCTTAATATGTTAATCCGAGAATATCATAAGGCTTATTTACATATGTACAACTCTATCTTCCTTATTTCCAATTCTTTAGATTCACTTTATCAGGTTTTACTTCCGCTTCCTTTGCTTTGTCTTTTAACTTGATCTTCTTTGATTTCTTGTACTTGCCGCTACTTCTTCCTTCTACCTTACTTGCCGCTTCTTCCTTCTACCTTACTTGCCGCTTCTTCCTTCTACCTTCCTTGCCGCTTCTTCCTTACTTGCCGCTTCTTCCTTACCTTACTGACTCTCGTCTACCTTCCACACAGCCGTCTCTCGTCTACCTTCCACCTTATCTGACTCTCGTCTACCTTCCACCTTACTGACTCTCGTCTACCTTCCACCTTATACACTACTACTCACTCTCCCTACTGACTCTCGTCTACCTTCCACCCTATACACCACTACTCACTCTCCCTACTGACTCTCGTCTACCTTCCACCCTATACACCACTACTCACTCTCCCTACTGACTCTCGTCTACCTTCCACCCTATACACCACTACTCACTCTCCCTACTGACTCTCGTCTACCTTCCACCCTATACACCACTACTCACTCTCCCTACTGACTCTCGTCTACCTTCCACCCTATACACCACTACTCACTCTCCCTACTGACTCTCGTCTACCTTCCACCCTATACACTACTACTCACTCTCCCTACTGACTCTCGTCTACCTTCCACCCTATACACCACTACTCACTCTCCCTACTGACTCTCGTCTACCTTCCACCCTATACACCACTACTCACTCTCCCTACTGACTCTCGTCTACCTTCCACCCTATACACCACTACTCACTCTCCCTACTGACTCTCGTCTACCTTCCACCCTATACACCACTACTCACTCTCCCTACTGACTCTCGTCTACCTTCCACCCTATACACCACTACTCACTCTCCCTACTGACTCTCGTCTACCTTCCACCCTATACACCACTACTCACTCTCCCTACTGACTCTCGTCTACCTTCCACCCTATACACTACTACTCACTCTCCCTACTGACTCTCGTCTACCTTCCACCCTATACACCACTACTCACTCTCCCTACTGACTCTCGTCTACCTTCCACCCTATACACTACTACTCACTCTCCCTACTGACTCTCGTCTACCTTCCACCCTATACACTACTACTCACTCTCCCTACTGACTCTCGTCTACCTTCCACCCTATACACTACTACTCACTCTCCCTACTGACTCTCGTCTACCTTCCACCCTATACACCACTACTCACTCTCCCTACTGACTCTCGTCTACCTTCCACCCTATACACTACTACTCACTCTCCCTACTGACTCTCGTCTACCTTCCACCCTATACACCACTACTCACTCTCCCACCTACTTGCTCCACACACTCTTTTATATGTTCAAAAACAGTCACGTGGGCGCACTCTGTGGTGACTTTGCGGCGCATCCCGTGACTCGCGCCATCTAGTGCCATTTTTCACAACCACTTCTTAACACATGGGATAATAAAAGTCTTACCTTATTGAGAAATAGTTTTTAAAATGAGGTAATTTAGAGTAGAGAGGTAGAAATGTTGAGGCATAGTAACTCATTTAGAGGAGAGAACAATGCCTCTCAGTAGCAACGTTGCTGCCATTGTTAAAGTCGGATGAGGGTAACTACAGGTACAACACTCTTCTTTTGTTTAGTTTATGTCTTGGAGGGATTGCTTTCCCAACTTGTGCTCCAAATCTTTCAGGATTTCATGAAAAACAACCTTGGCTGGGAGGTGGAAGAGAGCTGGGAGAAGCTCCAGCCCCTCCTGGCAAGATGGCAGATCTACGCTGTCATCCGGGGGGACACTGACTCACTGCCATTGAAGCCTTTAAAGTAAGTTAACCCTATGTCATCCCCTTGAGTAAAGCTTACACTAATTACATGAATCTATGCTCCTCGAGCTGTTTTATGATGGGCAGTAGCCTCTTCCAAAGGTCCTGCTTAGTGCTTCTAATGCAAGCCAAAATATGTTCTGGAGCTGCAGGTGCCAAGCTACATTTTGGACAAGTGGAGTAGATTTTGTTGTTATTTTCAATCTTTAATGGCTTGAGATGGCCTGTTAGTGTTGTCTGGTGCTGTCTCTTTCTGAGATTCAGGGCTCTTCCTTTGTGGATGGTAGAGGTAGTAGCAAGAAAAAATTGGTTTTTACCATGAGACAAGATTGTTTTAAACTTCTTCACATATCCTTTTTATGCATATTTTATACAATTGAAATTTTATCACACAGTTTTTCAATCCTATTCAAAAATAGTTTTGGGCTATCAAGATATTTGCACATTTGTTCAAGTATGCATGTAGGCTGTCAAGAAAGTTCTATCTCTAGGGTAAAGTACAATTTGGATTAGAAACATAACACAAGCTATAATAAGGCCACATACAAATTAATTGTGAGTGGTGACATTTCAGCAACAGCGTTGATACCAATGCATCACTAACTATATATTAATTTGGATTTAGTCTTATTGCCTTATGTTTCTAACTCTAGGGTTAAAAGCTTATACTATTTATTTAGTAGAGAGGCCCCTATGTAATTGTTTCCTTTATATCTTAATCCCTTTATACATTTATATCTCTAACTTTGCTGTGTCATTGGCAGCATCATCAAGACCTGCTCCCATTATTGGATCAAATGCTACCAGGTCACCTGGCAAACTCTGGGTGAGTGGATAGACTCTCTTGTGTCTTGCTAAGTAAACTTGGCTGCTACCATCACCAGACTATTTGAACATTTAGCATCCTTCTGTAGCATCCTCCCTTTCAAGAGCTTCCATTTTTAACCCTTTTGCGCCAGACTTCTAAACATGAACTGTTATCCAGGGCCCCTATCATAAGAGTAGACTTGGCCCAGCATTATTTTTTTTAATACAGTCTATCCAATAAAAATATATAAGAATGTATAAAGAAAGAAAAAAAAAGGCATCTCAGTACAATATCACATTTGTATTATTTTTCATGAGAATGTATATACAAACACTTTGAATCCACTGACATTACCAAATAGGTAACAACGTTTATGTTCCCTAATACCACCATATTTATTGAAACAGAAGAATATAAATGTTTTATCTTGGATACAACATGTTTAGGCTCCTTGGGATAAGTTTAAAATCACATGTGTTGTCGGCAGTGAATGGGTTAAAGGTTGTTTTTTGGATGTTCAGCAAATGTTCGTTAGCATTTTTTAAACTCCTCAAGTTAGGGATGTCTCAAAAGCTTGATTATCTTTCCTGGATTGTCTCCAACTTGCAGTTTTGTGGCTTGGGTACAATTAAGGAGATGTTTGAGGTCTGACACTATTGCTCTTTTGCACTTGATGCATGTTGTCTTGCCTGGCGTATACTTGAGAAATTTGAGGTGCCTAGTCTTATTTTAACATTTAGGGGTCTGTAATTTTTTCTATCAAGTTTTACCAGTATCACCAGCTATAAGCAAGGAATTTTTTCTAAATTTTATCCTGGAATATATGCAAAGGAAACATTGGAGTTTCGATATTTTTCATCCGGGCAGAGGAGATATTTTATCTCGCACAAACAGACAAAAATATATATATATATAAAAATAGGTAATTGATAAATTCTCAGTGTGCTGTGTGTGTTTTCCCTCATTTAAAATACCACTTTATTCTTTGATGGTCTTTATTGACAAGTGTCACTGTACTTCATTGTAACTGAGGTTTTGTCCAGTTGCCTGTAGCCATGAGTTCACCACCCTCGAGCCCCTGGACATCTTTCAGAAGGCCTACCCCGACCTGGCTGCCCAATATGACCAAAGTGTCCTAGGTAAGATAGGCTGATAAGCATTCAGTCGATGAAAAGAAATCAATTTGCTCTAGCCACTTCTTTAATTGCATTAATGTGGTGATCTCCCTGCCATTTTGTGGCAAATATATTTTAAAGTGGTATGCACCTAGGTGTCCATTATAGAGAGGTTCTATTGTATTGTTAGTGTCAATCAAGTTGACTTTTGGTGACACTATAGACAAATATTCTCCAATTTGATCTGTTAGTCACCATCACTAATCTAATGACCCTCCAGTAGTTTTATTGATCCCTTCTAGTCAGCATATTGCAGGGCTTCCTCTCTTCCTTCAATTTTTCCCAACCACAACTTCTTTTCTAAACCATTTTCTCTACTGTATTACCTCTTTTTAAATCAAGAGGAAGTATCTCAGTGTTTTGATTTATAAAGGTGTTGTATATATTATAGAACAACAATTGCTATAAAGACACCCTCTACTCTACTAGGATTACTGACAATCTACCACTTTGTTCGTGATGAGGTACAATTTGAATAGTGTAGATAGGAATCACAAGGTGTGATCAGACCAAATAAGTAATTTTTATATGTGACATTTCTATTGCAAAAATATGAACTATTTTAGCTAGATTGTTTTGTTTTTTTATTAATCAAATTTCTATAACTTCCCTTACTGCATTGAAAATAATCCTCTCTAATATAATTTTTAATATAAAGCTATACAACCAGTTTAACTGCATAAGTTTCTTTTTATTTATGAAAAATCATTTTTAATTTCAAAGAGAAATAATTTAATATTTCTAACTTTTGGATGACGTATGAAAAGGTTGAATATATGAAGAGTGATGGTCTATATAATGCTCCGGTCTATTCCCGCTCCTGGACACTTTTACTTTTCCGTTCGCCATTACTCTTCATATTTTTCACCCTCCATACATCATCCATTCATATATAGACCATCACTCTTCATATATTCAACCTTTTCATACGTCATCCAAAAGTTAGAAATATTAAATTATTTCTCTTTGAAATTAAAAATGATTTTTCATAAATAAAAAGAAACTTATGCAGTTAAACTGGTTGTATAGCTTTAGAATTATACGCCGCAGTCATTTATAAGTATAATTTTTAATAGCTCTACTTATATAGCCAGCACTTCAAGGGAATTATTGGACTAAAATTTCTAAGGCAGAGAATTCTAGTATTATAGTCTGGTATGAATGGCCAAAGATAATGGAAGCATGAAGGAAATGACATGTATATAAATCATTTAGGATTTACTTTTGTAAGTCTATTATATTTAAACACAAGGTATCTATTATATTTAATAGGTTTTTACACCAATTCGCTGTGGTGTTTCAGAAAAGCTCAATGCCAAGAAGAAGGCCAAAGCCCCCAAGAGGAAGGGAGTTAATCCCAAAAAGGTAGGGGGGGGTGAGAAACCAATGACACAGTTGACACTGGATGGCCTCTCCCGCGTAACCAAACCCACCACCAGTCTCCTTAACACCAAGTTACCTGGTCTAGCTATGTCCTCGGAGAACAGTTTCCTCTCACTTCTTGAGCAAGATTCAACCTTCAGATATCAAGACACATCATCGGACACAGTTGTTCCAACACAGAGTGATATGCCTTCCTCACTACAGGAAGATCAAACTCGATTGTTAGAACAAAGTGGTGATTATCAGGAAACTCCCGGTCCTTCAGCTCTATCCAAAAGTGATGTCTTATCACCTGATGATATAGTTGTGCTTGAAGGCAAAATGGCACAAGTTTCCATTACAGCCACCCCTTCCTCTCCAAACCTGTCATCCCTTGATGTGGCTTACATTGATACTTCTCAAGATCTCTTTCCCTCTCCTGTGCCCAGCACAGTTTCTGCAACGAGAGAGTCCATCCAAAATCACTCCCTACTTACCACCACTACATCTGTTTTAGATATCTCCTTTGATTCCCCACCCCCCTTACGGCAAAGACTACAATTAGCTAACAAGGAATCTAAAAAATGAAACTGATACTTCAAACTATCAAAGCCAAATTCATTCATTGTTAAAACAAAATATCCATGAAAAATCCGAGTCTCTAACTACCACTGAATGTGCAGCCATGTTAACAAATAGTAGCGACTTTTTTCTAGCAAATTGCAAATGTTTCAAAATGTGACCTGGATCAAATTAACAATATTTTGTAGTGTTGTTAACCTGATCAGACTTACTGAATTTCACATTGTTGTAACAAGACTAAATCAATGTGAAATTCAGTAAGTCTGATCAGGTTAACAACACTACAAAATATTGTTAATTTGATCCAGGTCACATTTTGAAACATTTGCAATTTGCTAGAAAAAAGTCGCTACTATTTGTTAACATGGCTGCACATTCAGTGGTAGTTAGAGACTCGGATTTTTCATGGATATTTTGTTTTAACAATGAATGAATTTGGCTTTGATAGTTTGAAGTATCAGTTTCATTTTTTAGATTCCTTGTTAGCTAATTGTAGTCTTTCAACAAATCTCTCTATAACAGCTTTATCTGACAGCCTGTTTTTAATCAAAACTATATAATTTGTATCACATGTATATATTATAATGTGTTTCATTTTTATATCTTTTTGCTCTTTTATTTTGTAATATATATATTAAAGTTTTTAAATATAATCTGTTTTTTTTTTTTGTATGTGTGTGTGTTTTTATTTTCCATTATAATAGTCTATGAATATCACTGTCATTTCTTCACAACTAAGACCCAGGTTTGAAAACACCCATAATTGGACACTAAACTTCTAAAATAAAAATTGCTAAGTTTGCCCCCCATTATTGTTCCTGTCCAACTCCAGCATTGTGTAACCAAATAGGACTGGTACACATTGTAGGTCTAAAAGTTAACAACTCTCTACATGCAAAGACGTGCAACACACTTCCACTATAAGGAGAGTCACTAAATACCCACAATGATGATCATGGTCTGTGTACCTTGTATACTGGAATAATCTTTAATACACTCTCCATTCCTCTATATAAAATCATTATTTAACTAATGCCATTTCTTGTGTATTTTTCTAGATCACTGATTTCTTTAAGACTGAAAAGAAGCCAAAGACAGACACCTCTTCTGTTTCCAAGCAGCTTTAATCAGTATAGATGATTTTTATTGATTTTATGTGTGCAATCATAGATTTTTCAATTTTATTATTATTTTTTTTAAGATTTTAATTATGTTGCAATTCTTTGTATTTTTATTTTCCATATGTTGTGGTGCAATTTTATAGAATATATTTAATACAGAGCTACAGTCATTAAATAGGACTTTGTGGAACACAAAAAATGAGTCTCAATCATCATGTACAACCAACACAGAAGTTGGCAGCTGTGTCTTCTAATTAAGTCTTGTTTTTATAGAATTTTGTGTTATTTTCATATACACATGTGGCCTCAGGTTGGTGACAAAGCTGGTGTTAGGGCTTTGTCACCGAGCCGAGGCCGCTAGTTTGCGCCGACCGTCAATAGATGGCGTCTAGTTTTTTTTTACATTCATTTTGATGGGAGAGGCGCCCTATACTCTTATAGATCTATTTCCTCGCTGCAAAATTTCTATCTATATACATATATAATAAAACCTTTGGTAAATGACCACTCTTGGGAATGGGTCCAATTCTTTCCCTATTCTAACAGCAAAGAAGAGCAATATTGCTATTAGATTTGTTGTTTCTTATCCCCTTGTGTAAAGATTACACAAATTCCATGGCTATTAGATTTACAATGGCATAGCTAAATATTACATGCCTTCAATTATAAATTTTCACTCAACCTTGTTTCATTTCAAACTTTTTTGTTGTTGTTGTTGTTGTTAAACTTTTGACTTTATATTAAAAAGTGGCCTGTTGAAGAATGACAATTCGAAAATTTTCCTTTGATATAAATAAAAGAAACTTTTCCAAATGAGACACAAATTAATAAGACCAAATTTTAAAAAAAATAGTGTATGATGTAACACATTGAAACATCACACACTATAGGTAAAATTTTGTTAATACGAACTAACGAACCTTCCCTTATAACAAATATTTGAAATTTTCTCCATTTATATTTTATAATACTGTGAACTATGGCTATAATGAACCATGGCTATAGTGATCCAAAGCTTCAGTCCCATTATGGTTTGCTATAGAGAGGTTTTATTGTATATTTATTTGAATTTGGTTTTATTACTTTGTATTTCTAATCTCTAATCCAAATTGTACCTTATCATTTTCCAAATGAGTTAAAATTTGTTTATCTCTATTATGTGCAAAATTATTTTGCAAACTTATTTTCAAGTTTTTTTTTTCATCTTATTTTTCTAGATTTCTTATAATGTTTTTTTTTAAATACCTACATAATGTAATAAGACTAAATCCAAATAAATAAATACAGTGTGTGACATTTCGGTAACAGCATTGTTACTGAAACATCACACACTATTTACTTATTTGGATTTGATCTTATTACCTTATGTTTATAATATATAATCCAAATTGTGCCTTATCATTTAAAAAACTTCACATTATGCAAATGTAAGAGTTTTGTAAATTGAAACTACAATAAATAGCCTCTTTAGTTTCATATAAACGCAACAAAATATATTTCCCCCCCCCCCCCCATTGTTTGTGGTCATTTCAAACTGTGTGTGCTTTCAATAATTTTCTAATAAATATATTTTCTACTTAGTTTCATTATCTTATATATACAGACAACTTGAGCTATTTGACTGGATATCCATTAGATATGTGAGTTGTCGTATAAAACACAACACATGACCTACAGAATTGGTGTTCCATGTTCAGCAAAGATAATTGTTGAAATTGTTATAAAAATTTTGATATCAACATTTAAGAAATATATGTAATGAAAGTCATGATGAGCCAGCCCTCCCTCTTTCAATTTTTAGCCTTGGCAGTATATAAGGGCTGTATAAATAAATTATATACAGTAGAACCCCTCCCTTTAGCGGACACCTCTCTACAAAGGACAGCTTTCATTGCCAAAATTACCATTTGTACTATTTAGTAACTCTCTGGTAAGAGGACACCTCTCCCTAAAGGACACTTTGGCTCTGTAATTAGGTGTTGTCCTTTACAGGGAGGTAGTTCTACTGCATATATTATAAAAGAGAAAAATAGTGTTGAAATATAAGTTTATGATTTGTATCAATAGATGGGGCTAGGTTAATGAATTTTTTTTTTTTGCTTATCCCTAGTACACGTGGTACAGGCCATGATAATCATGGTGGGTAGTTAGCGACTGCTTTTACTGTAAGCGCACCACATGTCTACACATGTGAAAAGCAGTTTGACTTTGCACTTACAAATGCCAGAGCCCCGTTTGGTTACTTGCACTCGCTGGTGGGGTTGGACTTTTGCAAGAATCGGGGGCCATTGGAGCATTTTTTTTTTTTTTAAACAGAAAAAAGTGCCCAATGCGGGAATCGAACCCGGGTCCTAGTGGTCGAAAACCAAACGGTTTACCCAGCCTTCCACCGACCCCCCAGGTTAATGATGATGTTTTAAATATAATAAATATTAGAAAATAACATTTAGAGCCATCTATCTGTGAAATTATAAACTTTGTATTCTTGTTCTCTTTTTTAAAAGACATATTCCACAATCACTAAACTTCCCAATATATATTCTCCATCCTTCTGTTTAGAGGTTGTAGAAAATTATCCTTTTTAAAATAAATATTATAATTTCCACATATAAAGAGTGCTCTATAAACACAAGGTAATAAGACCAAATCCAAATAAATAAATAGTGTGTGACGTTTCGGTAACAGCGTTGTTACCATCTTCAGACAAAAGTACTGAATTACCAAATTGTGCCTCATCAGTGCTCTATAAAAAGTAAAGCAAACTCTCACTTATGGATGGGAGAATCAGAAAATAAGAAAGAATCTTTTGAAATGTGGACATGGAGAAAGCTACACCATTACAGATAAAAGTCATGGTTCAACCTTAATAAAATTAATCCTGGTAGATCCCTAGAAATATGTGAACAAAGACTGACTGACTTCAGACACATAATAAGAGCAAATGGTATAGAAAAGATGTTGGGAAACCTAAGGAAGACCTGCAATGGGTCAAGAAAATTACTGTAATGTCACTGTGATGGTCACTAACAGATTAAATTGATTAATAAATGTCCATAGTGTCACAAATGTCAGCTTTGTGGACACTAACAACAACAAACCTCTCCCACTAAAATAGATGTCAAAACTATTCCCAATCTATTCTCTGTCTCTACAAACTAGCTGACTAAGGTCCAATGACACAGCACCAACTTTGGAAAATTCACAATGCCCACCTTGGAACATGATTTCAGGCTAAGGACAGGCTTCGATTTCATGAGTTCCACAAGGGATTTCAAAATTTTCCAAAGAGGTGCTTAGTTGTAAAAATGTTTAGGCCAATTTTATTGGAAAAAATATTATATGTTGCACATAGTTTCCACATCTATTTTGACAGGAGAAGTTTTCTTTCTTTTGATACACTAAATTCTTATATAAGGTGTAGTATGGTGTGAAAAAAAAGGTTATCTCTCCCTTTAAAAATTTATAAAAAATAAATGTGAAAAAATAGTACAAATGTGATATTTTACTGGGATAAGGTGCATAAATTAAGAAAGAAAAAAGACCTCCTTATCATGCAACTGAAAGTTGCTGATGACTTGCGCCATCTATCAGTGGTTACCTTCCCAAGTACTGACCGGGCCCAACATTGCTTAACTTAGGGATCGGGCAAAAAGCGGTGTTTTCATGTGGTATGGCCGTAGGTAATAATGGGTATTTGGCCAATTCTGGAATAATTTAAAATAAACAAATAGTTGATATTTATTCCAATAGATGGTGCAAGCCATCAGCAACTTTCAGTTGCACAATAAGGAGATGATTTTTTTTTTTCTTTCTTAAAAAATAATAGTATTATAACAAATTCGTTCTGCACAGGAAAGATCGACAAAATGGAGAGGCATTCTTTTTCACCTAGGTTTCAACCGTCCAATAAATTCTGTATATTTATGAATTAACTCTTTTGCCGCTAGTACATGTTATTAGCCAGTATGATAGGAGTAGACTTGCCCTAAAGGGCCAATACAGTAGAACAACCTAAATGAGAGGACACTCCCGCTAGAGAACACCTCTCTACAAAGAACAGTTTTCATCCCCAAAATTACCATTTTTACTAATTAGAAGCTCTTCGGTAAGAAGACACCTCTCCCTAAAGGACACTTTGACTTTTTAAATTGATGTTGTCCATTACAGAGAGGTACTACTGTATTGTATTTTAAAAATACAGTAGAACCTCCCTGTAAAGAACACCTAATTGCAGAGCCAAAGTGTCCTTTAGGGAGAGGGGTGTCCTCTTACCGGAAAGTTTCTATAGAGTAAAAATGGTAATTTCGCAAATGAAAACTGTCCTTTGTAGAGAGGTGTCCTCTCATGGAGACTCTACTGTATATTTAATCTATAAAAGAACTGTATATTCAAAATACAACTAGAAAACAATATTTACTACCCATAATGCCACCAAATCAATAAATATTGAAATATGGATCTCGCTCAAGTAAGTGCAGCTGTGGAAAATCATGAGCTGGAATGTAAGGTGTACCTGAGTGAAGGCTCCATACCACAGAAATAAGCTTGATGGACAGTGAAGGTGTTAAACTCACAAGAAACAAGGGCAGCAACTATGGAAACAATGCGACCATATGGAAGCAACATTAGGCTGTATGCTAACCTGCAATAATTGTTGGTCTTTCTCATTCCTTGACTGCCATGATTGTACAAACCAAACAACAAGGGAAGGTTACAAGTTCCAATCAGGGAACTAGACCCAAATATATCTTCCATCCATCTATTATAGTTACCACCTATTTTAAAAACTACAGATCTCCACATAGAGGTGTGCAGTATTGTGAGAGTGCTAGTGAAGGGGCTAGAGCAAGGAGACTATCAATCTATTGTTGGGCTAGATCAGGGAGACGAGGGCAATGCCCGACAGAGCTAGAGGGACTGGTGCCCTAGGACTCCATGTCCACTTGGATGTGGAGAAGGCGTCGATTCTAAGACTGGGGGAGGTCCCCGGGCCACCCACCACATAGATGGTGTCCCCTGCACAAGTCTGGTTGTTAGCCTAGGGCTCAGACTGATCAGTCTCTAGCTCAAAATGAGGCAGTCTCTTAGGTAGACAAGATCAGTCTCTCAGACTACGGCAGTCGCTTACTTAGACTAGGTCAGTCTCTAGCTCAGGCTAAGGCGGTCACTTGTAATGACTATGTCAGTCTCTTGCTTAGATTAAATCAGTTTCTTGCTCATGTTAGGTCAGTCTCTTACATATACTAGTTCAGTTCTTCTTTAGACTAGGTCAGTCTCTTGCTTAGACAAGGCTAGTCCTTCAATAAACAAGGTCAGTGTCTTGTTCAGGTTTTGAAAATTATTGTTCTCAAAAGACAATTTCATGGAAATTCAAGGGTTCCCATTATTCCCTTCTAAAGGAAGCACAGAGAATACTTAAAGAACTGAAGTGACAAAGAGCGCTGATTGTCTCTTAATACAGGAGATTTCAGATAATATCAGGGTGGAATAATAACTACATGGTGCCAGCTCATCTAACATCCTGCTTACGATAGGCTAGCGAGTAAAGAAAGCACTCACCCAAAGTGGCCACCACCGCCCCATGCCGCGGGGAGGGCACGGTGCCTATCTCCATCCACCTCCCAGCCACCAGGTCCAGACTCCAGACGTTGCCAAAGCTGGTGACGCGCGAGGCCTGCGGAGCCGTGCCGCCCAGGACGTACAGCCTGCCGCGGCTCACCGTGGCGCTGGCGAAGGCTCGGGCGGCGGGGAGTGAAGGCTGGGACTCCCACCTAGGGCAGATTCTCTCGGTACAACCCTCTGTTAAGTTGGGGGATAGAGCTAATGAAAATGTCGAAATGATCACAAGTTTTAGAACTCTAGTTCTCCTCTATATCCCTTCTACTGCATGGTCAATCTGTTTCGACATTGGTATCTACCATTTACGCCTGGATAGCCTCAATTGTACGAGGGCCATCCAATAAATAAGTTTCCCTATTTTTTAACAAATAAACGACATTATTTACAATTATGCAGTTATTTTATTTTCATTATACAACTCATAGACTACCTTTCTAAATAATCACCATTTCTGTCCAAACATTTTTGGTACCGTTGTAGCAATTTTTAGATACCACTGTTGTACCAAGCCGTGTCCTGTCTTCGTAGCCAGTGGTTCGCCTCCGCCTGCACTTCGTCATCATTCGCAAAGTGCTTGCCTCCAAGATGCCACTTGAGTGCTGGATAAAGATGGAAGTCGCTTGGGGCAAGTTCCGGAGAATAAGGTGGATGTGTGAAAATTTCCCATTTGAAGTTTTCCATAGCCATAACTTTGCCTGCAGAGATTGTGACCTTCGCCTTTTTTGGTGCACTTTCCTCAGGCTTCTTCCACACCATGCTTTGTCGTTTTGTTTCTGGAGTTGGATGATGCACCCAGCTTTCATCTCCAGTGACAATACTGGAAAACAGTTGATCTCCATCTCTTTGATGCATTTCCAGGAAAGCTCGGGCTGCCTCCATCCGTTGGACCCATCTTGTGCAGACTTTGAGAAAATTCAAAACATCTGACATGATTGTTCCAATCGAAGAGCGTCTAATTTCGATTCCAGGAGGCAGTCGAATCATTATTTCGTCAATGGTGACTCGGCGATCTGCTTCCACCACATTCCGAACAGCAGCAACGGCTGCATTGTCCGTGGCAGTAACGGGGCTGCCGCTACGCTCGTCATCATGCACGTTTTGCCGTCCTTCTAAGAACCATGAACGCCATCGGCGAACCATTTGGATGCTCATACATTCTTCACCATACCCTGACACTGAATTGCGATGAATATTGACCGCAGTTTAATTTTTCGCCGTGAAAAAACGAATTACAGAACGGAGTTCGCAAGTAGACACGTTCACCAGTGGTAGCTCCATGGAAACTGAAGCGCTACGGACTTGCGCGTACGAGTAGCGTGATTTTGAAGGTCACCAGCTTCCAACGCATCCTAGTGACCATTTCTTCTATACTAACTAATTTTTACAACGTTTCGTTCGCAGAAAAAAAAATAGGGAAACTTACTTATTGGATGGCCCTCGTATTAGGAGCTGGTCTAGAGAGGACGAGGAACTTTCGGGAGATGACGATATATCCGGGATACTTGCAAACATGCCTAATTAGTATCTGCTTTAGCGCATATTTGAGATTGTTCTTGGGTCGATGAAATGGTGTGATGTCTTTGTTTCTCAAAGCATTTAGAATTATATTATATCATTTATTATTCAATCCCCAAAAACTGGCAAATCTGGTTTAGAAGGAGGTAGTTTTCTCGTGTGTTCAACACGTTGTAAGTGTTGAAGGTAGCGTCCTGAAAATATAATAAATATTGCTATTGCTGCTGTGATTATGAATGATCTTAAATTGAAGTAGTAAATCAACCTTTCCTATTGATGCCACTACAACATGGTTGGTAGAGGATAAACCGTCAATTTTCGACAGCTACTACCCAGGATCGAATCCCGTATTGGGCACGTTTTCCTGAAGAAGAAAAAGAAAAGTTTCAATGGCCCCTCAATTCTTGAAATTGGTGAACTCCCAGTAAAAGCAGTCGCAAACTACCCACCATGATTATCATGGCTTGTACCATATGTACTTTGGATAATTAAAAAAACAATTGTGAAAAAGGGGGGTCAAGAAAACGACCAAAGTTAGAAGGGCTGCTACCTTGGACCAATGAAGGTGAAATATTCTCGCGCCACTCTGATTGGTTATCCCGGTAGCCCTGGTACTAGCCAATAAGAGAATATATACCAACATAAAAATAATCATTAAGACTTAGTATATTCTAAATTCCCTCTCGAAAAAAAAATTTTTTTATGGCACTATAATATCTGTATAATCACTATAACAATAGTATGGATTTAAAATACGGTGTTAGGATAATTATATATTCTCTTTACAGTATCCAGTAGACTTCCCCTGAGAGATCGTCTCAAAAAACATGGATAGCTTTGAATGGTCTATTTCACCTCAGGTGGAGGTAGTTCAGCTAAGTTTATATTTGGTAGGTGTGATTAAAAGTTCGAGTGTCTTGCGACAAGATTTAAAAGCCAAGAAAAATGGGGGTTACCGATGCAGGAGCGGGTCGAAGCTGAGGACGTCCTGCACGATGACCATGTGAGTCCGGTGGCCCACCATGCCGCCCAGGGCCCACGCCGCCCCGCTGTACTCCGCCACCCCCATTCCCATCTTTCCGCGGTCCATGGCCGCCTCCTCGGTCCAGACGTCGTCCTCCGGACTGTAGGCCTCCACCGAGGCCAGCATCCTGCACCATATACTTCTATGTCAGTATCTCCAATATGGGCCACGATAGAGACGGAGTGCATTACATGTCGAAAGCAGTTCGAACACGCACTAAATGATGTCAGAGCCCCATTTGGTTACATGCGCTCACTAGTGGGGTTGGACTTGTGCGAGTCGGGGACGTCATTGAAGCTATTTATATATATTAAAGAAAATAACAATAATAATAACAATACCCATGTGGGATTCGATCCTGAGTCCCTCTATGTCGAAAATCGACAGTAGATACCGCCATGTCCTCCACGAGGTAAGTTTTGAAAGTACTAAATTATGTGGTACATATATGAATGAACTTGGATTGTTACTAGTAAAAATCTATATTGATGCGCTTTTGTTTTCATGGGACACGAACATTTCAAGAATCAAGCTCTGGTATTTGATACAATGACAAATCACATCGTTCACGTCGAATTCGCCACCTCTAACTGTTATGTTCTGATCTACTAAATGTTGGGAGTTTCTACCAAAACGTCACACACTACTGCCGTGTAGAGAGAGAGAGTGGTCTACTCACTCCTCTTGGTCGGTACGTCCTCCAAAGACGTAGATCTTCCCTCCCACCAGCGCCGCTCCGTGGAAGATCCTGGGATGAAGCATCGAGGCGCACTCCATCCATGTCCCCGTGGTGACATCGAGGCGGTACACTCTGGCGTCGGGCAACATGTCTCTACTGCCGTCGCAGCCTCCTGCCACCAACATGGGGCCGCTTAGCACAACTAAGTTTCACCTTACATCTAGACAGTGGGAAAGCATAGCACTATGTGCTACATGTGCTATGTGTTACATTCCTGACTGCGATGGTTAACACATTTGAGAGGTCCAGGCTCATCGATGGTGAACCCTCCCAACGGTTAATAAACAAGACCGTAAATATATTTAAGGAAAGGTTGTTTTTATTTAGTTTTAGAATATAAAAACACATAAAAGTTATATATACAGCGCTAGTTTTTTTATTGACGCAAATTTTAACGATACTTTTCACTCAATAAATTAATCCCTTGTATATATATAAAATTTTTAATACATTATAAAGGACTGCGGCGTATGATTATAAACAATACTTAAAGTTGCACCGCATAAGTTTCTTTTCCACGAAAAATCAATATTTTATTTCAAAGAGAAATATCTAGTATTTCTAACTTTTTTGAATGACGTATGAAAGGGTGGAAATATGAAGCGTAATGGTCTATATATAATTGGATGACGTATGAAAGGATGAAAATATTCCCACCCCTGGACACTTTTATTTTTCCGTTCGCCATTACTCTTCATATTTTCATCCTTTCATACATCATCCAATTATATATAGACCATTACGCTTCATATTTCCACCCTTTCATACGCCATTCAAAAAAGTTAGAAATACTAGATATTTCTCTTTGAAATAAAATATTGATTTTTCGTGGAAAAGAAACTTATGCGGTGCAACTTTAAGTATTGTTTATATATAAAATTGAACAAAGAACATTAAACCATCCAGGGATGATGTAAGAATCTATTTAATATATCTTGCTTTCGGAATTATAAACGAGGCCCTTCTACAGGAGAACTATATTAAAATTTAATTTATAATAATAAACAAATCTTTTAACTTTTGTGTAAAATTTGAAAGATTTGTTTATTATTTTAATTCAATTTTAATATAATTCTCCTGTAGAAGGGCCTTCTTTAAGCCTCTGAAAGCTAGATATATTAAATATACTCTTAAAAGAACCTAATCCCTGAATGGTTTTATTTTCTTTTTAATGATATATTTTATCTTTCAACACCATTTCTACTAGAATGATATAATTGGAATTGGAGGGCATGGCTCATCAGTAATGAATCCTCCCAGCGAATTCTCCAGGCTGATCTACCTTTATAATTACAATTTATAAGTTTTGTAATATAATTTGTAATTATATAACAACGATAGGGAGACATTATATAATATGGTTCCATCTCCAGTGTGATAGAGGGCCAATATCTGCCGCCCAACTGACCTATCAAGAAGATCCAGGAGTCCAGACGGACCGCACACATGTGATGGCGGGGGAATGGTAGAGACCCGCATGTCTCCCAGGAGTCCGTGGCAGGATCGTAGCCCTGTATGGGCATCATTGCTGCACACGTGGTTACATGGGGGATCATGGCATTTTGGAATTGGTCAGGACATTTATTATTTGATTCTATTCTATTTTATAAGGATTTCTCTCGTTTATCAGAAAGATATTTCTAATGGAAAATTTTACTGTTTTCACTTTATTTCAAATGATTACGGGAGATAGATCTACTCCAATAGAGTGGTGTCAGAGAAAGTTGAATCCCTAAAAACATGTTTTGAGAGGGAATACTTGAAAGAATATTTGAGAAACTCTATATTTATAGCGTCAACTTACATTGAGTTTCTTCCTCGTTGGCATGCCGAATCTGGAGACCACCGAGCACAAGCAGGGAGTAGCGCTCGGACAGAGAAGTCCTGCTCGGCGCCGTGTTGGGACTCTGGGACCTGGCTGGACTCTCGCCCTGCTGCACGTGTGCGGCCTTTCAACTAGTGTTGGTAGAACAACGTTGTATATGTCTGGAGTAGATGTAGACAATACCCCTCCCATCTGTCTACAGATAGATCATTAGCATCAAACGGAGAGAGATACGAGGACATATCTATAAGAGGGAATGCTTATTGATCTTCATTTTTAACTTTATCAGAAAATAAAAATGACGATTTAAAAATCCTCTATGAAAATGACTGATACTTGTAGAATATCTGCCTTGTAACGATATAACAGGAAGGCTGTAAGAAAGTCCATAGAGAAGCCATATATGTAGCGAAAATGAGATATAAAACACTTAAAGCGTATTCTTTTTTCTTTCTTTTTTTCATTTTATTTTGATATATCTACATCCAAAATTGTGCTATATGGTTGATTTTTTAAACATTAAGTTTTATATAATTTATGGCTGCATCTTGTGATAACGTTCAATCACCTCACCTCGAGGGTCTCGCTCTGTCTGAAGAGGAACCTGCGTTTGAAGAAGTTAGTGATGATCTCGACGGCGTACTCTCGTCTGGAACGTTCCTTCAGAGCGAGGTAGCGTCTGAAGGTTGTCTGGATCAAGATGGCGGAGCGTTCGATCTTTCCGCCCTTACTCTCCCGGTAGAATTTTAGAGGATCCTGTCACATTTCCTAGATTATATCCAACTGTATCTACAACACACTGCCTTACTGTCCTAGAGTGGCTCTACACTAATGGGTGTATTTATCTTCCAAAGTCGTCCTCCTAGTCGTCGAACAGTGCTCAGTCTCCTCTTGCTATACATCATGCACAAAACCATCATCCACGAATTGAGGTAAGATCGAGTCTCTGATGCAATCAACACCCGGGACGTTGGCTACGCTGTCTCTCTTCACCACCAGAGCCGTGTTTTCGGTCTCAAGGTAGTGAGGGACAACGCTTTCTCGGACTGGACGTACCCACCATTCCTATATAGATGTACTGAATCAGCCTGGTCCCGATATCATTCATCTTATACAGCTTAAGACAACATTTAACTCTATTCGAATAAGAGAGTTAGGGGTGATATAAATAAATTATATGGATAAAATAGAAAGACACATTACCCAGTATATCTTGGGCGTATTTGTCTTGAAGAATTTCCTTTTTTTACACGCCAAGAATCCGAAACGTTCTTGTTCGTTGGCAGCTTTGGCGGCTGTGTAGCTGGACACAACCAATAGCAACATTTATAATAGCTTCGTTTTAAAATATATAGAAGGAGTAGGTAGAGAGAGGCCAGAAAAAAATCTAGAACAATCAAAATGATAATATTCGACATCATCATTTTCGGAAAACTCTGAAAGCCCACCTGAAAATCAGGGTATCGGCCAATGGCTATCGTTATTTAAATGTAGGTTCAAAATTCCATGATGTCTGAATTCGCCAAAATGGGGATATATGGTAAGGAAGTTCTGTGAATATATAAAAAGTCGCCATTCACTTTTTTTTTTGTGAAGTAAAAAAAATGCGTTCACACATATTCCGATTAGTGACTGCCACAACATTATATCGTAAAATTCGAGAAACAAAAAAAGCCCCGAGATATGGGCCCTATCAGTACAGAGCCAGGACGTGATTCCGTCACATCCTACGGGAAGAATTTTGAAATCCACCGAAAAGTATTTTAGGTTGTAAAGAAACGGTGTCTGTTTTAGGAATCATTGTACTTTTGCAGAAAGATGTTCTACCTATTTCCAGAAATCTCTGGTTTTTATATAATTTGTAAACTATTTTTGACGCGTATGATTCTTTTTAAATAAAAAAAAAATATTCTACTTCCTTTAATGCAATGATAAAATATTGGGAGTAAGGGCAGTGGAAAATTGTTTTATTTTAAAAAGAATCATACACACGTCAAATATTTTAAATTTCTTATAACAGATGGCATCGTATTTATATAAATTAATCCTCGTATAGCAATATAGATAGCCGTGATGTAGAGGGGAGGGAGGAGGCTACCAGACAGCTTTGAGGAGCATGCCGAAGACATCAGAGTTGTGGACGAGAGTCTTGAGGTAGGGAGGGTTGAAACAGGCCAGGACTTCCTGCAGAGCCATGGTGGGGAACCTCACTAGCTTCATGAGACGGCGGGTGTAGCGAGCTCGCTCGGGTAGACGGTAGGCCAGCCAGCGGACTGCGGACAGGAATACGGAGATCTCCCTGCGTAGACACTCTCTCACCACCACACCTTTCTTTGTATCCCTCACTTTGTGTTAAATGTATGTTATCTACATAGATGAATAAAATTTACAGTGTAGACGGTATCGCACTAGGTCTACACACTTTCTGGAGTCTTCCTTAGTATTCTATCACTTTTTTTGAGGGTAGATATGCGGGTTTCTGGAGCGCAAAACGTTAACTACCCGGAGTAGTGTAACACATAATAAAAGGTAATCTTTGATCTAAAGTAATATAAATCTGGTGTGTGATGCTACTATTAGCTCGACGCTGCAATAGCACGCTATTATTGTTTGTACTTTTAGTATGGAAGTAGTTAGAAAGAATTCGGGGTGTGCTTTAAAACTATTTCTTTCTCTCTTGATTATATTTAATATTTAAAACCTCGAGATCTAGTGTCTATATGGATAGTGAAATATTACTGTCTAAATGATGTCTAAATAAGAGACTTACTGAGGTCTACACATTCTTTATTCCTTAGTAAGATATCACTCGGTTAGTTTAATGCGGATGTCTACACAATAATTGTGAAATATGATATATTGCCAATGTAAGCACCGACCATTTGGGGTCAATCATGGGATTATAATTGAAGGCACTCACGACTGAAACGAGAATTATTTGTGAAAGATGGCTATATATATTTAACGCCGAATACACAATCTGCCATATACCTATGTATAGTTCACTACGAGAAGAAGGCACTGACGTCCTACACAGCAGACTACGTTGATGCCCCATCAACTAGCTACGCACCCCTGAGCCCTGATCGGCTCCGCTGCCAGGATCTCGCCCACCAACTCCACGTCCAGATCCAGGAACTCCACCGTGCTGGTGATTTCCTCGAACCGCCAGCAGATGACGCTGAGCGCCCGCTTCCAGGCAGATGGGAGGTTGAGACGTTTGGCCGTCACGTAGAGGTACAGCGTGCTGATCACCCCGCCTATCTTCCCGGACAGGATCTGCCACACGAGGATCGGATTATCTGACTCTCATTTTTAATCAATTATTTTCCATCCTTATAAAAAAAAACAGTTTTTTTTTATTCAAAGAAAAAGATATATTTACCTATTCAAAGAAATTTTCAGATATGCAGTTCCCCACATCGGAGAATGCAAGTAAACCAAACGGGATACCTTGTAAGTAGAACGTTCAAACTGCTTTTACACATGTAGACACACAGAGTGTGGTCTACGCACACTATGATTATGTAAATAATATATACCTCTCTCTCTCCCATCAAACTAAGTGCAACAAGTATGCGTCATCTAGCAGATTCGAGTAATTGACAAAGCCACAACTAGCTAGGATGATAAATGAGATAAAGGATTGTGTAGATACCTGTGAGCAGATGGACGTGATGTCCTTCATGTGCAGTAGACGCGAGGCATGGTAGACCTCCCCGATGTTCATGCAGGTCAGTCGGAGCCGACCAGTGTACATGTAGGTCAGCAGGACCTCGAAGGACTCGGGGGAGATGTTGTGGAGGATTACCTGCCTCATCAGTGGAAGTTGTGACGCTCGCTTACCTCTAGCATTCATTATGTAGTACAGTCAAGCGAAAGCCAGCTATCATGGGGCACTATTTCACTCTATTCAATTTAATTTTCTTCGTATCATACAATTTCATTCTTTGAGATTATCGTGTCAATCCTTACTTAGTCCCCACCTCTCTATTTTTCCAAGATGTATATCTCCAACATGGCCTAAACAAATATTCCCTGCTGATCATCGAAATTTTTGGCCCGCATATTTTCGTTTTCTAATGATTTCGTTTCGTTTAAAAGAATAAATTATCCGTTAAATTCCAATTAAATGTTTTTGTCACTCTATGCGTTCATTTGACAATGAAGATATTTCTGACATATCAAAGCTGGTAGAACGGGACGCTGATATTAGTCAGGAAACCAAATTGGGACGTCCGTATAGTTTGGTTCTGTCCATCATGGCGATGGGTGGTGTACCTTTCTTTCGTAGAACTCTTCAAAGAACATAGTCTGTCATTGCTGAACTAGAGACTCGCTTGTAAAAAAAATGGGAGAAAATTAAGAGTTTTGAATGTATCTCTCTCTTTAATAAATGTCAAGTGTTTAAAGACAAATTTAAGTTATAAGAAAAGCGGTAGTTCAGTTTCGCGACTATAGTCTAAAAATAAAAAATTAAGATGGCCTTACCCCTTGAATCTCGCTCCGATCAGGATTTAGGAGATTCTTCTTGAAGAAGGGACAGTAGCAGGTGAGGACGGCCTTGTGGGCCTGAAAGGTGCGCGGACCCACGCGGACCAGGATGTCGGTCATGTGGGATTGGACCCAGAGCTGCACGGCGTGTTGCCCTAGCTTGGCGTAGTGCGAGCTGAAGCTGGTGGAACTGCTGGTGGGATCCAGCCGGCCCTCGACCACCAGGCTGGAGGAGACCTGGGAGCTGCTGGGCTGGCTCTCCTTACATTTGACGGAGCTGTCGCTCTGACACCGCTTCTGTTCACCACATTTCTTCTTTGTGTTGACTGCTGCTGTTGTGACTTATATTATTGTCTTGAAGATAGATGGCCGGCATTTGTATTTATAAAATAAATCTGGCCCAAGTGTCTATTATATTATTGTTCTGCATTAAAAAGGCGATCCATAATAAAACATTTATATGTTCAAATAAATAAGCTTGAGGGATGAGTTTCTTTTCCAAATAAATTTATTTCGAGCTTTCGGGCAACGCCCTTCTACAGGAAAATAAAATAAAGTAAATTAAATTATATTACACTAAGATTAGGCGAGGCAAATGTATAACGAACTATAGAAAATAAATATCAGAAACAAACACGTGAGACTACTCGTGCGTCATGCGTTCATGATACAGTGGGGGGTTGGGTGGCTGCAGGGAATATTACATTATAAATTTCCGGTAAATCAATTTTTCTCTTAAGGCTGTGGAATTTACTTGACAGGAGGGATTCGATGATTAGTCTTTGATGTTTGCTGGAGATATTGGAATAATTTATAATGTAATATTCCCTGCAGCCACCCAACCCCCCAATGTATCATGAACGCACGACGCACGAGTAGTCTCACGTGTGTTTGTTTCTGATATTTATTTTCTATAGTTCGTTATACATTTGCCTCGCCTAATCTTAGTGTAATATAATTTAATTTACTTTATTTTATTTTCCAGTAGAAGGGCGTTGCCCGAAAGCTCGAAATAAATTTATTTGGAAAAGAAACTCATCCCTCAAGCTTATTGATTTGAACATTCTATTAAGGGATTAGCCTATTAAAAACATTTATATGACGAAATGTATTTAAGAATATTTACATATGTATTTTTGCTACAATATATAAACTAACAGTTAGATAAATACTCCCCAAGATCCACGTTATCAGATCAATGTTCACTTTTAAATATTCCTAGTTCTACGAGAGAAAAACTGCAGTAAAGAGTTTTCAAAAAAGAAAAGAAAGAAACAGTTTCTCCAGACGTTAGTAACAAGGCTTCCCGAGCTCTACACTCCTATTCGCTCTCTTTTTAAATCTATATTTATATAACAAATCCTTATATTTTAAAAATATTGGATTTAAAATTTCATCCACCTCTAAATTTCAATATCTTTCTATGCGTCTCGATTTTCTTACCTCTCAGAGAAGAATATCGGTATGTCTTAAAATAAGGTTGTGTGCCTGTTCTTTAAACACAGTTCAAACTGTTCCCTGTAGCCTTTTAAAAGGTTTTGTGTAGTTTTCGTCCGACTGATACAGCGGTCAACCAAATCTCCAAAATCCTACATTGGGTGAAGCCTGTGTCAAACCAACACTATTGTGAAGCCAGTGTGAAACCTACACTGTTGTGATGCTTGCGTGAAACCTATATTGTTGACGCCTGTGTGAAGCCTGCGTGCATTGTATTACACTTGGATTGTTGACGCCTGTGTATAAAACCTACATTATATGAAGCCTTTATCACAAACCTGCATTGTTCAAAGTCTTTCTGAAACACAAATATTGTGCGTGAGGCGATTTTAAATATATTAATAAATTGCTTCCACCGCCTTTTAAATTCAAACAAAAGTCGAACGGGTCTCGGACAACTTGAAATACAAAACTGCCCCATATAGGTGAAGACATGTGTGTACTTCCAGTACATAAGAGGCAGTTCCAACCCGCCAGGTATATAGTGCTGGGATAAATAACCCCAGTACAGGGTTTATTGTACGTTACCAGCTTCAGAAATCGGACAGACGACGGGAGAACCAAAGCAGACGAGTGACGCTGAACTTGGCCAGACGCCGTCTTGAAGTCGCTTGCCGTAGGTAGTCCTCCAGCCTCCTGTTACATATCACTTCTTGTAGTTCGTCTCTATACTACACCCCACTGTGGGAATCATTTATGGCGTTAGATGTATGCTGCAAGTAAATATCTTATTGTTTTGTTTTTACCGCACGTAGGGCCTTGATGAAGAGCTGCTTAGAACATGAAAGCTCGCGACCCAATTTTATCGCAATGAAGAAACATAGCAGCGCTAGATATCTCGAGGTTTGGAATAGAACCAGCGATTGATTTTAGCGAAGCAAGCAATATATATTTCTGCAATTATTACAGGGGATAGGATAGAGAGAGTGCTGTTCTATGATTATCCTTATAATAATTTGTTCTCAGTCAATAAATAATCATGTAGATCTTATTGTCATTGTGTTAAACGGGCGTTCTGCGCTCTAGGAACCCGGGTTATATCTAAGAAATAGAACCATAAATCACGAATGTGGGCTTCTTTAACAAACAAAACACAAACTGTCCTTACTGCGATGAAAAATAGTGGGGTGGGCTTGGCTCATCAGTGGTGAACCCCTTAGAAGCTTTGTTTTGTTTATGAAAAAAAAAGCTTGCACACATTAGTGCTTTATGGCTCTATTGCTTATGCTTAGATGGCGCTTTATATTGATTTATAATAAATATCTCTAAGCATATAAAAGATATAAATATATACTTGATGTAAAAAGTGTTAATAAAATATGAATTAATATTTGTGTGTGTGTTTATTAAAATAAACAAACAAACTAGAAGAACATAGAAAGGACAACAACAGACCTATAGAGAAAATTGAGACAAAGTTTAACGTCGCTTCGTTTTTTTTTTTTAATATAAGGACCACTATAAACCTTTTCTGTGATAGAGAAGTCGGGAGACATCTGCGGCTCTTCATTGGACACGGCAACAATTATGGACCTTATGCTGCAATGATAAGAAATGGGAGGGCATCAGTGAAGAACTCTCCCAGTGGTGTCGCCAGTTCAATCTACTAGACCACTTCTCCATTGCTTCGTCATCTCATTCTTGGCCTTTTGGCTAAAGTGTCTGAACTTATTAAGGATTACAGCGTGAAATGGGATCTTTGAGGAAACTATGGGGGGGGGACATATAAGCTTATATAGAATGGTAATAAAAACACGTGTATATATACCTAAATTAACCATAACTATACTCCGCAAAATCACAAAACAAGAGCAAGTCAGGTAACTAGGTATTGAGACCTACAACTCGTAGAGAAGACATGCAACCTACTCTATGCTAGACTGGGATCAGATGATACAGTACCATGAGAAAGTCAAGAGATTGAGAACTCCACAGAAAGAAAAAAGGTTTAATTGAGTAGTAAGCAGCAATATTTGTACCAATTCTCTATGCTGCGATAAAGCTAGAACTATCTATCTGATAATTATCGATGATGACGGACTCTCGAACATTAGATAGACAAGTGGTTCTAGAAGAAGAAGAGAGATTAGCCTTTTCGAAATATATCAATGATAATTTGTATCATTATTTAGATCCAAGATTAGCTCGTCTTATCATGAATTCCTATATGTGGCTGTATAAAGATGCCTACTCTTAATCACACAGACCTATATACACACATAGACAAAACTTAAGGAAGCTGTACCTTATAGCATGTATATCGGAACAATAACTCTGAAATATAATTGATACACAGCGACCTTTATTAAAGACACACGAGATAACCAGTGTGAACAAAATTGTCTCTGTCTCCTTAAAAAAAAAAAGAATACCGAGGACATCAAAGACTTACAGTTCCTTAAGTCTTATCTCCATATATGAGTGTTGTATATATAACTATTAGTATAATATTTGAGAGAGTTAATTAGCGTCCATTAAGTCTGAGGATAATAAAACAGACGAACCTCGATCATCCTCTAAACATTATATTTTTCAAACAGAGCAATATCCATTTTTAAAAAATTCTCTTGCCATATTTCCTGAACAAATATGCCATGTCGGGGAGGATTTCGAGCCTCATTAGAGAAGGAGATATTTTGACTTTCCTCATTTAATCAAAAGAATATGGTATTTAGGAAACAATATCATGGTCAGCCTAGTTTGTAAGAGATCCAGAAATGACGGATATAATGTAACCTCCAATTAATACCACCATTTCAATGAAGTCTATGATTTTTTTTAAATTCTGTCTCTCATGGAATACTCTCTATGTCTATATTCGTCTTCTCCCGAGAGTTCTTGACCCTCTCTAGTCTAGCTATTTTATAATTCCAGGGGCAAAATGGTAGATTAATGTGGAAGATTCTAGCGGCGTACTGGCATCCTTTTGTTAAGAGAAGTCAATAGACGAGAGGCTTGTTCGTTACTCTAGGAGAGTGCACCCACCCTCAAGGGCTCCGAGGAGAGACTTCTGATAGAGACGTTGGTGGGCGAGACAATGACGAGCTGAGGTGAGGTCGAAGGTTTGTCCAGCGGCTCGTGGTCCCCGCCAGCCTTGCTGTCATCGTCTTCAGGAATCCCGTGCAAGACCTGCCGGCCTCTAGGCAGCTCCCTACACAGACCGGGGCGGGACATGCTGGGCTGCTATAGCCTTCCAATTCTTACTTAGTACGATGACGTTGTTATGGGAATTTTTAGTTAGCCTCGAGCTTCTGATTTGGATGGATATATTCTCTTAAATGCATTTTGTGTTGGGTTTTGATCGAATGCTTGTTCTGGTGGAGAATATGATTAATATATCGTGATTTTAGACCCAAGGTGGCAAGAAAATTCTTATGATAACTTGAATAAACATTTTAATTTGTGGCTTAATACTTCGCGAGTAATCTTGGTACTCTGATTTTGGACATTTAAAAAGACTCTTTTAAAATGGCAATAAATTCTTTAATAAATATTCATCACCGATTCTTTATCAATGAGTATCTGTGATTAGCACAAGTTTCAAATAAACATCCTATTTTACATTTTCATCTGAGCCGTAATATTCAAGATGATCTGTGTGACCTGCCTGGTTCTCCATCACATCGTCCTATTTCTGTCAGCTTGACGAAGCTTGTATCCTTTTTCCCTAAAACTTTACTGTTTTAAAGAGTTTTCTTAATCATAATGGAGAGGAGGAATCCAAATCTATACTTTCAAATTACTATTTTATTCATTTCTTTGCTAAATCAAAATTACAAAATATCTTTGTTACGTATTATTAGGAATGTTTTCTTCGTATTCAAATGCCTTAAATTTGCGTCATTTTTTATATACCTTTATTGGTAGGAATCAGTTTACTTGTTAAAAACTATGGAATAAAACAAAGTATTAAAAGGTAATATGTTCTAAAACTAAACCGTTTTTATAGAAAATTTTCGACACCTAAGATATGCGTAAAACTAGAGAGAAAATATATAAATAACAAAAATAAGTTAAGCCTAATCTGTACCCTAAACTGTTGCGCAAAGGTGAAATTAAGAGCAAGAAAAAAAAGCAATTTATTTCTCCATTTATATTAATTAAATATCATCAATGTGTTGTTTCAATTACAATTTTTACGATATACAGGTGTTTGGCATCCTTGCCCTAATCTCAATCTTGGAAATATAAGTGCGTTAACAGGACATTTTCCTCATACATCTCGAAGAGATGGATCTAAAATATATTTTTATTTATGTATTCTTATTTTATTTAAAGAGTGCTGTTTTGGCGAGAGTTCTTGGTAGGTATTTGCGCCCATTTTATTTATTTATTTATTTTTATAAATGTGATGTTTTTTATAAGCTTATTATGTTTCTAAAGTTATTATTTCCATATATGAATTTTAAATTTCACACTAGTTATAGAGTTGGAAAATTATATCAACTAATTTCGAATATTTTTTGGAGAAAATATTTTATATTATATAGAAAAAGTTATTTTTATAAAGAATGTGTTTAAATTATATTTATATGAAAAATTAAGACGATTTTTTTAATGATAAATTTCAACATATGACATTTTTATACATAGTTCGATTTTATTTTTAATTTTAGAAATTTATATTTTTACCCTTCATTATTAATGTGACAAATCTAGCTTTAAATATTTTAATGTAATTTTTAGATAAACTAAAAAGTAAAATCAAACAAAATTACCGGTGTTTATAATATGCGTAAGTTGCAAATATAGTTAGTTTGGCATAGACATTTTTGCCCATGCTAGCTTTTACAAGTCTCAAAATTCTCACCAAATTTCATATCGCCGTCTATTTTCAACTTAAGCGCAAAATATTCTAATTTTTAATTATGTTTAATTTTTAGAATATATCGTTATGTTTACATTTTCTATAATGGAACACAAAAAAGAATAGAGCGCAATTCTTTTGGAAAAATAATTCCAGTGTTGCAATAATTTAGCTATCTATAAATTATTTTAAAATTTAAATACAATGTTTTAATAACTTTTTTTGTGCTTAAAATACTTCAATTGAGTGGCTGTTTTAAAAATTTAATTAACATATTTTATTCATTAATATTTTTATAAATATTATTGCTTATTTATTTCTCTTTTTTAAATATATAGTTAAAACACTTTTCGAAATGCTTTCAAGTTAAAAAAGAGCTTAAATTTTATAAAATATTCCGGGGCATATTCTTATTTTTTAATTAATACGTCAAAATATTCTCTCTGTATACATAATTTTTTTGAAAATTGTTTCCTATTATTTCGAGGAAACACCATCTACCCTTGATTTTATATCTTAAAATGAGAATCCATAACAAAATGACATAAAAATGATAAATTAATTGAACGAAAACAACCTATATTGTTATACTTTAATCCTCTATTTTTTTCTTTGTCCCAATTCTAATTTGTACACTATTTTATTTCTTATATATAACACTATAACTGGAGATATATCGCTTATAGTGCGCCTTTAGCTAAGACCTTAGAATATCGTGATGGCAAAGTTTTATTGTATTCACAATTTATTGTGATTATTGTAATCATAGTTACTGTAGTTGAATGAGATGTGTTTTTAATAGTACAGCGCTCTTTGCCTATTATCCCTGGATTACCTGAAGAACCAAAGATACCTGGAGTGCCTCCATTCCCGCCTTTGCCGGAGCTACGTTCTAAAACTGACTGAACTGTAATGTGCTATTCACAGTCTTTAATCATAATAAATATATATTAATGTTATTATGTTTTGTGTTTTTTTTATATTCCCCTTTTCAATCAATATTTACATGCCAAAAACATATTCAATCTGGAAAAAAATAAACCAAAACGTGGATTAAAATGATTTTAAAAAATGATGACGAAAGTATGTAAAAGTATGGCTCCCATCATCAATAAGGATGAATATCAGCTCTAAGATTTGATCTTTTTTTTTCTTAAATTTTAAAATGCCATTTATTGGCCATAATCCTTTTTCTGATAAAATACATTTGAAAAACACTTATATTGATGAATATGGAAGTCCCATTGTAGTTTTATTAAGTAAAAACAGAAATCAAAAGACGATTGACTTAAAGCCAACTTTATGGACCAAATAACTGCTCGACGGTGGCGCTCGCGTGGAAGAAGTCGGAACTAAAATTGGCTTTGTAATTTTAATGTCCCGTATAAAGTGAAATAAAAATTTAAATTTGAACTATTTTTGACGCGCATGCTTCTTTTAAGGCAGTAAAAAAAATTGATTTATTTTTAAAAGAATCATACGCGTCAAAAACCAAATTTCTTATTTAAAAATATATTATTTCAATTTTAGTTCCAATTTTTGCCACTCATGCGCCACCGTCGAGCTGGAATTTAGTCCATAAAACTCGAGTATTTGAGAAAAATTTCTTTCTTTCTCCCATTATAAAAAATTGAATCATTTCTATAAAATATAAAATTTATACTATTAAGGAAAACTAGCTTTTGGGCAATTTATTTTTGAAGCGTTGCAACCTTACGAGTAAAATTTTGCTTTTCTACGGGAAAATGATGCTAAATATGGCAACAAAATGATTCTTTTACAAAAACAAATGATATTGGAGCTTGGGCGTGAATCAGACTATATTACAGATAAATATAGATAATAAAATAGGGTGAAATATTTTACTGTCATATTTATTATTTGCTCGTTAAAGAGCAAAATTTTCTCGAAAGATTGTATTACCTCAAAAATAAATAAAAGAAATTATTTTCCCAAAAAACTAGTTTTTCTTAATCTAAATAATTTCTGGGTAATTTTTTCACATAAAACTTATATTTTTTACCTTTCACTTATATTATAATATTGTTTTTTTTTTTAATATAATTATTATAATGGTTCTTATTTCAAACTATTTTGGTCTTTATTTCTTACATTTCAGCCATTCTATGTCGTCCATTACAAGACCATTCATCCCATAATGTGTTTAGTTATAGACACTATATTGTTTCCCTTCAACGAAAAATCAAATTTTATTTCGAGGAGAAATAACGATTATTTCTAACCTTAGGGATGAGGTATGAAAGGCAGGGTAGCCTAGTGGACATGGCATCTGCCCGGTAAGCGGAACACTGTGGGTTCGATTCCCATCCCTGGACACTTTTATTTTTCCGTTTATCATTACTCTTCACAATTCATCCTTTCATACCTCATCCCTAAGGTTAGAAATAATAGTTATTTCTCCTTGAAATAAATTTTGATTTTTTGTTGAAGGGAAATACTTGCGGGATAGATTTCAAATGCCGTTTTACAATCACAAGCCGCATTATATTGTACTATATTGTTTATGGGAAAATTCTTTTTTGTTCTTGAAAAAGGTGACAAAGGGTCGTTGAAAAATATCTAAAAAGTAAAGACTACGAAATAGTTCTTTAAAATGACAGACACTTCGGTCAGAAGAGTTTTTATCTTTTCGGCAAAAATATTTTGTCCTCGTTAGGAAAAAATGTTAAATTTAAGAACTGTGAATACCGGCCAGGCAACCTCTATCTTAAAAAAAATATATTTAGAAAGGTTAAAGTAAATCAAATTAATAATAGCTAGAAATCCAATATGCAAAAGTGTTTTTATTTATTTTATTTTATTTTTGAAGCGACATCATTAACATGTATTATTCAAGTTGTATGCTACAAAATGCCTAAAACAGCATTTAATTTTGTCATCGTTTTTTTTTTTTTATGTGTATCGTTTGCTCTCCCAAAATCGAGCAGAAGCCTTACTTCCTTCAAGCAGAATTTCCACAATTGAAATAATGACAAGATTTTCTAAAAAAAATTTAAAATTTTTATTTTCAGAGTTCTTTTTTTTTTTTTTTTTTCATGTTGAAGAAATCCCAGCACCTTTTAAAAGGTCAAAATTATAAGTAAAAGAAAAGGATTTTTTTAAGAGGGGCTATTTATATATATATATTGATCAAAAAAGGCAAAATTGTGGTGGGATATATTAGTTGTTTAAAATACAGAGAGAGTTCTGATTGGCCAATATATTATCTGCCTCCTCCAAACGGGAACGGGAAGAGAGTGAATATGTCGCCAAATCCACGTTTGTCCAGTTCTTCCTCCTCCTCTGTGGTCACTTCAGCTGGACACCCCGTTACATATATGTTACACAGTATGTAAATATTTTAATTTACATAACGATAAAAAATATATATTTGCATAGTTTCTTTTATAATATGATTTATAAGCATATTATATATTTATAATTGTATGTATTTCTACTGTTCCTCAAAGCTTATGTCCATAGTTCATTAAAAATACCCATTCCAAGAGTCTAGCATCAGTATCACTATAAAAGGAAAACCGAAAAAATGTAATATAACAGCGGTATGGTAGATTAAACTGGCGAAACCGCTGGGAGGGTTCACTACTGATGAGCCAGGCCCTCCCATTGATTTTTTCATTGCAGTAAGGGCAGTAGTGAAAATTGTTTAATTTTTAAAAGAATCATACGCGTCTATAATAGTTTCGAATTCTCATAGTTTCTTTTATTCAAAAAACGGAAGAATTGACCTATTTCAGCAGTTCCACCATATTCAACACAGATAATGCCATAGAAACTGCCCCCCTAACCCTCTACAGCTGAAAACTATTTATATTTGTTTTTGATTTTATTTTTGAATTTATTTTTCTGTGAATCTCTCCATTGTATTTGTATTGTACACCTTTGCGGAGCCTGTGGCCTGATGAAGCGCAACCCCGTGAAAGCTTGCCTCCCGATTTCTGAATATAAATAAATCTACAAATATTTTTATAAAGTGAAAGGATTTAAAAGCACTTTTATACATAATACAAACTTCTACTGTCCTTTCTGCGATGAAAAAATATATTGGGAGGGGTTGGCTCATCAGTGGTGAACACTCCCAGCGGTTTCGCCAATTTAATCCATCAGACCGCTTCTCAGAGCTCTAATACTGTATTGGACGATTCTGCTTATATACGCAGCACTGAAGGATGGAATCTCAGAAATGGTTTTCAAGAAAACTATGGACATAAGCTTATAGGACAGTAGAATTACATTCAAATATTTGCATCGAGCAATGCTCATCCGCAAACAATAAAGACAAGGTCAGTTATTTATATTTTTATCTTTATTTAAAAACAAATTATAAACAACTCTATTTAAAGTATGAATCAAGATGTAAATATGTATACAAAGTCATCAAAGAGCATCCCCTGAAAGTCCATGACTAACGTTGCTAAACGAGCGCCATCTACCGGAATAAATATAAATCATCTCATTATAATCTATCAAAGCACTAAATTTTTTGTATTATTTCTCTGTTACAAGCTTTCGTGACATACCCTTTTTCAAACAAAATAATAAATACGTATTTATTATCTTATTTGATGAAGAGAATCCTCCGAAAGTATATATATATATATATATATATGTCATAAAAAAAAGACGTATTCTAGTTACGTTACCAATTCATGCAGTCGTGGATGGTAAAAATGAATGATAACTTTTGTTCCAAAAAATATTTATTATTTTGATTATTTTTAAAGCAAACAGTTTTTTGCATACATACAACTAAAAATGTTATTATCTATTTTCAATAAAAGTAAAATTAGGTTGTATTCCTTTTCATTTTAAAATTTAACTCTGTGATTATAGAATTTTAATTATTTTATGAATAATAAAAATCATATTTTTATTATGTCATATATATATATGACGTAGAAATAAAAGCACGCTAAATATTTACATAATCTAGAAGTATTTACATAGTTCACACGGAAGGAATCCAGTAAGTAATATAGGGAGCCGCTGAAGAAATTTGTGCAAATTACTATTTGTCTAAATGTTTCATCTTTTTTTGTTATTTTAATTATTTTGTAACCAATTGTGTGTGACATTGTTTCAATTATCTTTCGCTTAGAAATTTAATTTAAACTAATTTTACCACGTATGTGTTTCTTTTAAAAATAAAAATAAAATCTATTGTGCCCTTTTACTGCAATGATAAAAATAATGGGAGGGCCTGGCTCATCAATGATAAACCCTCCCAGCGGTTTCGCCAGTTTAATCTACCATACTGATGAGCCAGGGCCTTCCCATTATTTTATCATTGCAGTAAGGAAAGTAGAAAATTGTTTTAAAAGAAACAAAACGCGTCAAAATTAGTTATAATTTCTCATGACAGATGTCGCGCTAATTCATTATAGAAATTAACATTTAATTCTAAATTTGATTTAAAAAAAGAACTCTTCTAAATCAAAATGTTATGAAAATACGAAACTATTATAGACGCCTATGATTCTTTTTTAAATTAAACACTTTCTACTGCCCTTACTGCAACGAAAAAATTAATGGGAGGGCCCCTGGCTCATCAGTGGTGAACCCTCTCAGCGGTTTTGCCAGTTTAATGGGAGGCTTCACCACTGATAATCTAGGCCCTCCCATTAATTTTTCCATTGCAGGAAGAGAAGAGAGAGATTGAGATTGAAACTGATTTATTATAACGTCCATATAAGATTATATAAGATTAAATACAGAATAAATATAAATAAATATGATTTAAAATGATAGATATATGAATAAATAGATATAAATAGATAAAAATAATTGATAAATATACATATATATGATAATTTAAACCAATAACCCTATATTATGTAATACGTATAACAAGCTTGTCATGTTGTATATAGAACTAATTATAAACTACAACTAATTATACGCATAATTGACGTGTGTCCTTGTATCCCCATATGTAATGTACTGAGGATGAATAAATAAAAATATATAATAGATTAAAAACTGAGTTAAGAGCAAGATTGAGAGAATCGCAAGTAACTTCTAAAGTTAGATGGAAGCCCAGACAGGCGCCAGTGTCGAATTAGCGGACACGTGCAGAAAGGCAATACTTCCTGGTTCCCTTCCTGGTCCAAAAAGTTGTATAAATAGGACCCCACGTAGCAACAGCCAATTTCAGTTCTAGTCAGTCCCGGTCAGCGTCACCCCTTGTCGCCGGTTGTCACCAACTCATCGACGATGTAAAACAGTAAGAAAACTTCTCGATCTCCATCTTTGCTCTTGGCTCGCTTTTTATCTATTCAAGGAACTTTCTTTCAACTGTGTCTCTTCGTTTTGTGTGTGTGGACATCCCAGCTTTTCCACTCTGCCTCGACCACGACTGCCTGTACTTTGTGAGAACTGTTAAAGGTCCTACAAGGTGCAGAGAGGCTACTGGAAAACTCTCCACCCCTGACTGTCCCTCGCGGTTACTACAGGTTTGACCCTCGGTTGCCACAACTTATAGCGAGAGTCGACGAGGTTCTACAACAGGCTTACCAAACCCCAACATATTATTACAGAGAGTCAACAGGATCTCAACACAATATTACAGCTAGTCGACAGGATCTCAACACATTATTACATATATATATATAAATATACAAGGTCTTCATTGGTGGCGCCCACCGCGAGAAAGACTCCGCCACCGATGGACTGCGAGAGTTCTTTCTCACAGAGTGGGCAGGTCGATGTAGTGGCTGGCATTACCCAACTGAGAAGAGAGAGGGAGGGTTGTAGAAGTTGCTTAATTTAAAAAGAAACATACGCGTCTATAATAGTTTCGAATTTTCATAACAGATGGCGCGCTAATGTATCATAATATATTAAACACTTTCTACTGCCCTTACTGCAATGAAAAAATTAATGAGAGGGCCTGGCTCATCAGTGGTGAACCCTCCCAGCGGTTTTGCCAGTTTAATGGGAGGGTTCACCACTAATAAACCCAGGGCTTTGTCATTGTTCTATCTATAGAAATGTAATATACACCAATACCTCGCTTTGCGTCGTTTCGTTTTGCGTTTTTTTCGAAGTTGCGTCGCTGCTTAATTTTTACTGATTTTCACTGTGCGTCGTTAGATTTTCGAAGTTGCGTTGTTTTGGATTCGAGTCTTTAATTTTTTTTGTTTTTCCTAAAATATGGCAACACCTTTGTTTTTGATTGCGCCTTCACATATTTTCACTTTGCGTCGTGTTTTTTTGGAACGTAACCCCGACGCAAAGCGAGGTATGGGTGTATAAAATAATACCAAACGATTACTTACGAAAAGCGTAGATCTGCAGAACAACACTTGCAATCAGAAGAGAAAGGAAAAGAAATCTAAAGATGATCAACATGGTGGATTATCTTAGACAGGCAGTACTGACTGAAGTATCGGCTGCCTTATTTATACCTTGTTCTGATTGGTCAAACACTTCGCGCCATTTTTATGGTGATTGGAATTCCCAATTATGTCAAGGTACTAATTGATTCCATCTCAAATATTGATAACATTTTTGCCGGAAAATTGGTTTTCTTCCATATAATTACAGAAGATCAATCAAATACGTGTTCCTCATCAGAACTCTTTGATTAATAGAAATTTAATTAATATCTCTCTTACATATTTACATATCTTCTTTATGTAGACCAAAAGGTAATTGAAGTGATTCCCAAGAGGGGGCGCTATAGACAGGTTTAACTGTATATTTTAAAAAAGTACGTGAGAAAAAAAATAAACATTTTAAAATATCTTTATTTTTTAAATATAAATCAATATGGCGTAGATGTAATAGAGAAATATTTCATGTTATGTGGTTATATCCTGATATTTCAACTTTGTTTGTAAACCAGAAAGGTCGTCGCAATATTTCTTAGAAATGGCGTCTCTCCTATAAATACCAGACGATGTTGATAAGCAACCAAACATTGCCATGGCTCGCCTCGTTTACTTCCTTGTTTTCGTTGGTCTCCTTTGTTCTATGCAAGGTAAGTTTGGGTTAGCTTATATAATACAATTAATTTATTAAATTATTTCTAGTATATATATATATTAGATATTAGATAATAAAAAGGCATATATTGGATTTAATAAAAGATTTATTTGCCAATATTTCGGTTGGCTGAACGCTAACCTTTATCAAGGCATTACATTTTTGTATAAAAAAAAAAACTCAGCGCCGCATAGTGTTATAATGTCACAGTTGAAATAATTTTAAAATACAAAGTAATGCTTTGATAAATGTTTGGCGTTCAGCCAATCGAAATATTGGCAAATAAATCTTTTAATCAATCCAATATATGCCTTTTTTATTATCTAATGATTTAAATATGTATTGCTCTATTTTCAGAAATATATATATTATCATTTTGAAAATAGAGCAATCCATAAATAAATCTTTAATTAAAAAGGCATATATATTAGATAAAAATATAATTTGTTTACCAATATTTCAGTTATGGCTGAGCGCCAACCTTTTTCAAGGTATTATAACATATTAATGTGTGTATTAACAACAAACTTAGCGCCACATAACGTCAATAGAATTAAGTTTTAAAATATTTGTTGCCTATATATATTCAATATGGAGAGAAAATATTGATATATAAATATTATGGTCAAAATTATGCCCGTATAGCTCAGTCGGTAGAGTGTTAGGCTTTTAACCCCCTGCATAAATATATTTTAGGTCCAATATATATGTCTTTTTAATTAAACTATATATTTATTGTGAAAAAAATAGTACAAATGTAATATTGTACTGGGATAAGATGCATATATTAAGAAAAAGGCATCTCCTTATCGTGCAACTGAAAGTTGCTGATGGCTTGCGCCATCTATCGGAATAAATATCAACTATTCTCGTTGATTTTTATTTATTCCAGAATTGGCCAAATACCCGTGGTTAGCTTTTCTTTATTAATCAAGAATGGGTATTTGGCCAATTCTGGAATAATTAAAAATCAACGAGAATAGTTGATATTTATTCCGATAGATGGCGCAAGCCATCAGCAACTTTCAGTTGCACGATAAGGAGATGCCTTTTTCTTTATATATTTATTGTATTATATAACTTGCCATCCCCACTGTGCTGAGAACATGTAAGAAAACATCTACCTATGTTTTCCCACGTGACGCAGCGGAGCGTGACCTTGGCTGCACGGGTGAGTTAGTTGTTGTTTTGCTCTCTATGGATGGACATTAAAACATGGTGGCAGCGATAACTGGATAAAATACGAACCCGTATATTGCAAAATATCGATTTTTGCGTACCTTGGAAGATTATTCAACATGGCTCAGATTCAACCTCCAGAAACTTTCGACTTCTCGACTCCCAACGAATGGCCCAAAGGGAGGAAAAGATTCGAACGATACCTCGTGGTCAGTGGAATGAAGAAGAAAGAGGAGGCGGACAAGATCGATTTGTTCATGTACTTGATGGGCGACCGCGCGGATGATATATTCAGGACCTTCAAGTTCGAAAAGGAGGAAGAGGCAACGAAAATTGATTCCGTCCTCAAGGCGTTCGACAGCCACTTCTGTGTCAGGAAGAATATTATCTACGAACGTGCGAAATTTAATTCAAGAATCCAAGAGGATCGGGAGCCAGTGGACGAATTCATCACTTCATTGTACAAATTGGCTGATAGCTGCGAATTTGAGGGTCTTCATGAGCAGTTGATCCGTGACCGAATAGTGGTTGGAGTGAGGGACAAAGCTTTATCTGAAAGAATGCAGTTGGACAGCGAACTGACTTTGGAAAAGGCGGTGAAAATGGTTCGACAGCAGGAAGCCGTTCGACAGCAGCAAGTCGACCTGCAGCGTCCCTCAACAAGCCAAAAGGTCAATCAGGTGAAGTTCAACTCGAAGAAACGATCACCGAAACAACAACAGCAGCCTTCGAGGAAGAAGGAGAAGTCAGCCAAAACAAGATCACGATGTCCAAAATGCGGAGGTTTCACCCACAGGGAAGGACAGGCCTGCCGTGCTGAAGGACAAAGATGTAACCTATGTTCAAAAACAGGCCATTTTGCAAATTGCTGCCCAGATAAGCAGGCGAAGACTGCGGAAGTCAAAGCTGTTTCTGATCTTGATGAAGAAATTGGTTTTCTCCTGGAGGTCTCAGCTGTGGAGGATTCATCTAATCTCGATAAGGATGAATACGAGTGCAGGAGGCGATGGACAGCAGAAATCCAAGTGAACGGGAAAAAGGTGAAGTTCAAGCTCGACTCCCAGGCGGATGTTACATGTGTTCCTCTGTGTCTCTTCAAGAAGATAATGGGGCAGCAACGACTAGTGGAAAGTGATATCAACATTAGGGCTGCTGAATTTTCTGAACTTCAGACTGTGGGTATGTTTATATCAACGCTGCGAAATGGCAATTATGAAATCAAGGAGAAGATTTATGTCATTCGTCGTTTGAGTGAACCTCTTCTGAGTCGCCGGGCATGTGAGCTCTTGAACCTGGCGAGGCGGATTGAAGTGGTTGCGACGAGAATTAACCCGATCAAGGAATTCCCTGAAGTATTTGAAGGACTGGGACAGATCGGAAACCCTTACGAAATCAAATTGAAACCTGGAGCAAAACCATATGCTGTGCATACTCCTCGACGGGTACCAATACCTTTGATGGAAAAGCTCAAAACAAGATTGGAAGAGCTCGAGAAGGCGGGAATCATAGCACAAGTTAACGTTGCGACTGAATGGTGTGCACCGACTGTGATTGCTGGTAAACCGAATGGCGACATACGACTCTGTGTGGATCTCTCAAGGCTGAACAAACATGTACAGCGCGAAGTGCATCCCATGCCAGTGGTGGAGCACATGCTGGGGCAACTGGGGGAAGCAAGATTCTTTTCGAAACTGGACGCGAACAGTGGCTTTCACCAGATTCCGTTGAGCCCGGACTGCCAGCATTTAACGACCTTCATCACTCCTTTTGGGAGATATAAATACTGCAGAATGCCATTTGGAATCTCACTCGCCCCAGAGTATTTTCAGAGAGTTATGTCAATAATCTTGCAAGGCATGGACGGTGTAATGTGTTACCTGGACGATATCCTGATATTTGCCTCCGATTCCAAGACTCACGATCGAATTCTTCGTTTAGTGCTCCGAAAACTGAAAGAGGCGAAAGTTACACTAAACAAGGCCAAGTGTGTCTTCGGCGTGCCAAGAATTAATTTTCTTGGGCACATACTGGATGAAGACGGTATCCGACCAGATCCAGCGAAAATCGAAGCAGTGGCGGAGATGCCTGCTCCGACCGATGTTCATGGCGTAAGAAGATTTCTTGGCATGGTGAACCATCTGGGACGCTTTGTGGAAAATTTATCTGAAATTGTGGCTCCACTGAACCAGTTGTTGGTGAAAGGTCAAGACTTCGTTTGGGATTGCAGCCAGGAGCGAGCATTCCGAAAGTTGAAAGAATTGCTCACGACTCAACCCATCTTGGCAGCATACGACGTCAGGAAACCAACTATGGTGTCATCCGACGCATCTTCATACGGCTTGGGAGCGGTACTGAAGCAAGAAGGTAAGAATGGAATCTGGCGACCTGTTGCTTATTCTTCTAGAACTATGACACCTACCGAAAAACGATATGCTCAGACCCTGAAAAGAAAGGAAGGGAGAAGGAGAAAGGATATGATATCCAGATATGATCGACGCTGCGGAGCTACGGACATGGAGGAGCTATCCGAAGGTGAAACGGTTTGGATTACAGATATGCGAACCTGGGGGATTGTAAAGCAGAAAGCATCGACACCAAGGTCATATATGGTTGATACTCCAGTTGGGACTTTACGTCGAAACAGGTTCCATCTACGAAAAGGAGTTACAGTGCAATATCCAGCCGACCCATCGACGCCGACCTTTTCGGGGGAGGAACGGGTTGAAAATGAAAAGACCCCAGTTGTGGATTATCCCTCTAACGACTCAGAAGACGGCCAGATAAGAACCCGGAGTGGACGAATTGTTAAACCTGTGGATCGCCTTCATTATTAATTATATTATGCATTTAAAGTTTGTAATGTATATATATATTTCAAGTCTTAAAAAGGGGGATGTGCTGAGAACATGTAAGAAAACATCTACCTATGTTTTCCCACGTGACGCAGCGGAGCGTGACCTTGGCTGCACGGGTGAGTTAGTTGTTGTTTTGCTCTCTATGGATGGACATTAAAACACCCACAATTGTGTATTTGTTTGAATATACAATAAAAAATACCAAACGAGCATTGAGAGACAGCTAGGCTCTCTAGACATCCTTCTCAGTTACTGAAAGAACTATCAAACACATGGAGCGACCAGCCTCCAATTTTAGACAAAATAAGAGAGACCAGTGGTACAGTTAGATCACAGGTTCGGCGAGTTGTTTAATCACTCAGTGCCGTGAGATGACATCTGTAGCTACCATATGGCCCCCTTTCTATCGTCTTCTCCACAATTGTGATGCTCTTCCTTTCGAAGTCGTCTCATGGTATGTCAACAATCCACTAAACTTCTGCTGAAACCTCTCTCTTATAACTTCAAAATATCATCATATTTATATTTTGGGAGGAAAAAAGACATCTCCTTCTTCTTTCTTATCTCCCCTCAATCATATTAGGGTGTCAAGCTTATAAAACATCTGATCCTTGCAACTGAAAATTCACTGATGGTTACGTTATCACTCGGAATAAATATCAACATCATTGTTGATTTTTTTTAAATTATATTTTCTGTAATGTTACGATGTACTAGAGCGCCATCTGTTATCAAATTATAAAACTATTTTAGAGGCGTAATATTCTTTTTAAAATAAAACAATTTCTACTGTCCTTACTGCGATGGAAAAAATTAAAGGGAGGGCCTGGCTCATCAGTGGTGAACCCTCCCAGCGGTTTCGCCAGTTTAATCTACCATAAACTGGCGAAACCGCTGGGAGGGTTCACCACTGATGAGCCAGGCCCTCCCTTTAATTTTTTCCATCGCAGTAAGGACAGTAGAAATTGTTTTATTTTAAAAAGAATATTACGCCTCTAAAATAGTTTTATAATTTTCTGTAATATTGACCAAATACCCTTTCTTTATTAATAATAATAAAAAGTCAACCACGTACGCGTTTCGGGCTGTTAGCCCTCGTCAGCGTGGCGCAGGCTAAAAATAAAGATTTAAAATATTATATTGATAGTATTTCAGAGTATACACTCAACTTGTTTTTGGCTTTGAGGTTTATTTTATGTGAGTAACAGTTACCTAGAAATTATTCGAAAAAGAAAAAAATAAACAATATTAAGGTGAAGGGTTTCTTTTAATTTTGATTTTCGCAAGTTTTCGAGCAAAATTTCTGCTCTTCAACGGGCATATACTTCTACAATATATATCGTATATACAATATAAAGATGAACTTTGTACAGTAATAACACTGATAGACAAAACTTAAGGAAGTTGTACCTTATAGCATATATATATCTCTCAGAGTTATTTTCTGAATCCCGATATATATATGCTATAAGGTACAACTTCCTTAAGTTTTGTTTATCAGTGTAATTGAAAATGTGTTATTGGCATGTGTGGGCGTGCATCAAACTGTTTACAGCTAAAAGATATTATAATGGGATGAAATATATATTAATTTATAGATAATTTGCCAGGGATATTGCCATATTGGTTTCGGAGGTCTATTTTTCTATTAATGCTATTTATTTTTTGAGGTTTCTATAAAACATTCCAGATTCAATATTGATTTTTGTTGTTTTCTACTTATAATTGCTTACTTGTAGCTGCACGTGTTGACAGGGGAAGCCATCTTGGAGCCCTGCCGTAACAGCCAGGGAACCTGTGTGACCCCAGGAGCCTGTATAGATGATGACCAGACGATCGCTGGACCATGTGACCGCCCACGTCCAGGGTTCATCTGTTGTCTTAACTTCTAATTGGTGAATGCTAATTGTTGAGACTAGTTAATAAAGTGATTATGATTGTTTGTTTTTTACAATTTTCCAAATAATTTTAGATAGGATGACATTGCACGCCATCTGTACACGATATTAGCAACTATTTGTAGCGTGCTCATTTTTCTTTTTATAAACATAACTTTCTATTGCCCTTTCTTTATATATGTGCTATGAAAAAATATTGGGAGGGCCTGGCTCATCGATGCTGAACTGTTCCAGCGGTTTCGTCAGTTTAATCTATACAGACTTTCATTATTTTAATGAAAATTTATTTTTGTATTTTATTCTCTCTCTCCTCTGTTACAAAATGCGAAACATGCACCACAACACTTCAGTTTTGGTAAATTTCAGAAAAAAAAAGTCCTTTTTGCATCATATATTTTTTTAAAAGGAGATTTTGCCGCGAGATAATTGATTTAAAAATGGTTACATATCTCCCTTCAAAATAGATCCCAAAGCTCTGCGCCATCTTCAGATGGACGTTCTGAATTTTCCAAAGCTGGTGTTGTTAGATTGCAAAGATGATCAATTGATGATGCATCAATTTGAAATGAAAGGTAGCCTTTTCTTTTTTTTTTATAGAAAATGAATACCAGTTTTCCACAATAATTATAGCAAATAACGAAATAATAACACTAATTTATGTAAATCGACGTAATTATCTCTAGCCGGGATATCGCGTTTTGTGTGTTGAAATAAAATAATCACTAATTTTAAAATATTTTAAAGCTCTTTCACTTTCTGCTGCGTATAAAGTATTAAAAAAAAATGATTTTACCTATAGACTTTAAAATACGGCTATGATAACGATGGTTGATCAATAAATAAGGTGGGGAATTTGTAAAATTATGGTATTTTTCAACTTAGAAAAATAGATAGAAACTTTGCTTTTTAATAAAATAGAAGGATTATAATGAACACAAATATATATATTTTTTTCACAGATAAATTCACCTTACTTTATTGATCCTTATTTTAATTTAACGTTATTATAATTTGTTTTAAATTCAAAAAATTGATATTTACAATTTTCACATTTAATTTTATCTATTAAAAAACGAAAAAATAAAAGATAAACAGATTAGGTGTTGAAATCAATATTAAAAATGGCATATCCTGACCAGGAGCACATGTGCTTTACAGAAGGCAGAGCGCCATCTGGTGGAACAGAAATCAACTAAACATTGATTTAGCCTGTTCCCTGATATTTGGCCAACCCAATTTCTTGATAAATCAAGAAAAGCCATCCACGAACGCGTTTCGCGCTCGTCAGCGTGGAGTAGGCTGAACCACTGGGTTGGCCAAATATCAGGGAACAGGCTAAATGGCGCTCTGCCTTCTGTAAAGCACATGTGCTCCTGGTCAGGATATGCCATTTTTAATATTAATTATATCTATGTGTATGTATTTTTTTAAATTGTTTTTTGGCGATCTCAATATTGATTGGCGATTTTCGCGACTTTTATATTTTCTGTTTGGGATTTAAAAGACGTCTTCGAATTGCTAAAATTTCACAAAAATAATCTAATGTATATGTTTTTAAACAAAACATTTTTATAAAACGTTTATTAATTCTCATTTTAAAAAAAGACAATTTCATAATTTTAAAATAAACAAAACGTCAACGCTTTTTATACAAAAAAAAAGTAAAAATATATATATTTCACAAACAAAAAAACTACTTATAAATAGAATAAGAAATTTTAAATGTATTTTCCATCTCTTCCAATTCTTTATTTTTTACTGAATTTACGATATCCATTGAAAAAGTGTTATTAAAATATTGATGAAATGTATCGAATTCATTTCGAGTTAATTGTATAATATCATTTAGCGTGATGGATTCTATATTCTTTTTATCTACATGGTATCGTTTGGCTTTCTTTATAATTCTGTTTGTATTTTTATTTGGCGGTTGATCTTGGAAAAGTCGTTTGGCGACTCCAGGGCTATGATACCTATACAATTTCTCAAGAGGATAATCTTTTAATTTACGTATGCTGTAAGTTTCTGGTAGTTTTCGGTGGTTATCTTCTGCATTAGTTTTTGTAAGACTTTCTTCTGTTATAGAAATATTTTGTTTATTTGGCTTATTTTTGTTGTTTTTCCAATCTTCTTTATTATGCAAATAACCTCTTTTGTCGTTGTTTGAAGAATCTTCAATGTTGATTTGATAATTTTCTTTATTGTTCGTCCAATTTTCATTAGTGTTGGGAAATTGTTCTTTGTTGGTGTGCCAATTTTCTTTGGTGCTTGAAAAATCTTCCTTGCATGGTGTTAAGCTTGAACATTCTCCTTCTTCAAGACTACTATTAGTGCTATGTTCTGTCGTACTATTTCCTTTGTTAACTAATTCTTCAGATTCTTCTTTTCCTTTGAAAGCATTCTCCATTTGAAGAATTTGTTCACCATCGTTATTTCTGGTGTTATTACCATAATATCTGGAATTTGTATTCTCTCCTGTGTAGGAATCATTTTCAATTACAAGGTTTTTGTTAATCTGTTCTTTAACATTATTGATTTTGCGGATACCTTTTTCTTTGTTCCGTCTTCCTATTCTTGTATGATTTTTATTTTCAGGTGTCAACTTTATTCTGTAATTTTTTTCGCGATTACTATTATTATTACTTTTGTTATCTTTCTCCAATTTTTTTCTGGAATAATCTTCTATTTTGGTGCCTCTGCCGCCATTTTCTTCTGGTATTATAATTGTACGACTGTTTTCGTGCATTTCTTTAGGCTTACTTGATTTGTTAGAGTTTTTATAACGATATTCTCCTTCTTTCAATCGTTTTCTAGAAGGTTCCATACTGCTATTTCTTTCTGCAGATTGCCTACCTCTTTTTCTCGAATAGTTTTCATTGTCGAGTCTGCTATTTTGAGTGTTTCTCCTTCCTTTTCTATTAAACTCTCTCGTGTTTCGACTTTCAGTCAGGGTGTTTGTGAAGAATTTTCCTCTGGATTGATAATCTTCCATTTTATATCTTCTAGGTACTTTCGACGTTTCAATTTTTTCTTCTGCTCTCTTTCGCTCCATTCGACGCCTGAGATATCCGTAATGGGTACAATTTTCAAATGGGTTTGGAACTTCCATATCCCAGAATTTTAATGTCTCGCTATATTTATCTTGTCCAATTAGATCATTGAACTTGTGCCATCCTGGGTGTAAGATATCTTTGACTTCTTCTTCTGTTAGGTCATTTAAACCATCTGCCATAGCTCCTGCAGTTTCGTGATATTTGGGAATTCCTTCTTTCGATTCTTCATCTCTATATGAGCTATCTTGCGGCAAAGTTGACATGGATTCTGAAATTTTTTGATCATTTTCATTTACATCATTCCAATCTAGGTATGAAGCGTCATTTGAATTCTGATAAATCGCTTTTTGACGATGTCTAAATGGATTTTCTTCTTTCTTATAAAATAGCGAAGAATTTCTGGAAGTTGTTGAATATTGTTCATTTCGAGCAGATTTTGCCAAAATGGTATATCTAAGATCTGTTGCTTGCATCGTACTGACATGTTTTTTTCTTCAAAAAATGCCTAATCTATTTAAATAAAGAATATGTGAATGCCTCTTTTTAAAAGTATGCAAATTTTTACTTCTTAAAATGAAATTATAACAAATAGACGCTTTACAAATTAAAATAGGATTTAATGCAAATATATGTAGATATGCTTACATAAAAAATATATAGAACGAAATTTGAAAACTATCCCGCATGTGTTTCTTTTGAAAGAAAAAGCGAAATCCATTTTTAAGGAGAAATAACGATTATTTCTAACCTTAGAGGTATTCCAAATACACTCTTGGACAAAACTTAAAGAAGTGGAAAGTATTTGATGTCGCCAAAGTCGTCTACTTTTTTATTAATACAGTCGAACTTGGATAATTCGAACCCCAAGGGACCATAAAAAAAATTCGAATTATCCAAAAATTCGAATTAAAAACGTAAATTTAATTTATAGGAAATTCTAGGGACCAAGATAAATATTCGAATTAAAGAGGTTTTCGAATTAAAGAAGTTCGAATTATCCAAGTTCTACTGTATTATTTTTTTTTAAAGAGACAGAGGCAATTTTGTTCACACTTGGTTATCTCGTGGTCTTCAATAAAGGTCACTGTGTATTAAATATCTTTAACAGTTATTGTGTCTCAATCTCGATATACATGCTAAAAGATAAAACTTCCTTAAGTTTTGTCCATGAGTGTACGCTATATAAAAATCTATAATAACATCTGTTGTTTAAAAAAAAATTGAGAGCGAATAGAATGTGCTACAAGAAAGCGACTTGCTACAAGTTCCAAACAAAAACTTCGTTAGAGTTGGATGAACAGCTCATTGAAATATTGGAGGGAAATAAATTTTCAAAAATACAAATATATATTAGATGGCAGAGCGCCATCTAGTGGGGGAAAAATCAACTAAACGTTGATTTAGCTTGTTCCAAAGATATTTGGCCAACCCAATTTTTTGATAAATCAAGTAAAGTCAACCAGTGAACGCGTTTCGGGCTGTTGTCCCTCGTCACCATGGTGTAGGCCAAGCATGTCAAACTCAAATCCTAACACGGGCCAAATAAAAAAGTAATAAGATTATGTGGGCCGCAAAAAAAAAAGAAAACAAGTAATTAAATTTTTATAGTAAGATTTATGTAGGTTTATTTTAAAAAATACTAATAAGAAAAAAGAAAGTAAAGTTAATATTAGTTTTTAGAGTTAATTTTAGTTATTAGAGTTAACTCTTTCCACAACGTTATTTCGAGACAAAGATATTGCTTGAAACGTCTTCACACTTCCAGGACAAACAATTTCTGCAGCTTTAATTAAACATTCCTTGATGAAATCACCTTCAGTAAAAGGTTTTGAGTGTTTAGCTATCATCTCCGATAAAACGTAGCTTGCATGCACCGCCGCTTCACTCTCTTGTGATACTTTAGTAAACATAAACTGTTGTTTTTTTCATTCCCAACTTGAACTCTTTTAACTTTTCTTGTCTCATTAAACCTTCGTAGGTATCATATTTTGATTTATGTTGTTCATAATGACGTTTAATGTTATATAATTTTGGTACACTAATAGCATTATTACATATCAAGCAGATGATTTTATCTTTTACTTCAGAGCAAAAATACTCTAATCCCCGCATTTTTCTTGAAAATTCCTATGTTCGTCAGCAATTTTTCGTTTAGTTTTACTGCCACTTGGTTTTGATGAAGACATATTGAATACAAAGGTCTGAAAAAAAAAATTAGTAATCGCTAACACAAAATAATAAAACGTTTTAATTAATATTTTAAAAATTAATATTTTTTTAACTTACCAGACACAGAATAACTGCACAAATTATTGAACGTAACTTAAAAAAAAAATTTCTAGTACTCCGAAAGAATATTTTCTTTAAACTTTAAGGCACACAATACTTATGGCGATGTACATACGTTATGTATGTAGGTATAATATTATCAAAACTTACGACTTATGTATGGCGACCAGTGGTTCGTTATTAATAAATAAATAATGTATAATTACAATTTTTTAAAATTAGGCTACAAATTTTTATTAATTTTTTTTTTTATTTATAAATTTTTTTAAATTAAAATATATTGTCTGGTGGGCTGCAAATTTATTCGTTGTGGGCCGCATGAGGCCCGCGGGCCGCGAGTTTGACATGCCTGATGTAGGCTATACCTCTACGACCAGTAAATTTTTATTACCCCAATATAAAACTGGCATTGTGGCTTCTTCTTTATCACTACCATTACGTTTTTTTTTACTGGAGTGGTAAACGAAAATGCATTGTTTTTACGTATTTTTAATGGGAGAGGTGCCTCTTTCAGTACATATTTAACTGTGAAGATTCTTTCTCAAGTCCTGTTAACTGCCTCAGCATGGCAGGGAAGTGACCGTGGGCAGGACAGTATGTCTTGTACTCCTGGTACCCTAGACATGAAAACTGCTGTCCTACTAAACCCAGCTAAATGTCAAGTCTTACCTTTGTGTGGCTCAGATGTTCCCATCAACAGGAAACACACCAAAAACTCTGTACGAAATCTATTCTTCTCAGAATTAACTTATCAAAGATATAGAAGTGTGGACATCTAGACATGGTCTAAGGAGATAAGCATAACGACTGTGAATATTAAAGAAAAACAATAAAACTTTTATCAAATCCAATATACAGAGTTCAGTAGAGAGTGTTGTACCCCATCAGGACTTACCATCGACCAGCAACACAGTTCCCTCAAGAACAGAAATGCCAGCAGCAATGCCCATGGATAAAGGTGTCCCGATTGAAGCTCTAGAGCAGGGGTCTCCAAACTACGGCCCGAAGGCCACATCCGGCCCGCAGACAGATTTTGTCCGGCCCGCGGAGACATACTTGAAAACTCCTTTTAGAGAACAAATATTTTTTATAGCAAATAAAATGTTTGTGATAAGTTGGATAAAGAAACACAGAATGGTAATGAGTAAAGACATGTATAATTTATGCAGTAAATTTAACTTCAGCATATAATAACTAACAAATTATTGAAATGAATCCAACTTACATTTTATACATTGTAAGTAATGAACAACACATACCTTATAACATGACATATGAAATGCTAATGAGAGATGTATGTAATTGAGATTTTCCACCGACAATAGTTTGTAGTTGTGGACTAATTTTACTTGTACCAATTATTAAAAGAGATTTAAGATGCTCGTCAGTTAATTTAGATCTGTATACATTTTTTGTGTACTTCATTTTGGAGAAGGTTTTCTCACACAAATAAGTAGTACCAAAAACGGAAAACAGCCCACGAGCAAATTTATGCAAATTATCAAATTGTGTCAGTGGAAGACTCTTATAAAATTCCAACAAAGATGAGTTTTCATATTTGTTCTTAATTATATCACTGCACTGAAGATCAATCATTTCCATTTGAAGTTCCGGGGCTAGGGTTTCAATGTCAGCATCAAAAGGATTCTGAAAAATCTTAATTTGATTCGCATTGGCATCAAAGTCCGAGAAACGAGTATCAAAATTTATCTTCAAAGCACTCAAAGTTTCGATTGCAAAATCGATAGGAAACTCAGTCTCAGTAGTGTGGCTGAATATTTCACATGTTTTAAAATGTGAAAAACATTTACTTCGTAGTTGTGATTGAAACAGTATCAATTTCATCCGGAATGACTTGATATTAGTGTATAAATCAGGAAGATGCTGGTTTTCTCCTTGCAATCTCAAATTCAGTTCGTTCACATGTTTTGTCAAATCAACATAGAATGCTAACTTCCATAGCCATGCGTTGTTTTGTAATTCAGTAAGAGGGCGGTGCTTTTCATTCAAAAAAATTTCGATCACTGCTCGAAGTTCAAAAAAGCGCTGAAGGACTTTCCCACAACTAAGCCAGCGTACGGCAGTATGATAAGGTAAGTCTGTTTCTCCAATCTCTGCAATAAATTGTCGGAATTGTCGGTGATTCAGCCCAAAAGATCTGATGAAATTAACAGTTGATATGACTGGTTTCAGAACGTCAGACATATCCAAACATTTTCCGCACAAAGACTGTTTATGAATGATACAATGTAAGACTAATGGTTTTGTGAGCCGCCGTCATTTTCTACAGCCTTTGACACAAGAGCGACCACTCCTTTATCTTTCCCACTCATGTTTTTGCCTCCATCAGTTGTAATACATTTCAAGTTTTTCCATCGAAGGTTCTTTTTATTAATGGCCATTTCAACTCCTTTAAAAATATCGGTACCAGTAGTTGTGCCATGAATACTATACATATCAAGAAGTTCTTCGTGCACTTCATAGCTTTTAACTACTCCTCTAATATAAATCAACACCTGAGCAGTATCTGACACATCCGTTGACTCATCAAGGCCAAAGAAAACCACTCAACATGTCCATTTTTGTCGAACAGTTGAGAGGATATATTTTCAGCGATGTTTTCTACCCTTCGAGCCACAGTGTTTGCTGACATACTGACAGTTTTTAATAAATTTACCTTTTCAGGGCACATTTCTTCGACTACTGCAATTATGCATTCCTTGATCATTTCTCCATCGGTGAATGGTTTTCCACGTTTTGCAATTTCAAGAGCCACACGAAAGCTGGCACGAGTTGCCGCCTCTTGTTCAGTTTTGACTTTTGTAAATAAAGATTGCTGCGATTTCAATCCGCGCTTCAAAGCTTCGAATTTTTCTGTCCGCACAATTCCTGTATATTTTGAGTAATTTTGAGAATGTTTTGTTTCATAATGACGTTTCATGTTATATTCTTTGAGAACGGCTATGCTTTCATTGCAAATCAAACATAGCGCCTTGTTACTGGACTCAATTACGAAATACTGAATGTTCCACTGATCTTTGAATTTTCTGCACTCACTATCAATTTTTCGCTTCTTTTCCATTCTGCTAAATCACACACAAAAGCAACAATTAATAATAACATTTAATAACAAATAAACATAACAATTAATACAGGAAAATTAATAATATGCAGTGTTGCCATCTTGGCCCTCGGAACTTACTGGAGTAATCAGTATGGCCCTAAGGCTGGAAAGACCCCATCAGTATGGCCCTAAGGCTGGAAAGTTTGGAGACCCCTGCTCTAGAGGAATCTACTCAAGACTTGGGAGGAGGATACTAAAACCAAAAAGATTTGATCTCTAGAAATGTGAATATGTTGTGATATATATGTTTGTGAATATATAAATATTACTTAATGAATAATATAAATTGTGTTACGGAATAATACTAACCAAAAATAGACGATCGGCGACATCAAAGACTTTTCACTTCCTTAAGATTTATCCATGAATATACGTTGTGTTTACTTGGGGGAATAACTCCATGTTTAGTGTGAATTATTCCGCTAGGTGGCTGTAGCCATCTTTACTTAGTGTCCCATGCCATTAATTATCGCCTATAATACAACTTTGCCAGCTCTTTGGGAGGTTCTGAGGATTTCTTGAAAATCCCGTGGGGATCTCTTAAAAACCAAAGTCCGCCCTGGACTGACACGGGACATTAGTCCAAAACCTTTGTTTCCAGGTGGGCGCTTTCCCCTAGCTGGTGTCTATGTCATCGACCCGAACCTGCTAGTTTGCAGCGACGGTCAATAGATGGCGCTGTTTATGTGTCAGCTTATATTTTGACAGGAGAGGTGGCCTCTCTGTATATATAAAGAGATGTATGGGTGTAGAAAGAATTCAGTGGAATGATCTAAACACACACAGACAAGGTTTTAAAATAATTTTTATTATAAATAGAACACATTTTATAGAACAACAGCAAACTGAGTATTTTTTACAATTGTTTATATATACACAAGCAACACACGTGGGAGGAACCTTCAAGGTGTTGGCAGCGGGAATGTTGTGGAGATACCCGTCTTCTTTGATGGTGAAAATTTTGATTTGCATAAATGCAGGGTCCCCCGTATGCTGGCAGCTGTTGAAAGGCAAGGCATTAGAGCGCCATTTGCATATACAAGGCTAGAAACTCTTCAGTGCGACTCTTTTTTAAAAATTATTTAATAATAAATAAACCACGACTACATCAACCCATTTTTAAATTAATTCCCCGACGTTTCAGTGACTATCTCTCCCTAATCATTCCCCTGGAGGAGATTGAGATTGAAACTGATTTATTACACTGTCCATATAAGATTATATATGGTTAAATACAGAATAAATATAAATAAATAAGATTATATAATGATAAATATATGAATAGATAGTCACTGTCACTGAAAGGTCGTGAATTAAATAAACAATTGGTTGAGATGTAAGCCATATCTTTACCAGACAAACTCCCAACCAACAAACGATATTCAAAAATAAATAAGCTATTTACTGGGATCCTTACTGCGATAATATCAGAACTATATGGGAGGGCCTGGTTGGTGAACAGCGGTTTCGCCAGTTTAACACCGCTCTCTCGAATAGTGTATTAGACTTCCGATATATCCGGAATTGTGTGAGAACGCAGTAAGTTGATTGTTTTTTTTTTTGAAAAAGTAGAGAAAAAATCGCACCGAAGCAGTTTCTATTCTTTTTGTATCTTTGTTTTACTGGAAGGGAACTAGAAAATTGTTAGCAGATTTTAATAACAACAACAAGAGTATTGTATCGACTGAGCTCTAAAAAGCGGTCTGGTGGATTAAATTGGCGAAACCGCTGGGAGGGTTCACCACTGATGAGTCAAGCCCCCCCCACTATTTTTCATCGCAGTAAGGACAGTATAAAGTCTACTTTGTTTGTAAGAGAAACATTCGTCATTAAAAAAGAAACTATTTCCCTCTGCGATTTTTTTTTTTGCTTATCCCAAGTACACGTGGTACAGGCCATGATAATCATGGTGGGTAGAAGAAGGCGACTGATTTTACTGTAAGTGCACCACATGTATACACATGTGAAAAGCAGTTCGACTTTTGCACTTACAAATGTGCCAGAGCCCTGTTTGGTTACTTTTTTCTTTTATTTATAACTTTACCGAAGGGAATTTTATATTATTAACAAATAAAGTGTTCGAGAGAGAGTTCCTAGGGAATAATATCAACCAAGGAGATAGCAAGACAAGACGTACCATGAGATGTAGGCATCACTACCTCCTGGGGAACTGAGGGTAGCCGACCGGACCTGCACAAACATTCTGTTTAGTTACACACTACACTACAGCTATCTGATTCTCATCTTTACAGTTTTCTTAACGGCTTTTCCAGTGGGACATATCTTAGAAATGTATTTTTTACCGCAGTCACATTATAAATGGGTAAGACCATTTCCCATCAGGTTTAACCCAGAAGTCTCAGTAGTTCATTTCTGGTAAAGTGGAAAGCCATCCATCAACGCACCTTAACAGCTTTAAATAAATAAAAGTTATTTTATACATATAATGAAAAGTCAATCCTCCTGATTGTGTAAACTGAAAGTTTTTGATCGCTCGCTGCCATCTATCAGGGAAAATATTGGCCCCTTTCTTGGATATATCTGGAAAATAAAATTTCAAAAAAGCTATAGCAAGTGTGGTGATATACACTGAGTGATAATGAAAATGGAACACCAAGAAATAGGGGCCAGAAAGTGATGACACTTTGCAAACAGAGAGAAGCTAGAACGAACAATAAGTGATTTTTATTTAAAAATGAAAGTCATAATACAGAGCGAGAACGGCGTCGACTCAGTAGCAAGTAGGACCACCGCGATGCACGCAGCAACACGTCTAGGTAGAGAGTCAATCAGACTACGGATGGCGTCCTGAGGAATGGCTCTCTATTACCTTTCAACCATTTGTCACAGTTCGTCTTCTGAACACGGCTGAGACAAGGCATGCAAACGGCGTCCAAAATGTCCCAGACGTGCTCGATTGGTGAGAGATCAGGAGAGTACGGTGGCCAGGGAAGCATATGTACATCTGGCAGAGCTTGTTGGCTAATGTGAGCAGTGTGCGGTCGGGTGTTATCCTGCTGATAAAGGGCATTGGGTATGTCCTGAAGGTAGGAGAGTGTCACCGGTCGCAGCACATCAAGGTATCGTTGGGCTGTCATAGTGCCCTGAATACGAACTAAAGGTGACCTGGTATCATACGCGATTGTGCTCAAATTATGATTCCGCGTTGCCGCGCGGTGGGGCGTTCCACAAATGCTGCCGGATTGGACCTTTCTCCACGTCGATGCCACATGGGTACACGGCGACTATCACTGGACAAACAGAAGCTGACTCATCTAAGAACACGACTCTGTGTCATTTCGTCATCCATGTCGATCTAGCCCGGCACCATTCCAAACGTTGGCGTTTATTCAGTGGGGTCAATGGCAGTCTTCTTATTGGACGACATGAATGCAGGCCATTAGCAACCAATCGACGGGAAATATTTCTGGTCGAGATGAGATGATCTAGAGTGTCTTGCACATTTTGAAGAATGGAGGTACAAGTGGCATGTGAGTCGGCCATTGCTTTTCGAAGGATACGCCGATCCACGTGCGCTGACGTCACTCTGGCTGCACCGGCATTCCTATAAATTGCCTCATTTCTTCATTCCAACCATCTTCTCCACAGTCGGTGCACCGTGGACGCACCCAGGTGTATGTCAGCTGCGATGATTTGACGTATGGACCAACCTGTCCTTTTCAGTCCGATCACCATGCCCAACGTAAAAGCATCTGTCTGCTGGAACTGCCTCCGTTGACGACGGCCTGGCATTATCTGCTATTAGACGTGTCTTTTGAGACAAGAGCAAAATTTCTACGATGATTTTCCTTGAAGAAATAACGGCGCGAATACTGTCCTTTCTGCAAGTTCCTTCCTTTATATCTTACTCCACGTGTGCACGAGAGCTGCGCATTTGACACCATTTTCATAACTCGGCGAGACGCGTCTACCCTGAAATTTGCACAATTTACAGTGTATTTTCCCCGAGATTGAAGGCAGTGAGATACCTTCAGTTGCAAGAGTAGGAGAACCCTGAACTTCTCTAAAGTTTTCATTTTGGTTTAGAAAATGTAGAAAACAAGTTTAAAAGAGCATTTCAGTATATATAAATATATTTTGTTGCCTATGTGACCACGTTCTAGTTATAAAGGTCACTTCTACCGCCAAAAAAGACGTCAAAGCTTTAGCGTCACACATTAAGGCAATAGTAGGTTACGGATACGCTACTCCTGGGTTACCTCTATGTCACTACTACAAGTAGCAATCGAACCATTCAGGATGTACAGGTAGGTGGCTGTGGAACAAAGTAGCGTGACATCCAGTAAGCTCCCCCCATCTGTAAGTTACCTGAAGTAGATGGATTTCTTCCGGAAGGCAATTGAGAGATCTATTTAAAAACACATATATAACTCCTATCAAAATAGACGCAAAAAAATGATGCGCCATATATTGAACGTTTAAAAATACATGAAAATTAAGGAGAAAAGATTTTTATTTAGATAAACGTGTGACAAGCTTTTTCCACTTCAAAGATTCCATGAATTCCGACGATATCTCATGAAATCAAAGCCTTGTACACGCTCAGCAGGACAAAATCATATGGCTGGATTAGGTTGTGGTGTCATTGATTCCTGCACATCGCTACGGCAAGTTTGTCGACAGTCTGTTTGATTTCCGGAAAAATTGGAAACAATTCTTTCACCAATTATCTCAGCGTTCATTGAAGTATTTAGGATATGAACTGGTTGTTCACTATGTGTCTGGCTATCCTGACATTTTATAACTCCACTTTATACATTCCTCCGGGAAAACAGGGCGTATACAAGCGATTGACATTTATAGCTTGGTAATATACAGAAGGAATGGAAGGTGAGTTCTTAGGCTTCAGTACTGTATATCAGGCCTCTTCTGGCACATATCGCTTCCTTCAGTTCCTCGGCAGGCATTTCTTCTGTGGTTCCTCTTTAGAACCTCTGAGCCTACTCAACCTTCAGACCTCTCCAGTAGTCTATTGATTCCTTCTTTATAACTCTTACGTTCCATGTTTCTTTTACCCATTTGGGGATTGTTGCCTTTGAATTTCTTACTATCGGAGATATTGAATGTAGGCACGAAGTCATTTACCATTTCTTTTAGTCATCTTTGTTAACCCCAGTGCCTGAAAAGTAGGCAACTTTACGATGAGTAAATTTTAATGAGTTTTTTTTTTTTCTTATCCCTAGTACACGTGGTACAGGCCATGATAATCATGGTGGGTAGTTAGCGACTGCTTTTACTGTAAGCGCACCACATGTCTACACATGTGAAAAGCAGATTTTAATGAGTATATCTTCTGATTGATAAATTATGTTTGTCTACTTTTGCAATTATTCTAAGAATCCTTTGTCAACACGGAGTTGTCTCTAGAAGATCTAGAAAGGTACAAAAATTTTCTTTCGCAAATCCCTCCAGCTTGCTATAGATGGCGTTGTAAATTTGAAATTCAATCTTCAGGGTCTGATGGATGATGAGCTGACGCCTGAAAAGCTTGTCGTTTTAAACTAATAAAGAAACGTTTTATCCTTGATTAAAAAAGTGTGTGTTTCTACTTTTGCAATTATTCTAAGAATATTTTGTCAAAATGAGCATAATGCCGTCGATTCCAAGAATGTGAAACACCTACTGTGGCAGTCCGACTTTTGGCTCCAGATGAGGTGGCATGGAGAACAGACAACTTGGCTGTCGACCTCAACTTGGATTCTGCTGTTATTGGGTATTGATTACATTTAATGGTGTGCAGAGTATTAGGCTCATAGATTGTTGAGCTCTGGAAACCAAAAGGAATAATACTCTGCTAGTGATCTCTTTTGACTTGTATATAAAATATATTATAATAGGAAATAAACTAATGCTTAGTTAATCTTGCCTCGTCTTGGATAACAACACAATGGCACGTCACATAATTTCATTATTCGCCCAGTATCGTCACTGAGTTTCTGTGGCTTCTCTTATAGACCTAACTCTCCACCACACCGCATTGTTAACGACTGTTTACTTCAATATTACTTATCATATATTGTCAGATAAAAAACCACTAGACAATTTAAACAATTTTATTGACACAACAAATTATGAAATAAAGGGTATATAATAAAGGGGTAAATTAAAAAATGTGGGAAATATATACAGTTGCATAGAAGCATAGGGTGCCTCTCCCGTCAAAATAAACGTCAAAACCTGACGCCATCTATTGACGTTTATTTTGACGGGAGAGGCGCCCTAGGCTTCTATGGATCAATTTCCTCACGGCAAATTTTCCATCTATACAGTTAAATATGTATACATTTCTTCAGCAAGGGGGGCTTCCCCACCTTGAGAGAGTTCTCCTCCAGACAAGGTCTTCTTGAACCTTACTCAGTTCCACGCCGAGGAAGTACTTAAGAGATGCGCGCCTTATATATCCGCACTAGATCTGAGGCTGTTCCCCTAACTGCCATATAGGGACCTACCTAGTGGGAGGTTCAGCTTTAACTAAAGATCAAATCTCTAATGAACGACTGGCTACTTCCAGAAGAGACCTGGAGTATTACTATCTTTGGATGGTCACACACATTGGAATGTGTGAAAGACCTCTGGGAAAACCCCAAGACTATAATAGAAAAGTTAAGACAATGGAACCTAATGGAGATCGTTGACTTGAGCAACAACAACAAACAAAACCTGATGACAAGTACTGAAGTGTAGAGGAAGATGGAAAATATTTGTAGAGAGTATAGAAAAAAACGCTTTCCTTGTTCTCTATGAATGTTAACACAAGTGGTTCACACTAAACAACTACGTTTTACCTGGGGCCAGCTTTACTGACACTACCAACAAACAATGTGTGAACTAGAAGATCAATACTATATTGGTGTTTTTCCCCAATTGAAGACCATTTCCCACTGTCCATACTAAAAATAAAATATTGGGAAGTTTCACCACTGTAAGAACTAACTGTATGAAGATGTTTTATTTGCATATTAAAAAAAATAATAATAAAATGTGTGTGCTAAACAGTTTCAATTTTTCACAATTCATTTTGATATTCATCTCTTGTGCTCTCAGATCAAAACCTAACAAACTTCAGTTTTGGCGGAAAATTCTGACAAATAAGCCAAAAACAGTGTCTTCATTAATAGAGGGAGGATGGTTTCAATTTGGTAATACCCTACGGGAAGAGTTATGGAATCGAAAGCCAGTAGAAGAGCATTGTAATTTGAAAGGTCGTTTTTTACAATAAAAATAGTAATAATATAGACATTTTAAATTTATTATTAATTTTTTGCATAACTATTAACAATTTTACTTTATGGAATTGGTTTTTTTTGGGGGGGGAGGTTATAGTAGAAATACAGTATAGACATTTTATTGACATCTTGTCAATACATGCATAAGTGCAGTCTGCACTATTATAAAATTATAATTAAATATATATATATGTGGTAACCGAGAGGGTCAAACCTGTCTACTCTCTCCGTTCCTATGGTAACCAAGAGGGACAGTCAGGATGTGGATAGTTTTCCAGTACCTCTCTGTACCTTGGAAGACCTTTAACCGTTCTCGACGGCAGAGTGTAAGACTTGGGGAATGTCCACACAAAAAAAACTAAGGGACACAGTTGTACTGGGAAAGTTCCGTAAATAGAAAGAGTCGAGCTAGAAGCGAAAGATGGAGAAAATTGAGAAGAGGTTTCTTTCTGCTCTACCTGGTCGAGCATCAAAAGATGAAGTGACGAGGGATTCCGATGATGGTGAAGTGGCTATACATTTCTGGCTTTGCAGAGGTTTATATATCGTTCCGATGAGGAAGTACTGGGCCTTCAACAGATGCAATAAGGGTGTGGATCACGGAAGAGATGTCTGGAGGTTTCTTTCTGCTCTACCTGGTCGAGCATCAAAAGATGAAGTGACGAGGGATTCCGATGATGGTGAAGTGGCTATACATTTCTGGCTTTGCAGAGGTTTATATATCGTTCCGATGAGGAAGTACTGGGCCTTCAACAGATGCAATAAGGGTGTGGATCACGGAAGAGATGTCATTGTACACTCTTAACGACTTCCTGGCAAATTCCTACATCTTTAAGCCTTGTTCTTAAACGTTGTTGGACTTCTATATCTGAATTTCTGCTATTTAACTCAACTCTTATTCTATTACACAGTTTTATTATCCTCAGTTTGTGCAGAGTAAATTACATATTGTGATGCAATAACACATGTAATTCATGCGTATAATTATTTACAAAGGTTTCTATTATACAACAAGACAATCTTATTATATTTACCAATATGGGGTTGTTGGTTCAAATTACCATATGGTGATGGCCAGTGTTGAGGTGCAATAAGTTACAGAACGAGTCCTGGGAGAAAATAAGTTTATTTAGAGATGTAGGTAGGTTGATACAGCAGGGTAACTGTGCTGTGGATGGTAAGCTCCTTGTAGTGGGGGATGTTGGAGCCATCCTTACATGTTATGTGGGGGTCATTGTTATCCTTGAATCAACAACAATGAAGTACTCCATCCAGTCAGTAGTCAATTACAATGCCGCTCTGTGATAACCATATAGTCAGTTTGAAAATAGATCATCTAGTTCAAGGGGTTCAAAATCACTTTATTAGGTACCGCTCAACAAGAGCAACCTAGTTTATAATTGAAACAGTGAATAATATGTGAAGGTTATTCACATATTAAACAAAATGTTAATGCGGGAATCAATCCCGGTTTATGACTGTCGGGAATCGAGGGTGTTACCCACTCGTCTACCGACTTTTTAGATCATCTAGGATTATTAATATTTCCACATCCCATGTTTATGATACATCAAAACGATATGTAGAATTGGTGGACGAAAAAGTATGCTATAATACAGTTTTCTCCAATCTTTGATGGAAATTTTGCCGGGAGGGTAGTGATATCTCACGACCGTCTAGCAAATTCAGTTCAGTGACACAACACCAGCTTTGGAAAATTCAGAACGCCCACTAAGACTATGGTTTTGGGCATTGTCAGGCCAAGGTAGATCTAGATTTCCCAAGATCCACAAGGAATTCCAAAAAAAAAAAATCTTCAGAATTTGCCAAAGAGGTGTTTAGCTGGAAAAGTGGCTAAGCCAATTCTATGATGGAATATTGATCATTTTTCTGGGAGGCAAATCAGTATTGTCTAATACGGTATTGAATCTCTAAAAAGTGGTATGGTGGGTTAAATTGGCGATATCGCTGGGAAGATTTACTACTGATGAGCCAAGACACTTTTTGATTTGCAGTAAGGACAGTAGAAAGTTGTATCTATAAAAGAATGGTCCTTTCTCCTGGAAAAATAGTTGCTAAAACTAAGCACCCTCTATATTTTGGACATAGATTTGATCTAACCTTTCTACCAGCTAAACACCTCTTTGGCAGATTGTTAATATTCCATTTTAACCCTTTTGGATCTCAAAAGTTTTCAGCAAACTGCTGCAGAGACCCTCATTAGATGGCATTCAAGTTTTACTGTCTATTTTGACAGGAGAGGATTTACAGATCAATTTCTTCCCAAGTCTATAGTAGAGAGAAAGTTGGAACTCTGCCTTTGCCGGCCCCAAGCCCGGATAAAAAAGGAGGAGGGGGAGCAGTAACAAGCTCACTAAAAAACCTGGGCTTAGCTGGCTCGGCTGATAGTACCCTGTAAGGACTCCAGGGATACAGGATGAGCAGCGTTTGTACTCCATGTTAGGAGCGGCTGCACATGGCGTCTGTTCCTCATGTCAGAGGCAGCCATTTCTTTTGGAACTAAGTCGGCCTGCCACTGAGTAGTGCTCCCAGTCTTAATGACAAAGGCAGACACATTCTAGTTCACCCAGTTTGGAGATAAGAAAGAAGAAGAGAAAGTTAGTTTTATTTGAAGTAAAAAACATTTGTGCTAAATAGCATTTTATTTCTGATATATACTGTATAAGTTATGAGGCCGGATAATGGGAACTTGTGATTCTTGTGTTGAAACTCTTGGGGGGCAAGATGTACTCCACTATTATTGCATCCTGGAGATAGGAAACACACTAGACAATTAACATAATTTTATTGACACCTTGTCAATACATGCAAAAGTACACAGAGTCTGCACTATTATTTCAAAATAATAATCAGATATATACACAACTATATACAATGTACATGGCTTCACCGCTGCAGTTTGGTGGAAGATCGGTAGTGGGTCTCCAACGACACCACAGATTTCACAATCAATGTTTTCTTTGTAGATTGTGTGCTTAGGACTCTAGAAGTAGTATTTCTTATTGTAGAGCCTTGTTACATCTGTGAGGTTAAGCTTGTGAGCTATCTCTGATATATGACATGTAGATCAATAGTCTTTGAGATCTCTAATGTTGTTGATCCTCCATACGCGGCTGATTCCACACTAGCCTGTTCAGTGATTCGCTAACCATGACGTATGCACGAAGGAACGTGTGGCCATTGGACATGCGTCGGACCAGAAGGCTGTTGTTGGGTGCTGCGCTGCCTGGAGTATAGGAGCTCCATCTATTATTTCATCCTGTGGTGAATCTGTATAAGACCGGTGGTCTTAATAAAGCTTTGTGTGTGTGTGTGTTAATCCTCCATAGGTGGCGCTACAATCTTGATATCAGACCAAATAGATTGCTGGAGTTGGAAAATATATTTATTTTAACCTTTTAAAATTTAATTCTGACATTTCAGCGACCCGCTATCACTCTTTTTCAAGGAAAGCTACTTTGCATAATGTTTACTTGAGGCCAAGTTATGAATGGTGTTTTCCAAACATATTTGCATTACTGTTCTAACCAGAGTTATGTTTACTTTGAGATTTGGTGATGGAGGGGGACTTGTTAAATTTGTCCAATGGTTCTAGGTCACTCAATAAAAGAAAAATCATATTGCATACTTTCTCACCTCTCTTGGGTTATGTATTTGTTAATATGTAAATAAAGTAATTTGACTTGTATTTTGAAGTCTCTGCCGTGAAGGCTTATAAGTATCTTCTTATCTCCACTCAATCATATTAGGGTGTCAAGCTTGAGACTTTTAATGGTGTCTGTTGGGGATGAGTAGAGCTCATCAATGGATGAGTCAATAGTCAATACTGATAAGTATGTCATATGCTTATGAAAGGTGAAGGATATTTCTTCTCTTTGAAATTCTGTTGAATTTTCTTTTAACTTTATGTTTTTAGTTATCCTATGTATACATGGTACAGGCTATATAATCATGGTAGATGATTAGTAACTGATTTACCGTAAGTGTGCCACACGTCTACACATGTAGAAAGCCATTCGAATTTTGCACTTACATGTGTGACAGCGCCCTTCCCTTATTTGGTTACTTGAATTCACTGGTGCAGTTGGACTTTTGCAAGAATTAGGGGCCATTTTGAATTTTTTTTTTTTTCCTCTTCAGGAAAAGTGCACAATACAAGATTCAATTCTGAATTGTGGTGTTGAAAATCCATATTTTATTAAATACTCCACTACCAATTGATAACATCATTGGAAGTTTCACAAGGTAACAAGACCACACACACTCACACAAATTTAAAATGAATGATAAAGCACAATTTCGATTATAGATACAAGAAAATAAGATCTAATCCAAATAATTTAATAGTGTGTGACGTTTCGGAAACAACATTGTTACCATAATCAGACAAAAGAATAAATGCTTTTTATTCTTTGATTGAAAATGCATTTATTCTTTTGTCTGATGATGGTAACAATGCTGTTGCCAAAACATCACACACTATCAAATTATTTGGATTAGGTCTTATTTTCTTGTAAATAAAGATTTATAAAAAAAGTAATTTATACCTGACATTTTGGTAACAGTGTTGTTACCATCTTCAGGTACATTTACTGTATGTAATGTATAGGTAAGTCTGTTATTACTGAAATGTCACATATAATAAACTCATGAGGCATTGTCACCTTGTCAGCTTTTTAATTCTACAATTCAAATTGTGACTTATCATTGACAAGAGTGTTTGAAACGTGGATCCAAACAATTTTCCAAATTTACAAAAAGTGGTTGCCCAAAGAGTTGGTTTACTCACGGGAGACTTTGCTGTATATCACCACCCCAACTTTGATAAATAATATACACAAGGACCAAAAGAATGAAAGTAAAACTGAAAGCTCTACCAAATATTACCAAAGGTACAGACCACGGAAGGAAAAAGAAGAATCCCAAAAACTCCATAGAAACCAAACAGCTTTAACAAGATTAAGAAGTGGCCATATTAAAAACCTTAAAATTCCTAAATGGACACAAGGTAATAAGACCAATTCCAAATAAATAAATAGTGTGTGACCTTTCGGTAACAGCGTTGTTTACCATCTTCAGACAAAAGTAATTTTGTTTGAAGATTCAGTACTTTTGTCTGAAGATGGTAACAACGTTATTACCGAAACATCATACACTATATATTTATTTGGTCTTATTACCTTGTGTTTATAATCTATAATCCAAATTGTGCCTTAAAATTCCTAAAAGGACAATAAAAAAACTTATAAAACCTGTACAAAGTACAATCCCACAGAAGCCTCCTCAGATCATCATATAGGGTCAGAATTAACCATATCATCAAAGGTAGAGAAGTCTGGAGACTATTGGTCTAAGGAGATCACAGTCCTTCAACTTCTTTAATTCAACACTCCATTGGAACGGAATATTCAGTTGAATTAAAGTTGTTTAAAATTCCGCCTTTGCCAGTCCCAAGCCCAGATGAAAAAGGAGGAGGGGGAGCAGTAACAAGCTCACTAAAAAACCTGGGTTCAGCTGGCCCGGCTGATAGTACCCTGTAAGGGCTCCTGATCCAGGGATACAGGATAAGCAGCATTTGTACTCCATGTTAGGAGCGGCTGTACATGGCGTCTGTTCCTCATGTCAGAGACGGCCATTTCTTTTGGAGTTGGACTATCACTGAGTAGTGCTCCCAGTCTTAATGACAAAGGCAGACGTATTCTACTTCACCCAGTGTGGAGATAAGAAAGAAGAAGAAAGTTGTTTAAAGTAAATAAACGAGAATTTGAAAAACTGTTGAATTAAGAGAGGTTACATTGTATAAATACTTGAAAAAAAAGTCAATTTTATAAGTGTATACATGTAGGAGAAATAAACATACGCAATAATTTTAAACAGCAAATTTTATTATTTTCATTATCTTTAAGACGCTGCTTCTTCTCTCTGTGTGTATGCACATATATATAATAATATAACATAACAAAATTAATTTCCCCAAAATAGCAAGTGTATCCAGTAATGAGTTAGGTGATTTGGAGAGAAATAAAACAAACATTTTTTAATATAAAAATTAAAACTTTATTAAATTATTAACAAAATGGTGAGGAGGGGAAGAGAAATCATAAAAAAAAAATGTTACCAAAATCAAATAAATTTTATGGAATATTCAAAATTATTCAAATCTATAAATGTACACTAGGTGAGGAGAACTAGCATTTTTACCATTATCAAAACGTAAGGCCAAAAAAAATTAATGATGGAAATTTAAAAAAATACAGTATATCACTTCTCTATAAAGGACAACATCTAGTTGCAAAGACAAATGTCCTTTAGGAAGAGGTATCCTCTTACTGGAGAGTTGTTAAATGGTAAAAATGGTAATTTTGGTGATGGAAACTGTCCTTTGTGGAGAGGTATCATCTCCATACTATATATAATGTAACTGGATGTTGACATATTCTTAATTTTGATATTTAGTTTACTCAGCACATTCTCTTGGTAAAAATATGACCAAATCCAAATAGATAAAAAGATTTGGTCTTATTTACCTTATAATCTATAATTGTACCTTATGAGTGCCATTCTATTATTGTCTATATTATGTGGGCAATTGGATCAAAATAAATTGAAACATTCTTAAATTTATTTTATTTTATTTAATTTAAATTGACTAGGGAAGACAAGCTGAAAATTGTCGATCACACCTTGATGCAGCTGTGGGCAACATTTTCTACAAGTGGCTCTAGGATTCTACCAGCTGTGTCCAAACCAAGATTTACTTTCAATAACATCATGTACCTTTAGATGCTTATGATGATAAAGCCATTGTTGTTGTTGTTGTGTCCAATGAAGAGCCTCAAATGTCTCCATGCATCTCTATCACAGCAATGTTCTCTATCTTGGGTGTGTAAAGCTGCTGCTCTGGGTCTATGTCAATTTTCTGTTATTGTTGTCATGCCCAATGAAGAGCCTCAAATATCTCCATGCATCTCTATCACAGCAGCAGCAATGTCCACTATCTTGGGTGTGTAAAGCTGCTGTTCTGGGTCTATTTCAATTTTCTGTAAGGCTGTGGCCTTGCTGGGCATGAGAATATGTGGGTTCCACACCAGGACAGGATAAAGCCATTCTTCATGCTGTAAGAATAATGGACAAACTTCCAAGATGCCGAGACAAACCTTGACTGAAATACAGAAGATCCGTGTCAGTAACAACACAATTTGCAAGCTGTCGGTCAGTATGTCACAGTTTTGAAACAGAATAATTGTAATTTTCAGAATTAACAGATTAATCAATTTGATATTTTGTTACTTTGCATATATGTTTCTTTATTGTCTCTTATGTTAACATGTGGTTAATTGTTTGGATCAAAATAGATTGCCTTACATTTTGGTCTTCTCCCATTTTCTACATGACACAATATATATAAAGGACTATACAGTAGAATGACTATGTACAACAATGATGATGAATTCTTCTGAAGATAAGAGAGTGGCCAGCAACATACACATTTCTCTGTTGACAACGTAGACTTTGGCAGTCACAGGAAGTTTATGATGGAGTGATTCTCAAAACTCACTACAAAGATTCTGTAGATACATACAACATGGATGATGGAAAATACCTCTTACATGAGGGGGTAGATGGAGGTTCAGAATCAATGAGGTGAGCACAAGCGACATTTTTATGAAGTTTCAAATGAAGCAAATTGGCTAGGCTGATACCAGGACAAAGTTACGTAGAGAAAATGGTTTCCCCACAACATTCCACAACTACAAAAGGACAATGAGTCCCTTAAAGACAAGAGTAGTACAATAGTAAGTCACTATTGCCCTAGAAGCATAGACCAAACTGTATGTACCAATCCATTTTTTAAATAAATAATATTCTCTCTTTCTGACTTGCAAGAAATGTTTCCTAAATTTATATTTTGAATAGTATTTTACTTTTTAGGTTTGACATTGTGGCCAATCATAGTTTCCCATTTGGAGGGGTCACTTTATTGAGCCATTTCTCCTCTTCAAATTTACCTTTTTGCAATAATGAATCAAAAATTGGTTTAGATCATTCTTATAATTTACCGTTTTCATTTACTCTATGAAATTTCCTATCGACTTTTATTTTAGAGAGAATTCAGAAAAAAATTCATCAGTGAAATAGACCAGAATGTGTGCTCAGCAGTCACTCAGAAGAAAGTGGTGCCACCCACAAAAATAAAATTAGCGTTGCTACGTGGTGGCTTTTTCCCTCAACATTTTGAGCTCTATCCTGGGTACTGAATGACAGAAACGTTGAAACATAAAAAAAAAAAAAAGTATCTAACTATATTAAAGTTATCTTTCCCTTATAAAATAAAAAAATGTATATATGTATAAAGCAATGTAAAAAAATGTATATATGTAAAAATATATAAAAAAATGTATATATGTATATAGCAATATATAACCCCACCACAACCTATGCAATGTATCGTCAAAAGATTTAATAAAAGTTAGGCTTCGCGAAAGAGGGAATAACCATTAACAGGATTGCATCATCCAGGAAGTAAAGGTCACTGCCCAGGACCCCCATAAAACTAGAGTTCAAAGACCTTCTTCTTCCTCAAAGATTGCAATCATGGCGACAAGGGAGGTACTAAGCCAATCACAGTTAAGCATGACCAACTAATAGCGAACCAGAAGCAGGCACGTAGAATGATCTCGACCAATGAGAAGCCGAGATAGTTAATGACGATTATCTCGGACAAGAAGTTAGGCAGAAGGTAGGTGACCGGGCTAGAAGCAAGGTGTGCTCAACTTAGGCTCCAACCAAGGTAAAATCCTCTTCAATCATGTGAAAGGCAACGTACCTCCTCCAGTCTCAATCACTCTCTCCCTTTCGCGAAGTCCAGGTTCTATCCCATCCAGGTGTGCTCTTTATTTCCCCTGTGGAAACCCACCATTCGACCAAGACTGCGCCATCAATCATCAATTCAACATAATCCGACATAGGATTCACCACAAGTCACCAATCCCACAGTAAGTTGACAGGAGTCAACAGGATCTTACACAGGTAACAACAGGATCCGACAGAGAGTCGACAGGATCAATCGATTCTCACATATATATATATATGTTGTAATGTGCGGAGCTGACATCGTCGAGGTGGACTCCTCATCCAACATGCAGTCACGGGCCGGCAGTGGGAGCGGTCTAGCCTGAAGACAAAGGAAATCCGCACACATAGGAACATGGCTACCTTGATTTAAAGGGGGTAGCACCCGGGAAGGACTATGGGGAAGTTCTGGGACTCTTTGGTCAATCTAGCAGCATGGTGACCTGACATGCTGCTTCCTTGGGCTCAGAAGGAACCCAGCTAATGGTGACATCAGAGAGGGCGGACTTTATTGTCCAATCAAAGACTGGCATGGCCTGTTCACATCCTCCCTGAGTTTGGACATGTCAGTACCTTTTATTCAACCTTACTGGGTGCAGCCCTGTCTTTTCCAGTGGTAGATTTTATTGAACGTTATTTTCAAGTTACACCAGGCTTGGTGTTTCTTGGTGCTTCTATGTAAAACATTCCTATATACAACATATAGAATACGACATTTATAGTCTTCAAGCCAAGATGTTATTTCAGATAGCTTTTGATGAAGCAAATGTACATTAATAATAGTGTTAAAAATGCTAAAACAAAGTCTGCATTTTTCCTTTAGAAAAATTTTGCAGTAATAAACAACAGTCTTTACTTTTTAAAAAAATTATTTCAAAGAGAAAAGATGGGAGAAGAAACCACCAAATAAAAATAAAGAATTAAGATGAAAGTATGTGGCTTATCAAAAGTTTGCTATTTTTGTAATGCAATGTTTGGAACCAATGAAAGACACATTACACCAATTAGAAATGGCTTTTAATAAAGAACAAAAAAAAAAAAAGGTAATGAATAGTGGAAAAGGGGACAATAAAAGATGAGGGAGAAGACATTTAAAAAGAAAGAACTTTACATTGAGGTGAAGTGTAAACCAAACTTGGTATATGTGACAAAAGGAAACAAACTAGATTTTAATATCGTCTTGGATGATAGCCTGGCATTTGGTTGCCGTAGTTGTGACGGTATGGATTGGTTTGCTGCTGTGAAGGTGGTCCTCCACCGCTGCCATAATGGTTGCCTCCATAACCTTGAGGTGGATTGTCCATCGCTGGTTTGCCCATTGTTCCCATGGATGGCATCATGCGATCCTGCTGGGGAGGCCCGCCAGAGTTTTGTGGTGTGGCAGTAGGCCCATAGCCTCCAGGTGGAGCTTGCTGTTTACTCTGGAGCTCCGGAATGGATGCAATGTTCTTCAGAAAGCTAGGTCCGGTCTGCATGAGGTTGTCGAGGGCCTGCTGAACATTGGGACTGGCAAAGTTGATGTAGGTGGAGCCTTCCTTCTGATTGCCACCACTGCCGCCCTGCTGTTGAGACATTTCGACATTAGGGGGTTGCGGAGGCTGCCCTGAGCTATTGTTGCCGGTCGGTTGCATTATCAAGTTTATTATTCTCTGCTGAAGGCTTTCTGCGGACTGTTCTCCATCTACACCGAGAAACCCAAAACAACACACAAACCACCGGTTAAAAAGATTTTAGAGACTCGGATATGACCCACAGAGCTTTACACAAAAAAAAAAAAAAAAAAAAAACATACACCTGCGGGAGCCCTTAACTAAATTCCTTATTTATTCTTTCCTTTTCTAAAGAGGTCTGTACTCAATGTACTGCCACTATCTCTGAAAATATCATCATTCTCTAACAACAATATTACATAGGTAGAATCTCTTATGTACATAGTTGGGCACTATGCACATATATATAATACTCTTATATGTAATTAATAAATATCTTCAGTAAAATCGATTGCTATCATACAGCCTTTTGAAGGGCACTTGGCCTGAAAATTTCTAACCAAGCACAATTAAACATTTAAACTTATCACTTTAAAAGATACTGATAGAGATCTGCTCTAGATAGACTATTTACCTTGATAACAACATTTGTACTTAATCAACTAACAACACCTCTACTCTTTTTTTTTTATATACAGTGGACCCTCGGTTTACGAGCACCTTGGAGTACGAGCTTTTCGCAGTACGAGCAAAATTTTTAAAAAAATTTTACCTCGGATTACGAGTGAAATTTCGCATTACGAGCAACTCGTGATGGTTGCCCGTAATCGTGATGGATGAAAATTCACTGGGATCCCTCCCTTCAGATCAGATTCGGGAAATATGTAAAATGTGGTAAAATGTACAATTGTTCGTAGCAAGAAGAATTGCCCGAGTTTGAATTATTAAAAATAAGAAATTAGTTTCGCACTACGAGCGTTTTGGAATACGAGCATGGCTCTGGAACGGATTATGCTCGCAAACCGAGGGTCCACTGTATACCAATTTTCTTCCTTTGATACTTTATCATGTTTGAGAAACCTTTCAAAAAGCTGCTCTGATCACCATATAAAAAAATCCGAATTTTTTTTTTTTTTTTTTTTTATCTAAAGAGAGTTAAACATCTAAATTTATTCTTAGAAGGTAACTGGAGTTATCACTCCAGTCCATATATCAAGAAGGATGTTGAAACAATTTAGGGAAAAAAATGAATTTTGCGCAAAGAAACTTCAGAGACCCAGACCAACCAGGAATACAAGCAGCAGCAATATCTCCAATCACATCTAGTTAAACGGAAGACAACCAAAAATGTAATTGTTTGGTTAGCCTTGTTTTTTTTTTTTTTGAAGCTTCCTTCATCAGCGCTCCACAACTCTGCAGTAAAACCAAAACAAATATTTTTAGGTTAAAAAGAGTCTTACCTTTTTGTTGTTTCTTAGAGCCATCAACTCACCAAGTTAAGACACGTCATTTTATACAAATGTTCGGCAGAACAATATGTAGCTGGAATACATATCTTCCTTTATCTTACAACCAATACACCAATACAAATTGCCAGTATGTGGCTGGAACAATACCGCAGGATCCTCTCTCTTTGAAGGTCTTTGGGTGTCTACACACTCTGTATATCAATACAAACCGCCATACAACGATATGTAGCCGGAATACAGGTCTTTCGGTGTCTACACACTCTGTATATCAATACAAACTGCGATACAACGATACGTAGCCGGAATACAGGTCTTTGGGTGTCTACACACCTTGTATCTGTAGAAACTGCAATACAACAATACGTAGCCGGAATACAGGTCTTTGGGTGTCTACACACTCTGTATATCAATACAAACTGCGATACAACGATACGTAGCCGGAATACAGGTCTTTGGGTGTCTACACACTCTGTATATCAATACAAACTGCGATACAACAATACATAGCCGGAATACAGACAAGTCTTTGGGTGTCTACAAACTCTGTATATCAATACAAACTGCGATACAACGATACATAGCCGGGATACAGGTCTTTGGGTGTCTACACACTCTGTATATCAATACAAACCGCCATACAACGATACGTAGCCGGAATACAGGTCTTTGGGTGTCTACACACCTTGTATATGTAGAAACTGCGATACAACGATACATAGCCGGAATACAGGTCTTTGGGTGTCAACACACTCTGTATATCAATACAAACTGCGATACAACGATACGTGGCCGGAATACAGGTCTTTGGGTGTCTACACACTCTGTATATCAATACAAACCACGATACGATATGTAGGCGGGATAATACAGTTCTTTGGGTGTCTACAACCATTAATCAATACAAATCGTCATACAACGATACGTAGCCGGGATAATACAGGTCTTTGGGTGTCTACAACCATTAATCAATACAAATCGTCATAAAACGATATGTAGCCGGGATAATACAGTTCTTTGGGCGTCTACAACCATTAATCAATACAAACCGTCATACAACGATATGAAGCCGGGATAATACAGGTCTTTGGGTGTCTACAACCATTAATCAATACAAATCGTCATACAACGATAAACGATACGCAGCCGGGATAATACAGTTCTTTGGGCATCTACAACCATTAATCAATACAAATCGTCATACAACGATACGCAGCTGGGATAATACAGTTCTTTGGGCATCTACAACCATTAATCAATACAAATCGTCATACAACGATACGCAGCCAGGATAATACAGTTCTTTGGGTGTCTACAACCATTAATCAATACAAATCGTCATACAACGATACGTAGCCGGGATAATACAGGTCTTTGGGTGTCTACAACCATTAATCAATACAAATCGTCATAAAACGATATGTAGCCGGGATAATACAGTTCTTTGGGCGTCTACAACCATTAATCAATACAAACCGTCATACAACGATATGAAGCCGGGATAATACAGGTCTTTGGGTGTCTACAACCATTAATCAATACAAATCGTCATACAACGATAAACGATACGCAGCCGGGATAATACAGTTCTTTGGGCATCTACAACCATTAATCAATACAAATCGTCATACAACGATACGCAGCTGGGATAATACAGTTCTTTGGGCATCTACAACCATTAATCAATACAAATCGTCATACAACGATACGCAGCCAGGATAATACAGTTCTTTGGGTGTCTACAACCATTAATCAATACAAATCGTCATAAAACGATATGTAGCCGGGATAATACAGGTCTATGGGTGTCTACAACTATTAATCAATACAAATCGTCATACAACGATACGCAGCCGGGATAATACAGGTCTTTGGGCATCTACAACCATTAATCAATACAAATCGTCATACAACGATATGCAGCCGGGATAATACAGTTCTTTGGGTATCTACAACCATTAATCAATACAAATCGTCATACAACGATACGCAGCCGGGATAATACAGTTCTTTGGGTGTCTACAACCATTAATCAATACGAATCATCATACAACGATACGTAGCCGGGATAATACAGGTCTTTGGGCGTCTACAACCATTAATCAATACAAATCGTCATACAACGATACGCAGCCCGGGATAATACAGTTCTTTGGGCGTCTACAACCATTAATCAATACAAATCGTCATACAACGATATGCAGCCGGGATAATACAGGTCTTTGGGTGTCTACAACCATTAATCAATACAAATCGTCATACAACGATACGCAGCCGGGATAATACAGGTCTTTGGGCATCTACAACCATTAATCAATACAAATCGTCATACAACTATACGCAGCCGGGATAATACAGTTCTTTGGGTGTCTACAACCATTAATCAATACAAATCATCATACAACGATACGTAGCCGGGATAATACAGGTCTTTGGGTGTCTACAACCATTAATCAATACGAATCATCATACAACGATATGAAGCCAGGATAATACAGTTCTTTGGGCGTCTACAACCATTAATCAATATAAATTGTCATACAACAATACGCAGCCGGGATAATACAGTTCTTTGGATGTCTACAACCATTAATCAATACAAATCGTCATACAACGATACGTAGCCGGGATAATACAGTTCTTTGGGTGTCTACAACCATTAATCAATACAAACCGTCATACAACGATACGAAGCCGGGATAATACAGGTCTTTGGGCGTCTACAACCATTAATCAATACAAATCGTCATACAACGATACGCAGCCGGGATAATACAGTTCTTTGGGCGTCTACAACCATTAATCAATACAAATCGTCATACAACGATACGCAGCTGGGATAATACAGTTCTTTGGGCATCTACAACCATTAATCAATACAAATCGTCATACAACGATACGCAGCTGGGATAATACAGTTCTTTGGGCATCTACAACCATTAATCAATACAAATCGTCATACAACGATACGCAGCCGGGATAATACAGTTCTTTGGATGTCTACAACCATTAATCAATACAAATCGTCATACAACGATACGTAGCCGGGATAATACAGTTCTTTGGGCGTCTACAACCATTAATCAATACAAACCGTCATACAACGATACGAAGCCGGGATAATACAGGTCTTTGGGCGTCTACAACCATTAATCAATACAAATCGTCATACAACGATACGCAGCCGGGATAATACAGTTCTTTGGGCATCTACAACCATTAATCAATACAAATCGTCATACAACGATACGCAGCCGGGATAATACAGTTCTTTGGGCGTCTACAACCATTAATCAATACGAATCATCATACAACGATACGTAGCCGGGATAATACAGGTCTTTGGGCGTCTACAACCATTAATCAATACAAATCGTCATACAACGATACGCAGCCCGGGATAATACAGTTCTTTGGGCGTCTACAACCATTAATCAATACAAATCGTCAGACAACGATATGCAGCCGGGATAATACAGTTCTTTGTGTGTCTACAACCATTAATCAATACAAATCATCATACAACGATACGTAGCCGGGATAATACAGGTCTTTGGGTGTCTACAACCATTAATCAATACGAATCATCATACAACGATACGTAGCCGGGATAATACAGGTCTTTGGGTGTCTACAACCATTAATCAATACGAATCATCATACAACGATATGAAGCCAGGATAATACAGTTCTTTGGACGTCTACAACCATTAATCAATATAAATTGTCATACAACGATACGCAGCCGGGATAATACAGTTCTTTTGGAGTCTACAACCATTAATCAATACGAATCATCATGCAACGATACGTAGCCGGGATAATACAGGTCTTTGGGTGTCTACAACCATTAATCAATACAAATCGTCATACAACGATACGCAGCCGGGATAATACAGGTCTTTGGGTGTCTACAACCATTAATCAATACGAATCATCATACAACGATATGAAGCCAGGATAATACAGTTCTTTGGGCGTCTACAACCATTAATCAATATAAATTGTCATACAATGATACGCAGCCGGGATAATACAGGTCTTTGGGTGTCTACAACCATTAATCAATACGAATCATCATACAACGATATGAAGCCAGGATAATACAGTTCTTTGGGCGTCTACAACCATTAATCAATATAAATTGTCATACAATGATACGCAGCCGGGATAATACAGGTCTTTGGGTGTCTACAACCATTAATCAATACAAATCATCATACAACGACACGTAGCCGGGATAATACAGGTCTTTGGGTGTCTACAACCATTAATCAATACGAATCATCATACAACGATATGAAGCCAGGATAATACAGTTCTTTGGGCGTCTACAACCATTAATCAATATAAATTGTCATACAACGATACGCAGCCGGGATAATACAGGTCTTTGGGTGTCTACAACCATTAATCAATACAAACCGTCATACAACGATATGAAGCTGGGATAATACAGGTCTTTGGGTGTCTACAACCATTAATCAATACAAATCGTCATAAAACGATATGTAGCCGGGATAATAGTTCTTTGGGCGTCTACAACCATTAATCAATTACAACGATATGAAGCCGGGATAATAGAGGTCTTTGGGTGTCTACACACTCTGTATATCAATACAAACCGCCGTACAACGATATGCAGCCGGGATAATACAGTTCCTTGGGTGTCTATAACCAGCAATAGTTTAGTCAGAATAAAATAATTTGAATATGCACACTCCCATACTATTGGAATACTACCGGGAAGAAATAAATATGTTCTCAATGTCTCAGGTCCCCAGGTGAAAGATATACCATCAGATAGGGTAGATAGCTGGTAATATAAATTAGTTTTAATATAATAATATTAAGAAGTCCTGGAACAAAGAGTGTGGCTGGTTAGCCTGAAGTGGGGCTAAACTTATAAAAAGCCACAAAACATCAATCGCTGATGCTGTAGGAGGAAATTCTACATGTTGGGAGCTAACTCCACTGAATTCAGACTGTGAGTCAACAACCTGGGTTTCTCAACTACTGGGATTAAAGATGGGAGAGAACACTCGAGCGGATCTTTGCTTCAGAGATAAGTCTCACTTGATGAGTGTGGACTGCAGAATCAAGTTTCTTGTTAGAAGTAATTGATAACTCCGCCTTTGCCGGTGTGAGCAGTAACAAGCTCGCCAAAAAACCTGGGCTCAGTTGGCCCTGCTGATAGTACCCTCTAAGGGTTCCTGATCCAGGGATACAGGATGAGTCTGTACTCTGTGTTAGGAGCAGCTGCACATGGCGTCTCTTCCTCATGTCAGAGGCGGCCATTTCATATTGGAGCTAAGTCGGCCTGCCACTGAGTAGTGCTTCCAGTCTTAATGACAAAAGCAGACACATTCTACTTCACCCAATCATTATGGAGCTCTACTGGCTTGATACCCTAATATGATTGAGTGGAAATAAGATGAAGAGTAATTGATGGAGGCTTTAAACCTCTTCCACACTGATGCTAATGGACACAGCCAAAAGGAAAAAAGAATATGACCCTTATATAATGTGATAAAAATAAAGTTGCAAAAAAAAAAAGATGGTTTCCACAATTTGTGCTTCCCTCCATTACTTAATCCATGTACAGCTCAAGGAGCATGAACTCATGAAATCCGTGCTATCTTTACACAAGAAACCACAACAGCTATGATTAAGTTAGGGGTTGAATAAGGCAATACTTTTTATTTATTTGACCTTATTAATTATAAGGTGAACAGCATTTCTATGCAGAACTTGTATATTATCCAGGGTGTTTTGTTAGCTATCATTTGTGTGCATTGGTTAAAATAAATATGCATGCTAATTAAGAAAGCACACTCATGGACAAAACTTAAGGAACCTTTTAACATGTTTATCGGGACAATAACTCTGAAATATATTACAGTGACCTTTTATTGAGGACACACGTCTCCTTAAAAAAACCTGTCTCCTTAAAAAAAAAATAGATAACTGGTGACATTAAAGACTTCCCACTTCCTTAAATTTTGCCCATGAGTGTACATGAATGAGGTTTGGAGAAAAATATTTAGAATTTTATGTAATTTTTTTACTTATTTGGATTTTTTTTTTTAATTTAATTTTTGACAATAAGAATTCTTTAACGATTTTTAAAATCGATATATATAGCTGAGAATGTATATTTTTTAAAGTAAATATATGTATTTTTGTAGTTGCAATTTTCAAAATTCATAAGAAAGATTAATTTTCCATATGTCTGGAAAAAGGATTTAAAATAAAACCAATAAATAAGATTTAAAAGAGGTTATAGGAATGAATGATAATAGCTCTTATCCAAAACTACATTTCACTCAGTTAAAGGAAACTAGGAATGATAGCTATAATTGTTGTGTTGTTAAAAGGAAAATTTTCACTATCTTTCCCCTAAAAGATAAAATGTGTGCACCAATTACAGTAAAACCTCACTAAAGCAAACCCAAATGGGCCACAACTTTTGGTTCACTATAGGCATAGTTAGCCATGGTTCCCAATATGGTATCACTAATATTGATAAGTTATTTTAGGCTCATCATAAGGGAAGGTTTGCTATATCCCTGGTTTATTTTAGTGAGGATTCAATGTATCTTTAATTGTAGAACTCCTGTGGAGGTATTTACCTACAATGTGTTCTCCCTGGACAACATTGGACTCCCTGAGCACAACAGAGCAGTTGAAGAGAACTTACCATTGGGAGGGGGCTGGTTGGGTAGGGGGTACTTGGAGCTGGGAGGCGGGGCCGAGGAGGTGGGAGGTTCGTTGGAGGGCGGGGCTTCTGTCCCAGTGGGCGGGGCCATCTGGCCAGCCTGGTATGAAGCCATTTTATCCTTCCTCTCCTCCAGGTACTTGATGATCTTGTCAATCTCCTGGGCTGTCAGGTACCGGCCATCACTGAGGAGGTACAGCAGGTGCTGGATCTCCATGGTGGGGGGCAGGAAGCTGCCAACGGGCAGGGGCTCCGGCCGAGGCTGCCGACACGTGCGGATGTACTCGTGGAAGTTACAGGCCAGCAGCTTCAGGCCGTCGTCCAGGAGGATGTTGCGATGGGCTGCACACAACTGTTGGCTCTCAACTCTATCAATATTTCATTTCTTATAAATAGGTGGCGTGTTTTTTTTTGCTTATCCCTAGTACACATGGTACAGCCCATGATAATCATGGTGGGTAGAGGTTGACGACTGCTTTTATTGTAAATACACCACATGTCTACACATGTGAAAAGCAGTTCGACTTTGCACTTACAAATGTGCCAGAGCCCCAGATGGAGTGTTGTTGTATGTACTCAAGTTCATATATTCCCAACACAACAATGTTGTTTAACACCTTGAAAATAGAGTTTCAGTTGTCCAGAATGAATTAATTTTTGTTCAATATTTAAAATAGTACACATGTTCCATCAAATCTCTAAATATGATTTTGTTAATTATTATAAAATTTGGTTTGGGCAATTGTGTTGGTCATTTAACTAATAGTTTGAAACATTAAGAAAAAAGGCATTTCCTGATTGTGCAACTGAAAGTTGCTGACGGCTTGTGTCATCTATAGAAATAAATATCAACTAATCGTTTGATTTTTAATTATTCCAGAATTGACCAAATACCCATTCTTGATTAATCAAGAAAAGCTAACCACGGACGCGTTTCGGGCTGTTGGCCCTCGTCAGTGTGGTGCAAGCTGTACCTCAACGACCAAAAAGGCTGGTCTTTGGTGCATCCTGAAAAACCATTGAAACATGCCTACATGAAACAATGCCTACTGAGAAAACCTTTCAGGATATTCCTGGTGGGATACAGGTATCCCAAGTGAAATGTCACATGGACCAATCAGGAGACTGAACAATAAATATGTTTGGAATATATCTATAGATGGAAATTTTGACGGGAGGAAATTATCTATAAAAGCATAGGGAACCTCTCCCTTCAAAATGAATGTCAAAACTAGACACCATCTATAGCGAACTATGCCCATAGTGACCCAAAAGTTCTGGTCTATTTGGGTTTGCTTTAGTGAGGTTTTACTGTAATTGGTACACACATTTTATCTTTATGGGGAAAGAGAGTTAAATTTTATTTTTAATTTGCTTTTTTATTTCCATCGTACAATTTGGATGGCCATTATTTGTTAATTGGTGAAGTCTTGTTAAAACCCCAAATTGAACAAGTTTCACTTATTTGTTTTCTAAGAAAATAGTTTCCTCTTCCAGGAAGTTCCTATGACTGGACAAATGCCGTGAAGACAGTCTGTTATAAGCAGTCCACTTATCAACATGTGAACAGACACTTTATGATACTCTAAATAGAAAATCTAACCGCTGCTCACTGCCCTTTTTTTTTTATTTTGCAAACAACACTTAAAAACCTTAGCGAATAATTCTGCAACAAGGACTGTTGTATATGTAAATATATATAATTTTTTGCTCATCAATTAGAAGACACTACTTCGTCAAGACAATATATATATATGTCATAATTTGTATAATATCCAAAATGTATAATTTATTTTTCGCCAAAATAAGTATGTAAATATGTTAAGCTTGTGTTAAAATGTAAATATGCAAATTCATCCATCTATTAAAAACTGTACAAAAATAAACGTAGCAGACATCGCAGGGAGAATGCTACGGCGGCACGTCGCGGGTGCACTGTTCACTTGGCTAGAACCAATTCTTAGGAATTGTAAGCATAACGGTTGCACCCTTCCATTCAATCACTACATATATATATATAATGCTATCTGCATTATTATTAAAGTTTATTTTCCTAGTCACAGTCCTAAATTACTTTTTTTAAATAATGCTATCCTTTTATTATATTTGGAAAATAAAACTGACGTTATCACACACTTATTCAATGCTTCCGATGATGAAATTGCAAATGCCTTTATATAAAGGGGAAAAAGGTAAAATTAAAAATAAGTTGTAATTCCCATTTTCCTCTTTATTAAAAAAAAAAATTGTTAGCTTTTGAGTAGAGAACGACAAACATAAATTGTTGCTTTAAATCACTATGTCTGGGGAGAAGAGTTCCAATTCAATATAACTTTATTGGGTGTCGCTCTAAAAGAACAACCCAGGATCATAGCTAGCTGAGTGAAATCTACCTTTAAACTGAGCAATATATATATATATCTTTACTGTCAAGATATTTGGGGAAAAGTTCATATGAGTCAAAAGTTTACAATTGTTAATCAGAAAAAGACACAAATTATAATCTGTTAAATGATAGTGTTGTTGTTTCTTATCCCCTTGTGTAAAGATTACACAAATTCCATGAGTTCATGCTCCTCGAGCGTTAAATGATAGTAAATAGACTGATTGGTGGATTAGGGAAAAAAAAAGGGTTGAATTAGAGTAAGTGTTGAATTAAAGAGGTTCTACTGTATAAATTCGTACTGCGATGACACCAGCACAGAATACAGTTTCACCAAAGTCTCCCAACAAGTACCACTCACCCTGGGGAGGGTTGGTGTGCAGGATATTGATAGTGACGGAGCCATGAAGCTCGTTCTGCTCCACCACCTCCATGGCGTACAGACAGCCATTGGCCGCCAGGTTGTCTATGGCTCGACCCAGGAGATGTTCTTCTTTTAGGAACAGCAGGTCCACCTTCAGACCCAGGGTCTTGAGCCTCTGCTCTATGCTTTCTGCGTAGCCCCTGCGCAAGTTACCCAGGCCATAAATATAAAGGAAGAAACATTTCCCTTAGCTAGAAAAAGAAAGCTACTCACAGTGCCATGGACACAGATAAAAGGACAAATATTTCAATCTTAAATTAATTCTGATAGATTCCTAGAATCCCAAATATTTAAACACAGACTGACCTACTTTGGACACATAATGAGAGCAAATGGTTTATAAAAGATGGTGGAAAATTGAAGGAAGATCTGCAATGAACTGGCTAGAAGGGGTCAAGAAAATTACTGGAAGGTCACTAGATATGCTGTGAGTGATCAGATTGGAATATTTTTGTCCATAGTGTCACCAAAAGTTGAATTTGACTTGAAGGACCCTAACAACAGAAAAACACATTAGTTGGGACACACACAGAGCGTTTGACGGGAGCATCTAGGGTGTTGTTGTGTGACTAGGCCAGGGTGGAAATACACAGTAAAACCACTCTATAGGGAACCTTAATGGGACCAACTTTTGGCTTACTATAGCCACGGTTTGGCTATATTATATATTTTTTTTACTTTTAAACAATTTTCAGATCATATAATTAAAGGACAGTCATACACACATAAAAAAGACTACTTCTTAATAATGTTCAATTTGTTTTAATTCCCTATAAAATTGACTATTTCAATACATTAATACTGAATATCAAAATGGCCACAAAATATCTTGTGAAAAGAAGTCCTTTAATGATAGTTTCTTATCATTAGAAAGCAGATATGTACTATAATGTGTAATTTAAAAATCAAGCTAAGAGTTCTAGACAAAGCTTATATATTAAAAAAAGATATAAAATTATTTAAAACCATTTCAACATATTGCACTCTATAATACAAAGTTTACTTGAAAAAGTCTCTTAAACTTGAAAGCATTCTTCCAGCATTTCCTTTTTAATGAAGTTAAAGGTATTTTATCCCATTTCTAGTTTCCACATATTCCTCTGAAGTCTAGATTTTATTTTGTTCGGAATCTGTCCAGCAAACCATTGCTGGCTTCAAAATCCCTATAGTTCAAGGCATAAAATAACCTTTTTATATCATGGGCCTGCCCCCGTTTATTTGGACATTTTTTAGCCTAGGTCTAACTAGCTAGGTATATAACACATAATCCCTGCAATTTTTATAGCCTTCTAGTATTTCTTATAGTTAAAAAATGCTACATTTTCTTATTTTTAACTTGTTTTGAAGTTTTGCCTGCGTTATGTTTCACTTTGAAAAGCATTGTGATAAGGACTTTTTTTTCCTAGAATTATCTTAAGAACACCCTTTTTCCCCTTTATTTTAGAACAATTTGCATATATTTTCTTTTTCAAATTTGATGACTGCAAAGCTATCCTATTAAGTATAATATGTAAATGTAATATTTGGCAAAAATAGAACATGGTTTTGTTGGCAAAAATAGAACATGCTGCCAAATTTATTGTTTTAAATCACAATATGTGAGCTGAAACATACTCAAAATTAAAAATTTTAGTTCTTTATAAGCCTAGTACTCAATTGTCTTAATTACAATGTATAAATTTCATTATTTCAATATTGATTGTGATTAGCTTTTTCTTTTTTGCCTTCATTTGCTGTGAATCCGCGGTAAATCCATGGGCCTGCCCCCGTTTATTTGGACATTTTTTAGCCTAGGTCTAACTAGCTAGGTATATAACACATAATCCCTGCAATTTTTATAGCCTTCTAGTATTTCTTATAGTTAAAAAATGCTACATTTTCTTATTTTTAACTTGTTTTGAAGTTTTGCCTGCATTGGGTTTCACTTTGAAAAGCATTGTGATAATGACTTTTTTTCCTAGAATTATCTTAAGAACACCCTTTTTCCCCTTTATTGGGTGTTGAATTAAAGTAACTAATAGGCTGATTGTGGTAAGTGTGAAAAAATTGATTGAATTAAAGTGTGTTCAATTAAAGTCTGTGTTGAATAAAAGAGGTTGAACTGTACATACACAACTACATCTCCTTGTTAATACTCCCTTTGGGACCATTCAGGAAAACTCATCATCATGCTCTTATTTCTTTTGAGACCTCACTACCAACGTATAGAGCTGGTGAGATATTCAGAGGAGATGCAGGCAGGGTTGGTATTTATTCTTGTATAAATGGTTAGTCTTGGTTAATTCAACTTATGGCCCAATCTCCCTATAAGCTCCACTCAATGGTATGCTGAACCCTGGCAATTCTTGTGGAGCAGCCAACCCAGACTAATCTATTAGCTTGATTGTCTTTATATAATTTTTCCTGTATATAAATATCATATTACCATTAAGGTACTATTACAGTTTTTCCTGTATATATCCTACATTTCTGCTTGGAGTGTCTGTATAAGACTAAGAGGTCATAATAAAGCTTTTTGTTGTTGTTATAAGCCTAGTATTTTAATTCGATTATTTTGTAACTTATAATTAGGTTTGTTATATTGTCTCAAGTGATATTGAACAACGTGGCTCTACAGAGTAATGAAGAAGAGAATGAATGAATAATGAAAAAGAAGAATGAATAATGGCCACCCCAACCTATGTCAAAGGGAGGAAAGAAGCACTAGACAGAGGAGGTAGCCACTCACTGTAGCATCTTGTTGATGACAATGATCTCACAGTCATTAGGTTTGTTGGGCTGCAGGGGTGGGGGTCCGCTATAGGCCCCCCGGGCTGGACTGCTGTAGCTGTCTCCAGCAGGGGGAGGTGGTCCCTCAGGCCTGCTGCTGTACATCACAGTGTGTCAGAATACTCACATTGTCCAACATCATAATATAGTGTGGTGTTGATGTTAAGTCAATACAGAGGTCTAGTGTATGTCCTGATCAGAAGTATCCTTTGTTTGATGATATTTAGCCCAGATTGGTGACCTCCCAGAGTGGCTGCAAGGTTTGCTCAACCAACATATCTACAATAGGCTCACCCATCAATGCACTCTATTCATCCAATCAGAGACAGACACCTTTATATGAGAGCAGGGTGTGGGGGAGATAAGTAAGTAGAAGAGGTGAAACTGACATTTAGACAGCAGTTTGGCCATTTCCTCCATCTTGCCGTTAACTTGGCTGCTCCACAAGAATTGCCAGGGTTCAGCATCCCATTGAATGAAAGGTTTAAAAGTAGATTAGGCCATAAGTTAAATTAACCAAGACTTAACCATTTATACAAGAATAAATACCAACCCTGCCTGCATCTCCTCTGAATATCTCACCAGCTCTATACGTTGGTAGTGAGGTCTCAAAAGAAATAAGAGCATGATGATGAGTTTTCCTGAATGGTCCCAAAGGGAGTATTAACAAGGAGATGTAGTTGTGTATGTACAGTTCAACCTCTTTTATTCAACACATTCAACACAGACTTTAATTCAATCAAAATGTTTAACTTACCAATCAGCCTATTAGTTACTTTAATTTAACCGACTATAATTCAACACACCAACTTTATTCCAACAGAAAGCTCTGTGATCCCTTGGGGTGTCTAATTAAAGAAGTCGGACTGATATTGCAAGGTTTTCCAAATTAACCAAGTCCCTTTGTTCCTCTACTCTGTGTGTCATGTAACCAACAGCCTTCACAAGGACAACTATTGTGTTCCCTGGCTTATATTTTACCTTCTTCTTCTGATGATGATGATCCCCTTACAAGCAGGAAAAAGATGGACTAAATCCTAATAAGAACTAGAGCTGGTAATGAAGCCTTTCCGTGTGAATGAAAAGTACAAAAAGGAAGATCACTATCAGCACTCTCACCTGTACTTGTTGTAAGGGGGTTCAGGTCCGGTGGTGTATCTCTTGTCTAGAGGGGGTTTGTCAGCTGGAGGTCCGGAGGAGTAGGAGTCCCGGGGAGGAGGATACCTACCATCCCCCCGTTTAGAGTACATCCTGCAGCAGCCATTCTTCTATTATATTAAAGGGGAAAAAGGGGGTTGGTGGAAGGCTGGTTAAACCGTTTGGTTTTCGACCACTACGACCCGGGTTTGATTCCCGCATTGGACACTTTTTTCTGTTTAAAAAAAATAATTTAAAAATGCTCCAATGGCCCCCGATTCTTGCAAAAGTCTACCACCAGGGAGTGCAAGTAACCAAACGGGGCTCTGACACATTTGTAAGTGCAAAGTCGAACTGCTTTTCACATGTGTAGACATGTGGTGCGCTTACAGTAAAAAGCAGTCGCTAAATACCCACCATGATTATCATGGCCTGTACCACGTGTACTAGGGATAATAAAAAAAAAAGGGGGGAGGGGGAAAAGAAAGCATCTCCTGATCGTGAAAACAAAAGATGGCTGGCACCATATATAGCAACTAATCAATGAATCTTTTTCTTTTAATTCCCCAATATTAGACAAATATACCATTTCTTTGTAAATCAATATGAGCCAACCCACACATTCACATTTCAGACCCTCATCAATTCAATGGTGAATACAAATGCTCAAATATCTTCAAAGTTATAACATATACACCTTAGCATCCATTGTATAATTGTCTTATCTCAGTGAATTCTGTCCAATGGTGGGGACAAGTGGAGAAATATCTGGAAAAAAACACCACAAACTATTGTGTCCTCACCTTATCTCAATATTCAATAGTGAGTGCTCGAATATCTTGAAAGTTGCCTCATAAACAGCTTAGGCTGTTATACTAGATAATAATCCTTTATAAAATGAAAGGATTTAAAAGCACGAATGTTTCTTTTATACATGATACAACTTCTACTGCCCTTACTGCGATGAAAAAAATATAATGGGAGGGCTTGGCTCATCAGTGGTGAACCCTCCCAGCCAAGCCCTCCCATTATATTTTTTCATCGCAGTAAGGGCAGTAGAAGTTTGTATTATGTATAAAAGAAACATTCGTGCTTTTAAATCCTTCCATTTTATAAGTATAGATGGCGCGTTATTGCTTTGTGTTAATAATAATCCTTTATGTTCAATTCAATAAATCAAAGACCTATCAAGGGATAAGTTTCTTAACATCAGTTTTTATTACAGGGGGTCGGTGGAAGGCTGGTTAAACCGTTTGGTTTACGACCACTACGACCTGGGTTCGATCCCCGCATTGGACACTTTTTTCTGTTTAAAAAAAAAATGCTCCAATGGCCCCCCGATTCTTGCAAAAGTCCAACCCCACCAGCGAGTGCAAGTAACCAAACGGGGCTCTGGCACATTTGTAAGTGCAAAGTCGAACTGCTTTCACATGTGTAGACATGTGGTGCGCTTACAGTAAAAAGCAGTCGCTAACTACCCACCATGATTATCATGGCCTGTACCACGTGTACTAGGGATAAGCAAAAAAAAAAAAAAAGTTTTTATTACTCAAGCATTCGGACTAATCAGCCGTTCCGACAGGAGTGACACTGTAGTATGTAGTTGGTCAAGTTATTGTGTTACTCCTGTTGAAGCCTGAAAACTTGAGTTCATGTAATAAAAACTAGAAAAGAATTCAATAAGGAACAATTTGGATTATTCTATATACAGTTACGAGCGTCATCATCTCTGTCACCGTTTGCTTTTTTTTTTGGAATGGCGCTCTCCTATTGGTTGGCTACGATCACGTGGCTACGATGGCGCCGCCACTATACTATCAAATGTTAATGTTCACTTCTACAAGCTAACCAACAAAGATGCTTACATTTGCTTGCCTTTTAAAATAAAAGGTGACAGGACCTGTATTCCAACCCTACCAAGATTGTGAATTTGATCAATTAATATAGTCTCCATGACCTTGTATAATTATACAATGGGATAATAATAAAAAATAAAAGATGGGTATTGTCAATCAATCATTTGTATCAAGTCTTCTAACAATGTCTTCATGTTTACCTGTCATCGCGGGACGGAGGGTAGTCTTTATATCTGGAGTCGTAGGAGTCCCGCAATGGAGATCTATCCCTAGATTGAGGTGGACCAATCCTTTCATAGGAGTCATAGCCGTCGCGTGGCGGTGGGCCGCGGTAGCCTCCTCTGTCAATGGGGGGCGGGGGAGACTTGCGCATCCCCGCGCCACGGGGTCCCATGGGGGGCCCTGAACTTGGTGGTCTGCTGCCACCCCCTCCCCCATCTGCACACACACAGAGATTGGACTCTGAATACACACAGTGGTGGATCATGTTGGCATTGAAGGCAATGAAGCTGCTGTGCGCTAGCAAAAAAGAACCCTTGCCACAGAAAAATAAACATACTTTTAAAGAAATAGAAACAGTAGCCAAAACAAAAATAAACAAGAACTGGAGGATCCCACCTAAGCACAGTTGGTACAGTGGAGTGAACCCAGGAGGAGCTCTGAACATCAGAAATAGACAGCATCAAACGACACTAACAAGGTTTAGAAAAGGCCATCTCAAGCCATTGAAGATAGAAAATAATAACAAAATCTACTCCATTTGTTTGAAATGTAGCTTGGAACCTGCAGCTCCAGAACACATTTTGGCTTGCATTAGATGCACTAAACAGGACCTTTGGGAGAGGCCGCTGCTTATCATAAAACAGCTCGAGGAGCATGAACTCATGGAATTTGTGTAATCTTTACACAAGGGGATATGAAACAACAACATGGCCTGGCTCATCAGTGCTGAACCCATCCAGCACCAGTTTAAGCTACCAGACTTCTATTGTATTGGTCTTCATATACATACAGTGGGGAGTGGCATTGAGTTGTGCACCTAAGCTTCCAGAAAACTGTAGAGATATATGCATGGACTTCCTCAAGCCAATTCACAAAATAAGGCTCTTATCTCTGATTTCACAATAATCTATCTTTCCTTTGTCCAATCTCAGCATGAGCTAGACATACCACAAATGTCTACCACTATGTATGCCTTATGTACCATATGAAAATTATGAAGGTGAAAAAAAATATCAAGTGATTATTTTATTTAAATATGTATAAATTACCTGTTTTATTTATCTTCTGACTTTTATCATCCAAATCCATGTATGAAACATGAATTGTCTTAATTAGGTTTTACTCAATATATACTCTGTATTAATATCATTATAAGTGTGAAATAGTTTTTACTTTTTTTTTTTTTTACAATTTTTCTTTGCAGACTCTGTGACTATATATAAATATAAGCATATAAGCATAAAGTGAAAAGTCAACCCTGAGCTGAAGAGGGCCATTAGTCTGAAACCATGGCCTTCAAGTGTTTGCCAAAGCTGGGATTGTGTCACCAAACTGAGTCCGCTAGTTTTAGGATTTATTTTGATGGAAGAAGCAACCATTATTTTTATAGAGCAATTTTCTGCCAACAAAATTTCCATTTATATATAAGAATGTAAAACGATATCTGAAATACTATCTCGCATGTGTTTCTTTTCAACGAAAAATCAAAATTTATTTCAAGGAGAAATAACGATTATTTCTAACCTTTTGGATGAGGTATGAAAGGGTGAATTGTGAAGAGTAATGATAAACGGGAAAAATAAAAGTGTCCAGGGATGGGAATATAAGAATGCCTAAATAAAGGTCTTTATGTATATATTGTAAACCTTTCAAACTACTTCAGACACAGTAAAAAAAAAATAATCCAAATAATTTATTAGTGTGTCAACACTCTAATTAATTAGGTCTTATTTTCTTTTATTATAATCTATAATCCAAATTGTGCTTTATCATTACTTCAGACAGTTTACCAGTCTCAGTTTCAATGTCCTCACAGCTTGCAAGTACCAATTTGCTATAGTTCCCAAACAATTTCCATTCTAGATCCACCAAGTTGTGTTTGTGGGCCTTAGCAGCACATTCACCTAGGATGTGGTCAACACCTCAGAATCTCTCTCACAGTACAGTTTCTATAATCCAAATTGTACCAATTATATTTTTTCTATGTAAAAAAATTGCTATCTAAAAAAAAAAAAAAATTTAGGTTAGAATCTGGAGGAAGGTTTGGACACATTGCCTTCAGCGCGAGGTCACAGAAACCCCACAACAACAATAACAAAGCATGTAACACAACCAGTAGGTAGTAGGAGCGAGAGAACAATGACAGGATACTTACCAATTCTGTTGTTTTTCAGCATGTGTCTGATGAATGTGGTGGCTATGTAACATAAAGGGATGTAAGTCTGGAGAGGCTGAACTGCACCTGCAACCACAGTACAAGTTAGCTAGCTCTCCCTCAATCAACACCTCAGTTCTGCCACAAGCAGCAGGGAACAAACCCACATGGAGCACAGTAACAAACTTGGGGCTCAGGTGGCCAGGCTGTGATAGTACAGTAGAACCCCTTTCTGTAAAGGACACCTAGTTGAAGAGACAAAGTGCCTTTTAGGAAGAAGTGTCCTCTTACCAGAGAGTGGCTAAATTGGTAAAAATGGCAATTTTGGCAATGGAAGCTGTCCATTATAGAGAGGTGATCTCTAGAGGGAGTGTCCTCTCATGGGGTATGTTCTACTGTACCCTGTGAAGGCCCCTTATCAAAGGGCACAGAATGAGCAGCATCTCTTAAGTCAGAGGCAGCCATTTTATATTGTTGGCCTGCTACGTAGAAGTGCTCCCAGTGTTAATGACAGACTTGTCAACTTTATACGATGGAATGGAAATGTCCAGGGTTCATGATGACAATGAATAGTTTTTTGTTGACTTTTTATCTTTAAACACGCACAGACACATCACACTTGATTAATTTGGATGTGGGTCTTATTACTTCGTGTTTCCAACATCTTTTAATTCAATACCTCAATGGATCAGAATTTTTGGCCGAATTACAAGAGTCAGTGTGTTGAATTATAGTCGGTTAAGATAATTCATCGAAACATTCACTCTGCTAGTAAGATAAAACATAGATCCACCCTGACCCTATTTAAAACACTAGAGCTAAACAATTTGTTTGATTGTTTATCTTATCATATATAGGGTTTTAATTCTCTCACTCTCTCTACATAGAGGAAATCTAAATTTTGGCAAGATGGATACTTGCTTTTAAACAGATAAGCAAAGAGGTGTACCTCCTTCCTTACATATGAAAGATGCTGTGAAAAAAATACATCTTGGGAAAAATTGATTATGTGATCATACAATTACCCAGAGACCATACCAAAGGATCTTTTTTCCATGATTAACAAAGAAAAGGAGATTCCCAATGTGATGTGACCACAGATACAAAAATGTGTTCCTGATTGATCTACCCATTCCATTTTTTCCAAACAACCTAAACTAACCTAACTTGACACATAACCCCTATAAACTAATTACCCTATCTGACACTAAAATCTAACCTGGAGTATTGATATACTCTGCAGAGCATGTGTATCTGACCAAACATTGGGAATCACCCAAAAGGATTTGGTTAAGAGCTTTTTTTTTTAGCAAATTAGGGCTGTGAAGAAATAGTATTTTTGCTTTGAAAACTTTTAACCCAGTTTATCGAAACAAAGAGACATGTGCTTAAACCCATGGATAAAAGTTTAGAATTGTAAAGTCTTTGATGTCGCAGTCAGATTTTATTTTTTTGAAGGAAACAGAGGAAATTTTGTTCTCATTTGGTTATATTTTATGTCTTCAATAAAGGTCACTGTGTATCAAATATCTTTCAGAGTTATTGTCCGAATCCGATATACATGCTAAAAGGTACAACTTCCTTATGTCCATGGATGTAAGTTTGGTTCTTGTGTGTTTTAAATTCCCTGCTAGTTGACATTTTTCCAAGACATATTACTGTCAATATTTAAGGTTTTGAATTCAGATCTGGGGTGAATTATAGCTGGGTTAAATAGGCTGATTCGAGATTCAAAAAAAAAGATTCAACTTAATATTTAATTATAGGGGGGTCATTGACTTTATTAACTCACCCATTGATGAGCTCTACTCATCCCCAGCGGACACCATCTCAAGCTCTACAGGCTTGATACCTCAATATGATGAGTGGAGATAAGAAAGAAGAAGAAAGAATTATAGAGGGTTGAATTAAAGATGATAATGTGAAGGTGAAGCAGGTTTTAAAAATTGGTTGAATTACAGTAAGTGCTAAATTATAGTCGGTTGAATTAAACTGTGTCTTTGGTGGGTTTTCTCGCTATACTTGAGGAAAAAAAAGAGTTTAACCATTTCCACATCAGGGGTCAGTGGAGGAGTGGAATAAAATGTTGGTTTTTGACAGCCATGACCCGAGATCCCACATTGAACATTTTTATAATTTTTTAAAACTTACTCTATTCCACAAAGGCCCCTGATTCTTGCAAAAGTTCAACCCCACCAGTGAGTGCAAGTCACCAAACAAGGCTCTGGCACACTTGCAAGTTTTAAAGTCAAACTGCTTTCCACATGTATAGACATGTTGTACACTTACAGTAAAAGCAGTCGCCAACTTCTATTCATCATGATTATCATGGTCTGTACCATATCTTCTATATATATAAAAATCAATGTTTGTATGTTTGTTTGTATGTCCGGTATACAAATTCGCAGTAGTTCACTAATTCAAACCAAAATTTCCATACATAGGTAAAAAAATACGGGAAAGACGATACGCTATTTTAAAAAATATATGAATCAATTATTAAAACTATATATTTTTAGTCAGAAAATGATGATGACGATATTGCTGTATCATGTTTGATTATCAGATACAAAATTATATCGGGAAAAATTCCAAAAAGCAGAGACCAAGGGTGAAACCAGTTCATTATTTTGTACGCAGGAACAAAATTCTAACAGAAAAACATTCATTCGAGCAGAAAACAAAAGCCAGATCATCTTTCTATAAAAATATCGCTTCTCAGACACAAAGTTTGGAGCGGGACGTTTCACAATCCACGGCGCCAATTTATAATTGTAACGAAAAGTATTTGAATAAAAACATTTAATCGGGTAAAACCTGGGCGTTGCCCGGGTCATTCGGCTAGTGTACTATATTTAAAATTGAAAATATATATTTTTTTAAATTTCTAAAGGTGTATTGGAAAAGCTGCACAAAACCGCCTACATATTTTTAAGGGCATCAAACACAATGTAGCAAAGAAAAAAAAAATCATATGCTACTTCCTTTAACAATACAAGCAACATTTGAGTCATGCCTTCCCTTTTCTTATTGTTGGCGTTGAGGTGAAGGTCTTTCTCCTTCCTCAAATATAGGTTTCTTAGAGGTCCAACTTTTCTACATGGTACACTTTGTGCTTTATAAAAAAATGGACAAACACTATGTGCGCTGAACTTTAATCCTGGATGCCAAAGAAGAGGAATAAGTTCTACTCCATCCCTAAAGTAAAAAGTCCAACTGAGGGAAATAAAGAACAGTTAACACACACTCACGGACAAAACTTGAGGAAGTTGTACCCTTTAGTATGTATATCGGGACAATAACTCTGAAAGATATTACATTGACCTTTATTGGATACACACGAGATAACCAAGTGTGAACAAAATTGTCTCTGTCTCCTTTTAAAAAAAATAATAAGATGACCGGCGACATCAAAGACTTTCCACTTCCATAAGCCTTGTTCATGAATGTAAATACAGTCCTCCTCTAACTTCTGTAATTCAATAGCTCAAGGGATCAGAATTTTCTGTTGGTGGGTTAGGAGGATAAGATATACAATTTGTATTATAGATTAGAAACATAAGGCAGAAAGACCAAATCCAAATTAATGAAATGTCTGTGACATTTCGATAACAATGCTGTTACTGAAATGTCACACACGTTTCATTCGTATGGATTTGGTCTTGATTAGGTTCTGATGTGTTGAATTATAACTGACTAAACCAAATGTGCTGATTGGTAAGTAAAAAATTGGTGGAATTAGTAAAGTATTAGTAAGTGAGGCATTGAATTAAAGTCAAAGTAAATGGGTTGATCAGTGTGCGAGAGAATTGTTTGAATCAAAGTAATTAAGGAATTAAAATATATATATATATTTTTTTTTTTGCTAATCCCTAGTACACGTGGTACAGGCCATGATAATCATGGGGGGTAGTTAGCGACTGCTTTTACTGTAAGTGCACCACATGTCTACACATGTGAAAAGCAGTTCGACTTTGCACTTATTATTAAAATAATAATAGTCGTTAAATCCCAGGGAGTAGATGAATTCCCAAACAATTTGTCACTACCCTTTCTTGAAATATTGAGAAAAAGAGACCAATGAGGTAGGAGTTTTCAGGGGCCCTCCTCATCAACTAGCTATAAAGGTGTGTTAATCAATTATAAAAGCAATATATACAGTACAACCTCATTAATTAGACTAATGATAATTGGACACTTGAGATAATGTTTTCATGTTCCAACCTCCAGCCTCTATCAAATAACCAACGTCTTCTTATTCTTCTTTCTTATCTCCAACGTTAATTCAACCAACTATAATTCAACCATTTCTTAAATCAAATTTTGACAACAACTTTGATTTTAAAAATAAAATACTTTAGCACCCAAGACATGCATGCATATTAGCACACGAGCATCATACTTAAAGGTGGTGTAATGAGGTGATGCAAATGCCAACATTGGAAGTTGTACCTTTCAGCATGTATATATCGGGACCATAACTCTGAAAGATATTACAGTGATGATAAGGCACAATTTGGATTATAGATTATAAACACAAGGTAATAAGACAAAATCCAAATAAATAAATAGTATAATATATATATAAAGTAATGTAATATAAAAAGTAATAAATAGTGTATTTATTTATTTGGATTTGGTCTTATTACCTTGTGTATATTACAGTGAGCTTTATTGAAGAAACATGAGATAACCAAGTGTGAACAACCTCTGTCTCCTTAAAAAAAAAAATAGACGACCGCCGACATCAAAGACTTTCCGCTTCCTTAAGTTTTGCCCATGAGTGTATTTACACAGTCTAACCTCTTTAATTCGACACCTCAAGAGATCAGCGCTTTCTGTTGAAATAAAATTATTGTTGTAATGTGTTACTAAAGTACTGTTGTAATATATTTTATTAATTATTAATGTGAAAATTTAATACCATATTTAGATTTTTTTTTTTTTTCCAAAATGTTTTATGATTACCTTTAGGTGATGGATAAAATTGCACATTGATACATTTGTGAAGAAAATTACAAATATTATTTAAATATATAAATGCAACGGTAAAATGCTAATAAATTTTGAAAATAAAGAAAAGGCTAAGGAAAAGGTTCTAAGACACCTATTAAACACAAGGTAATAAGACCAAATCCAAATAAATAAATAGTGTGTGACATTTCGGTAACAACGCTGTTACCGAAACGTCACACACTATTTATTTATTTGGATTTGGTCTTATTACCTTGTGTTTATAATCTATAATCTAAATTGTGCCTTATCATTAAGACACCTAGTGTTTGCGTTGGAGTTGTCTAAAGTTAGGCCTATAGGTCATTGTTGGTGCAGATTTTGGGACGCATTTAAAGACTTTTAATACACAGTGCGCATACATGATGGCCGCCATGCCAAAGTATTATATTCTCAGCAATAAATTTGAATTTGAACAAGAATTATCTAATTATTATTATTAATAGGCTAATCCCTTAATAGAATGTTCAAATCTAAAAGCTGAGGGATGAGTTTCTTTTGCAAATAAATTTATTTCGAGCTTTCGGGCAACGCCTCTCTACAGGAAATTTCAGTTTATTGATTTATTCATACGTATCTGACGCACGAGTAGTCTCACGTGTGTTTGTTTCTGATATTTATTTTATATAGTTTGTTATACATTTGCCTCGCTTAATCTCAGTGTAATATAATTTAATTTTCCTGTAGAAGGGCGTTGCCCGAGAGAGAAGCTCGAAATAAATTTATTTGCAAAAGAAACTCATCCCTCAAGCTTTTAGATTTGAACAAGAATTATCTAATATGTCAAAATTTGGTTTTAAAAATATGTCAAATTATCGTTTGGTCGAATTAACATTCATTATTTGATAGGCTGCAGGTTGAGATATGAAAACGTGATCGAATTATCGCAAGTGTCAAATTATAAGCTATGGAATTAACGCGGTTATAATGTACATAAGATTTATGAAGGTAAGTCTTGGGGACAGTTTCCATCTTTACTAACCCTAAACTGGTATCAAGTTTGTACAAACCATGACAAAATTTGGAAAGTTGGTTTAGTAAACATGGGATCCAACTCCAAGATCTTCTGCTACTTAATTCAAATTTATTTGAGTTCAATAATCCAAACAACCCTTTTCCAATTGGCTGCCAAGTTATGGGCAATAATGAACAAAGATATAGATAAAATTTATCGAATTGTCAATTAATCCATATCTAAATTATGGTGATTTTTGTCTATTAGTTGTCTTTTGTTTATATAAATGTAAAGTGTGCCATTTTCACCTGCTCTATTAATTATTTTAATATAGTGAGACATTATTATTTTTGCAGATTATTGGAAACAATTGTATAATTATTACTCGTAAAAACACATTTACAAAACAAACTGAGGTTAAGCATAAGCTTAAACCTAATAATATTTTACATTTTGTTTCTTTCATGTGACAGGTCAAATAATATATATCTTTCAAAGGAATAAATGATTATATTTTATAATTAAAGGTGTTCATTATCAATACGAAAGATTTGACATTTTGCAAAATTGTACTTTATTTCATAATTTATAAACCATGCCTTTCTTTTTAAAATTTAATAAAATGAGGAAGAATTTAGTTTTAATGATTTTTAAAAACTTTCAGATTTCGGTTTGATCACTCAATTTTAGTGGTTTAACTTAATTTTTACTTTTAATTTTATTATTATTATTATTATATTCTCTTTTTTAAACAAACAACCGGGAGGCAGCGGCTAAAATGTAATTATTATTAATACCAGCCAACATGACAATATAGTAAAAACTTTTGGGCTTACTTATCACACACTTACTTTAAAAACTAGATACTTTACACACAATTTGTGAATATATAAATTAACGTAAATAAATAAATAAATAAATACAGATAAACTTATACCAATATAGTGTTCGTTATAATGATAAAATATAATTATCAAACATACGAGTTTAATTCTGTGAGATAGCTATTATTATATTTTTTAAAAACTAAAAATTGCTTCTTTAAGGGATTTAAATTTATATATTTATAGATATTGAAAAATATTTACCTATAAAAATTATTTCTCACACGCAAAAAAATTATTTCAATTTATTTTAGATTCAATATTTAAACTTTTTGTTTAACAATGTTAGTTTATCATAGTTCCTAATAAAGTGCATATAAACTTTTGAAATAATATATATATAACGAAAAACATTATATATTTCGTAGGAGATTTTGGAACATTTAAGTTTCGCCTAAGTATTGGAAGATATATACTTCCACACTTTAACATAGGAAAAATCATTAAGGATAAATATAGAAAAATGTTGAAAAATTTGCGTGCAAAAAAAAAAATTCTTATACCGAGCTATTGTATAAAGATTTTGTATAATCGTTTCGTATGAATAAATATATGCAACTTGTGGTTATTAAGGCAAGAAATTTATGGCACCTAATGGTTTTTAGTTTTTCGAGATTATGATTAACATATCCACCATGGACTTTTTCTAGGAATACTTTTCTGATTAGTTAGATATCTCCCCTTAAAGTTTTAAAATTAAAATAACTTGTAATATAAGTCTCATCAAAGAAACTTATTATAAGTTATTTAATATTAAAACTTCGGGTAATTTTCTTTCAATCTTTATTGCTTGAAATTTTGAATAAAATGAAATGCGCCAGTAAATAACGTCCTATATAAATCATTAAAAGTATTAGAAAACTAATCCTTATGTAACCGCATTTTGCAGAGTAAAATTTTATAAACTTAGATAAATACTTTTTGATACCACTAATGTAGTGATCTAGCATGCGATTTTTAAAATCCGTTTATGTAAATTGGGGATATTATTGTATCATTACAGTCGTGAGGCGTCTATTATGTTTGTGGAATAATGGAGATCCATTACTCTGGACGCCGTCTGGACGGCTCGGGTGACAGTAAACAAACAAGCCCCGGCGGCGCCAGCCGCCAACAAAGGACCAGAACATGGCCTGGTCTGCTACCGACCAGTTGGGTGTTTTCCTCTGTCCTCTTAAGATGTATTAAATAAAGTTAGTTAGAAGGAGACTTTTACCCACTCCTTTCTGCTATTTAGTGATATTATTTAAATCCTTGCAACAGCCCACAAAGAATCATCACTGCGAATTCTTCTACCGAATTTCGCATCAGTGTTTTGTGAAACGATTACCCGACCATTTCTTCACAAAGTGGCGTCCCCGGGTGGGCTTCTGACAAAGCAAGATCAAGTGGATTAACGGCGGAGTACAAGTCAAGACTCAAGATAAGTACCTTTTGTTTTAACTTCTGTTTATAGTGTTTTTTGAAAAATGGAAATTTTAAAAAGACATAGAAATTTACTTAGAAAAAGCGACTAACTCGCAGCTTGAAGACGACAGAAGAGTTTCTGTCAAGTACTCCACCGATACCTGTAGAGGACATTGAATAAATAGAGAGATCATTGAAGATACTCACAGTGAGCTTCTTGTGATCCAAAGCAAGATAAGAGACTTCATGCTAACTTCAGACGTTAGCGAAGAGGAACTAGAGCAAGACGATGAGGAAGCCTTGCAATATACCCAGAGATATAAGAGGATATATAAAAAATGTCTCGCTCTTGTTGAACCCAGGATCACTGCATCCAGTCCCACGACCAGTGAAGTGAGCTTCGCTTCTAGCTCACACCATAGAACTGTAAAACTACCCAAGATAGAATTAAAGAAGTTTACAGACTTCCATGCCAAAAGCAGATACCTGGTGGCAGAGGGAAGACACGACGGGTGACATCCAGAGACATCCATGCTGAGAACTGCTGTACCATATGTACATATATTGCTGTACCATATGTACATATATTCCCCTCATTTCTTTTTGGTAAGAGGTGACCTAAGAAAAACAATGTGTCATATAGACATGTAAATTATTAATTTTTTTTTATATAATCGGGATATATATATATATATTAATTAATTCCTAAGGAATTAATTTTAGGGATTAATTTGTTTCATCCAATATACAATTTTCTTTCTCGCGCGGCAACACGGGAAATTGGGGGGGCGTGGTCATGGGGGACGTGCGTGTTTGCTTCCGACGAATGAAGATGCCCATTGATCACGTGGGTGTTTGCTCTCGGCGAATCAAAATGCCAGCCAATAAAGGCTTTGGCATGATCAACGAATGGAAATGAAGAAAGGCTAGGATAAAAGGGCCCGTTTTTGACTAAGAGGGAGGAGAGAAAAATTCGCTCAGTGACAGGAGATAGAGCCAGTCCGTTCTGAGACGTGGAGGAGACCAGACCTTACCGACCGTTCCGAGAGAGGTAAGCACCGCCATCATGGCCCAACTCCCCTTCATAGTTTTCAATTAGAAACAGATCTATTTAGATTTTGAATGGGCCCTAAATGGGCTTTAGATGATAATTTAAAGTATGTTAGTATTTTAGTACCTTATCCCGTTAGAATAGATGAAGATCTATGTTTTTCCTATTATACAACGAAGAATTCGTAACCTTAAGTCACCTCTACCTAGTTATTATGTAAATAGAATGTCTCGTTAATATAAAATGTCCCCAAATTTTCGCCTAATAAATACCTATATATGTTTAATCCACGCAGAGAGTTCTGTTTTTTTTTTATACAATTTCATTCTCTAGTTTTATGGTAAATCACCCCCACCTTATTATCAAATTACTGAATATGGACTACCAACTCTGATGTAATAGAGTTGTGTACTGTGTATTTGCTGTGGCGTGCTGACACAGCAACAGTTGCAAAAATACGACTTTATCGTGGCTGTTTTGAGGGTATATATATCTGTTAGGTTTTAATAATACTTGTATCCTCATGTGAAGAATCTGTCTTTCCCCACTGTTTGAACAAGATATAGTATGATCCTTACCTATTTGAAGGGAATGTTGCTAATAATCAAGTCTCCCATAAATTGCTGGCCATGTACACTATAGTGAATGTCTGTGTTTCAGTATGTTCCATGATTGACTACCATTATATTATTCGTTAATTTAAAAAAAAAAAAGGTTAATAAGATCCATGTTGTCTTAAACTCATTAGGTTGTCCTCTTTATAATTTTAATTGAAGACCTTCATTCTAAATACATTATGATTATTAATGTCAATAGTATAAGTCTATAGTTTGCTTGTCTTTTATTTGTTAGATTTTGGTGTAAACTTCATAAAATAGAGTCCTTCCCCATATATCCAGATGGTAACATACTTATCGCATCTTGTTGAATCTTTACTATAAAATTTAGGATTAATGTATACCTGCATGTGCGGTCAGATTTTCCACCAATGGAGTCTGAATCTGGTACTTCATGATATCTGGCCTGAAATATTGATTTCCACTTGTTATACTTCAACAGGAGTGTTAATTAGGTCTTCTATATTCAGGATATCTTAGTTTTTTTTTTTTGTGTGTAATAACATGTTCATCTTTATCTGAGATCTCCCAGGGTCGTTGTGTGATCTCAAGGAGCGTGACACTAAAAATTTGGGCGCGACACGGACCTGAGTCCGACCCGTTCCAGCGTCTGGATTTCTCTTTTGGGAGGACCGACCACTATTAAGTACATAGTTTAGTTGCCTTTATAGTTTATTTTTGTAGGACTTTAGTATAATCTTTACAAGTGGGGTCACTTCCATATATATATATATCCATATAGCAAATTAACTTCAATATCTTAACCTCTGCGAAATCTCTGTGAGAAGTAATAAACTTTGAGGTTGCGTATCGTTTTCCTTTCCCGCTTAATAATAAGGCTCAAGCTTTCGGATATGGTGATCCTTTTATAGAATAACGCTATGGTAGTGGATCGTCAGTAACCATATATATTTATCTAATGTATTTACATCTTTACAAAGGATTTCCATAAAGGAACTATTAACATCTTGTTATATGCTAAGTATAGACTATTTACATATTTCTAAACTAAGGAGAATCTATTATATAATAATTTAACTTATGAAATTAGGATTAGCTATGGAACATTGTTAATGGAACAAGAATCACTGTATCAGATATGAAGAAGTGTACGTTTAATTGCTATCATTTCTATTTATGGGTCAGGTGCGCCCATCCATTCTATCTATTATTTGTCTGTCGGGTTCCGCCTATATACATACTGTGGTATTGGTTGCATTCCATCAGGTATATTATTTGACTATTGTCTGTGTAATTTGGGTTATAAACGCCTTATTATTGCGAATCTATTTACAGTTGATATATATAGAATTATAGGGATCTGTTACTTTAAATTCCTCTATGGAATAGCCCTCAGCGTCCCCAGTGGGTGGCTAAATCGCTAGAAGGCGAACCTCTTAAAAGGATAAGTTGAGACAACGAGGAAGGGTCCGCCATTTTTCTTTCATGGAAGAAGAAGCAGGAGGGAGTATGGATGTAAGTTGAAACCCCTGAGACGTTGGACCCCCACATTCCTGAGACATCGTTAGTTCCCGCGCTATTCCCGACGCCCCCATACATTCCAGGAAGAGTCCATCAACGGGGCCTCCCCTGAGGGGCCCTTCTCACGCCGACATGGAAACTTTTTACTTGGAGCTGCATTTCTCAAGATCCTTCTGTGCCTTGTATGTTGTCTGATATTCCATTTCCATTCTTCCAGTTATAGTTTTATACGCTCTGGTAGGGGAGCTGTTGTTAAAAACGTTACACTTACATTTTTTTTTTTGTTGAGACTTTTACTAAGGCACAATATGCATTTCGAGGATGGTGGTGACATTGTTGTCGAACGTTTACTCTCGTAAATTTTAATATGGGAATTGTACTAAGTCACTCCCTACATGCTCCGTTCTCGTAGGTCTAAAATAGGGAACGCGACATCCTCTGTCCTCTTAAGATGTATTAAATAAAGTTAGTTAGAAGGAGACTTTTACCCACTCCTTTCTGCTATTTAGTGATATTATTTAAATCCTTGCAACAGCCCACAAAGAATCATCACTGCGAATTCTTCTACCGAATTTCGCATCAGTGTTTTGTGAAACGATTACCCGACCATTTCTTCACAAAGTGGCGTCCCCGGGTGGGCTTCTGACAAAGCAAGATCAAGTGGATTAACGGCGGAGTACAAGTCAAGACTCAAGATAAGTACCTTTTGTTTTAACTTCTGTTTATAGTGTTTTTTGAAAAATGGAAATTTTAAAAAGACATAGAAATTTACTTAGAAAAAGCGACTAACTCGCAGCTTGAAGACGACAGAAGAGTTTCTGTCAAGTACTCCACCGATACCTGTAGAGGACATTGAATATAATAGAGAGATCATTGAAGATACTCACAGTGAGCTTCTTGTGATCCAAAGCAAGATAAGAGACTTCATGCTAACTTCAGACGTTAGCGAAGAGGAACTAGAGCAAGACGATGAGGAAGCCTTGCAATATACCCAGAGATATAAGAGGATATATAAAAAATGTCTCGCTCTTGTTGAACCCAGGATCACTGCATCCAGTCCCATGACCAGTGAAGTGAGCTTCGCTTCTAGCTCACACCATAGAACTGTAAAACTACCCAAGATAGAATTAAAGAAGTTTACAGGATAAATAAAAGTTTGGTTGGGATGGTGGGCACAGTTCAACAAGATACATGTCGATCCTACTTTAGAAGAGAGCGACAAGTTTCAATATCTTGTGCAATCTATGTCGCCGGGAACCAGAGCTAGAAAACTGGTTGATAGTTACCCCCTGACTGCCGAGAATTACCCCCAAAGTTATAGAAACTTTGACAGAAAGATTTGGAAGGCCTGAACTGCTGCAACAAGTCTATGTCAGGGACCTTACCCGCCTTATTGCTCCTCCAAACAACAGTTGAAGGTGACTTCATTTTATGATGAGTTGGTGACTCATTTAAGAGCATTGGAATCCTTAAAGATTGAGGCAAGACAGATGTCTGTATTTATATTTCCAATGATTGAGGCATGTCTCTCAGAGGAACTCATGAAGGCTTGGCAAAGAAGCCCCCTCCATGATGTCAAGATTGATGATAATGATTCGACTCAAACTAGAGTTGATCTAATTATGGAGTTTCTCCAAAAGGAAGCTGCAGCAGAACAAGACAGAGCCTTAGCTGGATCCAAGTTTGGACACAAATCTCTGAAACAGGATAGAAACGTGGGCAGACAATCACATCCTGCTAAGATACCTACGGCCTCTGGACTCTTTGCTGGATGTGCCCAGAATTGCATCTTTTGTAATAAAGATCATAAAAACACAGAATGTCTTGCTGCGCGCAGAATGAGCATTAAAGAAAGAAGAGTGCGTATTAAAAACGCTAAATGTTGTTTCTCCTGCCTCCAACCAGGTCATATCTCTTCTAATTGTAGAAGGCGCATAACTGAATGTATTCGATGTAAGAAGAAGCACCTTGATATTTTATGCCCTCTTAATGCTCCTGGACGAGAGTCAGCGGATGAAGACAAGGAACAGGTGGAAGACTGTGACGTTTCTCCTACAGTTGAAAACGGAGTTTCATTCTCCTGTCTTAGCGCTTCGTCTCTGATTTTGCTACAGACTCTGAAGATTAAGGTCGAAGGTGCGACTTCGGCGAAAGTAGTGCGTGCCCTCCTTGACACATGTTCCCAACGATCCTATATTTTGTCTAAAACTGCCCAGGATCTCGGACTATCTCCCATTGGCCAGGAATCACTTAAACAAGTAGTGTTTGGAGGTCATACTAGTGAAAGTGTCCACCAAGAATACAGAGTCAATTTGGGTCATGCATCGGGGAATTTTAAGATGGTAGCGAAGCTTCTTGACCAACAAAAAATCTGTGGTAACCTACCAAGATTGAGCCGCGGGCCATGGTTGAAAGAACTCAAAGCCCGCAGAATCTGGGTTCCTGATATTGGAAAGGATGACATGGAAATTGAAATACTTCTAGGATGCGATGTGTTGGGATCTATTTTCATGATGAAATCTTGTGTGTTGTCAAATGGCTGGATGGACTTTAATGGGAGAATGTCAGCCAGGTAGTGACGTTTCACTCGTCCATCATGTTACAACGGTGACAATTTCGGAGAGCAGTATACCCATTCTGTGGAATCTCGATGTTATTGGCATTATGGATCCTATTGAGGTTAAACAGAGAGATCAGAGAGACGCATTGGCGCGTCGACATTTTCTAAAAACAGTCCAACATTCTGTTTCTGGAAGATATGTTGTTTCCCTCCCGTGGACTGTAGAGAAAGCTAAAATCGCGGACAAGAGGAAGATTGCTATGAAGAGATTAGAACAGATGACTAAGAAATTAATCTCTCTGAATCATTATGAGGACTATGATGATATTTTCCGAGGCTGGTTGGATGATGGGTTAATTAAGAAAGTTCCAGCTGAACAGCACGAAGCTGAGGTCTTTTACCTGCCTCATCGTCCTGTGGTGAAACTCTCCAGTGGGACTACGCCTATCAGGCCTGTCTTTGATGCTTCTAGAAAGGTCTATAGATCCCCATCTTTAAATGACTGTCTTGAAAAAGGACCTAACCTCATAGAGATGATTCCCAACCTTATGCTAAGGTTTAGAAATGGCAAGTTTGGTGTCGTGGCAGACATTGAGAAAGAGTTTCTGCAGATTGAGGTGAATGAAAGGGACAGAGATTACCTGCGTTATCTGTGGTATTCCCAAAATGGAGAAAAGACAGAAGTATTCAGACATAGACGTGTCGTTTTCGGTGTTAACCGTAGTCCTCTCATTTTGGGGGCAGTAATCGAATACCACCTGTCTAATGTTCGACCTGAACATAAACCGTTAGCTCAGAGGTTGCAAAAATCCTTTTATGTGGACAATTTAGTCACAAGCGTGAACTCTTTTGAAGAGTTACAAGATCTCAAATTGACCTCAACGTCCATCATGGAAAATTCTCGGATGGAGGAGCTAAGCCGTTGGGAGCATAGCCTGGACGTGGCCTCCAATACTTACCCCTATGAAAGAGCAGAGATATCTAAAGTGCTTGGTATATATTGGGATAAAGGGAAAGATTGTTTGTCATGTGAAATTTCCGTAGCCATACTCCCAAGATAACCAAAAGGAGTATCCTGTCCTGCTTAGCTCAGATATATGACCCTATTGGATTTCTGAACCCAATATTAATAAAGCCTAAAATTCTATTGCAAAAAGCTTGGATAAAGCGCGATGATCAGTGGGGTACCTTCGTCGGGAATCGCGTGAAAGAGAAAGGCAAACTTAGTGATCCTGGAGATTGGAGATATGTTCCTAGCAAGTGCAATCCAGCTGATTTACCCTCCAGAGGATGCAGCCTCTCCCAACTATTACAGTCTAGATGGTGGGAGGGCCCTTCCTGGTTAAAACTCTCCATAGAATATTGGCCTTCCAGGTATAAAGACCTGAATGAAGAAGAAATCTGTGCGGAAAGAAAGAAAATTGCTGTTGTGACAACATTTAAGAGTACCGATCATTGGTACATGAAATATTTCTCCTCGTTCATAAAAAATGTGCGGATGATGGCGTGGATTAGAAGATTCATCAACAACCTCAGATCTTCAACGAAAGTAAAGGGCGAACTTTCTGTGAAGGAGATCGATGAAGCGGAGCTGGCGCTTTTGAAATTAGTCCAGGCCGAGTGTTTCCCTAGCCACTCTATACCTGGCCTGAATATATATGAAGTAGAAGGAATCCTGCGTGTGAAAACAAAATTAATTTACAGCAGCGACGAATTTGGCTTCCGGTTGCCAGTACTATTACATGGTTGATTGAACAAATGATATGTGATTCACACGTTAAGAATTGTCACGCTTGTGTACAATTTTTGATGAACAAACTTCGGGAAAAATATTGGATAGTAAAGGCGAGACAGACCATTAAGAAAATTGTGAGAAGATGTGTCACATGTCGCCGCTTGCTCGGAACATCAACATTGACATATCAACAATTGATGACCCTGCTGTGTCATGCAGAGGCAGTGATGAATGGAAGGCCCATGACTTATGTCAGCGACGATCCGAATGATCTTGTGACAATATCACCTTCCATGTTTCTACAAGAACAGACAGATGTCGAGTTTCCCGAGTGCCAGAATATGGGATCTAATCCAACGAAACAGAAACTGCGCTATTTGAGCAAGCTGAGGGAGGAGTTGAAATCACGATTCAGGAAGGAATATTTGTCCCTCCTGGTCCAGAGAAACAGACGCATTTACAATCCAAAACTCCAGGCTGGGGATGTTGTCCTTGTTGGTATGGTCAATAAAAAGCGTAACTTCTGGCCATTAGCAGTGATCGAGGAGATATTATTTGGAAGAGATGGAGTGAATAGATTAGTGAAGGTGAAAACCGCAGTAGGAACCTTCCTAAGACCTATTCAGAAAATATATCCCTTGGAAATATCATCAACAGCAGCTACTTCGCGTTTGCTGAACGATAAAGAGAAAACTGCAAAAATACAGACTAGGTCGGGAAGAACCGTTTGTATACCCAACCGATTGGACGATTATTATTGTTTTTCTGTGTGCCTAGAGAACAACAGGTGGGAGTATGTGGAATAATGGAGATCCATTATTCAGGATGCCGTCCAGACGGCTCGGGTGACAGTAAACAAACTAGCCCCGGAGGCGCCAGCCGCCACTAAAGGACCAGAACACGGCCTGGTCTGCTACCAACCAGTTGGGTGTTTTCCTCTGTCCTCTTAAGATGTATTAAATAAAGTTAGTTAGAAGGAGAATTTTACCCTCCCCTTTCTGCTATTTAGTGATCTTATTTAAATCCTTGCAACAGCCCACAAAGAATCATCACTTTGAAAATAGGTTTTCTTTGAATAAAGCTTTAAATATTAAATATTATACTTAATTACAAACAGACTTAAAAACAATTTCACCAAGCAAATTTTAATTTTGTTGGCC
>CP092867.1:3618335-3636630 GCA_030710605.1 Cordylochernes scorpioides | reverse complement strand
CCACTCAATAATTTAAACTTTTATAAAATTATTATTTTGAGTAATCAATATTTAGTGAAGCAATTGTTTCACGACTCCCTAACTCAATCTATATCAAATTCGGTCTTTTCCTAAGCTGATGGCACCAAAATCTTCCAATGTAGTGGCCCAAAGCTTCCTTTAAAGAGTGCCAGCTTGGGGCTAATGTGCTACCTTCAATGAAGTGAAATTCTCAGGCTGCTGTGGCCTCCATACATATTTGAAAATCTTATATTGAGAGAGTGCTCTTGTACTTCAAACATCAGCCATCTCTATTGCTAGAAAGGCGTCTATCGATATCATTTTTTAGAATAGCTGGTCTTCTTAAGGGGGAAATCATAAATCTGAACCTTGAATTAATCAAAAATGATTGAGGAGTTTGCGCTACAATTATTTTCTCTTCTCAAAAGCTCCAGCCAGTATTTATATCACGCCTTTCAGTTTGTAAGGCTTCTAAATCAGCATGTCTTGTCATTGGCATCATCGACAACCAAATTTAAAAAATAATTAAACTCAAATACATTTATAAACTAAGAATTTTATCAACCTCATATAAGGTATTTATATGAGATTTCATTTTGAATCACGCATCTAGCAAACTATTGATATCAACAAAAGGAATTGATATGTACTAAAAATAAGAATATTATCCCCCCCCCCCCCCTAAGTAGGTACTTATTCTATTTCTAAATAGTAAGGCAATTGATTCAAGACAAGTTTTTAAAGCTATTAGTGAAATATTTTGCTTTTAACTCTAGTCTTTTCTATCAATACTACTTACTAATATCTTTATTCTATCTTTTAATTGTGCCATTGAATATTTCATATTTAATCAATCTTATTACTCTGTTTTCCAACATAAAGGGTTCTGTCTTAAACTTGAGTTATAAATATATTCATGCAAAACAAATGGTGTATGAGGAGAAATTAATTGCTGCTTTGAAAAAAATAATAATAAAAAAAAACTGAACACCATTTTGCCTCCAGGATTTAATGGGCAGACCTGACGAGTAGAGACAACCAAATTAATGAAACTGGTCAAAATATTTTATTCATTTTCAATTATGAGACTGCTTTCTTAAAGAATAGATATATGACATAACATACATATTACTTTGAAAATAGAGCAATCCATAAATAGATTTTTAATTAAAAAGGCATATATTGGATATATAATTCAATATATTACTTTTTAATTATACAAATTACTATTAATAGAATAACAAATATGATTATCATGTGTAATTTGAATACATAAAAAAATATTTCCTATTCTTCTCTCCATTATCTAGTGCTTCTTATATCTCCAGACATTTAACTGTTTATATATTGGTAGTTTTATCAAGACTCACAGAGTATATAGGAAGGCAAAAATTAATTTTGATTAACCAAAGTCAATTTTTTAATGCAAAGTTTTGAGTACTTTAAATATCCTTTGTTATTTGAGACTAACTTTTGCTTTCCATTGATTAGGTACAATTTGGATTTTGAACACAAAGTTATAAGACCAAAACCAAATAATTAAAATTGGTACTTAAATAAATTCAGTACTTTTGTGTGGGGGGAGGGGGTGGTAGAAGATGGTCTAAACCATTGGTTTTCAACTGCCCCGGCCTATTGGACACTTTTTTTCTGATTAAAAAAAAAATTGCTCCAATGGCCCTGATCCTTGCAGAAGTCCAACCCCACCAGCGAGTGCAAGTAACCAAACGGGCTCTGTCTGGTATATTTGTAAGTGCAAAGTCTAACTGCTTTTCACATGTGTAAACATGTGGGGCACTTACAGTAAAAGCAGTCGCCTTCTTCTACCCACTATGATTATCATGGCCTGTACCATGCATACTAGGGATAAGCAAAAAAAAAAAAAAACTTTTGTCTGAAGATGATCTGACACTATTTATTTAGATTTCTTCTTATTACCTTGGTTTTACTTTGTCAACAATAAGATAGTTGGATAATTTTATATATGGAAATATATTAAATAACATTTTCCCATTTATATATTATCTTATATTTTATCTATATTCCTTTTCACAAACACTTTTTATGAAAAAAAAAAAAAAAACATCACATACATATGTATTTTGTTTTGAAAATAGAGCAACCCATAAATAAATCTTTAATTTAAAAGGCATATATTGGATCAAAATATTATTTATTTTATCAATATTTCATTTGTCTGAACAACTTTATCAAGGTATTATAACATATTAATATTAAAGACACAGTTATAATACCTTGAAAAAGGTTGGCGTTCAGTCAACTGAAATATTGGTAAAATAAATGATATTTTTTTTTTTACTTATCCTTCAAATGATATTTTGATCCGAATATATGCCTTTTTAATTAAAAATACATATGTATGTATGATTTTGATATATTAATATTTCTTGGCATAACCAGTCTGAGTTTCTTAAAAGCTTATCAATGACATCCAAAAGACTTTTTCAGCTTCTCTTTTGAGCAAATCCTATTCTTAGGTTACATATTGCTTCTATTGAATTTTGTATTTTTTTCTTCATAGAAACCAATTTAGCCAAATAATTTTATTCCTATGGGGATCGGTGGAAGGATGTGGTCTAAACCCTTGGTTTACGACCGCTACTACGACCCGGGTTCGATTCCCGCATTGGGCACTTTTTTCTGTTTAAAAAAAATATATATATATATTCCAATGGTCCCCGATTCTTGCAAAAGTCCAACCCCACCAGTGAGTGCAAGTAACCAAACGGGTCTTTTGGCACATATGTAAGTGCAAAGTCTAACCGCTTTTCACATGTGTAGACATGTTGTGCACTTACAGTAAAAGCAGTCACCTTCTACCCACCATGATTATCATGGCCTGTACCACGTGTACTAGGGATAAGCAAAAAAAAAAAAATTATTCCTACCATTCTTCATTATTTAATCTCCTTTTAATGTGTGTTCCATCCAATTCTTTGGTGACTTTTAAATGAGAATCCAACAGTTATTTCTCTTCTCAAAACTTCTTCAAAAGACAAAATAATGTATATAAAGTGTAACCTGATTAATTCGACCTCCCAAAAAACCAGAGCTTTTTTAGGATTCAGGACATTTTTCAAAGACAACCAAATGTATAATTAAAATATAATACAGTTAAACCTGTCTATAGCGCCTTCCCCTCTATAGTGCCGGAGCGTAGTACGAGGCGATTTACATTAAAAGTGACCTGTCTTTATCACCCTATTTTGGTGAATCCCAAGAGGGGGGCGCTATACACAGGTTTAACTGTATTTTCAGAGAAAAAAAATTATACAGTAAAACCCCTCTATAGTGAACCCCAATGGGACAGAGCTTTTGGTTCACTATAGCCACGGTTTGGCTATTTTTTTTTACTTTTCAAAATTTTTAGACCGTATAATTAAAGGACAGCCATACACACTGGAAGAGGCTTCCTCTTAATAGTGGTCACTTTGTTTTAATTCCCTTTATTGACCAATTTCCTTACATTAATACTGAATAATAATAGAAATCATTAGATGATAGGTTCTTCTTATCATTAACATACATGTACCTCTATGTCTAATTTAAAAATCAAGACAAATCCTAGGCAAAGTTTTATTAAATATATATTCAAAGATATGAAATGATTTTAAAACATCATTATCACATTATATAATACATTGTTTACTTGGAAAAATGGCTCTAACACCTTGTTGCTTCAAAGCATTTTCAAGCATTGCACCATTCAAATAAAGTTGGTGTTTTTCTTCCATTTCATTTTCCCACATATTCTTCTAGGTCTAGATTTTGTTTTTTTTAAACTTGTCATGCAAAACATTGCTGACTTTAAAATCACCATAGTTAATGGCATAAAAATAGTTTTGTTTGATCACGGGACCATTTATTTGGATTTTTTTTTTAGCCCAAAACGTACGATCGCGATCGCGGCAAAAGTTGAGGTTGATTCCTCTTTGTAACAATTTTTAATAGCTTTATATTTTATCTTTTATAATAGAAAAGTTATATTCTCTTATTTTAATATGTTCTTAACATTTTGCCTGTGTTGTTTCACTTTGAAAAGTTCTGAAAATGGCCTTTTTTTTTTTTAAGAAATAACGCTTTTGTTTTTAAAATGCCTTTGTTTTCTTCATTTTGGAAGCCATTTATATTTTTATATTTCAAATTTAATGGATGAAAATATATTCTATTTAATAAAAAGTATAATGTGTTTAAATTTACACAACATACAGCAAAAATAAAAGTGCAAAATTCAAAACAAACAATGCCGCTAAATTTATTGTTTTGAAATCGCGATCCACGAGCTGAAACATGCTTAAAAATTTGGTTGTTTTAATTTTTTTTTTTAATTACAATTCTAAGTTCGTTATAAGCATAGTATTTTAAATAGATTTTATCATTTTGGGACCGAAAATAGGTTCGTTATAGGGGTAGTTTGTTATTCTAAAAATCGCAAAGTTCGTTATAACGATGGTATTTTCAATGGAATGGAATTGGGAATCGGCGTGGGTTCGTTATAAGGGAAGGTTCGTTATATCCAGGGTTCGTATTAGCGGGGTTTTACTGTATATATATATATACGAGGGTGAGTATAAAAGTAAGGTCTCCTATTTTTTTTTTCATAGAAAAACACATTTAATCACAACTTTTTATACATCATTGGAAAGGTTGGACACTTTGCTATTTTTTTACATAGTCGCCTTGATGCTCAATCACTTTTTTCATCCTGTCAACCAACTTTGTAATTCCGGTGTTGTACCACTCTCCCGCCGCCTCTTTGAGCCACTTGTCGACCCACCTGGCGGACACCTTTCTGTAGCCGAGGGTCTCAGACACAATCTTGTGCACGGAGAAGTGGCTGCAATCATTCAGGCCATCCTCGATCTCTTCAAGGGTTATCCGCCGGTTTGCGCACACCATTTCGTCGATTCGAGCCACGGTTGATTCCGGCAAACTCGGCCGCCCAGACCGCTGTTTATCGTGGACGTTTATCCGTCCCTCGTTAAACTCCCGGCACCATTTCCGCACATTTTTGATGTCCATGTACTTCTCACCATACACTTCCACTAACTGACGGTGAATTTCGACCAGAGAATTATTTTTCGCATTTAAAAAGCGTATAACTGAGCGCAACTCGCACGCGGTGGGAGAGTGGTACAACACCGGAATTACAAAGTTGGTTGACAGGATGAAAAAAGTGATTGAGCATCAAGGCGACTATGTAGAAAAATAGCAAAGTGTCCAACCTTTCCAATGATGTATAAAAAGTTGTGATTAAATGTGTTTTTCTATGAAAAAAAATAGGAGACCTTACTTTTCTACTCACCCTCGTATGTGAAAAAATAAGAAAAATATATAAAAATTGTCAGGTTTTGATAGTAAATATAAAACTAGCATTTCCTGAAATTTGAAATATGTAAAATTTTGAATTTACATAAGGGGGTATGTAACTTTGCATTAAAAAAAAAAAAAAAAGGATTTAGAAAAACACCTAACAAAATATAAATTTAATCAACTGTTGCATTAAATTCCTCTACTGCATGTCACAGAAAAATAAATATTGAAGATAATAATAAGGTAGAAATTTGGTACACAAGGTTATAATACTAAATCCAAATAAATAGTATGTAACAACGCTGTTACCAAAACGTCACACATTATTTATTTATTAACTTGTGTTTCTAATACAATATAATGCGGCTTGTGATTGTAAAACGACATTTGAAAAACTATCCCGCATGTGTTTCTTTTCAGTGAAAATTCAAAATTTATTTCAAGGAGAAATAACGATTATTTCCAACCTTTTTGTATGAGGTATGAAAGATACGTTCCTGAGAAAAACGTGTAAATCAAGGGATAGGTGTATATTAAACTGTCAAATCTGAATAGGTGTTCGCCCCTTCATGAATCAGAGCCTCCCAATATTCTTTTCAACATAGGTAGTATAGAGTAGAATATCGCATTTCAGTATAGTGCGATAAAAACAAAAAAAAAAAAAACTTATTTGGAAAACCGTGTAAAAGCGAAAATGTGTAAAACAAGTACCGTGTAAATCGGGGGATAGGTGTAATGATAAACGGAAAAATAAAAGTGTCTAGGGATGGGAATCGAACCCACAGTGTTCCGCTTACCAGGCAGATGCCATGTCCACTAGCCTACCCTGGACATATTAAAGAGAATGAGAACACCAACAACCATATAGTTTCCCATAAAAGACCACTTAAAAACATAGATAAACCTCGTCTGAGACTTGTCAGGCTAAGTCATGAGAAGTCTTTTATCTGAAACAGGGTCTCTGTAATCAGGTTAAGCCTGAACTCCGCCTTTGCCGGTCCCAAGCCCGGATGAAAAAGGAGGAGGGGGAGCAGTAACAAGCTCACTAAAAAACCTGGGCTCTGCTGGCCCGGCTGATAGTATCCTGTAAGGGCTCCTAATTCAGGTATACAGGATGAGCAGCGTTTGTACTCCATGTTAGGAGTGGCTGCACATGGCGTCTGTTCCTCATGTCAGAGGCGGCCATTTCTTTTGGAGCTAAGTCGGCCTGCCACTGAGTAGTGCTCCCAGTCTTAATGACAAAGGCAGACGCATTTTACTTCACCCAATCATGAAAAGTCTCAAGCTTTACAAGCTTGATACCTTAATATAATTGAGTGGAGATAAGAAAGAAGAAGAAGAGGTTAAGCCTTTTTTTAGGTCTCTCATTGGAGACTTTGCAACTCATGAATGGGGTATCAATATTAAAAGACGAAGAGGAATTATGAGAGGGGAAAAAAACCCAAATATTTATTATCATTACAGAGTGGAGGTAGTTCAAGTTCTAATAGGGCCGTACATGTTATTCCTGAATCTGAAAACCTCCTCAAAATCCAATTTCTGTTTCTTGTGGTGATGATGGAAGCGATCGCAAGTGAGATACCACTCTCCCCGGTCATTGTGGATCTTACAGCTGGAGCACCAGCGCTCCAACACCGGGACCAACCACTCATCCCTGCGCCGCTTGGGGAACTGGGGGTGATAGGGAACTCTGTTCTTGTAGGAGGCCGTGGGCACCACCACTGCCCTACGGAGTAGGGGCAGCAGGAGGGGGATCCTCAGCTGGGTCAGGAGCATTTCTGACACACTTCGGGTTAGAGGACTTCTCTCAAACATACTTCTCATTTGTAATGATAAGGCACAATTTGGATTATAGATTATAAACACAAGGTAATGGGACCAAATCCAAATAGTGTGTGACGCTTTGGTTACAGCGTTGTCACCATCTTCAGACAAAAGTACTGAATGAGAAATCTATTTAAACCATGCTGTGGTAAAATTTCTCATTCAATACTTTTGTCTGGAGATGGTAACAATGCTGTTACTGAAACGTCACACACTATTTATTTATTAGGATTTGGTCTTATTACCTTGTGTTTTTTCTCATTTGTCAAAAGTGCAGCACGTTCTTTTATTACCAACAGTCTGTACTGGGGTGATAAACAAAAAAAGGTGTTATTTTAATGTATTTTTAAAGGGAGAAGTGGCTCTTTTGGTATACTTACCATCCACCACAGTGCACCATCTTATCACCAGTACATACCATCTTCCTCTCTGCAACTTTTTTTTTTTTACTTATCCCTAGTTACAAAACTATTTTAGAGGCGTAATATTCTTTTTAAAATAAAACAATTTCTACTGTCCTTACTGCGATGGAAAAATTAAATACATCGCAGTAAGGACAGTAGAAATTGTTTTATTTTAAAAAGAATATTACGCCTCTAAAATAGTTTTGTAATTTGATAACAGATGGCGCGCTAGTGCATCGTAATATACTTATCCCTAGTACGGGCCATGATAATCATGGTCCATGACTTTGCACCTTACAAATGTGCCAGAGCCCCGTGATTTTTGGAATTATCTTTATTTTTAACATATATATTACCTTGTGTTTATAATCCAAATTGTGTGCCTTATTATCCTCATTAATATTTGATATATAAGAGATAATTATTTATGATAAATGTTTAAAAGAAACACACTGCATTAATTGTTACAAATTTTATCGATAGATTTTTTAAAACATTTTTTTATTATCCCTAGTACAGGCCATGATAATCATGGTGGATAGTAGTTAGTGACTACTTTTACTGCAAGTAGCAGCCTTGCAGAAAATTGGCATGGACCCAGAGAACAGCAGCTTCACACACCCACGATAGAGAACATGCTGTGATAGAGAGAAGCAAGGAAACATCTAAGGCTCTTCATTAGACATGGCAACAACCAAACCCACATTATTTACAGTCTAACCTCTTTAATTCAACACCCCAATGGATCAGAGCTTTCAGTTGAAATAATAGATGATAACATCATAACATTCACATCATTCACATTCACATCATTTTGAAAATAGAGCAATTCATAAATAAATCTTTAAATAAAAAGGCATATATTGAATATATTTGATCCAACATATGCCTTTTTATTTATAATTTCTTTTTTTCTTATCCCTAGTACACGTGGTACAGGCCATGATAATCATGGTGGGTAGTTAGCGACTGCTTTTTACTGTAAGCGCACCACATGTCTACACATGTGAAAAGCAGTTTGACTTTTGCACTTACAAATGTGCCAGAGCCCGGTTTGGTTACTTGCACTCGCTAGTGGGGTTGGACTTTTGCAAGAATCGGGGGCCATTGGAGCATTTTTTTTTTAAACAGAAAAAAAAGTGTCCAATGCGGGAATCGAACCCGGGTCATAGTGTTTGAAAACCAAACAGTTTAACCAGCCTTCCACCGACCCCCCAGGACATATAATGAAATATATAAATAAAATAATAATTTTGTAAAATACTGTTGCAATATATTTTAATTAATTAATGTAAATTTGAACCATATTGGGACTATTTTGATTCTTTTTTTTTTCAGAATGTTTTATGATTACTGATGGATAAAAACTTGCATTAATACATCTGTGAAGAAAGGAAAAAAAAAATTAAATATAATTTTAATATGAGTGAATAAATGCAATGAGAGAAGTGAATAAATTTATAAAATAAAGAAAGGCTCCAAGATACCTATTGTTTACATCAGTGTTATTGGCCACTAAAGTTAGGCCTAAACCGTACATCATTGGTGAAGACTTTGTGACCTATTTTAACACTTTTAAGCACGGTGCGCATACTGCCAATGTATTGTATTTTCAGCAATAAATTTGTATTTAAACAAAAATTATCTAATACATTAGAATCTCCATGAGAGGACACCCACGCTAGAAGACAGCTCTCTACAAAGGACAGTTTTCATTTATAAAATTACCATTTTTTACTATTTAGCAACTCTCTAGTAGGAGGATATCTATTCCTGAAGGATACTTTGGCTCTGTAACTAGGTGTCCTTTACAGAGAGGTAGTTCTACTGTATATCAACATGTTTTATTTTTAAAATCGGTCGAATTATAGCACAAGTGTCAAATTAACAAGGTTATACTGTATTAAATAAAACTTGACAAAGCACAATTTGGGTTATAGATTATAAACATAGGGTATCAAGACCACATTCAAATTAACAGCGACCAAAACATCCCATATTGATAAGGCCCAATTTGGATTATAGATTATAAACACAAGGTAATAAGACCAAATCCAATTTACACACTATTTATTTATTTGGTCTTATTACCTTGTGTTTACATCCCATAGTTTATTATCTTGAATGTGGTCTCTTTACCCACCAAGTTTAAATCAAAGTAGCTAAGAGGGTCACAAGATAGTCACAGGAGCCACAAAATAACAAATATTTCTGATATTCGGGTATCAGTACGTTTACTATCCCCAGGGTAGTGAAAGCATATTTTGGTTAATTTTTCAGTACTCGAGGTTCAGAAGGATGGTAACAAGGCTGTTCCGAAAACCTCTCTTAGCGCTAGAAACACAAGGTAATAAGAACAAATCCAAATAAATTAAATAATGTGTGACGTTTTGGTAACTGCATTATTTCTATCTTCAAGGTGTTACCGAAACGTCACACACTATTTATTTATTTGGTCTTATTACCTTGTGATTATAATCTATAATCCAAATTGTGCCATCTAAATGTATAAAGTACAGCGAAAAAAAGAAAAGGGCTATTATAAATTACTAACATAGACTTTCAAATACCGCATGATAAGGCACAATTTGGATTATAGATAGAAATGTAAGATAATAAAACCAAATCCAAATGCCACACACTATTTATTTGGTCATATCATCTTATATTTCAAATACACTGAATTGAAAATAAAAACATCTTAAATCAGATGTTTCAGCGATCCACAGACCTTTTTTTCAAGAATATATACAGTGATATTTTACATGTTTTGTCTAAAGCTGTGTACATAAGCGCAACATTACTAGTATTTTAATAAATTAACTCCCAGTAATCAAATCTGTTTAGTTTAAATATTAATATTCTTGTAGAAGGGGACTTCCAGAAAAGCGCTAGAGAATTGTAAACATTTATTTTTAAAAGAAAACTTATTCTATATGGATGAGATAAAGCACAATTTGGATTATAGCAACAAGAAAATAAGACACTTATTCCAAATAAATTAATAGTGTGTGACGCTGTTACCATCATCAGACAAAAGAATAAATGAATGAATTGAAAGAATAACACAGGAGCTCCATTTATGATTCCTTTCTTCCTGTGGTGAATCTGTATAAGTCTGGTGGTCTTAATAAAGCTTTGTGTGTGTGTATTGAAATAATAAATGAATTCATTTATCCTTTTGTCTGATGATGGTAATAACGGTTTGCTGAAACGTCACACACTATATTTATTTATATTAGGTGTCTTATTTTCTTGTATCTATATGAATGTCTGATGTAATTTTCACTTGTACCATTATTTACTTGGAAGTGGTGACAGCTTTCTGAAACACTAGAATGATGAAGAGAAATATTAATATCATTCTCACAATCCCATTTAAATAGGAACTTCTAACTCACAAGTGGGATTTTTTTCCCCCTGTCCAAGTACACTCATGGATAAAAACTTAAGGAAATGGAGAGTATTTGATATCACCGGTTGTCTATTAAAGAGGCAGAGGCAATTTTGTTCACATGGTTATCTCGTGTGTTTTCAATAAAGGTCACTGTAATATCTTTCAGAGTTAATGTCCCGATATACATGCTAAAAGGTACAACTTCCTTAAGTTTTGTCCATGAGTATACTCAGTCTGGTTATTCTCTTTCTCATTAAAAAAAATCTGTACTTTTGTACAGATTCCATACTCTGTTCCAAATATGGCCCAATCTCTCTCGCTAAAAATGGTTCTCTGGAATATTGCATATCACCCCTCCACTGTCAACTTCCTTTTTGTTACAAGAAAATAAGACCTAATCCAAATAATTTAATAGTGACATTTCGGCAACAGCATTGTCACCATAATAAGACAAAAGAATAAAATCTTATCTTATTATATTAAATCTTATATAGTTTTTATTCTTTTGTCTGATGATGGTGACAATGTTGTTGCCGAAACATCACACACTATTAAATTATTTGCATTAGGTCTTATTTTCTTGTATTATATAATCCAAATTGTGCTTTATCACTTCCTTTTTGTTATTTCTCTATACAGATTTTCCTATTTATATCAGAGTATGTATATCACTCGTAGACAAAACTTAAGGAAGTTGTACCTTTTAGCATGTATATCTGACAATAACTGAAAGATATTACAGTGACCTTGTGACAGTGGCCCCCCGATTCTTGCAAAAGTCCAACCCCACCACCGAGTGCAAGTAACCAAACGGGGCTCTGGCACATTTGTAAGTGCAAAGTCGAACTGCTTTCACATGTGTAGACATGTGGTGCGCTTACAGTAAAAAGCAGTCGCTAACTACCCACCATGATTATCATGGCCTGTACCACGTGTACTAGGGATAAGCAAAAAAAAAAAAACAGTGACCTTTATTGAAGACACATGAGATAACCAAGTGTGAACAAAATTTTCTCTATCTGCTTAAAAAAAAAAAACATACGAATGGCGACAAAGACCTCCTGCTTCCTTACGTTATTTCCATGAGTGTAGATACAAAGTTGTGTCCAAAAAACAAAAAAATGTGCATGCATTCAAAATTATTTTGCAGTATAACCTTCATTTAAAATAAAATAGTGATAAAGCACAATTTGGATTATAGATACAAGAAAATAAAAGACCTAATACAAATAAATTAATAGTGTGTGACGTTTCGGCAACAGCGTTGCTACCATAATCAGATAAATATTTTATTCTTTTGTCTGATGATGGTAACAACGCTGTTTTTGAAATGTAACACATTATAAATTTATTTGAATTAGGTCTTATTTTCTTGTAGCTATAATCTACAAACCAAATTATGCGTTTCATTTTTGATTAAATATAAAAAGGTTGAACAAGACTAAACAGGTAATTTCGCTCTATGTGGTATTTATTAGCAGAACTGTTTACCTTATTCAGGAAAAAAAAACCCAAAGAATTAATAACAATGCTAAGGCACAATTTGGATTATAGATTATACAGTTACGAGCGTCTTTCCTCATCTCCTAATCAATCATCTCTCTCTGTCACCATTTGCTTTTTTTTTTGGAATGGCGCCCTCCTATTGGTTGGCTACGGTCACGCCACCATGTTGTTACCGAAACGTCACACACTATTTATTTGGATTTGGTCTTATTACCTTGTGTTTATTAACAATGCAGTTACCAAAACATCAAATCTAGATTACCTTATTTGGAGGTCCATAATCCAAAGAATTTAAAAGAGTTACCCTGAAGATATTAGCTTGCAATTTTTGAAAAAAAAAAAAAAAAAATCACAAAACCTTTTGAAACACATTGAATACATGGTGTCTTCCATCAACAGACTTTAAGGTGTTCCCAGTAAACCAAGAGGCCACTAAAGCATAAGCCTGTTGCAAATGCGATGTAACATCAAGAATAGTCTAAAAAATGCCTCGCAGTATTGTGAACATTTGAAACTTTTTTAACAGGTATGTTTTATTTTTAAATGAAACAACTTTGCACTGTGCTCCTACTGCAATGATAATCTACCAAACCTGCTCGGATGGTTCATCACCAATGAGCTAGGCCTTCTTCACATCATTGCAGGGCAGTAAAACTGGGCTGAAAATCACCTAGCACTAATTGGCTAATGAAAGCTCATGCTTTTTTTGCTTATCCCTAGTACACGTGGTACAGGCCATGATAATCATGGTGGGTAGTTAGCGACTGCTTTTACTGTAAGCGCACCACATGTCTACACATGTGAAAAGCAGTTTGACTTTGCAATTACAAATGTGCCAGAGCCCCGTTTGTTTACTTGCACTCGCTGGTGGGGTTGGACTTTTGCAAGAATCGGGGGCCATTGGAGCATTTTTTTTTTTAAACAGAAAAAAGTGTCCAATGCGGGAATCGAACCCGGGTCGTAGTGGTCGAAAACAAAAAAGGTTTAACCAGCCTTCCACCGACCCCCCCTGAAAGGTCATGTGATAGAAACTCACTCAGCAAGAAAATACCACACATACCTATACACTCATGGACAAAACCTAAGTGGAAAGTCTTTGATGTTGCTGGTCATCTATTTTTTTTAAAGAAGACAGAGGCAATTTTGTTAACACTTTGTTATCTCGTGTGTCTTCAATAAAGGTCACTGTAATATCTTTCAGAGTTATAGTCTGAATCCCGATATACATGCTAAAAGGTACAACTTCCTTAAGTTTTGTCCATGAGTGTATATATAAAAAATTTAGAGGAGATGTTGAATGGATTTATAGGTGTACCTTGTGTGTTAATGTAGAGCCAGTTTTTTTTTGTTTTGAGACATTTCTAGTTTGTTTACAAACTGGAAATATCACATATTTAACAGGACTTTTTATAGGTAATAATAAAACAATTAAATGAGTATCTTAATGTGTATTTGATAAACTATATATAAATATAAAGTTTGAACATTTTTATAAAAACCAATTCATAACTGGATACCCAGACCCAATCTTACACTTCACCTTAGAGCTTGGTAGGAGATTTGCCAAAAAAAATTGTCTATTTTTAAATGATGGCGGCATCTGATAATGAAAATAAAATATGGTCTCTCTTGTTATACCTTATGTAATTTTACCTTATCAAGGATTGTTTCAATAACTTGGGTTAAGAATAGACTGCCCATATTCCTATAAATAGAACTCCCAGTAATCCAGTAGTTTTGTGGAAGAAATGGATGGACTCTGTGAGATTTGGGAGTTTCTTTGCCACATGCTGTTATTCTGACAAATACTTCTATCTGTCAATCAGTATGCAACAAGCTTGTAAATGTGGAATTTTTCAAAAGTATCTCTTCCTTCCCTTAGAGAAGTTATATAATCCACACACCAAAATGAATTAAAAAAAAAAAATGAAATCCCACAAAAAATGATTAACTATGATGATTTATTTTTTAAAACTAGACCAAAAGGTTTAAAATTTTCTATGTTTTCCACCTGTGACGTGGGTAAAAATCCATTTTTTCTGATAATCAATTATCTGTCGTTGTTTGTGGCGTTGGTGAGTTTTACAGTAGACTGCCCAGCGACTGTCTGGCTCCTTGACGTAATAGCAGTCTCTGCATCGCTTGGTCAGTACATCCTTGTATTTGAAGGTCCGGACGGGGATAAAGCTGGGCTGTAGTAGGGCACTCCTGTCCAGTATTTGGGCCGGGCGCTGTTCAAGAACTGACCGGACCAATGGTCTAACAGCAGCTAGAAGCCTCTGCATTTTCCGCACTTTTCCTCTAGAAAAAAAAAAAAAAAAAGATTAGCAGCAGAACTTTTGAAATATGTTTTTTGAAAAAAAATAATTATTCAGAAGAATGGTTAACATAAGATCTAGAGGTAAAATGGGAAAATGCAATAGGCTATAAATGGCCAATAGCCTAAGCAAAGTATGGGTCTAACTCTAGCAATATTAAAAAGTCTAAAGGTGTCTTAAGTAAAAAATTGAAAACGTCAATATTACATATAATTTACTTTAAAATGAATACCTAATTATACAAATATTCTTAACCCATTAAAACAAACATTTACCCATTAGATAATATAATTTTTACTTCAGTGCTTAACACTTAAATATTTCAATATTATGTGTTAAAAAGGGGCTTTAATGTGTGCTTTCTTATAATTATTAATCGTTTTATATTGAAAATATTTAGAAACAATAGCAAAACATGGCTAAACATGCTGATAATGGAGGAAGGAAAATGATACAAAATTAAATGCTTACCAATACTTTTTAGTGTAACGCTAATATAAAATGTTGAAGGAATAACTTTCCTTTGTGGATTTTATATTTATAAAAACTTGTTAATAAATACAGTGGAAACAAAATAATATTAAACTCCGTTAAGGGCTACAAGAATAACCACAACTCGCTTTAGTTACTCTGTTATTTTAAAAATAACCATATATATTTTTATTCATATCAAGTTTTACTAAAATAGATTTATTGATAATTATCTATAATTATAATTATTAATCGAATAAGAATATATATTAATTTTTTATTAACTTTCTATTCTTTTATAAATACATTTTTTTTTTATATAAAAAGGTATTCGAAAAAAAATAATTTTCAAATTTTAAAAAATATTTTACCAAATATTTTATTTATTTTAAATTTTATTATTAAATATAATCAAAATTTTGTTAATAGTCCGTTAAAAATTATTTCAAAAAATCATTGATTTTTTAAACAAAATAAAATATTCAATGTTGTCAGCTTATACAAATAAACATTTTGATACTCAATGTTAAAATAACCTAATTTTTAATTATCTCTATAAACTTTAAAATAAAATGGCTTTGTTAAGAAGATTAACTAGGCAAAATATACCGTTCTTCAATGCTTTAAGGCAGTTAGGCACGCAAGACAAATCACCTCTGGATAAATGGACACCAGTAGAAAAAGAAACTCATACTGGACAGGTTATTAGCTTTATATTTGAAGGTTAAACTTATAGGAATTATTGATAACTTATATAAAAAAATTACAAATAATAATTTTAATTTATTTTAAAATTATATATTTTATCTCAAAAGTCTTATTTTTGTGTGCTATTTCGTAAAAATAAATATAGGTAAAAAAAAATCTTTAAAGTTAATTTTGAATTTGAAAATGTTTTAATAACGATTAGTAAATTGTGAAAAATGTGTGTATTTGCTTTAAAAATATACATAAATCATTGTTTTGAAATAAAATAGTACATATTTTGGTAACATAAGATACCAACAACATTTCATAATTAGAATTTAGTCTTGTTACCTTATGCTTCTAATCTATAATCCAAATTTACCTTATCAATACATCTTTTAATGAAATATTTCCAGTTTTATAATAGTACATTATATATAAGATAGACCTGGATAAACTATATTAAGTCTTCAATGTTATATATATTTATATAAAATCATTGAAATAGCTTTAGTTTCCTTTTTGGGAACATAAATGAATGAACAGCTATATACAGTCGAACCTCTTTAATTCAACACCCCAAGGGATCAGAGCTTTCGGTTGAATTAAAGGAAGTGTTGAATTAAGGTTAGATGATTAGCTAATCATCTAACTCGCCAAAATAATATTTTTAAAAATTGCTTTGTAATATAAATTGATCATATTAATTGAAACCATTGTGTGTGTCATTTTTAGTATTATTTTTTATTTTCATGATTAACTTTAGTATCAGGGACAAAATGGCAACAATACATATTTTTGACACAGAAAATAATTACAAATAATAGTTTACTCTAATTGAAGAATATAGCAGTTGAAAGGAAATAAATATGGAAAATAAAATTTAAAAATAATCATGAAGATCTTTTTAAAAATTCCTTTAAAGATGTCTGTTTTTGCACTGAAATCCTATTCAGGATATATTCCAGATGGTCTATTTAAAAAAAAGCATGCATGTCTTTCTTCCTCTGGAAGGTGTTTTAAATAACAAAGAGTTTTTATTGTATTAAAGACATCCACTGCTGCTGCAGGTGTTATTGATTTTGTGTTTAAATCTTTTATAATAACACTAGACGAATGGCCCGGGCAACGCCCGGGTGCGTATATATTTTAAAAACGTTTTAATTCAAATACTATTCGTTACAATTATAAATTGGCGCCTTGGATGTCTCTCTTGTGAAACGTCCCGCCACAAACTGTGTGTGTCTTGAAAATATAAAAATAAAAATGTGAATTTTCATAAAGATTTCATCATGTCGATTTTTTTTTTTGCATTTCACCTACTAAATCGATAGAGATAATTACATTTGCAACATGAACTTAGGTATATTGACTAAATAGAAAACTGCATAGTAATAAAGATCATTTTTTAAAGGCACCATATCGTTTTTTTTTTTTCAATAAAATCGAAACAAAAAAAATTCACAAAAAAATGACCCTATAACTTCCTCAAGGTTCTAAATGGTCACACGGCCAGTGAATATATAAGTAAATAGATAAATATATAGATATATATTCTAAACTGCGGTAAAAGTTTTTTGAATGAACCCATATCATAAATATGCAATGAAAATAACAATTAAAAATTACTAAAGCAATTTTTTTAATTAAGATGTTTGCATTGCAGACGAATAGATGTTTTGTTAGTAGAAAATTAAAAGGAAATATTTAATTTTACAGAATGTTCTTATAGACAATATTTTTTGTGAATACTTTGTCACTGTCCGGCAAAAGGCGTCCTTGAGATGGTGTATTGATGACTTGGACTTTAACTCCTGTTTTTTCCTTTACACGTGAAAACGCCACGTACAGTTGGCCATGACCAAATACCGGCTGTGGTAAATATATTCCAACCTTTTTCAAACTTTGTCCCTGAGACTTATTGATCGTCATGGCAAAAGCAAGCTTAATGGGAAATTGACGCCGTTTTAGTCTAAATGGCAGTTTGATTTCGGAAGGACAAAGATCAATCCTTGGAATGAAGACGTCGTCACCAGCAGCAGATCCCGTTATAACTTTTGCCGCAATAACATTAGGGAGCAAATTTGTAACTATTAAGCGTGTGCCGTTACAAAGGGCTTTTTAGGTATTCAGATTTCTAAGAAGCATCACGATAGCGCCGATCTTAAGCCTCAAACGATGAGGAGGCATTCCTGATGGCGATAAGGAATTTAAAAATTCTACCGGATAATTCTCACGCTGATCATCTTCATCTGTTACGACAGTATCATCACTTTTGTAAACAGTGTCCTCTCCAGTAATACAGTCCATTATTTCAGAGTTAAGCAAATCCACGTCATCCGTGTGCAAATAAC
>CP092867.1:3589762-3618235 GCA_030710605.1 Cordylochernes scorpioides | reverse complement strand
CTATAATCCTACAATCCAAATTGTGAGTTTCATTTTTGATTAAATATAAAAAGATTGAACAAGACTAAACAGGTAATTTCGCTCTGTGTGGAATACCACACAGCATTATTAGCAGAACTGTTTACCTTATACAGAAAAACAAAGAACTAGTAACAATGCTAAGGCACAATTTGGATTACAGATTATAAACACAAGGTAATAAGACCAAATACAAATAAATAGTGTGTGATGTTTTGGTAACAGCGGTGTTACCATCTTCAGACAAAAGTGCTGAATATAGCTGCTACCGAAACGTCACACACTATTTATTTGGTGTTATTACCTTGTGTTTATTAACAATGCAGTTACCAAAACATCAAATCTAGATTACCTTATTTGGAGGTCCATAATCCAAAGAATTTAAAAGAGTTAGCCTGAAGATATTAGCTTGCAATTTTTGAAAAAAAAAATAAAATCATAAAACTTTTTGAAGCACATTGAATACATGGTGTCTTCCATCAACTAACTTTAAGGTGTTCCCAGTAAACCAAGAAGCCACTAGAGCATAAGCCTGTTGCAAATGTGATGTAACATCAAGAATAATCTAAAAAATGCCTCGCAGTATTGTGAACATTTGAAACTTTTTAACAGGTATATTTTATTTTTAAATGGCTTCGCCCGGGTTTTGTCCGAGTGAAAGTTTGCCTAACGAATATTATATATTATGAAGTATAATAAACAATGTTAAAGATTAGTTTTAATTATTAATCAAGATTGTGTGTGAATATGTGAGAAAGATGTAATATCGTTGTTGTTTTCTTGGCCGACTGTTTTACATATGGTGTTATCTTAAAATTGCTTGTTTTGAATATTTTTTAGATTGAGATTATTAGTTAGTATGTAAAAAAATTAACTCTGTTGAAATTTAATTTTGTATTTATATATAAATAAAATTAACTCTGTTGATTTTTTTTGTATTTAATCGATAACAGCGAAGTTACGCATGTTAATGTTAGGAAATATATTTTGATGTTAAGCAAAACCTGCTCCATCTCGTTTTACATAAATGTTGAAAATTTGGTTGAAATTGATGCATTGTAACGAAAGTTTTTAGCGATGTCCACTTATGAAATTTCCATTTTATTAATATAGATGATACAACTTTCCACTGTGCTCCTATTGCAATGATAATCTACCAAACCTGCTCGGATGGTTCATCGCCAATGAGCTAGGCCTTCTTCACAATATAAAATCATTGCAGGGCAGTAAAACTGGGCTAAAAATCACCTAGCACTAATTGGCTAATGAAAGCTCATGCTTTTTTTTGCTTATCCCTAGTACATGTGGTACAGGCGGGTAGTTAGCGACTGCTTTTACTGTAAGCGCACCACATGTTTACACATGTGAAAAGCAGTTTGACTTTGCAATTACAAATGTGCCAGAGCCCCGTTTGGTTACTTGCACTCGCTGGTGGGGTTGGACTTTTGCAAGAATCGGGGGCCATTGGAGCATTTTTTTTTTTTAAACAGAAAAAGTGTCCAATGCGGGAATCGAACCCGGGTCGTAGTGGTTGAAAACCAAAAGGTTTAACCAGCCTTCCACCGACCCCCCACTGAAAGGTCATGTGATAGTAGAAACTCACTCAGCGAGAAAATACCACACATACCTATACACTCATGGACAAAACCTAAGCAAGTGGAAAGTCTTTGATGTTGCTGGTCACTTATTTTCAAAGGAGACAGAGGCAAATTTTGTTAACACTTTGTTATCTTGTGTCTTCAATAAAGGTCACTGTAATATCTTTCAGAGTTATAGTCTGAATCCCGATATACATGCTAAAAGGTACAACTTCCTTAAGTTTTGTCCATGAGTGTATATATAAAAAATTTAGAGGAGATGTTGAATGGATTTATAGGTGTACCTTGTGTGTTAATGTAGAGCCAGTTTTTTTTTTGTTTTGAGACATTTCTACTTGGTTTACAAACTGGAAATATCACATATTTAACAGGACTTTTTATAGGTAATAATAAAACAATTAAATGAGTATCTTAATGTGTATTTGATAAACTATATAAATATGAAGTTTGAACATTTTTATAAAAACGAATTCAATAATGGATACCCAGACCCAATCTTACACTTCACCTTAGAGCTTGGTAGGAGATTTGCCAAAAAAAATTGACTATTTTTAAATGATGGCGGCATCTGATAATGAAAATAAAATATGGTCTCTCTTGTTATACCTTATGTAATTTTACCTTATCAAGGATTGTTTCAATAACTTGGGTTAAGAATAGACTGCCCATATTCCTATAAATAGAACTCCCAGTAATCCAGTAGTTTTGTGGAAGAAATGGATGGACTCTGTGAGATTTGGGAGTTTCTTTGCCACGTGCTGTTATTCTGACAAATAATTCTATCTGTCAATCAGTATGCAACAAGCTTGTAAATGTGGAATTTTTCAAAAGTATCTCTTCCTTCCCTTAGAGAAGTTATATAATCCACACTCCAAAATGAATTAAAAAAAAAAAATGAAATCCCACAAAAAATGATTAACTATGATGATTTATTTTTTAAAACTAGACCAAAAGGTTTAAAATTTTCTATGTTTTCCACCTGTGACGTGGGTAAAAATCCATTTTTTCTGATAATCAATTATCTGTCGTTGTTTGTGGCGTTGGTGAGTTTTACAGTAGACTGCCCAGCGACTGTCTGGCTCCTTGACGTAATAGCAGTCTCTGCATCGCTTGGTCAGTACATCCTTGTATTTGAAGGTCCGGACGGGGATAAAGCTGGGCTGTAGTAGGGCACTCCTGTCCAGTATTTGGGCCGGGCGCTGTTCAAGAACTGACCGGACCAATGGTCTAACAGCAGCTAGAAGCCTCTGCATTTTCCGCACTTTTCCTCTAGAAAAAAAAAAAAAAAAAAAGATTAGCAGCAGAACTTTTGAAATATGTTTTTTGAAAAAAAATAATTATTCAGAAGAATGGTTAACATAAGATCTAGAGGTAAAATGGGAAAATGCAATAGGCTATAAATGGCCAATAGCCTAAGCAAAGTATGGGTCTAACTCTAGCAATATTAAAAAGTCTAAAGGTGTCTTAAGTAAAAAATTGAAAACGTCAATATTACATATAATTTACTTTAAAAAGAATACCTAATTATACAAATATTCTTAACCCATTAAAACAAACATTTACCCATTAGATAATATAATTTTTACTTCAGTGCTTAACACTTAAATATTTCAATATTATGTGTTAAAAAGGGGCTTTAATGTGTGCTTTCTTATAATTATTAATCGTTTTATAATGAAAATATTTAGAAACAATAGCAAAACATGGCTAACCATGCTGATAATGGAGGAAGGAAAATGATACAAAATTAAATGCTTACCAATACTTTTTAGTGTAACGCTAATATAAAATGTTGAAGGAATAACTTTCCTTTGTGGATTTTATATTTATAAAAACTTGTTAATAAATACAGTGGAAACAAAATAATATTAAACTCCGTTAAGGGCTACAAGAATAACCACAACTCGCTTTAGTTACTCTGTTATTTTAAAAATAACCATATATATTTTTATTCATATCAAGTTTTACTAAAATAGATTTATTGATAATTATCTATAATTATAATTATTAATCGAATAAGAATATATATTAATTTTTTAATTAACTTTCTATTCTTTTATGAATACATTTTTTTTTATATAAAAAGGTATTCGAAAAAAAATAATTTTCAAATTTTAAAAAATATTTTACCAAATATTTTATTTATTTTAAATTTTATTATTAAATATAATCAAAATTTTGTTAATAGTCCGTTAAAAATTATTTTAAAAAATCATTGATTTTTTAAACAAAATAAAATATTCAATGTTGTCAGCTAATACAAATAAACATTTTGATACTCAATGTTAAAATAACCTAATTTTTAATTATCTCTATAAACTTTAAAATAAAATGGCTTTGTTAAGAAGATTAACTAGGCAAAATATACCGTTCTTCAATGCTTTAAGGCAGTTAGGCACGCAAGACAAATCACCTCTGGATAAATGGACACCAGTAGAAAAAGAAACTCATACTGGACAGGTTATTAGCTTTATATTTGAAGGTTAAACTTATAGGAATTATTGATAACTTATATAAAAAAATTACAAATAATAATTTTAATTTATTTTAAAATTATATATTTTATCTCAAAGTCTTATTTTTGTGTGCTATTTCGTAAAAATAAATATAGGTAAAAAAAATCTTTAAAGTTAATTTTGAATTTGAAAATGTTTTAATAACGATTAGTAAATTGTGAAAAATGTGTGTATTTGCTTTAAAAATATACATAAATCATTGTTTTGAAATAAAATAGTACATATTTTGGTAACATAAGATACCAACAACATTTCATAATTAGAATTTAGTCTTGTTACCTTATGCTTCTAATCTATAATCCAAATTTACCTTATCAATACATCTTTTAATGAAATATTTCCAGTTTTATAATAGTACATTATATATAAGATAGACCTGGATAAACTATATTAAGTCTTCAATGTTATATATATTTATATAAAATCATTGAAATAGCTTTAGTTTCCTTTTTGGGAACATAAATGAATGAACAACTATATACAGTCGAACCTCTTTAATTCAACACCCCAAGGGATCAGAGCTTTCGGTTGAATTAAAGGAAGTGTTGAATTAAGGTTAGATGATTAGCTAATCATCTAACTCGCCAAAATAATATTTTTAAAAATTGCTTTGTAATATAAATTGATCATATTAATTGAAACCATTGTGTGTGTCATTTTTAGTATTATTTTTTATTTTCATGATTAACTTTAGTATCAGGGACAAAATGGCAACAATACATATTTTTGACACAGAAAATAATTACAAATAATAGTTTACTCTAATTGAAGAATATAGCAGTTGAAAGGAAATAAATATGGAAAATAAAATTTAAAAATAATCATAAAGATCTTTTTTAAAATTCCTTTAAAGATGTCTGTTTTTGCACTGAAATCCTATTCAGGATATATTCCAGATGGTCTATTTAAAAAAAAGCATGCATGTCTTTCTTCCTCTGGAAGGTGTTTTAAATAACAAAGAGTTTTTATTGTATTAAAGACATCCACTGCTGCTGCAGGTGTTATTGATTTTGTGTTTAAATCTTTTATAATAACACTAGACGAATGGCCCGGGCAACGCCCGGGTGCGTATATATTTTAAAAACGTTTTAATTCAAATACTATTCGTTACAATTATAAATTGGCGCCTTGGATGTCTCTCTTGTGAAACGTCCCACCCCAAACTGTGTGTGTCTTGAAAATATAAAAATAAAAATGTGAATTTTCATAAAGATTTCATCATGTCGATTTTTTTTTTGCATTTCACCTACTAAATCGATAGAGATAATTACATTTGCAACATGAACTTAGGTATATTGACTAAATAGAAAACTGCATAGTAATAAAGATCATTTTTTAAAGGCACCATATCGTTTTTTTTTTTTTCAATAAAATCGAAACAAAAAAAAATTCACAAAAAAATGACCCTATAACTTTCCGCAAGGTTCTAAATGGTCACACGGCCAGTGAATATATAAGTAAATAGATAAATATATGGATATATATTCTAAACTGCGGTAAAAGTTTTTTGAATGAACCCATATCATAAATATGCAATGAAAATAACAATTAAAAATTACTAAAGCAATTTTTTTAATTAAGATGTTTGCATTGCAGACGAATAGATGTTTTGTTAGTAGAAAATTAAAAGGAAATATTTAATTTTACAGAATGTTCTTATAGACAATATTTTTTGTGAATACTTTGTCACTGTCCGGCAAAAGGCGTCCTTGAGATATGTATTGATGACTTGGACTTTAACTCCTGTTTTTTCCTTTACACGTGAAAACGCCACGTACAGTTGGCCATGACCAAATACCGGCTGTGGTAAATATATTCCAACTTTTTTCAAACTTTGTCCCTGAGACTTATTGATCGTCATGGCAAAAGCAAGCTTAATGGGAAATTGACGCCGTTTTAGTCTAAATGGCAGTTTGATTTCGGAAGGACAAAGATCAATCCTTGGAATGAAGACGTCGTCACCAGCAGCAGATCCCGTTATAACTTTTGCCCCAATAACATTAGGGAGCAAATTTGTAACTATTAAGCGTGTGCCGTTACAAAGGGCTTTTTAGGTATTCAGATTTCTAAGAAGCATCACAATAGCGCCGATCTTAAGCCTCAAACGATGAGGAGGCATTCCTGATGGCGATAAGGAATTTAAAAATTCTACCGGATAATTCTCACGCTGATCATCTTCATCTGTTACGACAGTATCATCACTTTTGTAAACAGTGTCCTCTCCAGTAATACAGTCCATTATTTCAGAGTTAAACAAATCCACATCGTCGTTTTTGGGGCAGAGAATAGCATGCGATGCTAGTATTTCTATGCTCTTGGTATTTGTTATATCAATGGATATTTGATGGCCAAAAATATCAATAACTATACTCTGGGTACAAAGCAATTCAGAAGGAATCTCAATTACATCTTCCCCAAGATTGTGTTCGTTTGTTAGCTCCCCATTCCCAAGTTTAAGTAGCCACTCGCAGTAATCTATATCGCTGCATCGCATATTTGCTTCAAATGGTAGTCTAGAAAAGTTTGACCAGAGATAGGATTGCTTAATGCAGCTGTCAACTATTTCTGTCCTTGTGCCGTTCGGAATGACAGGAAGACACTGGCGGAAATCGCCACCAAAAACAATCACTTTGCCTCCAATATATAATATATAAAGGTTACCGATTTAAAAGTCTATTTTATAATTTTAGATTGTATAAGAAACATATTTTCATTTAAGTATTGTACTTTATGTAAAAAAGATGAAATAATTGTGCAAAACGGTATAATAATGGTATAAAGAAATAATGAGCCTATCGTTCAAATATAAAATATAATATAATATTTATAATATAACGGTATAATAACGGTATAAAGAAATAATGAGCCTATCGTTCAAATATAAAATATAATATAATATATAATAATATATAAATAATAATATAAAATATAATATATAATATAATACAATAAAATATAAATGAGATACTAAAAATTAAATTTCTATTTAATGAATTACATATTTTATTCTTATAAAGATTATCGATTAAAGGTACTTATATATATTTAAAGGTTCTCATAAAGGTTACCGATTTAAAAGTTTATTTTATTTTATTTAAAGAAACATATTTTCATTTAAGTATTGTTATTTATTTTAAAAGATTAAGTAATTGTGCAAAACGATAATTGCCTTAAAAAGAAATTGCCTTAAAAAAAAAAAGAAACATACGCGGGTGATTTTGTCTTGCATTCGTTTATACAATTATTATATAGATTGGCATCATATATTAACTTTATGAACGGAAAAATATGTCCAGGGTAGCCTAGTGGTCATGGCATCTGCCCGGTAAGCGGAAGGTCGTGGGTTCGATTCCCATCCCTTGACATTTTTTTTATTTTATCCATTCTGACCAAAATCTATCCGTGAACTTCACACAGTGAACTTCACACAGACAGAATAAGGCAATTATATAAGTAGATGGAAATGGAATATTGAAATAAAATGTTATCAAAATCATTGTGGCTACATTTGATTAAGATTTATTTATTTGAAAGGAAATTTTTTGTAAATTTTAAAATAACTTGAATATTTCAATGCTAAATTTAAAAAAATATATATATATTATTAATTAGCGCGCGATTCCTAAATTCCCGCGTAAAAAAAAAAACAATAACACTCGCGACATTGTGCAACGTTACTGTAAAGTGAAACTTAAACTAACAGAAACCAAAAGTGCGCGGCGCGATTTTATTGGCGCCCGCCGATCGTCGCCACCGTAATACCTTTTTAGCGGTAAAGTTGTATGTAAAAAAAAAACATTAAACTGTTGAAATTCAAATTTTTAAAATGGTCGAACTATCGGAACTGTCGTATTATCGATACTGTCGAATTACGGTTTGTTATTTGATAGGCCGGAGGTCGGGACATCAGAATATGGTCGAATTTGCGTGTGTTGAATTAACGAGGTTATACTGTATATGAAACTATCCAATATAATCAAGCTATTTCAAATGAATTTTACAAGGAGAAGGGGATATATGCAAATATTTTTGAATTAAATATGTAAATATATATTTAAAATCTCATTGATTTTGCATTTTGTTACTAGTTTTTCAAACTTTTCATTAGTTGCCAGAAGAATCAATGATGAATACAAATAGATTTAAAAAAAAAGTGTAAACCAGATAATACCTTCTGTTCATGATGTTTTAAATTTTAATATTTACTAAATTTTTGGAATAAAACATGTTGTATTTGTATATACATACAGTAGAACCTCCCCTGCTAGCGGACACCTCTCTACAAAGGACAGTTTTCATTTGATAAATTACCATTTTTACAATTTAGCAACTCTCCAGTAAGAGGACTCTGCAATTAGGTGTCCTATACAGGGAGGAGGTTCTACTGTGTATATAAATCTGAATCTGTTAACTAAAATATATATTTTTTTTCTCAAAAAATATTTTGAGGAATTTCTTCCTCTTTATCAATTAAATGTATTTTTTGAATATAAATACAGTTAAACCTGTCTATAGCGGCCCCCTCTAAATAGTGTCTTCCTCTCTATAGCGCCCAATTTTAAACATTAAAATGTAAGTATTTTACATTAAAAGTGACCTCTCTATAGCACCCTATTTTGGTGAGTCCCAAGAGGGGGTGCTATAGACAGTTTTAACTGTTTATTTCAATACATAACCTTTAAACATTAAAAAATGTCATTCATTCATAAGCAGAAACTGAGAAAACAACAATCAGTCCTGATAAGGCACAATTTGGATTATAGATTAGAATTACTAGGTAATAAGACCTAACCAAATAAATAAATAGTGTGTGACGTTTCTGTAACAACACTGTTACCATCATCAGACAAATTTTCTTTTTTTTTTTTTTTCTGATAATGATAACAGCGCTGTTACAAAAGTCACACACTATTAATTTATTTGGATTAGGCCTTATTTTCTTGTTTATCAATAATTAGTCCTAGTAATTAAAAATATATATAAATAAATTGGTAAAATTATCTGTAAAAATAGATATTCATTAAGAGTATTACTGATCTCGTTAGGGGGTCGGTGGAAGGATGGTCTAAACTGTTGGTTTTCAACCACTATGACCCAGGTTTGATACCCGCATTGGGCACTTTTTTCTGATTTAAAAAAAAAATTATCCATTGGCCCCGATTCTTGCAAAAGTCCCACCAGCGAGTGCAAGTAACCAAACGGGGCTCTGGCACATTTGTAAGTGCAAAGTCGAACTGCTTTTAACATGTGTAGACATGTGGTGCACTTACAGTAAAAGCAGTCGTCTTCTTCTACCCACCATGATTATCATGGCCTGTACTACGTGTACTAGGGATAAGCAAAAAAACTGATCTCTTTGAGTATTGCCCATATAAGGAGAGGTCAGGCTTCCTAGAATATCCCCTCAAGTAAGATCAAATCCCATGATTTTTATAGAATGGTACTACAAGGTAATATAAGATCAAATCCAAATAAATAATGTGCAACGTTACAGTAACAGTGTCTTCTTCTTCTTTCTTATCTCCACTCAATCACACTAAGGTATCAAGCTTGTAAAGCTTGAGATTTTTGATGGTGTCTGCCGGTGAAGAGTGGAGCTCATCAATGGATGAGTCAATACAGTCGATAATATGTCTTGGGGTTGCAGGTTGCAATAACACAGTGACAGTGTTATTACCATCCATCATCAGACAAAAGTACTGAATGAGGAAAATATCTCAGCATGTTTTAAATAGTAATCAAAATAATAATATTGATAACAGTAATAGATATTTAAAAACATGCTGTGATATTATTTCTCATTTTGTCTGATGATGATAACAATGCTGTTACCGAAATATCACACTTTTTATTTATTTGGATTTGGTCATATATTACCTTGTAGTGTTCTAATCTATAAACCAAATTGTGCCTTATCAAAGACACTGGTACTGTAAAGCCAAATACATATGGGTCATCAAAGACAAGAATAGCATAAATAAAAATGGCATTCAATAAGTTAAAAAAAAAAAAAAAAGAGAGTCTCTATAACTTCAAAAATCGTGTCATTTAAAACCCTTTTTCCCCCTCCTAAAAAAACCTTTATAATTTGAATGCCTCAATGTATCAGAATACAAGCCAATGATCTGGAGTTTTGTAGTAATCTGTTTGAAAAAAGGCATTTAGTGCCATCTCTATATGAAAATATGAATTATCATCATTATTAGGACTATATCCATTCATAGACAAAACTTAAGGATGTTGTACCTTTTAGCATCTATATCGGGACAATAACTCTGAAAGATATTACAGTGACCTTTATTGAAGACAAGATAACAAAATTGCCTCTTGTCTCCTTCAAAAAAGAAAGATGACCTGGCTACATCATTACTGCCATTGTTACTTCCTTTTGTCCATGAATATGTGTGTTGTTGTATTCAAAAGACAATTTCCGCTAAATGCCAGGATGAAGAATGATATATTGGGAGGGCTTAGCTCATATATAATGTGGCAAATGTTGGGCAGGCCTGTTGGAACCTAATTAACTTGCTTGTGTTCACAAGGTAATAAGAATCTTCTAAAAGAGACAAAGGTCGCTTCTCCCGTCAAAATAGACGTCAAAACTAGACGCCATCTATTGACCTTCACCCAAACTAGCGGCCTTGGGTCGGTGACAAAGCCACAACACCAGTTTGGCAAACTGAAAAGCGTCCACCTAGAGACCATGGTTTCGGGCTAATGGCCCTCGTCTAATAAGAATCTTATCACCTTGTGTTTATAATCTATAATCCAAATTGTGCCTTATCATTTTTATAGACTTCAATGGACCTAAGAAGTTATTCTTCTTATCACCTTGTGTTTATAATCTATAATCCAAATTGTACCTTATCAACTTTCTTGTGTTGTTTTCAGAAATGGGAGGCAGACGATATCCGGATGGTTCGTTTTGTTGAAAGACCTAAACAGGTGAGTGACAACTTTCGACATTTTTGTCTTTTCTTTTTCCCAGTTCCAAATTTTATTTGAATGTGCTTTGTTGGGCATTATATTCTTGTGTTTAAGATAACGTTACATTTTGAGGTTTATTTATGCTTATGAGGTGATACAGCAGCGTATTTACAATTAGAGAGGAGACAAAATGAATTAAATCTAGAAAAAAGAAGTTAGGACATATCGGTCATTAAAGTCTTAGAGGCAAGGCCTTCAGCCAGTTCAGGGCTTCCGGGGTGACAGAATGGAGATTGGAGATTCCTCCATTGAATTTGTACAGCGGGCAGTCATCTAGTATATGGGACATTGATTCATTTTGAGGTAGTATCTCTTATCAGACTCTGTGTGTCATGTAAAAAAAACTCCTCAGGATTTCGTCTCTAATTTAAAAAAAAAACTTCAGGAGAGATCAGGCTATGTTTTTACGTGGTCTTTTATGGATGACTTTACTGTATGCAGTAGAACATACTCCATGAGAGGATACTCTTGCTAGAGAACAACTCTCTACAAAAGACAGTTTTTATTCCCAAAATTATTGGTTTTACTTTTTAGTAACTCTCCGGTAAGAAGACACCTCTCCCATAAGGGCACTTTGTCATTGCAACTAAGTGTTCTTTACAGAGAGGTTCTACTGTGTATACAGTCAAACCTTTCTATGGCAAAACCTAATGGAACCGAACCTGTGGTTCGCTATAGCCGCCATGGTTCATTATAGCCACAGTTCACTGTATATATACAACAAAACAACAACAAACAAAAAGGCTTTTATTAGGGCCCATTGCCCTGTATGGATTCGCCATACAACAACAAAACAATACAGTAATTTTTTTTCTCCCTTTCCCCATGTGGACGTGAGCCTTTGTTTGAAAAGGGATTTATTTTACACATCTGTTCTAAAACTTTCCTCACTACCTCTTTTGTGTATGAATCTATTTACAATTGATCTGTAGAAATTATAGAGTTCTATTGCTATATTTTTCTTTTCTAAAATAGTTCTCAGCATCTTCAGTGGGTTGCTAAATCTCCAGAAGGTGTGTTGTTGTTGTTGTTCCTTATCCCCTTGCGTAAAGATTACACAAATTCCATGAGTTCATGGAATGGGGTGTAGGGGTTAAGCTTTCGTTGATCATGGCACCATGATCCAGGCACACTTTGGTCCAGAAGGTGTTCATTGTATACATACACACAGTTCAATCACTTTTGTGATGTCATTTTTACAAGATCATGGATGACATGGCAATTATCTCTCCCTCCTTGCTTGGTCACTGGTCAACAAGCCATAGAACAAGCATGATAGATCTAAATCTAACCAATTCACAGGCAATGAACTTGGTTCAAAAATGGAAAATGACCCAACTCTCCACTAATTTCCCATCAAAATGGAATTATATTTTAAATCTCTCTACTCCGAAAAGAATCTATCTTAAATTATTTTAATTCTACGTGAAAGTTTAAATAAAACAAGAAAAATGGACAAAATTCTCAGAATATATATCAAATAACACAGTGTGTGATCAATAATTTCCAGGAATGCTAAATATTTAAAAATATATACACAAAAGTATAATAAAGTTTTATTAAATGATAAAGCATGGATTCGCCGCCAGGTGGCTACGAGAGACGGCCGCGCTTAACATCGCTCCCAGCTAAGTACTTTTTATTTCTCTAAACTAGTAATTATTTTAAATTTTTTCATATAATATACATTGTTAGACTGTCACTCTTTCATAAAGCATTCAGAAAAAGATGAAAATTCTGTCTGGCGCCAATATTACTTTTGTCTTGTATTTGCTAATTTGCATACAAACGCCAAACTTTCTGTTACAAAAATATGCTAATTTAAGGATGAAAATCTATAGGAAATTATTGCACAATATTTACTGCTCCCCTCTACCTTCGTCAAAACTTTCCCAAATGTTTCTTGCTAGGGTTTTAGCTATTTTGCTTATAATTGGAGGTATTGAACTCAATCCTGGACCTAAGAGACAAACAACTCTGACACCCGCGATTTCACCGGCAACACATGAATCGGCAGACAGTGATTTAAAGGTGCTGATATTGAATTTGTCAATTGAAATGAAAGGTATGCGAGAAAGACTAGATTCGGGATTGGTGCAAATCGAAAGACGTTTGGAAGAATGGGATAAGAGAGCTCAAGAGATGGAGTCGAAAATAACTCAAAGTATGGAGGCACAATGCAACACCGATAAAAGGGTTGACGGCAACACTCTGCAACTGCGCGAACTGGAGGCTAGAATGGAATACACAGAGGCGAGACTTCGCGAACAGAATCTTATTTTCTATGGAATTGTAAGAGAGGAAAATGAAAACCCATTCGACTGTAACCGCAAGGTCAAAAGCATAATCACTGATAAAATGGGATTCACCGATGAAGTCAAAATAACAAAATGCCATAGGCTATCTCGAGCTGAGAATTCACCAGTACTGGCGGTAATACCGGACCATGAAGAAAGAGCAAGAGTGCTTTCTAATGCAATTAAACTCAAAGGGTCAAAAATATTTATCAGTAAAGACTATAGCCTCAAGTAAGAGACCAAAGAAGAATTCTAATTGCGAAGAGAAAAGAACTGTTTGGGAGGGGTATAAAAGCTAAATTAAGGGACAACAAACTCATCATAGATGATACGACTTATAGTGTGGTGAACGGTGAGATCGTGAATTCTAGGGGAAATACCATATAGCAACAAGAAACGGTGATCACGGTTCCGAAAGGAAATGTTGAGCCACATTTTAATAAGATTGAAAAAATATGTAAAAATAAAGATTCAAATACTGGCGTTGTACCATATGTAAATACTTTAAATAATGAAATATGCAAATTCGCTCCTAAAAATATTTCAAAGCAAAATCATGCTAGGGAAGCGAATACTAGTCACAAGATTGTAAATGGAAGAATTAAATATGGCGATAATAAAATACATATAAATAAAGATTCACAAAAAAGTTTTAAAACTATAAGCATTAAAAATCCAAAAGTTACGGTAGACACAATAATATGCTGGAATATAAATGGACTTTTTAGGTTGCTCTCTGTTTTTCCACTTCTCGAGTACATTAAAAATTGCGAGATTTTCGCTATACTTGAAACATGGTGTTCAAACATCACAAATATAACATTAAAGGATTTCCAAATTTTTGAACAGCCGGCAACTAAGACCACAGGAAGGGGAAGGGGATCAGGAGGAATAATTGTGGGCGTCAAAAAAGGGGGGCATTACAGATTGCACAGTACAGAAAAGGATAACATCTGGATATCGATTTTTTTATCACAAAACATAGGAACCGACAAACCCACCACCTGCTTGATATTTGTATATCTCCCTCCAAACGAACTGTACCAGAACAACTTAGTTAGATTAACTAAATATATGGAAAAACAGATAAACTGACGGGAAAGAACTAATTCTGATTGGGGATTTAAATATTAGAACTGGAGGGCTCGGGGGACTGTATAATCCAACAAATCTTCAACTCTCTTTAGTTTCCGAAAGAAAAGCAAGAGATCCAATAATTTCACCACTGGCTGAAGGACTCCTTGAGTTTCTCGAGGACAATTCGCTGACAATAATCAACGGACGATCAACAGGAGACAGAGAGGGTGACTTTACATATGTTTCGGAGAGAGGCTCATCAACTATTGATTACTGCATGGTTTCCCAAGGAATACTGGAAAAAATATCAGACTTCAGGATAGAAACCCAGATGTACTCAGATCACCTTCCTCTTATCCTGAAGTTAACAGTCCAAAACACCTATGAAAACAAATCTAAGGGAGAAGAATATGGTGTTACTAGATACAGATGGACAGCTGGGGGAATTAAGACATTTAAACAGGAATTAAAGGAATTGCAAGTAGTAAAAATATCAAATCTCGATAGCTCCGTAAATACTTTCACTCAAAGAATTACCGAGGCAATGTCAACATCAGGAATAATGTACTCAACTAAGAGTGCCACCGGAAAATCTAAGCCATGGTTTGACAAAAACTGTTACGATATGAAAAAGCTAACAAAAGAAAGTCTGAAGGAATTCCGTAGAACCAACAGGAAGGAAGACCTTGAAAGCTATGCTCTCCATAGAAAGAAATATCTCGGTTTATTAGATGATAAAAGAAGGAAATATATTCAGGAAAAACAAGAAATATTGAGAAATATTAAAGATTCAAAGTCCTTTTGGAAGACCATTGCGCTATTTAAAGGAGCAACAAAAATTCAAGGAGAAATTACTGTACAGGAATGGCACGAATTTTATTGCGAATTAATGAGTATTGAGGAAAAAGAGAAGATCTGTAATATAGAAGTGAGGATCTCGCCGAGTGACCCAATACTTGATCCAGAGATAACTTCTGAAGAGATAGGCAGGGCAATCAGAGATTTGAAAAATAACAAGGCAAGTGGACCTGATGACATCCCCAATGAAATAATAAAAGTACTCCCAGACTCATACATGGGTTTATTAGAACAATTTTACAATAGAGCTCTGATAATGGGACACTATCCTACAATATGGACTAAATCGATCATACATCCAATCTTTAAAAGCGGTGACAAAGACAACCCTTCAAATTACCGTGGTATAGCACTGATAAGTAATTTTTCGAAACTTTTTACAACAATACTAAGATCAAGACTGAATGAATGGGTAGAAAGAAGAAACGTCATTCCAGAAAATCAGGCGGGTTTCCGAAGGGGCCGTTCGTGTGTGGACCTGATATTCACATTGACCTCTCTAATACAACTTTCACTGAGGAAAAAGAGAGGAAAATTATATGTATTTTTTGTTGATTTGAGAAAAGCATTTGACACAGTTCCTCACTCATTACTCTGGAAGAAATTAACCAATCTGGGCGTAAGCTATCAATTTATACATGCAATTAGAAATTACTACGAACAGGCGACTGTGGCAGTCAGATGGAGGGGTTCAATTACAGAAAATATTAAGATACATTCGGGCGTTTTACAAGGAGAGCCACTATCGCCATTACTTTTTATATTATTCATGACGGACCTGATTAAAATGTATGACAACTCAGATCTGACGAGTGTATACCTTCCGGAATTTGGTGATGTTCACCTGCTGATGTATGCAGATGATATTGCTATTATAGGGGAGTCGAGGGTAAACCTCCAAAAAAGATTAATTTATTGAAGGAATATCTTGGTGTGAACGAAATGACACTGAACGAGTCCAAATCGAAGGTTATGGTATTTCGCAATGGTGGTAAACCCTCAAGAGAAGATAGATGGTACTGGAATGGTAAACCTCTGATGGTAACAAGAAGATATATCTACTTGGGATACCCTCTGGTCAGTACAACTAAAACCACTCAAGCCGCAAACTTTTTCAAAGGAAAAGCACTTGCGGCAATAAATGCTACAACCCCATTATTGGCGAAATCAAAAATTAATTCACTAAACTCTGCAATGAAACTGTTTGACTCAATTGTGATGGCGGTTTTGATGTATGCTGCTCCAATTTGGGCAACAGAGTATAAAGATTTATTGGACCATATACAAGATACATTTATTCGTAGGTTTTTGAATTTGCCTAGATATACACCAGGATACATAATAAGACCAGAAACAGGCCGCGTCTCATTAATAATAACAGCTCTGAAATTGACCTTGAAATATTGGCTGAGGGTGCTGGGTATGGATACAAATAGACTGCCTCGAATTTGTTTAACTAGAATGAGGCAATTATCCTGTGCTACAGGTGCGCCCATCGGTTTTATAAAACAATTAAGCAATTTACTTAATAATAACGGATCCTCGTGGCTTACTTATTGTAATGATCCTGACTCACTAAGGAAAGCTATCCCTGGAATATTAAGAACTGCGATAGAGCAAACAATACAAAACGACCCTAACAAGAATAACCCAATCAAAGTTATATTCCCACTATAGAGACATATATACAACCTTTACCACCGAAGAATACTTCTTAACTGAACTCCCTTTTCCTATCATCAGATTAATTGCACAATTTAGAACCCTTTCAATTTTTTTCAGAGAACACCATTTGATTTTATTGAGGCGTGAAGACCTGAAATGCACTTTCTGTGGATCAGGAATAACAACGGAGATGCTGCATTACTTATTTGACTGTGCTGCTCTGTCTGAGGAAAGACGAAAATTAAATGATAAAACGGGGCAACTTTGTCCTTCATTCCCGGCACTGATTAATGAAATATCAAAGAATAGGTATATAGCGATGGCGATATTTGGATTCCACAAGACTATATCCCGGAAAAAAGGCCTCACAGTGTTCTCCCTATCCCTTGTGAACTGGCGAATCCTGTATAGGGCGAGAGGCCCCAATAAAGGCTTTTTGTTGTTGTTGTTGTTGTTGTAAATGATAAAGCACAATTTGGATAATAGATTATAATAAAAGAAAATAAGACCTAATCCAAATAATTTATTAGTGTGTGACGTTTCGGCAACAACATTGTCACCATCATCAGACAAAAGAATGTTGTCTGATGATGGTGACAATGTTGTTGCCGAAACGTCACACACTAATAAATTATTTGGATTAGGTCTTATTTTCTTTTAAGTTTTATTAAAAAAAAAAACCTACAACTTTATATTTAGAACAATGGTAGTGGTGTACATGTGGCGGCAGGAAACTTATAAGCATAATGGAACCTAATTAAAAAAATAGTATCTATGTAATAAAATGTATCTATTCTTTTTACATGGTTATAGCCACCACAGGTTCCAGCTTATCTTGTCTTCTTTCAGATTATTTCTTTTTCTACATGCATAGACAGATAGATGCCTTGTAAAAGCAGTCGCTAACTACCCACCATGATTATCATGGTCAGTATCTGTTAAGTTATTATGTTAAGAAAAGGAATTATTTACTCGTTGGTCTTAGATTTAATTTTATTGTTTCTTATCAATCTGCATAGTATTTTTAAGCTCTACTATTTACATATTAATGAGGGGGGTGGGTAGAAGGATGGTCTAAACCGTTGGTTTTGACCGCTACAACCCGGGTTCGATTCCCGCATTGGGCACTTTTTTTTTCTGTTTAAAAAAAAAAAAATTCTCCAATGGCCCCCGATTCTTGCAAAAGTCCAACCCCACCAGCGAGTTCAAGTAACCAAACGGGGCTCTGGCACATTTTTAAGTTTAAAGTCTAACTGCTTTTCACATGTGTAAACATGTGGTGCACTTACAGTAAAAGCAGTCGCCTACTTTTACCCACCATGATTATCATGGCTTGTACCACATGTACTAGGGATAAGCAAAAAAAAAAACATATTAATGATGATATAATAAATTCTATAATCAGTGATGATGTTACCCTGCTTATTTACATAATTCAACGAAGAATATTTATATTAACTTTATGAATACATAACAGTATCACATGTACTAGGGATCATATTAAAAAAAAAATCTCTTCTGATAAGACATTTTTTCTGTATTATAGATTAGAACACTACAAGGTAATATAAGACCAAATAAATAAATAAATAGCGTGTGGGCGTTGTTACCATCATTAGACAAAAGATTGAATAAGAAAAAAAATATCACAGCATATTTATAAATAGTTACTGTTATCAATACTGCTATCTCATTTACAAACTTGATAACAGTAACTATTTAAAACCATTGCTTTGATATACATTATATTTCTTTCAGCACTTTTGTCTGATAATGGCAACAATGCTGTTACCGAACGTCATACGCTATTTATTTATTTGGATTTGGTCTTTATTACCTTGTAGTTTCATCATGATTGGGTCATGAAAAGAAAGAAGAAGACCTTGTGATTTTTCTGATTGGATTTATGAGAGTTTGTTGAAACCCAGGATGTCGCTGGGATATGTGGCTGCCACCTTTCCACAAATTTATTTCCACTTAGTCCTGTGTGGAATCCTTTGGAATATTACGGTCTTTGACACTGGGTACAGTAGAACTGCCTCTCTGTGTAAGCATCTAGTTTCAGAGTCCTTTGTAGAGAGGTGTTCTCTAGCTTAAGTGTCCTCTCATGGCAGCTTCTGTTTAGATGGAAATTTTGCCGGGAGGATATTGATCTAAAGAGACAAGAGTTGCCTCTCCCGTCAAATAGATGACATCTGGTTTTGACGTCTATTTTGACGGGAGAAGCGATCCTTGTCTCATTAGAGCTTCTTGTTTAGCTACTTATTTTTTATAAATACCCCATATATCTAACTTTAAAATTCAAAATCTTATTTATCATTAAAGTGAGATTCTAACCTGCTAAAACAAACCCAGGGATATAGCGAACCTTCCTTTATAACAAACCTAAGGTCATCCCCAATTCCATTCCATTGAAAATACCAATGTTATAAAGAACTTTGAGATTTAAAAAAATAACAAACTATCCCTATAATGAACAGAGAGTTCTAAAGTAATAAATTTTAATTAAGATACTAGGCTTATTACATACTTAAATATAGGTTTATATGATGCACTTGCGCGCCATCTGTTATCAAAATTCAAAACTATTTTAAAGGCGTAAGATTCTTTTTGATATTAAACAATTTCTACTGTCCTTACTGCAATGGAAAAAATTGATGAGCCAGGCCCGCTCATCAATTTTTTCCATTGCAGTAAGGACAGTAGAAATTGTTTAATATCAAAAAGAATCTTACGCCTTTAAAATAGTTTCGAATTTTGATAGGTTTATATAACAGATAGAATATATTTGAAATTCACATTAGATTTGAAATGGAAAAAATACAAATGACTTCCAAAATAAAGAGAGGAAAAAAAGCAAAGAAAATGAAGGTGTCCTTATAACAATCTACCACTAGAAAAAAAAAAAAAGAAGCCATTATCAAAACTTTTCAAAGTGAAATAATGCAGGAAAAACTTCAGAACATGTTAAAATAAGAAAATGTAATTTTTTTACTATAAGAAATAAAAAGCTAGAGAGAGAGAAATGCTACAAAGAGGAATCAACCTATGTTAGTATTCCCTATCAGAAGTGTTCTAAATCTAGTTTTCTAGTGTTCTATATATTTAATAGCTAGTTTACCCTTGCCTAAATAAATGGGCCTGTGATTCAACAAAAGGTTATTTCCTATGCCATGGTGATTATAAAGCCAACAATGGGTTACATGACAGGTTCAAAACAAAATAAAGATTGACAAGTTGTGGTGTCTGTGCAGACCAATGAGATGTGGGCCATTGACCTGATCAACAAGGTTCCCCCCAAGCCCATGAAGAACCGCGTGGTGAGCTGTGACGGTGGAGGAGGAGCTCTGGGCCATCCCAAGGTTTTCATTAACCTGGTAGGTACTATTTAAATGGGGTCTTTCTTATTTGGTTAGCCCATTGTGCTCTTTGAGGGTCGTGCTTTATAAAAATGTAAGGTGCAATTTGGATTATAGACTAGAAGGTACAGTAGAACCTCTCTGTAAAGGACACCTAATTGCAGAGCCAAAGTGCTCTTTAGGGAGATGTTTCCATTTACTAGAGAGTTGCAAAATAGTAAAAAAGGTAATTTTGTAAATGAAAACTGTCCTTTGTAGAAAGGTGTCGGCTAAAGGGAGGTTCTACTGTAATAAGATTTTTATTTATTTGGATTTGGTCTTATTACCTTGTGCATTAAAAAAAAAATTTTTTTTTTCCTTTTTGTATTAAAAAATAGAGAAATTCAACTGGAAAAAGATAAAAGAATCAGGTATATACAGTAGTGGCTAGAAGAGGTCACGAGAGCTACCGGAAGTTCACTAGATGAGCTGCGAGCAATGATCACTAACAGATCATATTGCAGAATATTTGTCCATAGTGTCACCAAAAGTTAACTTGATGGATGCTAACAACAATGTATACAACGCTGTTACCGAAAAACTTCACAAACTTTTAGGGTAATGGATATTTATTTAAAAATAATAATAAAACATCTTGTGCTAACCTTTGATTATCATCTCTAATCCAAATTGCACCATCCAACCCCACCAGCGAGTGCAAGTAACCAAACAGGGCCCTGGCACATTTGTAAGTGCAAAGTCGAACTGCTTTTCACATATGTAGACATGTGGTGCACTTTACAGTAAAAGCAGTCACCTACTTCTACCCATCATGATAAGGCACAATTTGGATTATAGATTATAAACACAAGGTAATAAGACCAAATCCAAATAAATAAATAGTGTGTGACGTTTCGGTAACAGCGTTGTACTTTTGTCTGTCATGAAGATGGTAACAATGCTGTTATCGAAACGTCACACACTATTTATTTGTATTTGATCTTATTACCTTTTATTTCTACCCACCATGATTATTATGGCTTGTACCACGTGTACTAGGGATAAAAAAAAATAAAAGGTACCATTGAGAGTTGACACATTGCAGTAACAAGGTACGTGTGCCACAGGACCAACCAGGGAACCACACCTGCGGATACTGCGGCCTGAGGTTCTACAAGGAGGACCACCACTGAACCCCCCTCCCTCCACCCTAGTGTTCCAAATTAAATATATGGCAGAACTCCTGTCCTCCTTTCTTATTTTGATATCCTTGCCTGCACTTCCTTCTTTTTATATTTTGACTTGTTTTTCTCTAGTTATGAACTAATAATGGTTAGAGGGAGTTTGTACTTCTCAAAAACAACAAAATGTTTTTTTAATAGTATTAGTCATCCATAATGTGTACAAGTGACACCCAATGCTCCAATTTCCCCTGATTCTTGCAAAAGTCCAACCCCACCAGTGAGTACAAGTAACCAAACGGGGGCTATGGCATATTTGTAAGTGCAAAGTCAAACTGCTTTTAACATATGTAGACATGTGGTGCACTTACAGTAAAAGCAGTCACCTTCTACCCACCATGATTATCATGGTCTGTACCACGTGTACTAGGAAAATAATTTTTAAAAAAATATTTCACATGGAATTGCTCCTTTTCTTTATCAATTTTTTGCACAAAAAAAAAAAAAAAATTAAAAGTAATAATAATTGATAAAGAGGGAGCAATATCTTGAAATATTTTTAAAAATCACGATACACATTTTAAAAATTTATTTGCCCTCACGGACACAAAACTAGCGAAAGTTGTACCTTTTAGCATGTATATCAGGATTCAGACAATAACTCTGAAATATATTTGATACACTGTGACCTTTATTAAAGACATGAGATAACCAAGTCTCCTTTAAAAAAAAAAGACGACCAGTGACATCAAATTCTATGTCCATGAAGGGGATTATCTTGAAATATCAATGGTTGAGTTCAGTTTATCCCATAAGTATCACTTTTGTTTGAGGTCAATCCTTGACATTTTTATTGCTTTTATTATTCTAGTATTGATGGTTACTCTTGTGACAGTTTTTCTGTTTAAACTCTCGCCATCTGTTGCTCTAAACTATGCTGTTAGCCAGTGTTGACACTAAGGACTTGCATCAAGTGCAGATATTCACACAGTTAACCCAATGTCTGTGAATAACTATTTTCAAAAAAAGTCAAAACCACAGTCTCTTCACATGTCAGATAACGTTTTGTTGTGGTTAGTGTTCATCAAGTTGACTTTTAGTGGTGACACTATGGACAAATATTCTTCAATTTTATCTGTTAGTGACCTTCACTTATCTAGTGACCTTCTGGTAGCTTTCTTGACCCCTTCTAGCCAGCTCATTGCAGATCTTCCTCTCTTTCTTCAATTTTTTCCAAACATCAACATCAGATAAAATTATGAAAGATAAGGCATTTCATTCAAGACAAAGAAGAAAATTGTAGAGACATTGGTATTCCCTGTGGTCATTTATAGATGTGAGATCTGGACTCTCAGAAAAGAAGAAAGAAAAAGAATTGAAACTTTTGAAATGGGGACATTTTATCATACTGCTCTATTATTGTATTGGGTTATTCAATTTCTTTTTTTTTTTTTTTTTTTGCTTATCCCTAATACACGTGGTACAGACCATGATAATCATGGTGGATAAAGGTAGGCGACTGCTTTTACTGTAAGTGTACCACATGTCTCTACACATGTGAAAAGCAGTTCGACTTTGCACTTACAAATGTGCCAGAGCCCCGTTTGGTTACTTATAGAATATGGTGGTGGTGCTTATCTTCATGGTTAAACCAATTCCTGATGTCCACTCCTCTCCAATTTTGCGATGGTAGTTATAAGCCTGGAAAATAGGTCCTCTATTGTCAATATATATTCAAAAAGTATGAAAAATAAACATTGCATGGAAACCATGTAACCCTATCTCTCAATATATCAACTACCATAAGAACACTCACATACCAAATAGAGCAGGTTTAATTTATGAAGTGAAATGTGAAAAATGTGACCAATGTTATGTAGGACAAACATCCAGAACTTTAAAAGAAAGAATGAAAAACCATGAATATGCTCTGAAATGGGATAAATTGAGAATTCTGCCCTTGTAGAACATAGAAAAATCACAGGACATAATAATTTTAACCTAAAAGAAACAAAGATACTAGATTATGAGAAAAATTATTTTAAGAGACAATTTAAAGAAGCATTTTTCATTCAAAAGAAATGTGCTACAATTAACAGAATGGAAGAAAGAGGAAATATAAATGATATTTATAGATATGCTTTTAATTATATTTGAAAAAAAAAAAAGACTTTTAATTCTAAGAATAATAATCTTCAGGTGTTTATCCCATCTGTTTATCAGATAAATATCTTCTTATCTGTTATCTTGTTTACACACTTGATACCAGGAACTATTTAAAAGCATGCTGTGGTAAAATTCAGGTTCGCAGCTAGCTCTCTACCTGTGCACATCTTTGCTCTCTTGCGCTTGCCCTTGCCATGGCTCCCTCTAGGAAGAAGAAGAAGGATGCCGAGAAGCCCCTCGTGACCCTCCACCAACTAGCGTTGGAGAATAACCAGGCTTTGGAGAACGCCAAGAAGGCAGTACTGCATTCTTACCCTACCTCCCAACGTTACCTGTCCCTAGTCCTTGCGAATCTCATCGAATTACGGACTGAGCAGATCAAGGCCCTCATTGCCGAGGTTGAGAACCTCTCTGGCACCCTCGCGTCCTTTAAGGAACTGGACGAAATCAAGCCACCGACAGCCTGCCACAGCACTCAAACCAGCCCTGCTCCCTGCCTAAAGGAAACCAGCTCCCAGACTGACCCCACCAAGCCCGGCACTCCTGCTGCAACCAAGAGGAAGCAGCCTGAGGCTCCCAACCCCCCTGCTAAAAGATCCAACTTGAAAGGTCCAACAAAACCTGCGCCTGCCCGCGTCTCCAAGCCTGCGGCCGCCCAAGTGGTCCTTCATGGTGAAAAATCGGCGGCCCACACAGTGGTCGTCTCCGATAACCCACAGGCCGACCCAAGGGAGATCTACAAGGCTGTCCGCGCTGCCCACACTCTACCCCAAGGCGTTTGGGCCTCTCTGGGAACCAAGGGAAAGCTGGTCCTCCACTCCAGCAAACCCGACATCATCCCTGAGGTTACAACCTCCCTGGCCAGCAAGCTAACGGGAATGAAGGTCCGCCAGCAGAAGAAGATCCTGCCAAGAATCTGCCTCTTCAGAGTGGATGAGGAGACCTCCAATTCCACTATCGAGGAGACCTTCCTGGAAACCGCTGCAGTCAGCAAACTCCCTGGAGAAAAAGTGGTGCGCGTGGCGCACCGTTCTGCGCCAAGAAACGGGACCTGCACCGCCTTCATCGAGGTGGACTTCAAGACCTTTGGAGCCCTGGGCGTTCGCGGAAAAATCGTGGTTGACGGTGTAATCCTCAACTTCGAGGAGGCCATCCGCGCCCACGTCTGCTTCCGCTGCTGTGGCTTCGGCCACAACTCTGCCCAATGCACCAGAGCTCCAAGGTGCTTCCACTGTGGTGAAGACGGCCATGAAGGCCGCGCCTGCCCATCCATCGCTAACCAACGCACCCTCAAATGCGCCAACTGCTGCTCAAAGGGCCTCCCAGGCAAGCACGAGGCAAGAGCCTCTAACTGCCCCATCCTGAAGTCTAAGGCCCTCACGTTTTAGGCGTCAAGAACCTTCTACCTCCAACTCCACCAACTACCCTTTTTTTCCTCAGCCACGACCCTTTACCAACTCTCTCCGGCTTTTCACTTCCCTCTGTCGGTGCCCTCACTGCCTTCCGGGCCTACCAGAATTCAGCATTCCAGATGCTGCGGGCCTTTTACCTTGTTGTTGTCCTGTGTATGTTCTCCGAAAAAGCTTGTACCGAAAGCTTACAGCGGAGGGAGATAATTTAATATATCTGTGGTAAAATTCTCTCATTCAGTACTTTTGTCTGAAGATGGTAACAACGCTGAAACGTCACACACTATTTATTTATTTGGATTTGGTCTTATTACCTTGTGTTTATAATCTATAATCCAAATTGTGTGCCTTATCAATATCTTACAGAGTTATTGTCACTGATATACATGCTAAAAGTTACAACTTCCTTAAGTTTTGTCCATGAGTGTATGTTGTTGTTCTATATAATAGTTGTGTTACACTAAAAACTGGTTTCTCTCCATGGGGTGTTGATTATTTGCATAGTTGTTGCTTGTAGGAATGTGTAGGAAGTATAAACAGGGTAATATCTCTATTTGTATATTATTATATATTATTTGCATATTTATCAAAATTTTGTGATGGGGAAATAAGCACATATGATAATGGGAAATATCCTTCTCATTATCAATATGAAAACTGTGTGCCATCTATTAACTGGCTCAGCAATCATGTTGATTTCGATTAAAGAATCCAGTTTATGTAAATTTCATAAAGCCAATCTGAAGACCATGACTATCATTAGAGATTAGCATTGTTCAATTCCACACATAGCCCAATAAGAGAAATCTTCCAAATTGGCCAAATAAATATTTTTCTGGTAAAGTAGTTGGGACCAATTTTATAGCTGGAATATTTATGGGAATTTTAGCGAGGGAAGCAATTCTGGAAATAAAGGAGAGCTCTCTAGTCAAAAAGTGGTTTCAAATTCACATGACCACCATTTGTTTTAAAAACTATCTGTAAAATAAGGAAACACTATAAAGGAATGGCAATACATCCAGATGGCACAAGAACCTATAGGACATGCAACAACTGTCCTGGTGTGGAACTAACACCTACTCACATATTCTCATGCCCAGCAATGGCCGCAACCTTGCAGAAAATTGACATAGACCCAGAGCAGCAGCTTTACACATCCAAGATAGTGGATATTGCTGCTGCTATGATGGAGATGTATGGAGACATCTGAGACTCTTCTTTGGACACGACAACAACAAAATAAGGAAACTATACAAATCTATGGAAGGTAGGTATGGATGATTTTATTTAATCTTTATCCTGTACAATTCTGTGGGTGATGGGATGTATGATTCCTCTTTCCTTAGGTAGAAGAGGGCAAGTCAGTCCAAGTAAGGTATCTCTCAGGGAATTAGTTTTTAGTTAAAATAAAAAAAATAGTTAAAATTTGTATTATTTTTGCCTCTTTTCACATTTATCATCAAATATTATCTCTACAGACCTTACTGTAATGATAAAATAATAAAGCACAATTTGGATTATAGATAAAAGAAAATAAGACCTAATCTAAATAAATAGTGTGATGTTTCAGTAACAGCATTGTTATCATCATCAGACAAAAGAATAAAATATTTTTACTTCATTGTATTTGTCTGATGATCGTACAATGCTGTTACCGAAACGTCACACACTATTAATTTATTTGGATTAGGTCTTATTTTATTGTATCTGTAATGATAAAAGTTATTGTGAATGAAAGGGCTTGGTTCATCAGTGGTGAACCTCTCATTAAATAACTTCTATCATTGTAATAAGTAGAGATAATATTTGATGAGATATTTATAAAACAAAGAAAGAAACACCTTGCCAAAAAAATATATATATATTTCAAATTTTAATGATAGATGGCAATTGAACTTATAAAAGAAAAATTAGTGTTGATAGAGTTTTAATTTGAATAAACTGTCCTTATTGATAAAATTGATGATATCCCTTGTGAAAAAACAAGAGGTGGAACTGAATTCATAACAAATGGTAGTGTTTTGAAAATAGAGCAATACATTAATTAAAGATCGTAGTGTATGTGGAGAATTTTATTAAACTCTATGATTTTACCTCTGCCAATATATTATTTAAAAGATAGAGCAATTTTAAGTTTATTATTATTTTGGTGTAGAAAAAAATATTTTCTTTTTCCTATCACACAATTTTTTAAAAACGATGTGAATTTACTGTGATAATGATATGAATTCAGAGTGAGGGCAAGAATACAATGTGATTCATGTGTTTGCATATTACCAAAACTGGATTAGAGTGATATTTCTGTAATGTGTCAGAGAATATTTTCCCGAAAAAATTTTACGTTAACATACTTATAAGAAATGTTTATCATCATTAAAAGTTAGCATATATCTAGCCTCAATCCATTTTGTTAAAGGAATTTGTTCCAGGCAACAAGGTTTCAAATATCTCTCAGTTAATGGCTTATAAAATATTTATTTTTTATTAAAAATCTGTGAAAGAGAAAAATATAGTTAATTTTGTTTTAAATACTTCAATACTAATAGCCTGTGGTTTGTTATTCATCATCATCAGTGGTGTTTATGGATTTCTGTGGTGAAGTTCAGAGTTCCTCGTTGACATCAGACATATCGCTGGCTTCACTCCTGCTATCTGCTGGGATATCCACCGGTTCTTCTTCGTTTTCTTCCAGCTGAGGTGAAGTCTCCTTCTTCTCGGCAACTGCTGCGTCTTTGTCTTTCTTCTTCTTGCGTTTCTTGAGCTTCCTCCGCTTGCCCTTGCGTCGCCTCCTGCGTCGATGTTTGGATTCTTCGTCGTCATCCTCCTTGCCGTCCTCCTCGTCCATGTGTTCCTCATTCTCCAGCCTCCTCATGAAGAAATCGTAGCAGAACTGGTTGATGTCCGTCTCCGTGCAATACTCGTCTTCCAGCGGTCGGACTTTGGGGAATTGACCTTTCCCGGGTGGTGTCCACAGCGGGATGTGGGATTCTGCGTCTCGTAGGTGGAGTTTGGCCAATTCCACGTACCTGTTGTACACACACATCACGTTAGCTTCTTTCATTAAGGATTTCATTTATTGTATGTATATCCTTTCTTTCATTTCTAAATAATTTATTTTTAGAGAGAATCTATCCACGATGGAACATAAACTCCTGGGAAAAATTCCACAGAATTCGCTATATACACGAGGACATTAGCGAACGTATATAGAACGACCGCCAGTTCTAAGCCTTATTAAAGTTTTATCTTACGTTAAATTATAAATTATAGAACTTTAACACATATTACATATGGGAAGGAAATTTATAAGAATATTTAACCTAAAAATATGCCGACATAGAAAAATCTGATGCATATTGCTAC
>CP092867.1:3533225-3586854 GCA_030710605.1 Cordylochernes scorpioides | reverse complement strand
TCTAAGGATATTAAAGATATTCAAGAAATTATTTTTCGTAAACCTTTCCGGGGACATGCCTAATAATATCCCAAATTTTCACGGCGATTGGATGTATGGTTTTTGAATCCATAGAGGACACACACACACACAGACAGACATTCATTTTTTTATATATATAGATAATATAATATATAATATAATATATAATAATATAAATAATAATATAAAATATATAATTTTATTCTTATGAAGATTATCGATTAAAGGTACTTATATATATTTAAAGGTTCTCATAAAGGTTACCGATTTAAAAGTTTATTTTATTTTATTTAAAGAAACATATTTTCATTTAAGTATTGTTATTTATTTTAAAAGATTAAGTAATTGTGCAAAACGATAATTGCCTTAAAAAAAAAGAAACATTAGCGGTGATTTTGTCTTGCATTCGTTTATACAATTATTATATATATTGGCATCATATATTAACTTTATGAACGGAAAAATATGTCCAGGGTAGCCTAGTGGTCATGGCATCTGCCCGGTAAGCGGAAGGTCGTGGGTTCGATTCCCATCCCTTGCCACTTTTTTTATTTTATCCATTCTGACCAAAATCTATCCGTGAACTTCACACAGTGAACTTCACACAGACAGAATAAGGCAATTATATAAGTAGATGGAAATGGAATATTGATATAAAATGTTATCAAAATCATTGTGGCTACATTTGATTAAGATTTATTTATTTGAAAGGAAATTATTTGTAAATTTTAAAATAACTTAAATATTTCAATGCTAAATTAAAAAAATATATATATATTATTAATTAGCGCGCGATTCCTAAATTCCCGCGTAAAAAAAAAACAATAACACTCGCGACATTGTGCAACGTTACTGTAAAGTGAAACTTAAACTAACAGAAACCAAAAGTGCGCGGCGCGATTTTATTGGCGCCCGCCGATCGTCGCCACCGTAATACCTTTTTAGCGGTAAAGTTGTATGTAAAAAAACATTAAACAGTTGAAATTTGAATTTTAAAATGGTCGAACTGTCGTATTATCGATACTGTTGAATTACGGTTTGTTATTTGATAGGCCGGAGGTCGGGACATCAGAATATGGTCGAATTTGCGTGTGTCGAATTAACGAGGTTATACTGTATATCAAACTATCCAATATAATCAAGCTATTTCAAATGAATTTTACAAGGAGAAGGGGATATATGCAAATATTTTTGAATTAAATATGTAAATATATATTTAAAATCTCATTGATTTTGCATTTTGTTACTAGTTTTTCAAACTTTTCATTAGTTGCCAGAAGAATCAATGATGAATACAAATAGATTTAAAAAAAAAGTGTAAACCAGATAATACCTTCTGTTCATGATGTTTAAATTTTAATATTTACTAAATTTTTGGAATAAAACATGTTGTATTTGTATATACATACAGTAGAACCTCCCTTTAGCGGACACCTCTCTACAAAGGACAGTTTTCATTTGATAAATTACCATTTTTACAATTTAGCAACTCTCCAGTAAGAGGACTCTGCAATTAGGTGTCCTATACAGGGAGGAGGTTCTACTGTATACATAAATCTGAATCTGTTTAACTAAAATATATATATTTTTTTCTCAAAAAATATTTTGAGGAATTTCTTCTTCCTCTTTATCAATTTAATGTATTTTTTGAATATAAATACAGTTAAACCTGTCTATAGCGGCCCCCTCTAAATAGTGTCTTCCTCTCTATAGCGCCCGATTTTAAACATTAAAATGTAAATATTTTACATTAAAAGTGACCTCTCTATAGCACCCTATTTTGGTGAGTCCCAAGAGGGGGCGCTATAGACAGTTTTAACTGTTTATTTCAATACATAACCTTTAAACATTAAAAAATGTCATTCATTCATAAGCAGAAACTGAGAAAACAACAATTAGTCCTGATAAGGCACAATTTGGATTATAGATTAGAATTACTAGGTAATAAGACCTAACCAAATAAATAAATAGTGTGTGACGTTTCTGTAACAACACTGTTACCATCATCAGACAAATTTTCTTTTTTTTTTTTTTCTGATAATGATAACAACGCTGTTACAAAAGTCACACACTATTAATTTATTTGGATTAGGCCTTATTTTCTTGTTTATCAATAATTAGTCCTAGTAATTAAAAATTTATATAAATAAATTGGTAAAATTATCTGTAAAAATAGATATTCATTAAGAGTATTACTGATCTCGTTAGGGGGTTGGTGGAAGGATGGTCTAAACTGTTGGTTTTTTCAACCACTACGACCCAGGTTTGATACCCGCATTGGGCACTTTTTTCTGATTAAAAAAAAAATATATCCATTGGCCCCGATTCTTGCAAAAGTCCAACCCCACCAGCGAGTGCAAGTAACCAAACGGGGCTCTGGCACATTTGTAAGTGCAAAGTCGAACTGCTTTTAACATGTGTAGACATGTGGTGCATTTACAGTAAAAGCAGTCGTCTTCTTCTACCCACCATGATTATCATGGCCTGTACCACGTGTACTAAGGATAAGCAAAAAAACTGATCTCTTTGAGTATTGCCCATATAAGGAGAGGTCAGGCTTCCTAGAATATCCCCTCAAGTAAGACCAAATCCCATGATTTTTATAGAATGGTACTACAAGGTGATATAAGATCAAATCCAAATAAATAGTGTGCCACGTTACAGTAACAGTGTCTTCTTTCTTATCTCCACTCAATCACACTAAGGTATCAAGCTTGTAAAGCTTGAGAATTTTGATGGTGTCTGCCGGGGAAGAGTGGAGCTCATCAATGGATGAGTCAATACAGTCGATAATATGTCTTGGGGTTGCAGGTTGCAATAACACATTAACAGTGTTATTACCATCCATCATCAGACAAAAGTACTGAATGAGTAATCTGTTTGAAAAAAGGCATTTAGTGCCATCTCTATATGAAAATATGAATTATCATCATTATTAGGACTATATCCATTCATAGACAAAACTTAAGGATGTTGTACCTTTTGGCATGGATATCGGGACAATAACTCTGAAAGATATTACAGTGACCTTTATTGAAGACAAGATAACAAAATTGCCTCTTGTCTCCTTCAAAAAAGAAAGATGACCTGGCTACATCATTACTGCCATTGTTACTTCCTTTTGTCTATGAATATGTGTGTTGTTGTATTCAAAAGACAATTTCCGCTAAATGCCAGGATGAAGAATGATATATTGGGAGGGCTTAGCTCATATATAATGTGGCAAATGTTGGGCAGGCCTGTTGGAACCTAATTAACTTGCTTGTGTTCACAAGGTAATAAGAATCTTCTAAAGAGACAAAGGTCGCTTCTCCCGTCAAAATAGACGTCAAAACTAGACGCCATCTATTGACCGTCGCCACAAACTAGCGGCCTCGGGTCGGTGACAAAGCCACAACACCAGTTTGTCAAACTGAAAAGCGTCCACCTAGAGACCATGGTTTCGGGCTAATGGCCCTCGTCTAATAAGAATCTTATCACCTTGTGTTTATAATCTATAATCCAAATTGTGCCTTATCATTTTTATAGACTTCAATGAACCTAAGAAGTTATTCTTCTTATCACCTTGTGTTTATAATCTATAATCCAAATTGTACCTTATCAACTTTCTTGTGTTGTTTTCAGAAATGGGAGGCAGACGATATCCGGATGGTTCGTTTTGTTGAAAGACCTAAACAGGTGAGTGACAACTTTCGACATTTTTGTCTTTTTTTTTCCCAGTTCCAAATTTTATTTGAATGTGCTTTGTTGGCCTTATATTCTTTTGTTTAAGATAACGTTACATTTTGAGGTAGTATCTCTTATCAGACTCTTGTGTCATGTAAAAAAAACTCCTCATGATTTCGTCTCTAATTTAAAAAAAAACTTCAGGAGAGATCAGGCTATGTTTTTACGTGGTCTTTTATGGATGACTCCACTGTGTACAGTAGAACATACTCCATGAGAGGATACTCTTGCTAGAGAACAACTCTCTACAAAAGACAGTTTTTATTCCCAAAATTATTGGTTTTACTTTTTAGTAACTCTCCGGTAAGAGGACACCTCTCCCATAAGGGCACTTTGACATTGCAACTAAGTGTTCTTTACAGAGAGGTTCTACTGTGTATACAGTCAAACCCCTCTATGGCAAAACCTAATGGAACTGAACCTGTGGTTCACTATAGCTGCCATGGTTCATTATAGCCATAGTTCACTGTATATATACAACAAAACAACAACAAACAAAAAGGCTTTTATTAGGGCCCATTGCCCTGTATGGATTAGCCATACAACAACAAAACAATACAGTAATTTTTTTTCTCCCTTTCCCCATGTGGACGTGAGCCTTTGTTTGAAAAGGGATTTATTTTACACATCTGTTCTAAAAATTTCCTCACTACCTCTTTTGTGTATGAATCTATTTACAATTGATCTGTAGAAATTATAGAGTTCTATTGCTATATTTTTCTTTTCTGAAATAGTTCTCAGCATCTTTAGTGGGTTGCTAAATCTCCAGAAGGTGTGTTGTTGTTGTTGTTTCTTATCCCCTTGTGTAAAGATTACACGAATTCCATGAGTTCATGGAATGGGGTGTAGGGGTGCAGCTTTCGTTGATCATGGCACCATGATCCAGGCACACTTTGGTCCAGAAGGTGTTCATTGTATACATACACACAGTTCAATCACTTTTGTGATGTCATTTTTACAAGATCATGGATGACATGGCAATTATCTCTCCCTCCTTGCTTGGTCACTGGTCAACAAGCCATAGAACAAGCATGATAGATCTAAATCTAACCAATTCACAGGCAATGAACTTGGTTCAAAAATGGAAAACGACCCAACTCTCCACTATTTCCCATCAAAATAGAATTATATTTCAAATCTCTACTCCGAAAAGAATCAATCTTAAATTATTTTAATTCTACGTGAAAGTTTAAATAAAACAAAAAGAATGGACAAAATTCTCAGAATCAAATAACACATAGTGTGATCAATAATTTCCAGGAATGCTAAATATTTAAAAAATATTTATACAAAAGTACACCTATCCCCCGATTTACACGGTAGATACGTTCCTGAGAAAAACGTGTAAATCGGGGGATAGGTGTACACAGAAATAAAAATAAAATGCATTGACAGGTTAAAATATGTAGTCAGCACATAAGCTCGGGATTCCTCGTGAGATGTGTACACAGCGCATGTGTTCAATCACAGTAGCATTTAGTATAGTGCGATAAAAACAAAAAAAAAACTTATTTGGAAAACTGTGTAAAAGCGAAAATGTGTAAAACAAGTACCTTGTAAATCGGGGGATAGGTGTATAATAAAGTTTTATTAAAAAAAAAACCTACAACTTTATATTTAGAACAATGGTAGTGGTGTACATGTGGCGGCAGGAAACTTATAAGCATAATGGAACCTAATTTAAAAAATAGTATCTATGTAATAAAATGTATCTATTCTTTTTACATAGTTTTGGTCACCACACAGGTTCCAGCTTATATTTTCCTCTTTCAGATGATTTCTCTTTCTACATGTGTAGACAGGGGCCTTGTAAAAGCAGTCGCTAACTACCCACCATGATTATCATGGCCTGTATCTGTTAAGTTTTTATGTTAAGAGAAGGAATTGTTTGCTCGTTGGTCCTATATTAAAGATTTTATTGTTATTCTATCAATCTGCATAGTCTTTTTAAGCTCTACTATTTACATATTAATGATGATATAATAAATACTATAATCAGTGATGATGTTACTCTGCTTATTTACATAATTAAAATTTTTATATATTAATATTTATATTTATATTAACTTTTATTATATTATAAAATCCATTGATGAGCTCTACTCTTCCCCGGCAGACACCATAAAAAATCTCAAGCTTTACAAGCTTGATACCTTAGTGTGATTGAGTGGAGATAAGAAAGAAGAAGAAGACATGTACTAGGGATCATATTAAAAAAAAATCTCTTCTGATAAGACATATTTTCTGGATTATAGAATCGGACTACAAGGTAATAAGACCAAATCCAAATAAAGAGCGTGTGGTGTTTAGATAATAGCATTGTTGATGTCATCAGACAGATTGAATAAGAAAAAAATATCGCAGCATATTTATAAATAGTTACTGTTATCAATATGGCTATCTCATTTACAAACTTGATAACAAGTAACTATTTAAAAACATGCTTTGATATACATTTTATTTCTTTCAGCACTTTTGTCTGATAATGGTAACAATGCTGTTACCGAAACGTCATACGATATTTATTTATTTGGATTTGGTCTTTATTACCTTGTAGTTTTTCTGATAGGATTTGTGAGAGTCTGTTGAAACCCAGGATGTCACTGGGCTAAGTGGCTGCCACCTTTCCACAACCTTATTTCCACTTAGTCCTGTGTGGGATCCTTTGGAATGTTACGGTCTTGACACGGGATACAGTAGAACTACCTCTCTGTGTCAACACCTAGTTGCAGAGTCCTTTGTAGAGAGGTGTTCTCTAGCGCTCAAGTGTCCTCTCATGGCAGCTTCTACTGTTTAGCTACTTATTTTTTATAAAATATCCCACAACTTTTAAATTCTAAATCTTATCATTAAAGTGAGCATCCAACCTGCCAAAACCCCACTAAAACAAATCATGGATACAGCTGGCCCGGCTGATAGTACCCTGTAAGGGTTCCTAATCCAGGGATACAAGATGAGCAGCGTTTGTACCCTCTGTTAGGAGCGGCTGTACATGGCGTCTGTTTCTCATGTCAGAGTCAGCCATTTCTTTTGGAGCTAAGTCGGCCTGCCACTGAGTAGTGCTCCCAGTCCCAATGACAAAGGCAGACGCATTCTACTTCACCCAGTCATGATGGCTGTAAAGCTTTACAGGCTTGATACCCTAATATGATTGAGTGGAGATAAGAAAGAAGAACTGCTTTTCACATGTGTAGACATGCGGTGCGCTTACAGTAAAAGCTGTCGCTAACTACCCTCCTTGATTATCATAACCTGTACCACATGTACTAGGAATAAGCAAAAAAAAAAAGAAAGAAGATGTTGTTGTTTCTTATCCCCTTGTGTAAAGATTACACAAATTCCATGAGTTCATGCTCCTCGAGCTGATCTCATGGAATGGGGTGTAGGGGTGCAGCTTTCGTTGATCATGGCACCATGATCCAGGCACACTTTGGTGAAAGTCTGACTTTGCCTGTAGTTTGAGGCCGTTCCTAACATGGAAGCAGACGCCTTTGCTGCCGACTCTAACTTGAGTACAGACGCAGCTCCTCCATATCCCTGGAGTGGGACCCCTGCTGAGGTCTATCAACTGGGTCAGTTGAAGTCAGGATTTTTAAAGAGGTCTACTCCTCTTCTAACAATGATGCTGTTGGTCCGCGACTGCTTATTCGTCAGAGTTATTCTGCTTGTTTCGCAGCTGGCCTTCATATCTGAAGGTCGTTCCCCTATCCGCCACCTGGGGACGCGCCCTATAGCAGTCAGCTCTGCTCAGAGGAAAGAAGAAGATGAATATAGCAAACTTTTCCTTATAACGAACCTAAAATAATCCCTCCAATTCCATTCCATTGAAAATTCCAATGTTATAAAGAACCTTGAGATTTTTAAAATAACAAACTACCTTATAATGAACCGAGAGTTCCGAAGTAATAAATTCTAATTAAAATACTCTAGGCTTATACATACTAGCGGATGTGTACCTGGCTTCGCCCGGGTTTTATCCGAGTGAAAATTTGCCTAACGAATATTATATATTATGAAGTATAATAAACAATGTTAAAGATTAGTTTTAATTATTAATCAAGATTGTGTGTGAATATCTGAGAAAGATGTAATATCATTGTTGTTTTCTTGGCCGACTGTTTTACATATGGTGTTATCTTAAAATTGCTTGTTTTGAATATTTTTTTAGATTGAGTTGAATGAATTGCTGAATTTTTTTTGTATTTATATATAAATAAAATTAACTCTGTTGATTTTTTTTATATTTAATCGATAACAGCGAAGTTACGCATGTTAAAGTTAGGAAAAATATTTTGATGTTAAGCAAAACCTGCTCCATCTCGTTTTACATAAATGTTGAAAATTTGGTCGAAATTGATGCATTGTAACGAAAGTTTTTAGCGAACACCACTTATGAAATTTGCATTTTATTAATATAGATTTATATATAGGTTTATATAACAGATAGAATATCTTTGCAATTCACATTAGATTTGAAATGGAACAAAATACAAATGACTTCCAAAATAAAGAGATAAAATAAAAAGCAAAGAAAAAAAATAATGATGTTCTTATAACAATCTACCACTAGAAAAAAAAAGCATTTTCAAAGTGAAATTAATGCAGGCAAAACTTCAGAACATGTTAAAATAAGAAAATGTAACTTTTTTAATATTAGAGGAAATAAAAATAGAAAGCTATTAAAATTGATACAAAGAGGAATCAACCCATGTTAGTATTCCCTATCAAAAGTGTTCTATATTTAGTTTTCTAGTGTTTTTTTTTTTTTGCTTATCCCCAGTACACGTGGTACAGGCCATGATAATCATGGTGGGTAGAGGTGATGACTGCTTTTACTGTAAGTGCACGACATGTCTACACATGTGAAAAGCAGTTCGACTTTGCACTTACAAATGTACCAGAGCCCCATTTGGTTACTTGCACTCGCTGGTGGGGTTGGACTTTTGCAAGAATCAGGGGCCATTGGAGCATTTTAGTTTTCTAGTGTTCTATATATCTATAGCTAGTTTACCCTTGCCTAAATAAATGGGCCTGTGATTCAACAAAAGGTTATTTCTTATGTCATGGTGATTATAAAGCCAACAATGGGTTAACAAATAATCTATAAAGATGAACAAGTTGTGCTGTCTGTGTAGACCAATGAGATGTGGGCCATTGACCTGATCAACAAGGTTCCCCCCAAGCCCATGAAGAACCGCGTGGTGAGCTGTGACGGTGGAGGAGGAGCTCTGGGCCATCCCAAGGTTTTCATTAACCTGGTAGGTACTGGTTAAATGGGGTCTTTCTTATTTGGTTAGCCCATTGTGCTCTTTGAGGATTGTGCTTTATAAAAATATAAGGTGCAATTTGGATTATAGACTAGAAGGTACAATAGAACCTCCCTGTAAAGGACACCTAATTGCAGAGCCAAAGTGTCCTTTAGGGAAAAGTGTCCTCTTACCAGAGAGATGCTAAATAGTAAAAATGGTAATTTTGTAAATGAAAACTGTCCTTTGTAGAAAGGTGTCGGCTAATGGAAGTTTCTACTGTAATAAGATTTTTATTTATTTGGATTTGGTCTTATTACCTCTTGTGCATTAAAAAAAAATTTTTTTTCTTCCTTTTTGTATTAAAAAATAGAGAAATTTAACTGGAAAAGATAAAAGAATCAGGTATATACAGTAGAGTGGATAGAAGGGGTCATGAAAACTACCGGAAGGTCATTAGATGAGATGAGTGTCATGGTCATTAATTGATCATATTGGAGAATATTTGTCCATAGTGTCATCAAAAGTTGACTTGATGGACGCTAACAACAATGTATATAACGCGGTTACCGAAAAACTTCACAAACTTTTAGGGTAGTGGATATTTATTAAAAAAAAAAAAAAAAACATCTTGCTAACCTTTGATTATCATCTCTAATCCAAATTGCACCATCCAACCCCACCAGCGAGTGCAAGTAACCAAATGGGGCTCTGGCACATTTGTAAGTGCAAAGTTGAACTGCTTTTCACATGTGTAGACATGTGGTGCATTTACAGTAAAAGCAGTCACCTACTTCTACCTACCATGATAAGGCACAATTTGGATTATAGATTATAAACACAAGGTAATAAGACCAAATCCAAATTAATAGTGTGTGATGTTTCGCTAACAGCGTTGTTACCGTTGTCATACCAAAGTACAATGCTGTTAGCGAAACGTCACACACTATTTATTTATTTGGATTTGATCTTATTACCTTTTGTTTCTACCCACCATGATTATCATGGCTTGTACCACATGTACTAGGGATAAACAAAAAAAAAAAAGGTACCATTGAGAGTTGACACATTGCAGTAACAAGGTATATGTGCCACAGGACCAACCAGGGAACCACACCTGCGGATACTGTGGTCTGCGGTTCTACAAGGAGGACCACCACTGAACCCCCCTCCACCCTAGTGTTCCTAATTAAATATATGGCAGAACTCCTGTTCTTCTTTCTTATTTTGTTTTCCTAGCCTGCACTTCCTTCTTTTTATATTTTGACTTGTTTTTCTCTAGTTATGAACTAATAATGGTTAGAGTGTGTTTGTGCTTCTCAAAAACAACAAAATGTTTTTTTTAATAGTATTAGTCATCCATGATGTGTACAAGTGACACCCAATGGCCCCCGATTCTTGCAAAAGTCCAACCCCACCAGCTAGTGCAAGTAACCAAATGGGGCTCTGGCACATTTGTAAGTGCAAAGTCTAACTGCTTTTCACATGTGTAGACATGTGGTGCACTTAGGTATCACTTTTATTTGAGGTCAATCCTTGACATTTGTATTGCTTTTATTATTCTAGTGTTGAAGGCTACTCTTGTGACAGTTTTTCTGTTTAAACTCTTGCCATCTGTTGCTTTAAACTATGTTGTTAGCCAGTGTTGACACTAAGGACTTGTTCCAAGTGCAGATATTCACACAGTTAACCCAATGTCTGTGAATAACTATTTAAAAAAAAAGTCAAAACCACAGTTTCTTCATATGTTAGATAACATTTTGTTGTTGTTAATGTTTATCAAGTTGACTTTTAGTGGTGACACTATGGACATTTATTCTCCAATTTTATCTGTTAATGACCTTCACTTATCTAGTGACCTTCCGGTAATTTTCTTGATCCCTTCTAGCCAGCTCATTGCAGGTTTTCCTCTCTTCCTTCAATTTTAAAAACATCAACATCATATAAATTTATGAAAGATAAGGCATTTTGTAAAGACAAAGAAGAAAATTGTAGAGACATTGGTATTCCCTGTAGTCATTTATAGATGTGAGATCTGGGCTCTCAGAAAAGAAGAAAGAAAAAGAAATGAAGCTTTTGATATGTGGACATTTTATCAAACTGCTCTGTTATTGTATTGGGTTATTCAATTTCTTTTTTTTTTTTTTTTTTGCTTATCCCTAATACACGTGGTACAGGCCATGATAATAATAGTGGATAGAGGTAGGCGACTGCTTTTACTGTAAGTGCACCACATGTCTAGACATGTGAAAAGCAGTTCGACTTTGTACTTACAAATGTGCCAGAGCCCTGTTTGGTTACTTATAGAATATGGTGGTGGTGCTTATCTCCATGGTTAAACCAATTCCTGATGTCTACTCCTCTTCAATTTTGTGATGGTAGTTATAGGCCTGGAAAATAGGTCCTCTATTGTCAATTCTGAGCATGACAAGATATGCTCCTGAGAAGCTTCAGCACTATTTCATTTCAAGCAGTTATTGAAGGTTTTTTTGTCCATTTTGAAATTTTAAGGTTTTTATATTGCCACTTCTTGCTAAAGCTGTTTTTTGATTTCTATTGAGTATTTGAAGTTCCTCTAATACTTATAAAATATACTCTATATAATATATGGGTTGGTTTATGTTGTTGTTGTTTCTTATCCCCTTGTGTAAAGATTACACAAATTCTCCATGAGTTCATGCTCCTCAAGCTGTTTTATGATAAGCAGCGGCCTCTCCCAAAGGTCCTGTTTAGTGCATCTAATACAAGCCAAAATGTGTTCTGGAGCTGCAGGTGTCAAGCTACATTTTGGGCAAGTGGGGTAGATTTTGTTATTATGTTGGGTTGGTTTATTGTGGATTTAAGTGAAATTATAGTGATGGAGTCTTATTTGACAATTTTTGTGGTTGATGTTAAGCCATGTAGTGTAATCTGTAAGTTAAATACACCTCCCTCTTTATTAACATCCCTTAAGACCAAGGTTTAAGTGGTTGTTATAACAACCAGGCTGTGTGTTAGAAAGCCACAGTTAAAATACTTGGGACTTAAAAAACTTGGGACTTCTTGTTGTTGTTTCTTATCCCCTTGTGTAAAGATTACACGAATTCCATGAGTTCATGCTCCTCGAGCTGTTTTATAATGAGCATCGGCCTCTCCCAAAGGTCCTGTTTAGTTCATCTAATGCAAGCCAAAATGTGTTCTGGAGCTGCAGGTACCAGACTACATTTTGGGCAAGTGGGATAAATTTTTACTATTTATAATATTTAAATATTTACTTTTCTCAAAAATAGGTCTTCCGTTAATATTAACATATATAAATAGTTTAAAAAACTTTCTTTTTATATATATATATACCATTTGTACCATAGTACTTATAAGTCGCGCTTCATTGCTCGCCTGTTGAAGGGTTTTTACCTGAAAGCTTGCACCTACGCATCAATAAAAGAAACTCGTCTTCCTTTACCATGTTTTTCGTCTAATAAATTTTGTTATTAATTTCTATCTTCAATAGTTTTGGGACTTCTTAGAATTATGATGTGGATATTTTGACAGAAGGATATTGATCTATATAAAAGTTATAATAACGCTCGAGGAGCGTGAACTCATGGAATTTGTGTAATCTTTACACAAGGGAAAAGAAACAACAACAAAAAGTAATAAGGTCCTCAATTTGGATTATAGATCAGAAGCACACAAGGTTATAAGACCAAATATATATTTTTGAAATGTTTGTGACGTTTTTGCATCCCCCATTATCAGACAGAAGTACAGAATGTTGTTTCTTATCCCCTCGTGCAAAGATTACACAAATTCCATGAGCTCCTAAGTTGTTTTATGAAAAACAGCGGCCTCTCCCAAAGGTTCTGTTTAGTGAATCTAATGCAAACCAAAATGTGTTCTGGAGCTACATTTTGGGCAATTGGGGTAGATTTTGTTGTTATTTTCTATCTTCAATGGCTTGAGATGGCCTGTTTGTTAGTGTTTGGTGCTCTCTATTACTGAAGTTTAGAGCTCCTCCTGGAAAAGTACAGAACTACTTTTGTCTGATGATAACAATGCTGTTACCAAAACTTCAAAAACATTTCATTAATATGGTCTTATTATCTTATATTTCTGATCTATAAAAAGAACAGTCTGCCATCAAAAGATCTGTCGAGATGGCCAATAGCTTAGCTTTAGCATCTCTTTTGTATTTTGATGAGAGATATGGCCAAGCTCTTTAAGCATTATGTGATGTTCTAACCAAGTTACTGTTATTAAAGTGGTTTGTATTTAAACATGATGGAAATTTTGCCAGGAGGATATTGATCTATTTCTCAGTTTGCCAAAAGCTGATGTTGGAGCTTTGTCTCCAACCTGTGGTTACTAGTTTGTTGGCAATGGTCAATAGATAGCATCTAGTTTTGATTTTAACAGGAGAGGTGACCTTCATTTTATATATAAACAAGTTTAGTTGTTTTAGATATTGATATGATACAAGAAAATAAGACCTAATCCAAATTATTTAATAGTGTGTGATGTTTCGGCAACAGCATTGTTACCATCATCAGACAAAAGAATCAATCTGATTTATTCTTTTGTCTGATGATGGTTACAATGCTGTTGTCGAAACATCACACACTATTAAATAATTTGGATTATTTTCTTGTATCTATAATCCAAATTGTGCTTTATCATCAATATTGATATGACTGTTTCTAATGTTCCACTCTCTCTTTTATAAATGCTACGATTTATTGAAAATATGCACATAAAGTTTCTATTTATTTACATTTTGATTCAAAAAAATAATTTTATACATTCGCATTTTTTTTACAGTTACAATCCACATTGATTACACAGGTCTCTTTAGTTAAAATTTACAAGTTTTTGTGCCAAGTTGGCACTTTATTAATTTAGAATTCTTTTTACATACATTCATGTACAAAACTTAAGGAAGTAGAAAATCTTTTTTGCTGGTTGTCTATTTTTTGGAGACAGAGGCAATTTTGTTCATACTTGGTTATCTCGTGTGTTTTCAATAAAGGTCACTGTAATATCTTTCAGAGTTATTGTTCCGATATACATGGTAAAATGTACTGCTTCCTTAAGTTTTGTCCATGAGTGTACGTTTTTCTATATAATAGTTGTGTTACTAAAAACTGGTTTCTCTCCATGGGGTGTTGATTATTTGCATAGTTGTTGCTTGTAGGAATGTGTAGAAGGTATAAACAGGGTAACATCTCTATTTGCATATTATTATATATTATTTGCATATTAACCAAAATTTTGTGATGGGGAATAAGCACATATGATAATGGAAAATATCCTTCTCATTATCAATATGAAAACTGTGTGCCATCTATTAACTGGCTCAGCATTCATGTTGATTCCAATTGAGGAATCCAGTTTATGTAAATTTCATAAAGCCAATCTGAAGACCATGATTATTATCAGAGATGAATGTTGTTCAATTCCACACATAGCCCAACAAGAGAAATCTTACAAATTGGCCAAAGAAATATTTTCCTGGTAAAGTATTTGGGACCAATTTTAGAGCTGGAATATTTATGGGAATTTTAGCGAGGTAAGTAATCCTGGAAATAAAGGGGAGCTCTCTAGTCAAAAGTAGTTTTCAATTCATATAATCGCCATTTGTTTTAAAACTATCTGTAAAATAGGGAAACTCTATATAAATCTATGGAGGAAGGTATGGATGGTTCTATTTAATCTTTATTCTGTACGATCCTGTGGGTGATGTATGATTCCTCTTTCCTTAGGTAGTAGAGGGCAAGTCAGTCCAAGTAAGGTATCTCTCAGGGTATTAGTTTTTAGTTAAAATAGAAAAATTAGTTAAAATTTGTATTATTTTTGCTTATGTGTTCCTCTTTTCACATTTATCATCAAATATTATCTCTGCAGACCTTACTGTAATGATAAAATCTTCTCTTCTTCTTTCTTATCTCCACTCAATCACACTAAGGAATCAAGCTTGTAAACATCACCAATCATGATGATAAAATAATAAAGCACAATTTGGATTATAGATACAAGAAAATAAGACCTAATCTAAATAAATTAGTAGTGTGTGATGTTTCAGTAACAGCATTGTTATCATCATCAGACAAAAGAATAAAATGTTGTTAAATCAGTGTATTCTTTTGTCTGATGATGGTACTATGCTGTTACCGAAACATCACACACTATTAATTTATTTGGATTAGGTCTTATTTTCCTGTATCTGTAATGATAAAAGTTATTGTGAATGAGAGGGCTTGGTTCATCAGTGGTGAACCTCTCATTAAACAACTTCTATCATTGTAATAAGTATAGATAATATTTGATGAGATATTTATAAAATAAAAAAGAAAGAAACACATTGCCAAAAAAAATATATATATATATATATTATTACAAATTTTATTGATAGCAATTAAGTTTATGAAAGAAAAATTAGTGTTGATAGAGTTTTAATTGGAATAAACTGTCCTTATTGATAAAATTGATGATATCACTTGTGTAAAAACAAGAGGTGGAACTGAATTCATAACAAATGGTAGTGTTTTGAAAATAGAGCAATACATTAAAGATGGTAGTGTATGTGGAGAATTTTATTAAACTCTATGAGTTTTACCTCTGCCAATATATGGTTTAAATGATAGAGCAATTTTAAGTTTATTATTATTTTGGTGTAGAAAAAAATTATTTTCTTTTTCACATCACAGAATTTTTTTAAAATGATGTGAATTTACTGTGATGATGATGTGAATATAAAGAGTGAGGGTAAGAATACAATGTGATTCATGTGTTTGAATATTACCAAAACTGGATTAGAGTGATATTTCTGTAATGTGTCAGAGAATATTTTCCCGAAAAAAATTGACTTTCGCATACTTCTATGAAATGTTTATCATCATTAAAGGTTAGAATATTTCTAGCTCCAATCCATTTTGTTAAAGGAATTTGTTCCAGGCAATGAGGTTTCAGATATATCTCTGTTAAAGGCTTATAAAATATTTATTTTTATTAAAAATCTGTGAGAGAGAAAATATATTTAAATTTTTTAAAATACTTCCATACTACTCTCTGTGATAGTTGTTTTTCGTGATCAGGGTCTTTATGGAATTCTGTGGTGAAGTTCAGAGGTCTTCATTGACTTCTGACATATCGCTGGCTTCACTCCTGCTATCTGCTGGGATATCCACCGGTTCTTCTTCGTTTTCTTCCAGCTGAGGTGAAGTCTCCTTCTTCTCGGCAGCTGCTGCGTCTTTGTCTTTCTTCTTCTTGCGTTTCTTGAGCTTCCTCCGCTTGCCCTTGCGTCGCCTCCTGCGTCGATGTTTGGATTCTTCGTCGTCATCCTCCTTGCCGTCCTCCTCGTCCATGTGTTCCTCATTCTCCAGCCTCCTCATGAAGAAATCGTAGCAGAACTGGTTGATGTCCGTCTCCGTGCAATACTCGTCTTCCAGCGGTCGGACTTTGGGGAATTGACCTTTCCCGGGTGGTGTCCATAGCGGGATGTGGGATTCTGCGTCCCGTAGGTGGAGTTTGGCCAGTTCCACGTACCTGTTGTACACACACATCACGTTAGATTCTTCATCTTTCATTAAGGATTTCATTTAGTGTATGTATATCCTTTCTTTCATTTCTAAATATTTTATGTTTAGAGAGAATCTATCCACGTATGTAACATAGACTCCTGGGAAAAATTCCACAGAATTCGCTATATACACTAGGACATTAGCGAACGTATATAGAGCGACCGCCAGTTCTAAGCCTTATTGATGTTTTATCTTACGTTAAATTATAAATTATAGAACTTTAACACATATTACATATGGGAAGGAAATTTATAAGAATATTTAACCTAAAAATATGCCGACATAGAAAAATCTTATGCATATTACTACAGTGTATATATATTAACACAAAGCAATAACGCGCCATCTATACATATAAAATGAAAGGATTTAAAAGCACGAATGTTTCTTTTATACATAATACAAACTTCTACTGCCCTTACTGCAGTGAAAAAATATATTGGGAGGGCTTGGCTCATCAGTGGTGAACCCTCTCAGCGGTTTCGCCAATTTAATCCACCAGACCGCTTCTCAGAGCCCTAATACTGTTTCGGATGATTCTTCTTATATACGCAGCACTGAAGGATGGAATCTCAGAAATGGTTTTCAAGAAAACTATGGACATAAGCTTATAGGGCAGTAGAATTACATTCAAATATTTGCATCGAGCAATGCTCTTCTGCAAACAATAAAACTTGAAAACCATTTCTGAAATTCCATCCTTCAGTGCTGCGTATATAAGAAGAATCGTCCAATACAGTATTAGAGCTCTGAGAAGCGGTCTGGTGGATTAAATTGGCGAAACCGCTGGGAGGGTTCATCACTGATGAGCCAAGCCCTCCCAATATATTTTTTCATCGCAGTAAGGGCAGTAGAAGTTTTTATTATGTATAAAAGAAACATTCGTGCTTTTAAATCCTTTCATTAACAGATAAATTAATATTAATATTGACTTTTGTCACTTGCTTGTAATTTCAATGAGGTTTGAGATAGAAGCCGGTATTTTTGGATTTATTGCTCCTTTTAGGTGATGAAACATCGTTGAAGAAAATCAAGTCTCAACCCCCAGTAGTTTCCGAGTTGAAATTGTACGTCACAGACAGACATCGTATTCATATAGATGGTATTAAGACGCGAATGTTTCTTTTCACAAATAAATCAAACTTTCACTGTCCTTACTGCGATAGAAAATAATTAGGAGGGCTTGGCTCATCGGTGGTCAATCCTCCTAGCGGTTTCGCCAATTTAATCTACCAGACCGCTTATTTAGAGCTCCAATAATGTATTGGATCATTCTGCTTTTATATGCTACACTAAGGACAGTAGAAGTTTGATTTATTTGTGAAAAGAAACATTCGCGATGTATTCATTCATTATATATAGATGGCGGGTTATATAGATGGTATTGTTACCGCGACATCCGAGTTCAGGCCTAGCGGCGGGGCCCGTTGGGGCCAGGAAAGACTTAAGAAGGAAGAGGGCGCGTGTGACGATGGCGCCAGTCGGCATTGTGATCTTGTTAAGACCAACGATTTACGCTATTTGTGTGGCCCTGAAGAATTAATTGGGTGCATAGCTCGAGAACAGGTGGTCACTTATTGGAGGTTGGGCTATGTGTAGTCAGGTCATTTGGATTTTACAAAGTTGGTTTCAATGAGTCGCGGGAGGTTTTGGTGTTTAGCTCAGCTACAGAAGACAACCTCTCAACCAGAATGTTCTCACCTGGAAAATATTTCCTCTTCTTGTTTAGATTGGGGTCGAAGGAGCGTCAGCATCTTCCAGTGGATGTCGACGCGGGCCAGGTCGGCCATGGAGACGGACCGCATGGGGGCGGGCACGGGGTCCTGGAAGGGGTAGATGGAGTCAGGGACCGGGGGAGGCTTGGAGTCGTCCTCCTTCACCCGCTCCGGCCGCAGCTTCAGGTCGGCCACCCGGTCCACGGCGGACTGCAGGTCGGCGGTTGTCAGGATCTTCACCAAGCTGAGGTCGAGGAAGGTGAGCGGCTCCTCCGCCTCTTCCTCCATCCTGCAACACCGGAGTCAACACTTTCTACATCCTGCAGCACTATGGAGTCAACATTTGCAACATTTTCTACATCCTTCAACACTATAGAGTCAACATTTCCTACATCCTTCAGCACTATAGAGCCAACACTTTCTACATCCTGCAACACTTATAACACTTCCTTCATCCTGCAACACTGGATTCAACATTTTCGATAGCTTCTTAATTACCGATCCTTAGAGTCAAACATAGTCCCCCCCCGTGAAACGTCCCTAAACGTGGGGGGAAGTCAACTTATAGATCAATCCAGGTCTCTGTTGCTCATTCTGCCGTCCTTTCCTGGACTTTTATGAGACCATCTCCAGTGATCTGGGCCGGACTCCATTCTGATCAGCTAACCAGTTTATTTTATATGGTTGACCATGTCAAGAAGAGTTAGGAGTGAAATTAGGTCCAAATCCTCTCCGTTCATAAAGAGTCTGTGGCTATACGGAGAGAAAATTGGATGAACAATCCCTCGTGTAATTCCTTCATTTATTCTTCTAAACGGTCCATTCTCTTGAACTGAGCTGGACAAATTTGTATAGCTCCAGTTCCACTTGTCTTCCGTAATTCCGAACCCCTCCCTCATTTTTGGACTGAGCTGGACAAATTTGTATAGCTCCAGTTCCACTTGTCTTCCGTAATTCCGAACCCCTCCCTCATTTTTGGACTGAGCTGGACAAATTTGTATAGCTCCAGTTCCACTTGTCTTCCGTAATTCCGAACCCCTCCCTCATTTTTGGACTGAGCTGGACAAATTTGTATAGCTCCAGTTCCACTTGTCTTCCATCTGGTATAAATACATTATTGTGAGAGAAGAAGAGAATGTCTATAATCTATGTATATATAATATCAAAATAACCTAGCCCCTACAAATTTCCCATATAGCTTTGACAATTAGAATTTATTTTCCCCACTCCTTTTCTGTATCTGTCAGGAGAATCGGTATATAAGACTCGGTATAAAGAAAAAAAAACTTATTTTTTAATTGACTCGAGCTTTCAGACCTTGGAGCCTTCTACAGGAGTAAGGTTAAATATAACGCACGTGTAGAAGAGCTCCAAGGCCCGAAAGCTCGAATCAATTAAATTATATTTTTTGTAAGGCACTCTTCCCTGGATGAAACATTTTTCTCTTAAATGAAATTTTATAAGGGATTGTTGTTTTTGTAACTAAAGGTCTTAATAAAGATATTGATTGATTGGAGTAAATTATTGTGTGGAGTCAGTCTTTGACTAGGCCCACAATAAGTCGGTGGACGAGTGGTTAAATCCCTCGATTCCCGACAGCCATGAACCGGGAATCCCGCATTGAACATTCTGTTTTAATATGTGAATAACCTTCACACATTATTCATTGTTGTCTTCTTCTTCTTTTTTATCTCCACTCAATCATATTAGGGCATCAAGCTTGTGAAGAATGAGAATTTGACAACCATCATGACTGGGTGAAGTAGAATGCGTCTGCCTTTGTCATTAAGACTGGGAACAATACTGAGTAGCAGGCCGACTTAGCTCCGAAAGAAATGGCCGTCTCTGACATGAGGAACAGACGCCGTGTGCAGCCGCTCCTAACATGGAGTACAGACTCATCCTGTATCTCTGGATTAGGAGCCCTTATAGGGTACTATCAGCCGGGCCAGCTGAGCCCAGGTTTTTTAGTGAGCTTGTTACTGCTCCCCTTCCTCCTTTTTCATCCGAGCTTGGGACCGGCAAAGGCGGAGTTATTGATTGTGGTAAATTTCATAAGCCAGGTTGCTCTTTTTGAGCGGTACCTAGTAAAGTTATTTTGGAACCGACCACCGACTGTACCTAGTTGGATGACGGGCCACGGTATCTGACAGTGTTTTATGCAGGATCCTGGAGTAGTATCAGTACAATATCACCAGAATGTGATACATCGAAATGTTTTAAACTTATTTATTGTTATTGTAGCATTCTTATATCTACAATCCAGCTTGTGCCATATCTCTATCCGATGTCTCACCTCGCGTTAGAAAAATGGAATTCCATTCAGATTCTAGAAGAAACACGGAAGATGAAAAGTGTGTTGTATTTTATAAAAGGTGATTTTTTTGGAATGTAACCCCTCATCTTGTAGAAAATATATTTATTTATTGCGCAATATCTATATAAGGTATTATAATGGTGAATATTAAAACAAAGTAGCAGATCAATAATTTATCAAAAATTGGCGCGGTTGAAGACTAGCTGTCATTGTGGCAACGAATTCCAGGACTCGAGACATCTACTGCTGGAATGCCCACTCTTCTTCACCGCTAGACAACAGACAATAAATAATGTTGTAGATCTATATCAATTTGTAAATAGCAGAGAGAATTATCATAGGTTTAACTATTTTTATAGATATATTTATGATTATCTTTCTAACCTGAAAGGTTTAGGTTCCTAATATATATTTTTGTTTCTCTTTTTTATTTTTGATTAACTTTTCTTGTATAATATGTTTATAACTGTTTCTGTTTAAAAAATGTAAATCGACGCAATTATTCCTAGCCGGGATATCGCGTTTTGTGTGTTGTAATAAATAAAAGTTTCAGCATTAGAATGTCATCTATGTACAAGAAATTAAACCAATTTTAGCGATTTTTTCTTTCATAAATAAAACATTCCTACTGTTTTTACTGCAATGGCATATTGGGAGGTCCTGGCTCATCAATGATGATTCCTTCCAGCGGTATTTCACTTTTATGGTAGATTAAATTGGCGAAAAGCTCCTTGGAGGGTTCACCACTGATGAGCCAGGCCCTCTCATTATATTTTACATCGCAGTAAGAGTAGTAGGAGGAGGCTTTATTGCTTATAAACGAGTTTATTCAACAAATAAGCAAAACATAAAGCAAAAAATATCCCAACCAATTCAAAGGTAAAAAGATAAAAAATCATATCCTGGTCACATGCAACTGAATTTTCTGATAGTTTGCACCATCTATCGGTATAACTATCAATAATTAGGTAAATTATATCGATAGATGGAGGTAAGTATGAGCAGCGTTAAGTTGTATAATCAGGGAGGTGTTTTGTTATAAAATACAAATATGTAAATTTTACGAGAAGTTTCCACAGTAATATTTTGTGTTACCGCCTTCAATATAAATAATTTTTCCACTATATTTTGTGATGCCCTAGAAAACAATTTCAGGAAAATATCAATGACTTCATCTTGAACCACCGTAGCAGGACAAATGACAACAGATGAAATAATAGAAAATAGAGTGAATGATAGAATTTCTTGATTCATCTCTCTCAATAGTTGCATAGTGTTACCCCTTCATTTACATATACAGGCTTTATAAATATTTGCATATCGTAAATTAATATATATCTATGTATATCTCTCCTCATTTCTCAAGTTATGCAAATCAAAGATAGCAATGACTAACAAAGTTGCTATCTAAACTTCACATTCCTAGTTCATATTTGAAGGTCTAGTTACTATTAGAAGATATAGAAATACGTTATATATTATTAAAAAAGTGAAAAATTGGTGGACCAAGGTCGAGACAAAGAGAGATATATCCGGCGAGCAAGCTGGCAGCAGACCTCTCCAGGTATTTCTGTGGTGGCGCGACGCCACAGCCTTGTGCCGGCCGTTACGTAACTTCGCATGTCAACACGGAGTGTTGTGGGGGATAGATAGATAGATAGAATGTACATCCTGCCTAGCGTGATTTGGTTAGCACATGCCTAGTAAACACATATGGCCATGATAATCATGGTGGGTTGGTCATTCTGACAGCACATCCTCTGTAAGTGTTTGCATGACTACATATATAAAAGAATTCATTATCAAAAGATTGCGTATTTCGACAAATTACAAAAGAATCATAAGACGCCGAAACTATTTTTATTTACTTGATTAAAGGAAGCTTTCGGGCAAGTCCTTCTTCTCAGCTAACTAAAACATTTTAGTTAGCTGAATTATTAATATGAAAAAATAGTACAAATGTGAAATTTTACTGAGATTAGGTTTATAAATTAAGAAAAAGGCATCTCCTTCAGTTGCACGATAAGCCTTTTTCTTGATTTATTAATAGTTAACTGAAAAAGGGCATGCCTGAAAGCTTCCTTTTATCAAGTAAATAAAAATAGTTTCGGCATCTTAAGCTTTTTGTAACATATGATGGTAGTTCGAATTTTGCATTTACAAGGTGCCAGAGCCCCGTTTGATCACTCGCATTCACACTGGTGGGATAGGGTTTGGGAATAGAAATGTGGAAATCATTGAAACAATTTATAATATAAAAAGTGTTCTAAAATGCTGGTTTCGAACCTGGGTTTGTATAAAACGAGAGTTTAGACAATCCCCGACATTTTAAGCATCATTTAAAGAAGTAAACGAAAAAATTGCGCTACAAATTTTAAAATAAAACTACAACCTTTCGCAATATTGCGAAAGGTTGTAGTTTTATTTTAAAATCATTTAAAGAGAAATATTTTTTTTTACCAAAACGATACAATTAAGATTGAACACTGACATCCAATTTAATGGAGATAAACAGACCCTGACAGACCTCACCCTGCCCCCCTGACTCTACATCCCGGCTCTCCTGGCCTCACCCGGCGATGATCCTCTGGCCACCTATCCCCCTCCAACAGTTCAATGTATATAGTACTTTGTATATATTCCGCTTCCATCGGGGCTCAGAAATCATCCATTCTGGTTAGCAGCCCCACAAATAAAGATATTTCCGGAGATAAACAGAATTCTCTCTTCTATTAAATGTTTGACTCTAATGGTATTTGTGGGTTGTAGGATTCTATCCAGGAACAACTGTAAATGTTAACAATTTGATGATTTACCAACATATCGTTGTACTGTGTGCGAATATTTGTAATTCTTATTGATACTATCTCTTGCTGCATTGTTGTGTGGAGAATCCATACAGGGCAATGAACCCTAATAAAAGCCTTTTTGTTGTTGTTGTTGTTATTATCTCTATTTACTCAGGAAAAGACCGTGGTTTCCATCTGCGGCACCGAGCGCTGTATTTCGTCCTAGTTTCCTTCCATTCTTCCCCTCTCTCTCTTCTCTTTCTTTCTACCGTTCTTTTTTTAAATTCACATCAAAACCTTTATCAATCCATTTTCTATATGTCCCATTAAATTCATATATCTATTTTTTAAAAATCAATATACACTCATAGACAAAACATAAGGAAGCTTCATATTTTGATGCCGCCTGTCGTCTTTTTTTTTTTTTTGAAGGAGACAGAGGTTGTTCACACTTGGCTATATCGCCTGTCTTCAATAAAAGTCGCTGTATATCAAAAATATTTCAAAGTTATTACTTAAATTCTTCACGTCATTTTGATTCATTTTGTGAAAAATATATATTATTTTGTGTTTTTTTTTTCTTTAAAAAAATTTTCAGGCTATATATTTTAGATTGGAAGTAAAAGGGAAAAACATAAATGTAAAAGTGCTAAGTGCCAGACTCTTCTCTGTATTTTACTATCGTTTGGTCAGTATTTAGGAGGATGAGGTGTGTTAAAGATGCGCTACTGGAACATCCGAGTTTACTTGTGTCTTGTAGATTTCAGCCAACAAACCGAATTCTATCCTGTTCCTACATCCTTCTAAAGAAACGGAAAAATATAAAAAATGGAAAGGTTTGGTGTCTATTACATCCCCTCTGGAGAAGAATACCAGATGAATGTTTGTCGAAGTGTGTGTGAGCCTCCCAACCTACAAAGTTAGAGACGGCAGCCTATATAAAGTTAGAGGGAAACAAACTTCAGCCTACAAAGAGATACAAACTTGGAGTCATAAATCTATAGAAATCTACAAAGTTTATGATAAATCTAGAAACACTCAAGCCTATAGAGATATCTACAATATTAAATGCACAAATTTATAGAAATCTCTACGAACCTGCAAAAACCTGGGGCCACAAATCTACAGAAATCTCTAGAGCCACAAACCAAAATAAATCTCTAGAACTAAAACCGACAGAAATCCCTAGAACTACAAATCTACATAGATCTCTCTAGAACCACAAACCTACAGAGATCTCCAGAGCCACAAACCTACAGAAATCTCTAGAGACACAAACCTACAGATATCTCTAGAGCCACAGACCTACAGAGATCACTAGAGCCACAAGCCTACAGAAATCTCTAGAGACACAGACCTACAGAGATCTCTAGAGCCACCAACCAACAGAGATCTCCAGAGCCACAAACCTACAGAAATCTCTAGAGCCACAAACCTGCAGAAATCTCTAGAGACACAAACCTACAGAGATCTCTAGAGACACCAACTTACAGAGATCTCTAGAGACACAAACCTACAGAAATCTTTAGAGACACAAACCTACAGAAATATCTAAAGCCACCAACCTACAGAGATCTCTAGAGCCACAAACCTACAGAAATCTCTGGAGACACAAACCTACAGAAATCTCTAGAGCCACAAACCTACAGAGATCTATAGAGACACCAACTTAAAGAGATCTCTAGAGACACAAACCTAAAGAGATCTCTAGAGACACCAACTTACAGAGATCTCTAGAGCCACAAACCTACAGAAATATCTAGAGACACTGACCTGCAGAAATCTCTAGAGACACCAACCTACAGAGATATCTAGAGACACCAACCTACAGAGATCTCTAGAGCTATAAATCTACAGAAATCCCTAAAGCCACAGATCTACCGAGATCTCTAGAGCTATAAATCTACAGAAATCCCTAAAGCCACAGATCTACCGATATCTCTAGAGAGCCACAAACCTACAGAGATCTGTAGAGCCACAAACTTACAGAGATCTCTAGAGCCACAAACCTACAGAGATCTCTAGAGCCACAGATCTACAGAGATCTCTAGAGCCTAAAACATACAGAGATCTCTAGAGCTATAAATCTACAGAAATCCCTAAAGCTACGGATCTACCGAGATCTCTAGAGAGCCACAAACCTACAGAGATCTCTAGAGCCACAAACTTACAGAGATCTCTAGAGCCACAGATCTACAGAGATCTCTAGCGAGCCACAAACCTACAGAGATCTCTAGAGCCACAAACCTTCAGAGATCTCTAGAGCCACAAACTTACAGAGATCTCTAGAGGCACAAACCTACAGAAATCTCTAGAGACACAAACCTACAGAGATCTCTAGAGGCACAAACCTACAGAAATCTCTAGAGACACAAACCTACAGAGATCTCTAGAGCCACAAACCTACAGAGATCTCTAGAGCCACAGATCTACAGAGATCTCTAGCGAGCCACAAACCTACAAAGATCTCTAGAGCCACAAACCTACAGAGATCTCTAGAGACATCAACATTACAGAGATCTCCAGAGCCACAAACCTACAGAGATCTCTAGAGCCACAAACCTACAGAGATCTCTAGAGCCACAAACCTACAGAGATCTCTAGAGCCACAAACCTAAAGAGATTTCTAGAGACACCAACACTACAGATATTTCTAGAGAAACCAACACTACAGAGATCTATAGAGCCACAGATCTACAGAGATCTCTAGAGCCACAAACCTATAGAAATCTCTAGAGACACCAACCTACAGAGATCTCTAGAGCCACAACACTGCAGAGATCTCTAGAGACACCAACCTACAGAGATATCTAGAGCCACCAACACTGCAGAGATCTCTAGAGACACCAACCTACAGAGATCTCTAGAGCCACAAACCTACAGAGATCTCTAGAGCCACAAACCTACAGAGATCTCTAGAGCCACAAACCTAAAGAGATTTCTAGAGACACTAACACTACAGAGATTTCTAGAGAAACCAACACTACAGAGATCTATAGAGCCACAGATCTACAGAGATCTCTCTAGAGCCACAAACTTACAGAGATCTCTAGAGACACCAACACTACAGAAATCTCTAGAGCCACAAACCTACAGAGATCTCTAGAGACACCAACACTACAGAGATCTCTAGAGCCACAGATCTACCGAGATCTCTAGAGACGACACCACCGACCTGCCCGCGAGGGTATCCAACCGCCACTAAATTAGCCTACTCAGTCAATATTTGGTCCATCGACCGCTCTTGAACTTGACTCCACACATCCCCCGGGACTACTGCCTACGTGGACTATCCCCCCGAATGGTCACCTATAAAATTGACAAATAAAACAACTGACAAAACTGGTCAGGCCAAACAGAATGGAAAGACCACCAGAAAGCTAGACATACGACAAATAAACAATACACACAGCGCACTCTGTCTGTTGAAGGTGGAACTACGTTCTTAGCTATATCTTTTACTAAAACAATTTCAACAATCATTGAACTGAAGTTGACACAAAGATCAAGTTTATATAAAAAAGGGCGTACCTGGATCTGTAAAGAAAAAAAAAACTTCTTTACAGATGTAGGTACGTCCTTTTTTATATAAACTTATTTAATGGATCCCCTTTTGACTCAAAGATTTAGGCTCATCAGTGGTGAACATCACCAGATATTTCGCTAATTCATTCTACCATTCTAATTATCTCCTACTTGTTTCTCCTCTATTTCAACTAAAGAAGTGTGGACAGCTGCAATAATGTATCGAGAATTCCACATTTATAGGAAGATACCTGGAATCAGTCGTAGACACAGTACAATACCTTATTTACACACGTGTTTAGAAAGCAGTAAGATTCCAGAATCCTGTTTGTTTACTTAGAACTACCAACAGATTGTGAATATTTCGTTTTATCCCTTGCGGATACATGGAGTAAAGTCCGCCCTGAGCTGATGAAGGCCATTAGCCCGAAACCATAGTCTCCAGGTGAACGCTTCTCAGTTCGCCAAAGCTGGTGTTGTGGCTTTGTCACCGACCTGAGGCCGCTTGTTTGCGGCGACGGTCAATAGATGGCGCTTAGGTTTAACGTATATTTCGACGGGAGAGGCAACCATTATTTTTATAGATATAAACATTTCGTTGTAGCTCTTTATCTCCAAAATAAGGATATAGATTCTAAAATTATGTTTTGAATTGGTATTTGATAAAGTTCTATCCCTATATAAAAATCATTTAGGATTTGTAATTACTTTTTGGATTTTTCTACGCGACCCTTTTTGAGCGCTCCCTACCAATTCATCTAACCGAGGGTCTAACATACTGGTGATGGTATAGAAATTTGATGCTGACGCTTTGGCAAAATCCAAGATAATCCAACAAAAGACAAGGAAAGCCAAATATGCGACATAAACGCTGAGAGAAGAATAACAAAACAATCATAAGGCTCAGAATGAAACACTACAAGACATGCAACAATTGTCTTGGTGTGGAACTAACACCTACCCACATATTCTCATATCCAGCAATAGCCGCAGCCTTGCAGAATATTGACATGGACCCAGAGCAGCAGCTTTACACATCCATGATAGAGAACATTACGACTTATGTGATAGAGATGTATGGAGACATCTGAGACTCTTTATTGGACACGACAACAACAGCAACATAGTGTACAAATCGATTTGGAGATACAAGTACTATTTGTACACGCAGAAGATTCCAGTATTAAAATAATAATAATAAAAGGAAGAAAAAAACATTTGCTATAGGAGCCAGTGGTCCAGAGAAGGAAAGGTATCCAGCTGGGAGACAACCTACCCGACTGTCACATGTGTTGTGGCGTCACTATGGCAATCTCATCATACGGGGGGGGGGGTAATCATCACCCCCTCCCCCCTATGACACCTAATCTGTAGCTTCCTACATGTTTCCTTCTTGTAGGGCTGCTTTTGGCTTGGTACCTTGCCTTCTCTCTGTTTCTACCTAGTTAAAACTACTCCTCTACTGTTTTTCATGGTACAGTCCATGGTAATTATGGTAGATAGGGTTTACTGACTGCATATACTCTAAGTTCATGTCACTACACACGTTGAAAGGACTTCAATATTTTGAACTTATACGGGGCCAGAGAGCCCTGTTTGGTTGTGCTCGCTGTTTTTTTTTTGGATAATTAAAGTTTGAAGTAGTCGTGAAAGTTTTTCGAGGTGAATTAATTGGAATTTCAGGGTTAACGAGAAATTTCTGATACTTTTCGTATAATATAGGTTTCTTATAAACAATTTGTGAACGGATTTATTTTTTATAGATTCTTTTGTTCTCTTGATTATTTTATAGATTCCTTTGTTAGAGTTTATATGGGGTAAGTGGAGTAGTGTGTGCACACGGACCAGAATGTCACCACGGGTTGACGCCATAGCTGCTGAACCTCGTTGTTATTGATGGATGTATTCTTAGTATCTGGGCCATCCGTCCAACACTTTTGGCACCTCTTGTGCTGGTCTTAGCATGCGTGGTGCAACAGCTGACTCCACATTCCACATTTTGTAAAAGGGAATAGAAATTGAACCGAAATTAGCCATATCGATTCTTTGTCATAGCGTCCCTATGGCTAAGTTAACAAAATATCCCATTTTAAAAAGTTTTTCTTTTCGTCTTTGTTAATATATAAATTTATCAAAATTCGAAACTATTATAGACGCGTATGATAGTTTCGAATTTTGATAACAGATGGCGCGCTAATGCATCTTAATATAAATTTATGTTTATAAAACAATAACTGCGTGTAAGATGTATCTACATGATGATTATTGACTAAAAACAAGGTAATTCATAGAATATTTAAGGATATTCACAGAACAGCACGTCATTAATCTCACAAATTCGTGACACCATAGCCGCCCTATACTGACGAAAGCCATAGTCCGAAACCATGGTCTTCAGGGGTGATTTCTGAAGTTATCAAAGCTGTTGTATATTTTATTTATCCTCAAATATCCATAGGTTGGTGGCTGGCAGTATTCCTGTCCTCTCAAGGCTTCCTTTAGCTAGCCTAAAGGTGGTGTAGGGTCTTTTCCCGAAATTGCCCATGAATACCTTGTCTTGATTCCAACCATCCCTCCAGTAATACTCCGAGACAAGATGTCCAAACATCTTCCTCGCCGTCTCCAGTAGTGTCATTGTTCTAATCTGATAGTTCACGGCTGGCAAAGAGAAAACTTCCGATAACGAATTCGAGAAATTCTTTTGCTCCAGGAACCTAAGTTTTCACAGTATATCGAGTCAATTTTACTCAGAGAAAATTGCTTTTAATAAAAGTCACCCCTGTACTGATCAGGGACAACACCATGGTATACAGGTTGTTGGCTTTTTGCCTGAATTTGTTTAAACTGGTGTTGGGGCTTATTCGTTATCAACAACTCGACATTTTTTACTGAATTTAAAATGAATTGTTTTTATGCATTTTTAAAGGTATTACTTTTGGCGCATAAAAAACAGTGTTAACAACTTTGTTAACGTTTTGTATTTCTGATCCAATGTTTATGCATATCTAAAGAGATTTTTTTGGCCATTATATTATTTATCTATATATATTTTCGTATGCAGTTTCAAAATTAGGTTTCCTTTAAATTGCAAAAAAGGCCCAAATTTATAAATGTAAATATATTATGAGAACTTTAACATTTCTAAAACCTATGGCTTTAGTGATAGAGTTCATAAAAGAGGTATAATTTTGACAATATATATTTAAATTAACATCTAGCATATCATTTAGCGCGAACAAAATTGAAACGTTTATTCTGTTTTCTCTATAAATTCCATGTCATTCAGAATGTGTTGTGTTAAAAGCAATAAAGGCTAAAACATACCTTTAAGACTCACCTCATTGTTTAGATAGCCGATATTGGCTATTGTTTGTTGCTAATACGGGAGGAAATTAACAAATATAGAAAGACGAAAACTAAATGATAAAACGGGGCAACTTTGTCCTTCATTTCCGGCACTAATTAATGAAATATCAAAGAATAGGTATATAGCGGTGGCGATATTTGGATTCCACAGGATTATATCCCGGAACACAGTGTTCTCCTCATCCCTTGTGAACTGGCGAATCCTGTATAGGGCGAGAGGCCCTAATAAAGGCTTTGTTGTTGTAAACAAATATAACTTAATGTTCATCTTTCCTCATATAAAAAATTATTTCTGATTGCCCTAAAATATAATGTACAATGAATTTGTTATTAACGAGAGAAAACGTACAAAAAGACAAATGTTGTTTTACAAGAAGTTTTTTATTATAAGTGCGCGCACATTTATCAACACATTTTAAAAGTGTATTAGTCAGTTACTGTATCAATTCCACGTTTTCTAGACAATTTGTTCTGAAATACAAACAAATATTTAAGTAAATTTTATTATATATTTTCGTTATACTCGATCTTATTACATAGAGTTTAAATATGTTAAGTTGGAGACATCTGAGGCTCTTCAATAGACAAACAACAACAAATGTATTAAGTACAAAAACATTTGAAAGCATGGTAGATTAATAAATGTTTAAAACATTATAAAAAATAACAGTTTATAAAAATGTAGACAACAAATTAATATTTAAAATTTTCATAATGTAATAACGTTGTGACCAGTAACATAATAGGAAATATAAAAAGTAGAAATAAGAATTTTATGTTTTAGCTCAACGTGAGAAAAAACGCACAAGTTTTTTTACCAGGGTTTCTTCGTCGAAGTTTGGCAACTTGAGACAACACTCCATTTTGTTCGATTTCAAATTTCTTTTTGAAAATTCCAATTCAATTCTAGGTGTCGAAGTACCTAATTCATTGAGGCTTTCTTGTGAATGGAAGTTGTCCGGTTTCAAATTTCTTTTTGAAAATTCCAATTCAATTCTAGGTGTCGAAGTACCTAATTCATTGAGGCTTTCTTGTGAATTGAAGTTGTCCGGGATACATCCAAGGGTATAGAAATGTTTGCGACATCGGTAACGATGAAAGTTATAGTATTTTTGATGGTCTTCTGCTATTTCTTCGATGACGCTTTGCTCATCAAACTTGAGGCCTAAAGCTTCGGATCGTTCTTCGATTCCTTTGAAATATCTTTCAAATCGATCTAGACTTGTAACGCTAGATGATCTTCTAGACAGAGGGAAATATATATCTGGACTTGCCCATATATCAGGTAGGCTTCCATCGTATACATTTTCTTCGCAATATTTAGGGAACAGTACTTCTTTGAATCGTTTGAAATATTCGTGTGCCATTTTATTTGGCTGAGCGCTGTTTATTTTTATATCGACTGACATTCAATTTTTCGAAACTGTTTACAATTTTATATTTATTATAATTTATTGCCGAGACCTAAAGATTCTATCCTTTTTAAAGCACTAAACCGGTAAAACAATTGTAGTTTATTTATTTTTTTACATTAAAGATGATTTTTATTGCTATATAATGATCGAACTCTAAAATAATTTTTACGGTATTAAAAATGATTATGAGAAAAATCATTAAATGTTATACAGTTTCCCATATAAAGAATATTTTAAGAAATTAAAATCAATTTTTTAAAAATACGGTAATGTATTCAAAAATCGAAAAGTTTTCAAAAATATAAATAATATATTTGAAGTAATATAAAAACAAATAAAATATAAACGTTTTCAAATAATTCATTAGAATATTTAAAAATCATTTATTTATGAAATATATATGGAAAATATTTGAAAAGGTTTTTATTAAGGTTTCAAACGAAAATATTATAAAATATATTTTTTCAATAAAAATATTTTTAAGAGAATGCTTTTTCGTTATAAGGCTTGTTCTAAATATCGCCGCAAAGATAGATAAAATTAACCCAAATTCTTCGAGCGTACATAATATATAATCGCCTTTATGGATCACTCTAAAGTGACACACATTTAAAACTTTTAATTTAAAAATTTAAAGTTGGCGCTAAGAGTACTTATACAAATAAATAGGTTGTTGCACCTTACAAAGTTTACGTTCGAAATATTAATTAAAAATATTGGTAAGTCAATTCTTTTTTGATCCACAAAATACGTAAATTGTCATTTATTATATAACATTTTATTTATGTGGGATTGCATTATTATCAAATAAAAAATAAAATAAAAATGGAAAATTTTATATTTTTGGAGCATTAAAATATTTTTTGGGAATTACATTCTATTTAAAAAAAAAAACATTTATTAATTTTGTAAACTTTATTTTATTGGGAACTTTTTTACTTTATATTTTTGAAGCATTCTTTAAATTTGTGGGAACCGTATAATATTCAAACATATATTTTAAAATATATATAGCAAAAGAGGGACACCTCTCTTTATGTACTAAAAAAAATGTATTTTTAAAAGGGAGAGATGCTTCTCTTGGTACCTTCCTCCCGCAACTTTACGTTTAGATAAATATATCAATACCAGTCTCTCGACAAATTTATCGGAATTTATCAAAATATTATTTACAAATTTTTGTGGTGAGATATATTTTTATTTCTTGTCCTTAATTTTCAATTTTACCAACCTTTTTTTTTTTTACAAAAGTTGAGGCGAGCCTCTCTCTCAATGTTAGGTATACCAATAAAAAAATTTTTGAACAGAAAACACGGATTTAACTATAAAAAAATAACTTAAGATTTTGAACTACGTATATGTGCGATACGTCAAATCTTATTTTAAAAAATCATGCGGATTTTCAATTTTAAAAATCAATCAAGCCAAATAATGTAACTCGTGAAAGCCCAAATAAAGCTTAATACATTGGGAATTTTAGAAGAGATTTTAAAACCACCGAACTAACCCCACGGATATGTAAATAAAGCTTCATTTAAAAATTTCATATTTCTAAAAATTGCAAACGTTCAACGTCGTCAGTAAGTGGAAGTAACAAGACATTGCTCTTGAAGCATGTAATTACAAATTGTAATTGCTTCTACATGTTATATTTGACATTGAAAGGAACTATAAGCTACCATGCTAACCTTTGCCAAAAAGTTATTAGAGAGAGAGAAAGCTATCTATAGAAATATCACTTTATAGTTATTATTCTCATGCCAAAAGCCTTGCAGAAAATTGACATGGACCCAGAGCAGCAGCTTTACACACCCAAGATAGTGGACATTGCGACTGCTGTGATAGATATGCATGGGGACAGCTGAGACTCTTCATTGGACACGACAACAACAACAGAAAATTGACATGGACCCAGAGCAGCAGCTTTACACACCCAAGATAGTGGACATTGCGACTGCTGTGATAGAGATGTATGGAGACATCTGAGGCTCTTCATTGGACACGACAACATCACTTTATATAAAATTTTGTAGAAATAATTCTCGAATATATTTCTGTCCACGAGTTTAATCTGTAATTTATTTCTTGACCAGTGTAATTTGTTGTTGATTTGCATATCTCAATATATACATAGTAATGTTTTGTTATACGTTTTCTGCGCTCCAGGAACCCGGGTTATCTATATAGTAAGTAAAGTGTGTGTGGTTGTAATTCAGGTCTGTAAGAAATACTTTCTTGTTCTAACATATATAGCCGCTATGTATAACGCTTCTTCCCTCAATCCTTTTTAAACCCGATATTTGTTTAATTCTTTTAAAGAATAAAAGATATTCATTCAAAAGAGAGAGAAGCAATTCCTTGACATGGCACATGTCGGGGAGAAGTCCGATCTACGCGGAACGACGCTGTCTGACTTCAGGGCGGAATGTGACATCATAACAGACGACCCTCAGTGGGTTTCGTCTGATGAAAATAATATTTAAGTTTATTTTAAAAAAAATATATATTAACCCTATATAATTTCATACGTACGATTAATAAAGTATATTCAATCTCAAAAAAGAGAGAGCGAGAATATTATAGCCTTATTTTCTCCTCTAGGGAATTTTGACAAAGGTAAACATTTTTGGGAGAGATGTGTGGAACATTTCGTAAACAAGGATTTGGAATACGGAAACAGGAAGAAGTCAGGAAGGGGAATGTATGCCCAAGTGAGGCAGATTGCGTAGGCGGCGGGTAGCGGGAAGAATGTAACAACAGGTGTTACGTGGAGTCCCCAAGTTAGACGTCCTTGCCCCAATGTCAGCACCGTTGCGGACGGGAGCACCCTGGCATGGCGCCCAGCTCCGTCTGCTTGGATTTCATTCAGGTGTGACTAAGTAAGCAGAGGACTCTCTCTATCTTCTGTCTCTTGTACACATTTACTGTTCCCAAATAGGAGTGGGTGGTTTATATATACAACGTGTGATCAATAATTTCCAGGAATGAGACTGGATCACGTAAAATATTCAAAATAATGAAATAATTTTATAAGGACCTTACAGATAAAACATTTATCAACACGTAGAAAAAGAATTGATTACACAGACGCACGCGTTCACGTTTTATCGAATTTATAAGCTCGAGTATATCAGAACATTTTCTAACTTCAGTATGGACTGTATTGAAAAACAGCGAGTCTGCATAGAGTTTTGCTTTAAATTAAGGAAAACAGCTTCCGAATATTTTAAATGTTGAAACAGGCTTTTAAAGAAGATGCCCTATCACAATCGAAGACATTTGAATGGTTTGCACGATTTAAAGATGGTCGAACAAGCGAGAGAAAGCAAGGATGATCAAATCGAAGATTAAGTGTCTTCTTATCACTTTCTTTGATGTAAAGGGATTGGTACGCTATGAATTCGTGCCCGAGTGTCAGACCATTAATCAACATTACTATCTTGATGTATTGTGACCTTTAAGGGAGGCTGTGCGTCAGAAACGACCCGAAAATGGCATCGGAAAAATTGGCTCTTGTATCATGACAACGCACGGCCACATACGGCCGTCACTGTACAACTCTATTTGGCTAAAAACGGAATTGCTTTATTACCCCAGCCACCCTATTCTCCTGACCTTGCTCCCAACGACTTTTTCCTTAACTCTTAAATTAAAAAAGTCTTAAAAGGACGTTGATTTGACTCAATACCTGAAATAAAGGAGAATACGAAGAATATTTTGAAAAGCCTGAAAGATGAGGATCTTCAGAGGTGTTTTGATATCTGGAAAAAATATGGAACAAGTGTATAGATAGTGACGGTGATCATTTTGAGAAATTTTAAATAAAACTTTATTATACTTTTGTATTTCTTTAAATATTTAACATTCCTGGAAATTATTGATCACACTATGTATCTTAGCTCCACATTTTATGTTAATAAAAATGAAGAAGGGAGCAGATGTGTTGATGTTACTCATTCTGAGAACACATGACAGAAGCCATGATAATCATGGTTGGGCGGGACTGTGTATGTTCACCACATTTTTACATGTGAGAAACATGCACTTACATGATAATACATGAGACGTGTTTTTTCGCTCAGTATAACAATTCCTTTCCATATAAGGCTCAAACTATTTAATCCTAGCTTTGTTTAATTCTTTCAAAGAATAAAATATATTCTTTCAAAAAGAGATATTGTAGCATTTTTTCCTCCTCTAAGAAATTTTGACAAATATTAACATTTGGGGAGGGATGTGTGAACATTTCGTAAACAAGGATTTAAACTAAAGAAATAGGAAAAATTTAGGAAGGGGGTGAGGGGAATGTGTAAGGAAATTTTGCAGGAATTAAAAAAAAATATTTTCAAAACATTTATTCAATGCAGGTTTCAACCCCAGGACCCGCTTGCCACCTAACGGGATTCTTTCCTATTCAAAAGATTATCTCGTGTGTCTTCAACAAAGGTCACCATGTACCAAATATCTTTCAGAATTATTGTCCAGATATGCATGCTAAAAGGCACAACTTCCTTACGTTTTGTCGACATGAGTGTAAGCTAATCAAAACATTACAAGAGTAGAAGACTGGTAGATAAAACTGGTGAAAATATTCACTATTGATGATTCCCGGTATTGCAATAGGATTTCTTGATTACAATAGAGTTTAATATAATTCTTGATTGCAATAGAGACACATTATAAAGGTGCAAATAAAATGACTATATTTTAATATTCCTTCTGAATTGACGGTGTCTAAAGTAAACATTCTACTTCACAGGTGTGCTAACTTGAGCTATTTCTTATACGATTTGCATACCAGGAGCGAATTCTAGCTTTCCTGAGCGACCGTTCAAAGATAATTCGAACTAAACCAACTTCATCCTTCAATGAGATATTAGGAGAGACCATAAGTGTATGTAGCCATATCTTTTTAGGGGGATTTTCATAAAAAGTCAACTGTGTCTACAATCCTTTTGTTATACTCGTATATATTTGTCAAATCAGTAAGAACGCTATAAAAAAATTCATAAATATTCATTTACTTGTCACTTGTGTTAATTCTATGAACTGTGTTGATTTATTAAATTTTGACCAAGGGAATGCTCATTATTGCTAGGAAGAAAGCGGCACTTTATTGAGAAATATTTTTTCGCCAGTAACTTTATATTTCGAATATTTTCACTTTGGTTTGCTACTTATTTGTGTAATTTATTTAAGTTTTTGAAACACGAATAAAGCTTCCTTCTGCTATAAAGAGACGAATGAGTCTACACACGTGAACCAATATAGCCGCTATGATGTGGTCCTAACAGTTTTCTGACGTCCATACAGAAGTAGTGGTACTGGAAATACGCCAGAACCCCTCGCCGAGTTAAAGCCAAGATAAATTTACTCTGTTCTGAAGGTCTTCTTCATTTTCTACTGGCAACTACTTACTTCTTCTTATCGGAAATAACTACAGAAAAAAAAAAAAAAAAAACTTCAACGATTTCGTTAATCTTCAAGTGAAAAATATTTTTTTGGATTATCGACCAAAATAATCGTTATAGAACCATGGCTATATCCAAAACGATCTTGTAAAAAACGACGATATACTATAAGCACTCCAGAAATTGTAACTTGAGCGTACAAGCCTAACATCGCCTTCATGCGTATTAGATATCTCCTTTTTATATACGTGACTCAAAGTTTCGGTTGAGATTCGGATAATGCGATAGTTCAGAAACTTAAACCCCCCCCCACACAGTTCTCTACTGTCAAAAAAAATTCTATCTTGAAGATAGAGGTTGCCTGAACGGCATTCATAGTTCTTAAAATAAGAGACACTTCGGTCTGAAAAAGGTAATCTCACAAATAGAAATGCTTTTTTAATGATCCATATAGACAAAACACAAAGAGAGAGAGAGAGAGCTAACAAGCTATCTATATTACAATATAATGCGGCTTGTGATTGTAAAACGACATTTAAAGATTATCCCGCATGAGTTTCTTTTCAACGAAAAATCAAAATTTATTCCAAGGAGAAATATCGATTATTTCTAACCTTAGGGATGAGGTATGAAAGGATGAATTGTGAAGAGTCATGAAAAGAAACTCATGCGGGATAATCTTTTCAAATGTCGTTTTACAATCACAAGCCGCATTATATTGTAATATAAATTACTTTATGTATTATTTACGAACGGAAAAATATGTCCAGGGTAGTCTAGTAGACATGGCATCTGCCCGGTAAGCGGAACACTGTGGGTTCGATTCCCATCCCTGGACACTTTTATTTTTCCGTTTATCATGACTCTTCACAATTCATCCTTTCATACCTCATCCCTAAGGTTAGAAATAATCGATATTTCTCCTTGGAATAAATTTTGATTTTTCGTTGAAAAGAAACCAATGCGGGATAATCTTTAAATGTCGTTTTACAAGCGATCGATATATTAAGATAAAGATGGAAAATTTGCCGGGAGGAAATTGATCTAAAGAAAAGCATATGGCTCCTCTCCCGTCATATTAAACGTCAAAACTAGACGCCATCTAGTTGGTGATGATGATAGACTTGTGTTGTCGTACACAAATGGAAAATCAAAGGTTAGTATGATTCTGTGACACGAATTGTATTATTCATTAAGTAATTTTTATATACACGCATTCACAACATGTTTCCTCTTCGTTTCTTCTAGATCTCAGCCTTTTCATGCTGAAGTGGCTATTTTATAATAAACAAATTCTAAAACATCTATAAATAGTAAAGAATCTACCAAATAATGTTTAATAAAAAAACAACTTTTTATTGGGAAAACAAGCGAACTTTCGAGCAGTCAAATACAAGAGGAAATAAAAACTATTTATTAAAAAATCGCTTTTTTTTTTTGACAAATTGAAGGGTTAAATCAAGACAACGTCTTATCGCCAGTTGAAAATTAAAGTTAGGGAATAATCAGTTTTGGAGCCTAGTTGAATAGATTCACCTAAATAATAATAATAATAATAAAAAAACAATATTGATGCCACTATCAAAACATTACATATGTTGTTGTTGTTGTCGTTTACAATGCAGAGCCTCAGATGTTTCCGTGCATCTCTATCACAGCATGTTCTCTATCTTGGGTGTGTGTAGCTGCTGTTCTGGGTCCATGTCAATTTTCTGCAAGACTGCGGCCAAAGAACATTACATATTTATTTGGATTTGGAGGGTATCGTTACCTTTTTGTTTTTTGTTTATCTAAATTTAGAAATTTCGCGACTTCTCTTCAACTGTCCAGCTTCTTACTTGGAATTATGATGGAGAAGGAGAAAGGAAGTTGCATCTGCTGTTGGTCTGGGGACCTGGAAGTACCACTCAGTGTGACTTTGGTTTGAGGTCACCGCTCTTAACGTAGAGTACAGACACCATTTGTAGCTGCTCCTCTGGAGAACAAACGCTTACAATTTGTACCTTCCTGCCGGGTGTATAGCACAGGGGGTCTCTACCAGGAGTTACGAGGCACTATGCTACCTGTTTCACTCTCCCGCCACGGTGAGGCTGTAGGATAGGAAGCATTCCTTGGAATTAGCTTCGTTAATAACATCGTCCAGCGTGAAGTAGCAAATCATTTGAACGTGTTTTGCTGATGTTAACAAAAGCATTTTAAAATTGAGGATAGCCTTGTGTTGGGTCTGATATTCCCAGTCTAAATTAAGATGGATATTTAAACCACAGGACAGTCTGGGAACATCCTAGAATCACTGGATGAACAAATACAGACATTTAAACAGCAGGACAGTCTAGGAGCATCCTGGAGTCACCAGATACACAAAGACGGACATTTAAACAGCAGGACAGTCTGGGAGCATCCTGGAGTCACCAGATATACAAAGACCGACATTTAAACTGGAGGACAGTCTGGGAGCATCCTGGAGTCACCAGATATACAAAGACCGACATTTAAACTGGAGGACAGTCTGGGAGCATCCTGGAGTCACCAGATACACAAAGACGGACATTTAAACAGCAGGACAGTCTGGGAGCATCCTGGAGTCACCAGATATACAAAGACCGACATTTAAACTGGAGGACAGTCTGGGAGCATCCTGGAGTCACCAGATACACAAAGACGGACATTTAAACAGCAGGACAGTCTGGGAGCATCCTTGGGTCACCAGATACACAAAGACGGAGATTTAAACAGCAGGACAGTCTGGGAGCATCCTGGAGTCACCAGATACACAAAGATGGACATTTAAACAGCAGGACAGTCTGGGAGCATCCTTGGGTCACCAGATACACAAAGACGGACATTTAAACAGCAGGACAGTCTGGGAGCATCCTTGGGTCACCAGATACACAAAGACGGACATTTAAACAACAGGACAGTCTGGGAGCATCCTGGAGTCACCAGATACACAAAGACGGACATTTAAACAGCAGGACAGTCTGGAAGCATCCTGAAGTCACCAGATACACAAAGACGGACATTTAAACAGCAGGACAGTCTGGGAGCATCCTGGAGTCACCAGATACACAAAGACGGACATTTAAACAGCAGGACAGTCTGGAAGCATCCTTGGATCACCAGATACACAAAGACGGACATTTAAACAGCAGGACAGTCTGGGAGCATCCTTGGGTCACCAGATACACAAAGACGGACATTTAAACAGCAGGGCAGTCTGGGAGCATCCTTGGGTCACCAGATACACAAAGACGGACATTTAAACAGCAGGACAGTCTGGGAGCATCCTGGAGTCACCAGATACACAAAGACGGACATTTAAACAGCAGGACAGTCTGGGAGCATCCTGGAGTAACCAGATATACAAAGACGGACATTTAAACAGCAGGACAGTCTGGGAGCATCCTTGGGTCACCAGATACACAAAGACGGACATTTAAACAGCAGGACAGTCTGGGAGCATCCTTGGGTCACCAGATACACAAAGACGGACATTTAAACAGCAGGACAGTCTGGGAGCATCCTGGAGTCACCAGATACACAAAGACGGACATTTAAACTGGAGGACAGTCTGGGAGCATCCTGGAGTCACCAGATACACAAAGACGGACATTTAAACAGCAGGACAGTCTGGGAGCATCCTGAAGTCACCAGATACACAAAGACGGTCATTTAAACAGAAGGACAGTCTGGGAGCATCCTGGAGTCACCAGATACACAAAGACGGACATTTAAACAGCAGGACAGTCTGGGAGCATCCTGGAGTCACCAGATACACAAAGACGGACATTTAAACAGCAGGACAGTCTGGAAGCATCCTGAAGTCACCAGATACACAAAGACGGACATTTAAACAGCAGGACAGTCTGGGAGCATACTGGAGTCACCAGATACACAAAGACGGACATTTAAACAGCAGGACAGTCTGGAAGCATCCTTGGATCACCAGATACACAAAGACGGACATTTAAACAGCAGGACAGTCTGGGAGCATCCTTGGGTCACCAGATACACAAAGACGGACATTTAAACAGCAGGGCAGTCTGGGAGCATCCTTGGGTCACCAGATACACAAAGACGGACATTTAAACAGCAGGACAGTCTGGGAGCATCCTGGAGTCACCAGATACACAAAGACGGACATTTAAACAGCAGGACTGTCTGGGAGCATCCTGGAGTCACCAGATACACAAAGACGGACATTTAAACAGCAGGACAGTCTGGGAGCATCCTTGGGTCACCAGATACACAAAGACGGACATTTAAACAGCAGGACAGTCTGGGAGCATCCTGGAGTCACCAGATACACAAAGACGGACATTTAAACTGGAGGACAGTCTGGGAGCATCCTGGAGTCACCAGATACACAAAGACGGACATTTAAACTGGAGAACAGTCTGGGAGCATCCTGGAGTCACCAGATACACAAAGACGGACATTTAAACAGCAGGACAGTCTGGGAGCATCCTGGAGTCACCAGATACACAAAGACGGACATTTAAACAGCAGGGCAGTCTGGGAGCATCCTTGGGTCACCAGATACACAAAGACGGACATTTAAACAGCAGGACAGTCTGGGAGCATCCTGGAGTCACCAGATACACAAAGACGGACATTTAAACAGCAGGACAGTCTGGGAGCATCCTTGGGTCACCAGATACACAAAGACGGACATTTAAACAGCAGGACAGTCTGGGAGCATCCTTGGGTCACCAGATACACAAAGACGGACATTTAAACAGCAGGACAGTCTGGAAGCATCCTTGGGTCACCAGATACACAAAGACGGACATTTAAACAGCAGGACAGTCTGGGAGCATCCTTGGGTCACCAGATACACAAAGACGGACATTTAAACAGCAGGACAGTCTGGGAGCATCCTGGAGTCACCAGATACACAAAGACGGACATTTAAACTGGAGGACAGTCTGGGAGCATCCTGGAGTCACCAGATACACAAAGACGGACATTTAAACAGCAGGACAGTCTGGGAGCATCCTGAAGTCACCAGATACACAAAGACGGACATTTAAACAGCAGGACAGTCTGGGAGCATCCTGGAGTCACCAGATACACAAAGACGGACATTTAAACAGCAGGACAGTCTGGGAGCATCCTGGAGTCACCAGATAAACAAAGACGGACATTTAAACAGCAGGACAGTCTGGAAGCATCCTGAAGTCACCAGATACACAAAGACGGACATTTAAACAGCAGGACAGTCTGGGAGCATACTGGAGTCACCAGATACACAAAGACGGACATTTAAACAGCAGGACAGTCTGGAAGCATCCTTGGATCACCAGATACACAAAGACGGACATTTAAACAGCAGGACAGTCTGGGAGCATCCTTGGGTCACCAGATACACAAAGACGGACATTTAAACAGCAGGGCAGTCTGGGAGCATCCTTGGGTCACCAGATACACAAAGACGGACATTTAAACAGCAGGACAGTCTGGGAGCATCCTGGAGTCACCAGATACACAAAGACGGACATTTAAACAGCAGGACTGTCTGGGAGCATCCTGGAGTCACCAGATACACAAAGACGGACATTTAAACAGCAGGACAGTCTGGGAGCATCCTTGGGTCACCAGATACACAAAGACGGACATTTAAACAGCAGGACAGTCTGGGAGCATCCTGGAGTCACCAGATACACAAAGACGGACATTTAAACTGGAGAACAGTCTGGGAGCATCCTGGAGTCACCAGATACACAAAGACGGACATTTAAACAGCAGGACAGTCTGGGAGCATCCTGGAGTCACCAGATACACAAAGACGGACATTTAAACAGCAGGACTGTCTGGGAGCATCCTGGAGTCACCAGATACACAAAGACGGATATTTAAACTGGAGGACAGTCTGGGAGCATCCTGGAGACACCAGATACACAAAGACGGACATTTAAACTGGAGGACAGTCTGGGAGCATCCTGGAGTCACCAGATACACAAAGACGGACATTTAAACAGCAGGGCAGTCTGGGAGCATCCTTGGGTCACCAGATACACAAAGACGGACATTTAAACAGCAGGACAGTCTGGGAGCATCCTGGAGTCACCAGATACACAAAGACGGACATTTAAACAGCAGGACAGTCTGGGAGCATCCTTGGGTCACCAGATACACAAAGACGGACATTTAAACAGCAGGACAGTCTGGGAGCATCCTTGGGTCACCAGATACACAAAGACGGACATTTAAACAGCAGGACAGTCTGGAAGCATCCTTGGGTCACCAGATACACAAAGACGGACATTTAAACAGCAGGACAGTCTGGGAGCATCCTTGGGTCACCAGATACACAAAGACGGACATTTAAACAGCAGGATAGTCTGGGAGCATCCTGGAGTCACCAGATACACAAAGACGGACATTTAAACTGCAGGACAGTCTGGGAGCGTCCTGGAGTCACCAGATACACAAAGACGGACATTTAAACTGGAGGACAGTCTGGGAGCATCCTGGAGTCACCAGATACACAAAGACGGACATTTAAACAGCAGGAGAGTCTGGGAGCATCCTGGAGTCACCAGATACACAAAGACGGATATTTAAACTGGAGGACAGTCTGGGAGCATCCTGGAGACACCAGATACACAAAGACGGACATTTAAACTGGAGGACAGTCTGGGAGCATCCTGGAGTCACCAGATACACAAAGACGAACATTTAAACTGGAGGACAGTCTGGGAGCATCCTGGAGTCACCAGATACACAAAGACGGACATTTAAACAGCAGGACAGTCTGGGAGCATCCTGGAGTCACCAGATACACAAAGACGGACATTTAAACAGCAGGACAGTCTGGGAGCATCCTGGAGTCATCAGATACACAAAGACGGACATTTAAACAGCAGGACAGTCTGGGAGCATCCTTGGGTCACCTGATACACAAAGACGGACATTTAAACAGCAGGACAGTCTGGGAGCATCCTTGGGTCACCAGATACACAAAGACGGACATTTAAACAGCAGGACAGTCTGGGAGCATCCTGGAGTCACCAGATACACAAAGACGGACATTTAAACAGCAGGACAGTCTGGGAGCATCCTGGAGTCACCAGATACACAAAGACGGACATTTAAACAGCAGGACAGTCTGGGAGCATCCTTGGGTCACCAGATACACAAAGACCACATTTAAACAGCAGGGCAGTCTGGGAGAAACTTGCAATCCCTCGAGTTAACCAAGGACTTCAGGACACATCCGGCAGCTGACTGACACCCACTTACATGCCGCTACCGTCTTCCCCCCCAAGTACGGGGTTGTTCCGAGCAATAGAACCAGTTGAGAACAGCCCTCTCCTTGGAACCCCTCCAAGACAGAGGTGTGTGGAAACTAGTAAAAAAACTGCTGACGTCAAGTGATGTAATCTTCTATTCCTGCCCCACTGAGATACCCCCGTAGGAAGGTGAAGGCAAAAGTTATATACAGAAACTTTACCCTCCGACCTACACGGTGTGTTTGCACACACACAAATTATTTTTAAAATTATGAAAAACATGTACCAATCACCCTCTTTGTGTGTGTTGTTCACCTCATCTTTACAGTTTATTAAAACACTACAAGAATGCCTATTTACATATATCATCGTTATAATTTTATTCTGTAAACAAGATCTAAATGATACCTATTCTACTTAACACCGCTACTTTGGCTTGAAATATATGGAAGTCAGCCAGAGACTTAACTACACATTAGAGTTGTGCAAATATGTTCCATATTTAAAATGTGTTAAAAACACACGTGTGTGTTATACAATAATTTCGAATTATTAAGGGATTTCTACTGTAAATTCCAGTCTTCCAAGAAACCAGCAAAAATTTACTAAAAAAGACCATAACCGAATTACTTAAACAAACTTGTTTTTTGAAATTCTGCCTAAATAACACCTTTGGTGGATCGGATTAGTAAGGAGAAGAAACTCCCCCCCCCCCTTCTTTTTTTAAACCGTTTTATTTTAGCGTAGTATATCATCGGGGATCATTGTCTGAAGCCCCTTTGTTGATTGTTGTTTTAACTGTGTACCAAGCAAACTGGGTGTACAATACCAGAAGAGAGAAAAACCATAGGGATTAATGGAACCAAAGATTTTTGAATCTAGAGACTATATAAGTAGACAATAGTGTATCTAGCGGTCTGGTAAATTAACTTGGTGCAAGTTCTAAATACACTCTACCGAGATAACCCTCTCAATCTTTCATTTAGTAATTATTGAGATTATAAAGTTTTTTTTTTTAGAAGAACGAAAAATATCGAAAATACAGATAAGGATATATAGGTTTTTAACTTTTAATCAAGCATTTTAAAGTTATATTTAGATATTTTCATTTTTATTTATACACTTTCAATTTTGTTTATACATTTTAAATTTTAGCAATATTAAGAGAGGTTGCACATGGCATCTGTTCCTCAAGTCAGAGGCGGTCATTTCATATTGGAGCTAAGTCAGTGGCCTGCTACTGAGTAGTGCTCCCAGTCTAAATGATAAAACAGATGCATTCTACTTCAACCAGTCATATTAAATGCCATTCAACCAGTCATAATGGCTGTCAAATCTCGCCGCTATGCTGCCGTCGCACAGAATTTATCAGGGCTGGAGTTTAGGCAGAGGGCTTCATTAGAAAAAATTCCTACAGTCTCCCAATGCCAAATTGAATGTTCTACAGTGCAACATCAATGGCATATCTACTAATAAAAGCAAGGTCAAGCTGGACTAGATAAAATCACTGGCGGATTCCAAAAGTACTAATATCATTTGTCTGCAAGAAACCAAGCTTAAGCCCAACCACCTGTTTAAGGTAAAGCGCTTCAAAATACTGAGAAAAGACGGGCCTTCAGCAGATGGAGGAGGAGGGCTCCTGACCCTCATCAAAGACCTTTTTTTTAAAAGAAATTGTCACTCCTTCAACGACCCATACTGAACTACAGGCCTTCAAAATTCACCTACCTAATAAAAGATCCCTAACAATTGTGAATACCTATCACCCACCACAGGCCCGGAACTAGACTTAGTTGCACACCTCCTTGACCCCAATATACTCATCCTTGGTGACTTCAGCAATCTTGAGGCTGTTCCCTCAACAACACTGAGGGCTCAGCACTTTCATTGATGACAACAACCTCACAATTGTGTCCCATCTCTCACTCCTATGGAACTGCGCAAACACTAGATCTCACCATCACCTCTCCTCTATGCAACAGTTCATAAAAATAGCAGCCTGAAGAATATCGGAGCGACCATCTTCTTATGCTAACAGAAATCTCCACCTCACTTCCAAAACCAAGAAAGAAGAAGATATATTTATCTGCATATATTGGATTAGTTTATATTCACACATTATGAAACACTCCGAAGCAGGAAAACATTCCGAAAGCTCATCATATAAAAATAGCGTTTGATATTTCTTAATTCTTAATATAATAATTTTTTTTTTTTTGTATCGCACATTTTATGTGAGAGATCTGTTTTAAGAACCTTTCTTTAAAATATTAATAGTCATATATATCAATGATTTGTCTCGCCACTAATACTCTAATATAAAACTATACTGTTATTCCTGTATGTACCCTATATTTCTGTGTGCTTGGAGAATCTGTAAAAGACTAAAAAGTCTTAATAAAGCTTTTTGTTGTTGTTATTTTCCATTGCAGCGAGAACAGTTTTTTTTTATTTGGAAAGGAACATTTATGCTTAATGGTTTTATTTCCTACGCTTCAATAAGTCTAGCTGTTGTCTACGAACGTTGGGTATATATTCTACACAACAACAGCAGTCCTGTAACTGATGAACCTACCTGTATCGGAACATGGTTATTGACGGCGCTGTTGGGAATCGATGGAGGTGCGTGCGTTTTACCTCGGGGAGAGAGGAATTGATTTGGAATCAGCACGCACAATTTGCCAGGTACACAACGGTCCACCTACCTTCTAACGGAAATACTGTGCGATTTCTTAACTCCCCACAGATAAGTATTTTTAATCTTAAAAAAAAAACCATTTCTACAGATCTTATACTGGAGAAATGAAACGATTAAAGCGCACGCGAACTTTTCATTTTCAAATAAAATAATATTCTTACTGTCTTTACTGAAGTGAAAAATATGAGAGGGCCGCGCCTGGCTCATCAGTGGTGAACCCTCCTTTCCGTTTCGCCAATTTAATAAACCATACTGCTGTTGTATTGTATTGGGATATTCTGATTATATATCCGGAACTTTAGTAGAAATTTCGTAGATATTAGAGCTGTAAAAGCGGTAGAAATGTTTAAACGGGCGAAACTGCAGGGAGGGTTTGCCACTGATGAGCAGGCCCTCCCAAAATTGAAAAAATCGTAATAAGGACAATACGATTTAAAATATATATATATGGCACGCTAATACTTTATAATGAGATATTGTACTGCAAGAAGAAAATGGGAGAGCATAGTTCGCCAGTGGATAATATCTTAATCAGTTTTGATTACATTAACTCTAGCTTTCGGGTTCATATAATAAAAACTGATAGAGAAACTTATCCCCGGATGGATCTTCGATGTATTTAATTGTTGAGCACCATGGGTCAATATTTATTAAACTTATATCAATTCGATATTCTTTGTTCCTTTAAAACTAGGTGAGCTTTCAAGCCAAAAAGGATTTTCTCCGCGTCTTAATCAGAGCTTTATTTGCCTCGAAAGCTCGCTATTTCTAACGAAATATCAAGAAACGAACCGATGTAGGTTTAGCTCTCGTTTTTTAAAGTAGAATGTCTGTAGCATTTTTTTTTATTATAAAAAAGTAGTGTTAAAAATTCATATGATTTTTCATCGCTATAGGTAGCTATGAAGACTAGTCTATTACAAAGTAACACAAAAAATCCATCAACTAAGGTAATTTAGTACGATATTTCAATAGAAGCATTGTGATCATCACCAAACCACTATACCATTATGGGAATTGTCTTGGCGGACCGTAATATCAGAGTGGGTTCTCCACTTCTGCAATAACGCCACTTCTCACTGACCATCCTTCTCCAGCAACAAGTGTTGGTCATCCCATCTCACTGAAGGTCTTCTCACCGTATGTCCAGGGTCCGTGATCTTAATGGCCCAAAGAATATCCCTTATTTTGGCTATGTATCCCCCCGCCCATCTCATTTTACACTACACAGTTTTATACGACGTTGATTCACTTTTTAGTCCCCGCTCCTAGATGATTCCCAGCTTAAACGCCAATCGTTTTAGCTAACGGCTTTATACAGAGTTTATAATTTTGAAAAAAAAAATAGTTTCACCACTGATAAGTCAAGCCCTCCCATTATCATTTATCTTACTTTTCAGTAGCTGTAGAAGTTTGTGTTTCATAAAAGTAAAACAATTATCGTTCAAGATGTTAATATTTCTGACGGCGCTAGAGTTAGGGGTCTTCAGTTTAAAAAAAACATCTACAGTTATATATAGATGAATGCTAACACATTACTTAGATGACGCAAGAATTTTTCTATGATCTATGGAAACCGAAAATATTATATTTCGTAAGGTTCCTTAAATATCAGAAATAATCTATAATGGGGAGCATGAATTAATTTTTAAATCAAAAACAATATATATTTTTTTAATTTTCAGAGAGATGTCACATTCAAATCGTAACTATATAATAAATACCTCTTATACAATAGCCATTGTCTAGAGAAACAGATAAAAAACTTCGGTAATTTCTTCAACGTATATTAAACAAGTTAAATCTTGCAAAATAAAGATGATAAAATGTATAAACGCTCTCAAATTAAATTTTCGAAAAAAAAGAAAACTAAAACCAATACAAAACACAACTGCCCTAGAAACCTCAAAAAACACCCGTTATTTACAAACAAGCGCGCGCCCAGCCGAAAACAAAACAAAAACAGAACAGCGCTCGCATTCCAAAGATTTCACTACCACCACATACACTCCCAAATCACCACTGACCTACAAAGACCGCCATAAAAAAAACAAGTGTAAAGAAGGGTCTGACATAACTGTGGGGGGATGAGACACACTGTCGACGCCCATAAAAAAGAATCTAAAAATAGCCGACGTTACCAGATGTTGTTAAGGGGGTGGTAGGCAAGGCCAGTTTATATTTAGGCATCACGTGGGTCCAGCGAGTAAGGTCGAGTGCGAGCGCGGGCCCAAACACACCAGACGCAGGAAGCAGACGAACACCGACGATGGCACCTTACATGTGGAGACGGCCTTACTGCCTGACGTACCCCCACAACCTACGTTACGGCTCGGGTCTGTACTACAGTACCCTCGATGATATCGAGAAGAAGTACTTGTATTCTTTGGGAAGCACCTACCTGCCCTACGATCGGTATGACTACCGTTTCACGAGCTACCCTCGCACCCCACTCTCTTACTCCCATCTCTACTCCCCCAGCAGCATCTTCTGGAGCAGCGGACTTCTCTACCCGCGGTTCACCCACAACCTCTACGATCCTCTTCCCCGCGCCTTCACCCCAACTGCTAAGGCACCTGTTGTCTCTCCCTTGAGGCGTAGCCGCTCCTACAGCGATCTTGATGATCTGCTTTCCCCCAAGGATACCTGGTCTCCACTCTCCAACTATCTGTATCCTGATGGCACCTCTCCCCTGAAGAGATCTCCATCATTGGAAGATCTTGCCCCACGTCGCCGGTCTCGCTATCCTGACCTGTATGACCTGGGAGGCAAGGGAGGACATCTGGACCCAACCTTCTGGTCCATCTGGTACAACCCGGTACTGCATCGGTCTCCCGTGATGTTCCGTCGTCGGCTGGCCTACTTCCTTAAGTAATGGGCACAGCTCATCGTAAGAACACTGCCCCCCCTATCTTTCCTCCCCACCTATTCAAAGCCCTGAGCCACAAACATTGATGTAAGTACATTTTCCTTCTTTCTAAAACTTTATTTTTTAATGCTACTTCTATTTAATATAGCTTTAGAATGAATAATAGATTTGGTTAAATGATTTTTAATTGAAATTTCAATAATTTAAAGTTAATTATACCATTTTTCTATCTATATTAATTGCTTAAATAATAGAAATGTAACTGATTACATTTTTCTTGAAATATGCTTTTAGATGCCTAACACATCTTTCTATTCTCCTTCTATTTGTGAATAGGATTTAGCAAATTTTCCAGATTGGAAGCATCTTTCTAAATTTGTATGCAAAGGAATTTAGAATTTTACCCAATAACCTAATTATTTCATAATTATAAGTAAAATTTTACTAGTTTTGCATGCTTAAAAAATAGGAATGGGAACGGGATAACGGAATGGGATGTAGATAAAATTTTTAACCTAATATATTTCCTTACTTTTAATAGAAGCTAGAGTTAATATAAGTAAAATAAATTGTACAAATGGTACCCAATACAAATTAACTTTAAAGAGCTTTTTAATTTTTTTATTTAACTCAAGATATACTGAAAATTATTGTCTCATTTTTCCAAGTTAAAAAAAAACACACGTAAGAGAAAGGAACTATCTCTCGTATATAAATATTAATAATAGTAATCGAATATACGAATAGAATTTATTCATTGTTATGAAAAAAATTAAATTTTTGTTTATAAATGTATAGCCGCTAAAAATTGCTAAATTCACTTCCAGAAAAAAAATTGATAATTTTGAAAATATTTAAAAGTTACAAAACTATCTATACCTCATATTTAATTATTAATACTAAATGGTTTTATTTTTTAAAATTTAATAATAAATATTATTTATATATAATTAATTGAGTAAATATATATAGCATATTATATGTGATTGGTGTATACATGTGTATAATATTCGTATAATATATTATATTTGCATATATATTGTTTGTTTTTTATATTTTATAATAAATATACTTACAAGGGGTAATTGGTGCTCTATGAGCTCCAGGAGTCCGAGTTTTAAATATATCTATTTGTTAAATCTTCTTTCTCATTTATTTTATATATTTTTATAAAATAATTTACATTATAATATTTATATATAAAAATGTATCATATTATTATAAAATAATATTATAATAAGACACAATATTATATTTATAAACAAAATGAATCTTCTGCTATTAAAGTAAGACGACCAGATTTAATCAAGAAATTACCTAGAGGTCAATGAAAAAAAAAAAAAAGGGTAAACGTTTTTGATCTACAAAACTTTTCAAAACTAAAATAAAATAAATATATCATGTGGTGCATAAATAGAAAGCAAAAGTCATTTTTAAATGTTAAAGCTCTCTCTTCTCATAAAGGATGTTAAAACATTTTAAAATGTATGCATTTATTCATTTTTCATATTTATTTAATATTTTTCAAATTTATATTCAGTGAAAAGGTGACGATTTTTAAAAAATAAAACATTAAAAGATGAGTTTGACAGGACAGAGGGATATTTTAAAAATTTGGATTATAAATGAGTTCTGAATAAAGCGAATTAAGAGACGGTGTTGTTTAATGCTAAAATTAAACGGTTTTAAGTATCATTATTGCCCCTAATTAATTATATGCTAAATAATTGCATTTTGAAAATATATGATGAGAGATATTTTAGCTACTCATTCTTAGTGAAACCTTTTAAAAATGTTCGAAAAAAATCCGTTTGTACAAATAATAATTAAATTAAAAATAAATCGATAGAAAATATAAGATTTTAGAAGTATTTTTCTTATTTTTTATTGTTAGATATTTGTAAGTACAAAGTTAAACTGATTTCAAATGTATTGAGATATAAGAAGCACTTACAGTACGAACAATAACAAAGCCCTAAAGCATAGATAGTAAAGTCCTTTTCAGTGAAGTACTGAGGTGTTCCCAAATTTTGACAACGTTCCAAGAACTATGTTCAGTAGAACAATAGAGGTAAAGTTTCTAGAATAGAAAGTTTAAACAGATATGAAAATCCAAGTTATATTGCTCTCACGTAAGAAAATATTCAAAAATTGCCCAAAATTTATTTGAATGCAGTTTCTCCACCTATTTCTATTAAGGCAAAGAGAAATAATGTTTTGATTCATATTATCGTTCATCTACATGCGAGTGTAAAGAATTGAATCTAATACAAACTGCACTAGGTTCCATTTGAAAATATGTGATTTATATCTTGGGATATCTCCTTTCACAGGCAAGATAAGGCTGGTTCTGGTAGAGGTATCCATTGAAAGTCTGGTGGTGGTTTCCTTAGATATTCTGGTTGAATTTTCTTTATTATCAAAGGATAGAGGTATAAAGGGCAGAAAAAGAAGTGCTAAGCCTTCACTATTCTTTACTAGAGTTGTAAGTTGTGAGCAGGTTCTTGAAAAGTGGAGAATGTCAGGAATTCCTCAATCCTTTCATACCCGTTAGGTCAATGACCCATCGATGTCTTTTAGACAAAAAAGAGACAATACCAAGGTTGTTTCTGGTAGAACTAGTCTCTGGTGAACTGACATCTATTTAAAGGACAGCAAAGTTTTTTAATGACATTTACTCCATTTCTAGGTTATATCACAGGGCGTTCGAGGTCTGTCAGCGTGGCTGTCTCATGAGAATGTAGAGTTGGGATTTGACTGTGAGAGATTACGTGGTCAGAGCATCAAAAACCCCAAAACAGCCCAACTCACTATTAGGTAATATTATAACACAAATAGAATAATGTAGGATTAAAAATATTATATCCCGATATAAATGAAATTAAAGTTTCAGAAAGGGACATAATGCCATTTGTGGACTGGCATCTTTCATCATAGCGATATATCCAAGCTCCAGTAGAAATTTCCCTTTATGATTTATTCTTCCAAAAATTCGTTTTATTTTAAAATTTCTATTGTATCCTACACAAACTTCCTTGTTGGATTTTGGATATATAGACTTCAATATTTAATATTCTTTTGAAGAAATTCTTCTTCCACAAGAAGACCAGAAGATATCACTGCTCTTTTTCCATTAATCTTTCCATTCACGTCATGCACTGCAGGAGTTCATATTTTGCTCAGCTCATACGAGAGATATATATGTACAGTATGACAATTTCTGGATATGTTTGATAAAATATTAATTAGTGTTTGTAGAACTTCCTGCTTACTTGCCAACCTGGCGATTTTGGGAAAACAATCTTATAGTATCCTGAAGATAGAGGTTGTCTAATAGTAGGTCTCACAATTTAAATGATTTCAGTCTTCTCTCTGAGGCTTGGTAGAGCGTCCACGTAGAGACTCTACCTAACTGTATTTTGAGCTGATGATCTGATAAGACAGCCATATGTCACCAAGTAAAGGACTACTATTCATAGCAAGTGGCTTCTGTTGCCAAGAATTAAGCAATACACTTGAGTCATCTTGGCACACGAGCTCTTCCTAAATATACTCTGTTTTGAATCCCAGGACCTTTGGCTCTCTTCCTTGACATTTGGACTTTTGCCGGGACCTTGCTGGGGAATGACTCTCTTGGAATATTTCTATCAGGATAATTGATGGAATGCTGCGATAGTAATGATATCGAGTTATAGAATGGAGGGGATTGAAATCTAATTTAATTAATGCGAAAGAATAAA
>CP092867.1:3522540-3533125 GCA_030710605.1 Cordylochernes scorpioides | reverse complement strand
AGGAAGTTTGTAGGATATAATAGAAATTTAAAAATGAAAACGAATTTTTGTAAGAATAAATCATAAAGGGAAATTTCTACTGGAGCATGGATATATCGCTATTGATGAAAGATGCCAGCCCACATATGGTATCTTGCCCCTTTCTGAAATAAAAATTTCATTTATATCGGTATAAAATTAATCGTAAGTTATTTTCTCTGTGAGGGATATACCCTTGCCTAATAGTGAGTTAGGCTATTTTGGGGGTTTTGATGCTTTAACCACGTAGCCTTTCACAGTAAAATCCCAACTCTACATTCTCATGAGACAGCCACGCTGACAAATTTCGAACGACCTGTGATATAACTTAGAAATAGAGTAAATGTCATTCCATAAAGTTTCTGTCCTTTAAATAGATTTCAGTTCACCAGAGACTAGTTCTACCAGAAGCAACCTTGGTATTGTCTCTTTTTTGTCTAAAAGACATCGGTGGGTCATTGACCTAAAGGGTATGAAAGGATTGAGGACTTCCTGACATTCTCCACTTTTCAAGAACCTGCTCACAACTTACAACTCTAGTAAATAATAGTGAAGGCTTAGCACTTCTTTTCTGCCCTTTATACCTCTATCCTTTGATAACAAAGAAAATTCAACCAGAATATCTAAGGAAACCACCACCAGACTTTCAATGGATACCTCTACCAGAACCAGCCTTATCTTGCCTGTGAAAGAAGATATCCCATGATATAAATCACATACATTCAAATGGAACCTAGTGCAGTTCGTATTAGATTCAATTCTTTACACTCGCACGTAGAAGGATAATATGAATCAAAACATTATTTCTCTTTGCCTTAATAGAAATAGGTGGAGAAACTGCATTCAAATAAATTTTGATCAATTTTTGAATATTTTCTTACGTGAGAGTAATATAACTTGGATTTTCATATCTGTTTAAACTTTCTATTCTAGCAACTTTACCTCTATTGTTCTACTGAACATAGTTCTTGGAACATTGTCAAAATTTGGGAACACCTCAGTACTTCACTAAAAAAGACTTTACTATCTATGCTTTAAGACTTTGTTATTGTTCGTACTGTAAGTGCTTCTCATATCTCAATACATTTTAAATTAGTTTGACTTTGTACTCACAAATTTCTAACAATAAAATATAAGAAAATACTTCTAAAAGCTTATATTTTCAATCGATTTATTTTTAATTAGATTATTATTTGAACAAACGGAATTTTTTCGAACATTTTCAAAAGGTTTCACTAAGAATGAGTAGCTAAAATATCTCTCATCATATATTTTCAAAATGCAATTATTTAGCATATAATTAATTAGGGGCAATAATGATACTTAAAACCGTTTAATTTTAGCATTAAACAACACCGTCTCTTAATTCGCTTTATTCAGAACTCATATATAATCCAAATTTTTAAAATATCCCTCTATTCTGTCAAACTCATCTTTTAATGTTTTATTTTTTAAAAATCGTCACATTTTCACTGAATAAAAATTTGAAAAATATTAACGAACTACATGAATAAATGCATATATTTTAAAATGTTTTAACATCCTTTATAAGAAGAGAGAGCTTTAACATTTAAAAAAAATGTCTTTTGTTTATATTTATGCACCACATGATATATTTATTTTATTTTAGTTTTGAAAAGTTTTGTAGATCAAAAATGTTTACCCTTTTTTTTTTTCATTGACCTCTCTCTAGGTAATTTCTTGATTAAATCTGGTCGTCTTTCTTTAATAGCAGAAGATTCATTTTGTTTATAAATATAATATTGTGTCTCTTATTATAATATTATTTTATAATAATATGATACATTTTAATATATAAATATTATAATGTAAATTATTTTATAAAAATATATAAAATAAATGAGAAAGAAGATTTAACAAATAGATATATTTAAAACTCGGACTCCTGGAGCTCAAAGAGCACCAATTACCCCTTGTAAGTATATTTATTATAAAATATAAAAAAAAAAAACAATATATATAAAGTATAACAAATCTAAAGTTTTGCGGAGGAGCCTCTTTTATTATACATTTGCAAGCTTTCGAACCTTTCGGTTCTTCCACAGGCGTGGCTAGTATGACTACACTAACTATCATACTAGCCACGCCTGTGGAAGAACCGAAAAGTTCGAAAGCTTGCAAATGTATAATAAAAGAGGCTCCTCCGCAAAACTTTAGATTTGTTATACTTTTACACTAATTTATACGGAGTTTACCTGTAGAAACAATATATATGCAAATATAATATATTATACGAATATTATACACATGTATACACCAATCACATATAATATGCTATATATATTTATTCAATTAATTATATATAAATAATATTTATTATTAAATTTTAAAAAATAAAAGCATTTAGTATTAATAATTAAATATGAGGTATAGATAGTTTTGTAACTTTTAAATATTTTCAAAATTATCAATTTTTTTTTTCTGGAAGTGAATTTAACAATTTTTAGCGGCTATACATTTATAAACAAAAATTTAATTTTTTTCATAACAATGAATAAATTCTATTCGTATATTCGATTACTATTATTAATATTTATATACGAGAGATAGTTCCTTTCTCTTACGTGTGTGTGTTTTTTTAACTTGGAAAAATGAGGAGACAATAATTTTCAGTATATCTTGAGTTAAATAAAAAAAATTAAAAAGCTCTTTAAAGTTAATTTGTACAATTTATTTTACTTATATTAACTCTAGCTTCTATTAAAAGTAAGGAAATATATTAGGTAAACATTTTTATCTACATCCCATTCCGTTATCCCGTTCCCATTCCTATTTTTTAAGCATGCAAAACTAGTAAAATTTTACTTATAATTATGAAATAATTAGGTTATTGGGTAAAATTCTAAACTCCTTTGCATACAAATTTAGAAAGATGCTTCCAATCTGGAAAATTTGCTATATCCTATTCACAACTAGAAGGAGAGTAGAAAGATGTGTTAGGCATCTAAAAGCATATTTCAAGAAAAAATGTAATCAATTACATTTCTATTATTTCAAGCAATTAATATAGCTAGAAAAATGATATAATTAACTTTAAATTATTGAAATTTCAATTAAAAATCATTTAACCAAATCTATTATTCATTCTAAAGCTATATTAAATTAGAAGTAGCATTCAAAAAAGTTTTAGATAGAAGGAAAATGTACTTACATCAATGTTTGTGGCTCAGGGCTTTGAATAGGGGGGGGGAGGAAAGATAGGGGGGGCAGTGTTCTTACGATGAGCTGTACCCATTACTTAAGGAAGTAGGCCAGCCGACGACGGAACATTACGGGAGACCGATGCAGCACCGGGTTGTACCAGATGGACCAGAAGGTTGGGTCCAGATGTCCTCCCTTGCCTCCCAGGTCATACAGGTCAGGATAGCGAGACCGGCGACGTGGGGCAAGATCTTCCAATGATGGAGATCTCTTTAGGGGAGAGGTGCCATCAGGATACAGATAGTTGGAGAGTGGAGACCAGGTATCCTTGGGGGAAAGCAGATCATCAAGATCGCTGTAGGAGCGGCTACGCCTCAAGGGAGAGACAACAGGTGCCTTAGCAGTTGGGGTGAAGGCGCGGGGAAGAGGATCGTAGAGGTTGTGGGTGAACCGCGGGTAGAGAAGTCCGCTGCTCCAGAAGATGCTGCTGGGGGAGTAGAGATGGGAGTAAGAGAGTGGGGTGCGAGGGTAGCTCGTGAAACGGTAGTCATACCGATCGTAGGGCAGGTAGGTGCTTCCCAAAGAATACAAGTACTTCTTCTCGATATCATCGAGGGTACTGTAGTACAGACCCGAGCCGTAACGTAGGTTGTGGGGGTACGTCAGGCAGTAAGGCCGTCTCCACATGTAAGGTGCCATCGTCGGTGTTCGTCTGCTTCCTGCGTCTGGTGTGTTTGGGCCTGCGCTCGCACTCGACCTTACTCGCTGGACCCACGTGATGTCTAAATATAAACTGGCCTTGCCTACCACCCCCTTAACAACATCTGGTAACGTCGGTTATTTTTAGATTCTTTTTTATGGGCGTCGACAGTGTGTCTCATCCCCCCACAGTTATGTCAGACCCTTCTTTACACTTGTTTTTTTTATGACGGTCTTTGTAGGTCAGTGGTGATTTAGGCGTGTATGTGGTGGTAGTGAAATCTTTGGAATGCGAGCGCTGTTCTGTTTTTGTTTTGTTTTCGGCCGGGCACGCGCTTGTTTGTAAATAACGGGTGTTTTTTGAGGTTTCTAAGGCAGTTGTGTTTTGTATTGGTTTTAGTTTTTCTTTTCTAAAATTTAATATGAGAGTGTTTATACATTTTATCGTCATCTTTATTTTGCAATATTTAACTTGTTTAATATACGTTGAAGTAATTACCGAAGTTTTTAGATGCTTCTCTAGACAATGGCTATATAATGGGTGTTGTATAGGGGGGTATTTATTATATAGCGATGATGTGAATGCGACATGTGAAATTTTTTTTAAAAATATTGTTTTTGATTTAAAAATTAATTCATGCTCCCCATTATAGATTATTACTGATATTTAAAGAACCTTATGAAATATAATATTTTCGGTTTCCATAGATCATAGAAAAATTCTTCCGTCATCTAAATGATGTGTTAGCGTTTCTGTATATATAACTGTAGATTAAAAAACAGTAGAAAAAAATAAAAGATAAGTGGGTCAGGTGTTGATATTAAAAATAAAGAAGGCATATCCTGACCACGAGCACATGTGCTTTTTAGATGGCAGAGCGCCATCTAGTGAAGCAAAAATAAACTAAACGTTTATTTAACTTGCTCCGTGATATTTGGCCAACCCAATTTCTTGATAAATAAAGAAAAGCCATCCACGATCGCGTTTCGCGCTGTTGGAGCTCGTCAGCGTGGAGTAGGCTGTACCACTGCCACCAAAAATATTTTTGATCCCAGAGGCCTCTTGAGAAACCAAGAAATGGGTATTTAAGGCCAAATTTGCGTAAATACGCTTAACACATGAAAAAACAATAGAAAACATGTGCTCGTAGTCAGGATATGCCTTCTTTATTTTTAATAACTGTAGATGGTTCTTTAAAACTGAAGACCTCTAACTATAGCGCCGTCAGAAATATTAACATCTTAAGCGTTAATTGTTTTACTTTTATGGAACACATACTGTAAAATGAATGATAATGGGAGGGCCAGACTCATTTTTTTTTTTTTTTTCAAAATTAGAATAACTCTGTATAAAGCCGTTAGCTAAGACGATTGGCGTTTAAGCTGGGAATCATCTAGGAGCGGGAACTAAAAAGTGAATCAACGTAGTATAAAACTGTGTAGTGTAAAATGAGATGGCCGGGGGGATACATAGTCAAAATGAGGGATATTCTTTGGGCTATTAAGATCACGGACCCTGGACATACGGTGAGAAGACCTTCAGTGAGATGGGATGACCAACACTTGTTGCTGGAGAAGGCTAGCGAGTGAGAAGTGGCGGTATTGCAGAAGTGGGTAACCCCACTCTGATATCACGGTCCGCCTAGATAATTCCCATAATGGTATAGTGGTGTGGTGATGGTCACAATGCTGATACTGAAATATCGTCCTAAATTTACTTTAGTTGATGGATCTGTTGTGTTACTTTGTGATAGACTAGTCTAGAAAGAGACAAAGGTCGCCTCTCCCGTCAAAATAGACGTCAAAACTAGACGCCATCTATTGACCCTCGCCGCAACTAGCGGCCTCGGGTCGGTGACAAAGCCACAACACCAGCTTTGGCAAACTGAAAAGCGTCCACCTAGAGACCAAGGTTTCGGGCTAATGACCCTCGTCAGTCTAGGGCGGACTTTATTCCATGAGATCCACACGGGATCTAATGGAATCTTGACAATATGCCAAAGAGGTGTTTAGCTGGCAAAGTGGCTGGGCCAAATCTATGGCTATAATATGGTGTTGTGGCTTTGTCACCGACCCGAGGCCGCTAGTTGCGGCGACGGTCAATAGATGGCGTCTAGGTTTGACGTCTATTTTGACGGGAGAGGCGACCTTTGTCTCTTTAGATCAATATCCTCCCGGCAAAATTTCCATCTATATTTCAGCCATAGATTTGGCCCAGCCACTTTGCCAGCTAAACACCTCTTTGGCAGATTGTCAAGATTCCATTAGATCCCGTGTGGATCTCATGGAATAAAGTCCGCCCTAGACTGACGAGGGTCATTAGCCCGAAACCTTGGTCTCTAGGTGGACGCTTTTCAGTTTGCCAAAGCTGGTGTTGTGGCTTTGTCACCGACCCGAGGCCGCTAGTTGTGGCGACGGTCAATAGATGGCGTCTAGTTTTGACATCTATTTTGACGGGAGAGGCGACCTTTGTCTCTTTAGATCAATATCCTCCCGGCAAAATCCATCTATAGTCTAGAAAGGTTTGTAGAATCATTTGAAATATCATCTTTATAGCTCCCTATAGCGATTAAAAACTTGCAAATTTTAACAATAATTTTTTTTATAATTAAAAAAAAAAAAACTTTTTCTACAGACATTCTACTTTAAAAAACGAGAACTAAACTTATATCGGTTCGTTTCTTGATATTTCGCCGGAAATAGCAAGCTTTTGAGGCAAATAAAGCTCTGATTTAGGGGGTGGAGAAAATCCTTTTTGGCTTGAAAGCTAACCAAGTTTTAAAGGAACAAAGAATATCGAATTAATATAAGCTTAATAAATATTGACCCTTGGTTCTCAATTATAAATACAGTGGTACCTCGATATACGAGTTTAATTCGTTCCGCAACCTTGCTCGTATCTTGAATTACTCGTATCTCGAAGCAAATTTCCCCATACAAAACAATTGAACTACCATTAATCCGTTCCAACCTCCAAAATGTCACCCCAGTTATTTTTGTTACGTGGTTTTAAATAATAAAAACGTATTTATAAATATCAAATATTTATTGCACAAAACAAAAAAGAGAATGTAAAGAAATAAATTAGATATCCTCACTGGTCTTTGCCTTTTTCGCTACATTTTTCTCGCTTTCACCTGTAGGCCGTTTAGAAAAAAACATGTCCAAGGAGGTTTGTTTCTTCCTCCCTCTCAGAATGTTCCGGAAATGAGTTAGGCAAGTGTCATTAAAAAGGTCAGATGCACGACCTGTTGCAACTTTTTCTGGGTGTTTTTTTTTTTCACAAACTGTGAAACTCTCTCCCACATTCCTAAGATCTCCTTTATCTCACTTGTAGAAATAACCTCCTCCTCTGACTCCTCAAAACCAATTACTTGCATAACCTCAGTATGCTGCTGTGACTGTAACTCTTGTATCTCCTCAGTCGTCAGTTCCTGGGTGTGCTCCTCGATGAGCTCGTTCACGTCTCTCTCTTCCACCTTGTTTATTCAAGTCTCAAAAAAAAAACAAAGCTTTGCATATAGAACAAATAATAATGAAGAAGAAGAAAGAAACATTTTAGGAAAAGAAAAAACAAAACAAAAGTACTGGTCAAAAAGAAACATTTAAAATCACAGATTAATATCTTCAACACTACCGAACCGAACTCGTATCTTGAATTTCGCTCGTAACTAAAAGCAAAAAAAATCACTTGCTCGTCGGCTCGTATCTCGAAAAACTCGTATGTTGGGGCGCTCGTATGTCGAGGTACCACTGTACATCGAAGATCCATCCGGGGACAAGTTTATTTATCAGTGTTATTAACCCGAAAGCTTGAGTTAATGTAATCAAAACTGATTAAGATATTATCCACTGGCGAACTATGCTCTCCCATTTTCTTCTTGTAGTAGAATATCTATTTATAAAGGATTAGAGTGCCATCTTTTTTTTCTAAGTCGTATTGTATATATTTCGAGATTTAAAATATTGGGAGAGCCCTGCTATATATTCATTTATCGTGTTTCAAATAGCATAGATAGATTGATATTTATCTCGTAGATATTTTACTTCAGTGTGGAAATATTGAGGGGAGAAACAATGGGAAACCCTCCCAGTAACTTCGCCAGTTTGGTCTGCCAGACATCTCTGCGCGCTCTTGTTACAGTCTGTATTTATAAAACAATCCGTCAAATACAATTATAACCTGGAGATAGTAAACTGGCAGAAACGCTAAGAGGGTTCACCACTGGCGAACTATGCTCTCCAATTTTCTTCTTGCAGTAGAATATCTCATTGTAAAGTATTAGCGTGCCATATATATATATTTTTTTAAATCGTATTGTCCTTATTACGATTTTTTTTCAATTTTGGGAGGGCCTGCTCATCAGTGGCAAACCCTCCCTGCAGTTTCGCCCGTTTAATCATTTCTAACGCTTTTACAGTTCTAATATCTACGAAATTTCTACTAAAGTGCCGGATATATAATCAGAATATCCCAATACAATACAACAGCAGTATGGTTGATTAAATTGGCGAAACGGAAAGGAGGGTTCACCACTGATGAGCCAGGCTATTTTTCACCTCAGTAAAGACAGTAGGGAAATTATTTTATTTGAAAATGAAAAGTTCGCGTGCGCTTTAATCGTTTCATTTCTCCAGTATAAGATCTATAGAAATGAATTTTTTTTTTAAAGATTAAAAATACTTATCTGTGGGGAGTTAAGAAATCGCACAGTATTTCCGTTAGAAGGTAGGTGGACCGTTGTGTACCTGGCAAATTGTGCGTGCTGATTCCAAATCAATTCCTCTCTCCCCAAGGTAAAACGCACGCACCTCCATCGATTCCCAACAGCGCCGTCAATAACCATGTTCCGATACAGGTAGGTTCATCAGCTACAGGGCTGTTGTTGTTGTGAATATATACCCAACGTTCGTAGACAACAACTAGCCTTATTGAATCTAAAACCATTAAGCATAAATGTTCCTTTCCAAATAAAAAAAAAAACTGTTCTCGCTGCAATGGAAAATAACAACAACAAAAAGCTTTATTAAGACTTTTTAGTCTTATACAGATTCTCCAAGCACACAGAAATATAGGGTATAGACAGGAATAACAGTATAGTTTTATATTAGAGCAAGAGTGGCGAGACAAATCATTGATATATATGACTATTAATATTTTAAAGAAAGATTCTTAAAACAGATCTCTCACATAAAATGTGTGATACAAAAAAAAAAATTATTATATTAAGAATTAAGAAATATCAAACACTATTTTTATATAATGAGCTTTCGGAATGTTTTCCTGCTTCGGAGTGTTTCATAATGTGTGAATATAAACTAATCCAATATATGCAGATAAATATATCTTCTTCTTTCTTGGTTTTGGAAGTGAGGTGGAGATTTCTGTTAGCATAAGAAGATGGTCGCTCCGATGTTCTTCAGGCTGCTATTTTTATGAATTGTTGCATAGATGGAGAGGTGATGGTGAGATCTAGTGTTTGCGGAGTTCCATAGGAGTGAGAGATGGGACACAATTGTGAGGTTGTTGTCATCAATGAAGGTGCCCTCAGTGTTGTTGAGGGAACAGCCCCAAGATTGCTGAAGTCCCCAAGAATGAGTATATTGGGGTCAAGTAGGTGTGCAACTAAGTCTAGTTCCGGGCCTGTGGTGGGTGATAGGTATTCACAATTGTTAGGGATCTTTCATTAGGTAGGTGAATTTTGAAGGCCTGTAGTTCAGTATGGGTCGTTGAAGGAGTGACAATTTCTTTTTAAAAATAGGTAATTGATGAGGGTCAGGAGCCCTCCTCCTCCATCTGCTGAAGGCCCGTCTTTTCTCAGTATTTTGAAGCGCTTTACCTTAAACAGGTGGTTGGGCTTAAGCTTGGTTTCTTGCAGACAAATAATATTAGTACTTTTGGAATCCGCCAGTGATTTTATCTAGTCCAGCTTGACCTTGCTTTTATTAGTAGATATGCCATTGATGTTGCACTGTAGAACATTCAATTTGGCATTGGGAGACTCTAGGAAATTTTTCTAATGAAGCCCTCTGCCTAAACTCCAGCCCTGATAAATTCTGTGCGACGGCAGCATAGCGGCGAGATTTGACAGCCATTATGACTGGTTGAATGGCATTTAATATGACTGGTTGAAGTATAATGCATCTGTTTTATCATTTAGACTGGGAGCACTACTCAGTAGCAGGCCAATGACTTAGCTCCAATATGAAATGACCGCCTCTGACTCGAGGAACAGATGCCATGTGCAACCTCTCCTAATATTGCTAAAATTTAAAATGTATAAATAAAATTGAAAGTGTATAAATAAAAATGAAAATATCTAAATATAACTTTAAAATGTTTAATTAAAAGTTAAAAACCTATATATCCTTATCTGTATTTTCGATATTTTTCGTTCTTCTAAAAAAAAAAACTTTATAATCTCAATAATTACTAAATGAAAGATTGATAGGGTTATCTCGGTAGAGTGTATTTAGAACTTGCACCAAGTTAATTTACCAGACCGCTAGATACACTATTGTCTACTTATATAGTCTCTAGCTTCAAAAATCTTTGGTTCCATTAATCTCAATGGTTTTTCTCTCTTCTGGTATTGTACACCCAGTTTGCTTGGTACACAGTTAAAACAACAATCAACAAAGGGGCTTCAGACAATGATCCCCGATGATGATGATATACTACGCTAAAATAAAACGGTTTAAAAAA
>CP092867.1:3498685-3522440 GCA_030710605.1 Cordylochernes scorpioides | reverse complement strand
GAGATCTCTAGAGCCACAAACCTACAGAGATCTCTAGAGCCACAAACCTACAGAAATCTCTAGAGCCACAAACCTAAAGAGATTTCTGGAGACACTAACACTACAGAGATTTCTAGAGAAACCAACACTACAGAGATCTATAGAGCCACAGATCTACAGAGATCTCTAGAGCCACAAACTTACAGAGATCTCTAGAGACACCAACCTACAGAGATCTCTAGAGCCACAAACCTAAAGAGATTTCTAGAGACACTAACACTACAGAGATTTCTAGAGAAACCAACACTACAGAGATCTATAGAGCCACAGATCTACAGAGATCTCTAGAGCCACAAACTTACAGAGATCTCTAGAGACACTAACACTACAGAAATCTCTAGAGTCACAAACCTACAGAGATCTTTAGAGCCACAAACCTACAGAGATCTCTAGAGACACCAACACTACAGAAATCTCTAGAGCCACAAACCTACAGAGATCTCTAGAGACACCAACACTACAGAGATCTCTAGAGCCACAGATCTACCGAGATCTCTAGAGACGACACCACCGACCTGCCCGCGAGGGTATCCAACCGCCACTAAATTAGCCTACTCAGTCAATATTTGGTCCATCGACCGCTCTTGAACTTGACTCCACACATCCCCCGGGACTGCTGCCTACGTGGACTATCCCCCCGAATGGTCAGTCATAAAATTGACAAATAAAACAACTGACACAACTGGTCAGGCCAAACAGAATGGAAAGACCACCAGAAAGCTAGACATACGACAAATAAACAATATACACAGCGCACTCTGTCTGTTGAAGGTGGAACTACGTTCATAGCTATTTCTTTTACTAAAAGAAGAATTTCTACAATCGTTAAACTGAAGTGGACACAAATATTTAGTGTATATAAAAGAGCGTACCTGGATCTGTAAAGATAAAAATTGTTTTCTTTCTTCTTTACAGATGTAGGTATGCCCTTTTTTATATAAACTTATTTAATGGATCCCCTTTTGACTCAAACAAAGATTTAGGCTCATCAGTGGTGAACATCACCAGAGATTTCTCTAATTCAATCTACCATTCTAATTATCTCCTACTTGTTTCTCCTCCTCCATTTCAACTAAAGAAGTGTGGCCATCTGCAATAATGTATCGAGAATTCCACATTTATAGGAAGATAACTGGGATCAGTCGTAGACACAGTACAATACCTTATTTACACACGTTTTTAGAAAGCGGTAAGATTCCAGAGTCCTGTTTGTTTACTTAGAACTACCAACAGATAGTGAATATTTCGTTTGATCCCTTGCGGATACATGGAGTAAAGTCCGCCCTGAGCTGATGAAGGCCATTAGCCCGAAACCATAGTCTCTAGGTGGACGCTTCTCAGTTTACCAAAGCTGGTGTTGTGGCTTTGTCACCGACCTGAGGCCGCTAGTTTGCGGCGACGGTCAATAGATGGCGCTTAGGTTTAACGTATATTTCGACGGGAGAGGCGACCATTATTTTTATAGATATAAACATTTCGTTGTAGTTCTTTATCTCCAAAATAAGGATATCGATTCTAAAATTATGTTTTGAATTAGTAATTTGATAAAATTCTATCCCTATATAAAAATCATTTATGATTTGTAATTACTTTTTGGATTTTTCTACACGACTCTTTTTGAGCGTTCCCTACCAATTCATCTAACCGAGGGTCTAACATACTGGTGATAGTATAGAAATTTGATTCTGACGTTTTGGAAAAATCCAAGATAATCCAACAAAAGACAAGGAAAGATCAAATTATCTATATATATAATTGCCTTATTCTGTCTGAAGCTCACGGATAGAATGCGCGCCCATTGGCTGCCGGCGAACACGTGTCCTCCCTGCCCCCCTCTAGACAACCCTGTTATCAGCAGTGTGTTACATCCACCTGTCTATACAGACCACCCTGCCTATAGCGGCACTTTAGGCAACCCTGTAATCAGCAGTGTGTTACATCCACCTGTCTATACAGACCACCCTGTCTATAGCGACCACTCTAGACAACCCTGTTATCAGCTGTGATACATCCACCTGTCTATACAGACCACCCTGTTTATAGCGGCCATTCTAGATAACCCTGTTATCAGCTGTGTGATACATACACCTGTCTATAGCGGCCACTCTAGACAACCCTGTAATCAGCTGTGTGATAATCCACCTGTCTATACAGACCACCCTGTCTATAGCGGTCACCTTAGGCAACCCTGTTATCAGCAGTGTGATACATACACCTGTCTATACAGACCACCCTGTCTATAGCGGCCACTCTAGACAACCCTGTTATCGGCTGTGTGATACATACACCTGTCTATACAGACCACCCTGTCTATAGCGACCACCCAAGACAACGTTTTTAAAATATATTCGCACTCGGGTAAAACCCGGGCGTTGCCCGGGCCATTCGTCTAGTACAACATAAACGCTGAGAGGAAAATAACAAAACAATCACAAAGCTCAGAATGAAACACTACAGGACATTGTAACCTTACAGGACATGCAACAATTGTCTTGGTGTGGGACTAACACCTACCCACATATTCTCATATCCAGCAATAGCCGCAACCTTGCAGAATATCGACATGGACCCAGAACAGCAGCTTCACACATCCATGATAGAGAACATTGCGACTGCTGTGATAGAGATGCATGAAGACATCTTCTGAGACTATTCATTGTAAACGACAACAACAGCAACATAGTATACAAATCGATTTGGAGATACAAGTATTACTTATACACGCAGAAGACTCCAGTATTAAAAAAAAAGAATAAAAGGAAGAAAAAACAATTTGCTAGAGGAGCCAGTGGCCCAGAGAAGGAAAGATATCCAGCTGGGACACAAGACAACCTACGCGACTGTCACATGTGTTGTGGCGTCACTATGGCAATCTCATCATACGGGGGGTAATCATCCCCCCCTCCAACCTATGACACCTAATCTGTAGTTTCCTACATGTTTCCTTCTTGTAGGGCTGCTTTTGGCTTGGTATCTTGCCTTCTCTCTGTTTCTACCTAGTTAAAACTACTCCTCTACTGTTGCTCATGGTACACTCCATGGTAATTATGGTAGATAGGGTTTACTGATTGCTTATACTCTCAGTTCATATCACTAAACACGCTGAAAGGACTTCAATATTTTGAACTTATACGGGGCCAGAGAGCCCCGTTTGGTTGTGCTCGCTGTTTTTTTTTTTGGATAATTAAAGTTTGAAGTAGTCGTGGAAGTTTTTCGAGGTGAATTAAAAAGATTTCGGTTAATTGGAATTTCGGGGTTAACGAGAAATTGCTGATACCTTTCGCAATATAGGTTTCTTATAAACTATTTGTGAACGGATTTATTTTTTATAGACTCTTTTGTTCTCTTGATTATTTTATAGATTCCTTTGTTAGAGTTTATATGAGGTAAGTGGAGTAGTGTGTGCACACGGACCAGAATGTCGCCATAGGTTGACGCCATAGCTGCTGAACCTCGTTGTTATTGATGGATGTATTCTTAGTATCTGGGCCATCCGTCCAACACTTTTGGCACCTCTTGTGCTGGTCTTAGCATGCGTGGTGCAACAGCTGACTCTACATTCCACGTTTTGTAAAAGGAAATAGAAATTGGACCGAAATTAGCCATATCGATTCTTTGTCATAGCGTCCCTATGGCTAAGTTAACAAAATATCCCATTTTAAAAAGTTTTTCTTCTAGTCTTTGTTAATATATAAATTTATCAAATTTCGAAACTATTAAAGACGCGTATGATTCCTTTTAAAAATAAACAATTTTTACTGTCCTTACTGCAATGGAAATGGTTTATTTTTAAAAAGAATCATACGCATCTATAATAGTTTCAAATTTTGATAACAGATGGCGCGCTAATGCATCTTAATATAAATTTATGTTTATAAAACAATAACTAAGTGTGAGATGTATCTACATGATAATTATTGACTTAAAAACAGATTATTCATAGAATATTTAAGGATATTCACAGAACAGCACGTCATTACTCTCACAAATTCGTGACACCATAACCGCCCTATACTGACGAAAGCCATAGTCCGAAACCATGGTCTTCAGGGGTGCTTACTGAAGTTATCAAAGCTGGTGTATATTTTATTTCTCCTCAAATATCCATAGGTTGGTGGCTGGCAGTATTCCTGTCTTTTCAAGGCTTCCTTTAGCTAGCCTGAAGGTGGTGTAGGGTCTTTTCCCGAAATTGTTCATGAATTCCTTGTCTTGATTCCGACCATCCCTCCAGTAATACTCCGAAACAAGATGTCCAAACATCCTCCTCGCCGTCTCCAGTAGTGGCATGTTCTAATCTGATAGTTCACGGCTGGCAAAGAGAAAACTTCCGATAACGAATTCGAGAAATCCCTTTGCTCCAGGAACCTAGTCGTTATAAGTTTTCACAGTATATCGAGTCAATTTTACTCAGAAAAAAGTGCTTTTAATAAAAGCCGTCCCTGTATTGATCAAGGCCTGAAACCATGGTATACAGGTTGTTGGCTTTTGCCTGAATTTGTCAAAACTGGTGTTGTGGCTTATTCGTTATCAACAACTCGACATTTTTTACTGAATTTAAAATGAATTGTTTTATGCATTTTTTTTTTAAAGGGAGAGGTATTACTTTTGGTGCATAAAAACAATGTTAACAACTTTGTTAACGTTTTGTATTTCTGATCCAATGTTTACGCATATCTAAAGAGCTTTTTTTGGCCATTATATTATTTATTTATATATATTTTCGTATGCATTTTATATCCTAATTAAGCTTCGTAATAAATGAAGGGATTATAAAAACGGATATTATATAAAATATTGATTTTTAAAACAGTTTTTATATAAAGTTGCAAAATTAGGTTTCCTTTAAATTGCAAAAAAGGCCCAAATGTATAAATGTAAATCTTTAAATAAAAATGCATATATTGTATCAAAATATAATTTATTTTACCAATATTTCAGTTGGCTGAACGCCAACCTTTATCAACCTTTATTTAATGTGTCAAACAGCAAACTTAGCGCCACATAATATTGAAATATTGGTAAAATAAATGATATTTTGATCCAATATATGCCTTTTTTATTAAATACTTATTTATGGATTGCTCTATTTTTAAAAATGTAAATATATTCCGAGAGCTTTAACATTTCTAAAACCTATGGCTTGAGTGATAGCGTTCATAAAAGGTATAATTTTGACAACATATATTTAAATTAACATCTAGCATATCATTTAGCGCGAACAAAATTGAAACGTTTATTCCGTTTTCTCTATAAATCCCATGTCATTCAGAATGTGTTGTGTTAAAAGCAATAAAGGCTAAAACATACCTTTAAGACTCACCTCATTGTTTAGATAGCCGATATTGGCTATTGTTTGTTGCTAATACGTGAGGAAATTAACAAATATAGAAAGACGAAAACTAAATGATAAAACGGGGCAACTTTGTCCTTCATTTCCGGCACTAATTAATGAAATATCAAAGAATAGGTATATAGCGGTGGCGATATTCCACAGGATTATATCCCGGAACACAGTGTTCTCCCCATCCCTTGTGAACTGGCGAATCCTGTATAGGGCGAGAGGCCCTAAATAAAGGCTTTGTTGTTGTTGTTGTAAACAAATATAACCTAATGTTTATCTTTCCTCATATAAAAAAATCATTTCTGATTGCCCTAAAATATAATGTACAATGAATTTGTTATTAACGAGAGAAAACGTACAAAAAGACAAATGTTGTTTTACAAGAAGTTTTTTTATTATAAGTGCGCGCACATTTATCAACACATTTTAAAAGGGTATTAGTCAGTTACTGTATCAATTCCACGTTTTCTAGACAATTTGTTCTGAAATACAAACAAATATTTAAGTAAATTTTATTATATATTTTCCTTACACACGATGTTACTACATAAAGTTTAATGTGTTAAGTTGGAGACATCTGAGGCTCTTCAATAGACAAACAACAACAAATGTATTAAGTACAAAAACATTTGAAAGCATGGTAGATTAATAAATGTTTAAAACGTTATAAAAAATAACAGTTTATAAAAATGTAGACAACAAATTAATATTTTAAAATATCATAATGTAATAACGTTGTGACCTGTAACATAATAGGAAATATAAAAAGTAGAAATAAGAATTTTATGTTTTAGCTCAACGTGAGAAAAAACGCACAAGTCTTTTTACCAGGGTTTCTTCGTCGAAGTTTGGCAACTTGAGACAACACTCCATTTTGTTCGATTTCAAATTTCTTTTTGAAAATTCCAATTTAATTTTAGGTATCGAAGTACCTAATTCATTGAGGCTTTCTTGTGAATTGAAGTTGTCCGGGATACATCCAAGGGTATAGAAATGTTTGCGACATCGGTAACGATGAAAGTTAGAGTATTTTTGATGGTCTTCTGCTATTTCTTCGATGACGCTTTGCTCATCAAACTTGAGGCCTAAAGCTTCGGATCGTTCTTCGATTCCTTTGAAATATCTTTCAAATCGATCTAGGCTTGTAACGCTAGATGATCTTCTCGACAGAGGGAAATATATATCTGGACTTGCCCATATATCAGGTAGGCTTCCATCGTATACATTTTCTTCGCAATATTTAGGGAAAAGTACTTCTTTGAATCGTTTGAAATATTCGTGTGCCATTTTATTTGGCTGAGCGCTGTTTATTTTTATATCGACTGACATTCAATTTTTCGATTTTTTTTACAATTTTAAATTATTATAATTTATTGCCGAGACCTAAAGATTCTATACTTTTTAAAGCCCTAAACCGGTAAAATAATCGTAGTTTATTTATTTTTTTACATTAAAGATGATTTTTATTGCTATATAATGATCGAACTCTAAAATAATTTTTACGGTATTAAAAATACTAAGAAAAAAATCATTAAATGTTATAGTTTCACACATATATATATAAAGAATATTTTAAGAAATTAAATTTATTTTTAAAAAATACGGTAATGTATTCAAAAATTGAAAAAGTTTTCAAAAATATAAATAATATTTGAAGTAATATAAAAACAAATAAGATATAAACGTTTTCAAATAATTTATTAGAATATTTACAAAATTATTTATTTATGAAATATATATGGAAAATATTTTTAAAAGTTTTATTAAGATGTGTGGGCATTTCTTGAGTTTCAATTATTACAACTTTGAATAATTAAACAATTTATTTTTCTTCACACATATTAATTTAATATCTTATATCTAAAATGTCTTTATATACAAAGTTTGTTTACAATTAGAAGGCAACAAAAGGGGGGGGGGAGGAAATAAACATTACAAATACAACTATTATATAAAATATATATACAAATTGAATTTACATTTTCTAGAATAATAATTGAGAATGAGTGGTGTCCCTACATCACTCCCTCCCAAGTAACTAAGTTACGAGATGAGGACCAATTAAGACTTCAAACGAAAATATTATAAAATATATTTTTTCAATAAAAATATTTTAAAGAGAATGCTTTTTGTTATAAGGCTTGTTCTAAATTTCGCCGCAAAGATAGATAAAATTAACCTCGAGCGTACATAATATATAATCGCCTCATATTTAAAAGAACTAGAGAAGGGGAAAATTGCTTGCTAGTTTATGATCACTTTAAAGTGACACACACTTAAAACTAATAATTAAGGTTGGCTGTTTTTGCTTTTCCTAAAATGTTTATTTCTTCTTCTTCATTATTATTTGTTCTATATGCAAAGCTTTGTTTTTCGAGACTTGAATAAACAAATTCAAGTTTATTATAATTTTGTGTGCTTTTAAAGTTAAAACACAACAATGTGGGATTACACTATTATCAAAATATTAAAAATAAATAAATAAAAATGAAAAATTTTATATTTTCGGAGCATTAACTTTATTTTATTGGGAACTATTTTACTATATATTTTTGAACGTACATTTCCATAATTTTTGAAAACTTTTTTAAAATTTTAAACTTTTAAAATTTCTGAAGCATTATTAAAATTTTTGGGAACCAGTGTAATTTTCAAACATATATTTTAAAATATATATGTAGCAAAAGAGGGACACCTCTCTTTATGTATTAAAAAATTGTATTTTTAAAAGGGGAGATGCTTCTTTTGGTACATGGATACCGTTCTCTCGCAACTTTACCAGTCTCTCGACAAATTTATCAGAATTTATAAAAATATTATTCATATTTTTTTTTGTGGTGAGATATATTTTTATTTCTTGTCCTTAATTTTCAATTTTACCAACCTTTTTTTACAAAAGTTGAGGCGAGCCTCTCTCTCAATGTTAGGTATACCAATATTTTTTTTTTTGAAACAAACCACGGATTTAACTATAAAAATAACTTAAGATTTTGAACTATGTGTGTGTGACAATTTTTTTTTTTGACAATTAAAAAAAATATTTATTGTCATCTTAGACAATATTATACATTTTCAATCATAGGGAGAGAAAAAGAAAAAAGAAGATGAGAAGAGAAGAGAAAATATATACATATATGAAACATATTTTACAAGATGGTGATGGGAGATGGAGGAAGAAAACCTCGGCGCTGGAGGGTCCTAGACCAGGCGATGAGCGGGTCTTCCACTGCTTCTCCGAGCCCAACCTGTACAAAGTAGCGATAAATTCGCAACTTTGCCGACGCCAAGATGGAAAGGGCGTCGTCCTCAAGGCCGGACCCGCCGAAGATCCAAGCCTGCAGGTCAGGGGGCCGCCCTATGATGTTGAAGGCCTCTCTGATGAGAGGCCTGATGGAACGGCAGCACCAGTAACGGTGGCCGAGGGAGCGGTCGATGGACCCGCAGGCAGGACAGGAGGGGCCGACCGAGGCAGGATGGGCCGGATGGGGCAGGGCGTGGAGGGCCAACTTGAGGGCCGCGTCAGCCTCGTGGCCCGAGTGGGCGCAGCGCCGCAGCGAGGCCCAGTCGATCCTGGATGGTGGTGGACCGATGGTGGGCGACCATCTCGAGGTAAACCTTGAGATGGGCGTGGCGGCGAGGCGCGGGCGATCCAGGGCCCGTCGGGCCGAGCGGGTCGTGAGGCCGTTGAGGAACGGCGTAGCCGTCCCTCGCAGCACCACGGCTGCAGCTAAAGAGCTAGATGAGGGTGCAGACTCCGCCCCGAAGCCCACGGCGTTCTCGGAGGTCAGCCTCCGACAGAAGGCGCCCAGGGTCGCGGCGTCAGCCAGGACGGAGCGCGTAGGGCGGGCGATGAGGTGGCCCTCCGCGAGAAGGTCCCGGACTCGGGCTCCACGCCAGCGGGCGGGGGCCAGGAGGTCGGGAGGGCGGAGGAACCGGCAGCCGCCGATGATGGGGAGGTCCAGCAGCTGAGCCGTGGGGGAGCGCCCGGTGGTTGAGGCTCAGGATGTTGGAGGCCTCCTCCCAGAGCTTCAGCAGCCGTAGACGGCGGGGCTGGAGACGGGTGCCGTCCGGTGGAGGGTGAATCCAGGCCTCACCGCTTTTCTACCAGCCAGCTGAAGGCATTTCTGCCTCCGCGGAGCGCGACCTGCACCCCCTTGAGGCAGGCGAGCTGGAGTTGGGTTGCCAGGTCGAGGAGGCCGAGGCCTCCGATGGCTACGGGCCTCGCCATGACGGCGGCGGGAAGCCACGCCGTATGCTCGGGCCCCCAGACGAACCTCGCTAGTCTGGCCTGCAGTTTGGCGATGGTCGGGGGTGATGGCAGGTACCCGTGCAGGTGATGCTGGATGGTGGAGCTCACCAGCGAGTTCGCCGCTCTAGATCGTCCGACGAGGGATAGGCCGCGGGTGAAGGGCGTCCATCTGCGGCAGGCGGACTCCAGAAGGGCGAGAAGATGCTGCTCCTGATGGGCTACGGAGCTCCTGGGGGCGATGTCGAGCCCGAGGACCCTGATGGAGGTGGTCGACCAGGAGGCGCCGAGAGGGGAGTCGCCGCGGTTGCGCCAGGCTCCGCACCAGAGGCCCGCGCTCTTCCCGAGGTTGACGGCGATACCGGAGGGCCCGCTTGAAGTCTTCGAGGACGGTCGCCACCCGCTCGAATTCTTCGTCGCGATGGAAAAGGAGGACGATGTCGTCGGCGTAGGCGATGACGTTGCCCACGCCGAGGGTCAACTCCAGGCGACGTAGCAGCGGCCCCGTAGCGATACTAAAGAGAGCGGCACTCACGGCGCAGCCCTGTCTTAGGCCGTTGAGGAGGGGGAAGGCGGTGGTGTGAAAGCCTCCAGCCCGGATCGTTGCGTCCGCCCCGGCGTACAATATGTTGATCCAGCCCATGAAGGCCGGCGGGAGGCGGAGGGACGTCATCAGGGACTCCAGGAAGCCGCGGTCCAGGGAATCGAAGGCGGACTCCAAGTCGATGCCCATGACGGCCAGCGGCGAGCCCATGGCGGTTGCCTCCTCAACAGCATCCGTCACCTTAGCGATGTTCCAGGACGGGGACCTCCCGGGGACGGCGTATGTTTGGCATTCCGGCACCAGGGTCCGCAGGTGGGGCTTGAGGCGCCGGTGAAGGATGGCGGCCAGGACCCTGTAGTCGGCCGAGGGCAGCGCGACAGGCCTGTAGCCATCAAGGCCGCGACCTCCGCGGGCCTTGGGCACGAGGCAGATGGAGCTGCGCCGCGTCGACGGAGGTAGTGCACCGCGGAGCCGTGAAGCCGCGAACACCCGGGCCAGAGCTTCCGCGAAGAAGTCCTCGTTGAAGGCGACGAGGAGCTCGCACGGCAAGCCGTCCCAGCCGGGGGCCTTTTCCGCGAGGGAGGTGCTCGATGGCGTGGGCTATCTCGCTGGGGCTGATGTCTGGCCGGTGGAGCGGGTCCTCCTCATTCAGCTCGCAGGTGGTGGTGGGCGCGCTGCTGGCGATGAAGGCAGCTCCCGCAGCTGGATCGGTGGTGGGACGGGCGAAGCGGGGGCCGGAAGGTCGCGAAACGCCCTCCGCCGAAGCTCGGGGCCCTCGATGACGTTATCTTCGTCGTCCCTGATGACGCTGACCGGGCGTCGGAGGCGGATGGCGCGTGCTAGGTCCGGCAGCGATGGGTAGTCGGCCCGGATGGAGGAGGCCTCGAGCTGCGCCGCGATGTAACGTCTCGCCCTGTAGACGTAGCTGTCGCTGGCAGCGTGGCGTGGGTCGTGCAGGGATCTGGCCTCCGCTAGCAGCCCCGCCTTGATGGAGGTCCACCTATCCCAGAAGGTCCCGTCGTCGTCATCGTGCGCTGCGTCTTCCTCCAACTCCCGGATGTAGCCAGCCAGATGTTCGAGAGCAAGGCCCGAGCGGAGCATCGCGGCCAAGCGAGGCTGGGTGGGGGAGGAGACGGCGGTGGTGGGCGGGCCCACCTGGAGCAGCACGAGGCGGTGGTCCGAGAGGTGGTAGTGGCTGGTCGCGTAGATGGACACGCGATCCAGGACTCCAGCAGGGACGAGGATCCGGTCCAGGCGGTTCGATTCGACTTGGTCGCCGTGCATGGCGACTCTGGTGGGCAGGTGGGCGGCGTCGAACTGGGTGGCCACGTCGACCAGCGCGGCCAGGTCCAGAAGAGCGGCGAGGGCATCCGATGATGGTGATGATGAGGGGCCCCGATCCCTGATGTTAAAATCGCCGATGATCCAGCAGGCCCCCTCCTCCTCCTGTGCCGCTGTCGCCGCCAGGAGCTCCAGTTGCCGGTTTCTCTCCCGGGGTTCATGCGCCAGATGAACGACGATGGCCGTCATCTCCTCGCCGTGGACATCTATGGTTGCCAAGGCGATGTGGCCCGGCCACAGGACGCGCTGTTGTATCACGGCTACGCCTGGCCCGAAGACGCAGGCGAGTCCGGATCCCGAGATGGCTACGGGATGGGCCAACACAACAGCGTTGTAGCCGAGGCAGAGGTCTTGGCCGCTGCCCAGATGAAATGCGTTTGTCTCTTGGACAAACGCGATGTCCACGTGATGTTGCCTTAGGAGATGACAAAGGGCAAGGCTCCTCCTCCGAGTGGCGAGCCCTCGCGCGTTGATGGTGGCGACGCGGTGGTTCATTGGCGCTGTAGATCTCGCCGGACCTTCCTGGTCTTCTGGAGGGTCTTGCGGATGGTGGAGTTGGAGTCTGGGCACGAGGCCTTGAAGGTGTCGTGCAACTTGTCGAGGGTGGCGACCTGTTCTTGTGTCAGCGTGGGCGCTAACCTCTTCATGGTGGTCTCAGAGGTGAGGAGCTGCTGTGCGTCCTTGCAGTTAAGGCCGGGCAGCTTGTGCCAGTCGATGGAAAGGGTGGGGGTCTCCTCGATGTGCTTCAGCAGCTGTTTTGAGTGCGGATTCTCCCCGGGCAGGCGTGGATGGAGGTGAGGTCAGCCCCTCCACCGACATCTCGTGGTCGAGCGGAGAGATGCGAGGCTCGGGGGGGCCGCGGGGCAGCCAGGGAAGCAGGGTGGGCAGCAGGGGCGGGGTGGGTGACATCCATCTGTTCGGCAGGCTGGTGTGCCGAGGGGATCGCCTGAGGCTCGGTTGAAGTTGTCGCCGGTTTGACAGGGGACGCCGGTGTTGCGGGCGCTGGTGGCGGCTTCCTTGGCTGCTGAGGAGGAGGAAGAGGAGGAGGAGGGGGAGGCCTTGCGTCGGTGGGAGACGCTGCTTGCCTGGGGCTGCCGTTCCCTTGCCTGGCGAGCGCTGGGCAGTTGGCTCTGCGGTGGCCCTGCTTGTTGCATTTCGAGCATTTTATCCCAAATGTCAGGAAGGCCGATAGGGTGTCTCCTTTAGACTTAATGTCCAGTCTGGTGGGCAGATTCTCCAGTTTGATGTCCTTGTGGAGCAGGATGAAGGCCTCCCGGCGGCCGTCGGTGAAAGCGTACTCCCCCATTTTGATCAGGATGGGGGCGATGGAGGTGACTTTTCCATAAGGATGTAGGGCCTCCACGACGGCGCTGTCCTCCACAAAGCCGGGCAGATTGGCCACGACAATGCGCTCGGCCCTCTTGCGGTAGGGGAAGATCTTAAGGAGCGTTCCCTCGATGTCCAGGTCGCTCCCGAGCAGACGGCTCGCAAGGTCCTTGCTCGCCAGGCCCACGATGTAATGCCCGTTCATTTTGTTGAACTGGGTGATGTTTCTCGGTCCCCCGACCAGCTTGTCAATCGCCTGGAGGTATTTGTAGGACGAGATGTCAGGACAGACCTCCACGAAGATGTAGTTGTCCTGTGTGGATGAGGTTTGCCTCGCCTTGGCGTCGGCGATGTTAGCCCGCGTCGCCTTGATTTCCTGGGGCGGCATTGACCTCGGCCCTGTTGTCCGCTTCTGCTGCTGGGGGCCGCGTTTCTCAGCAGGCCTGCTTGCCCTGATTTGCGGCGTGCTCAGGTGTTGATGAGAGGCGCCTTTTCTTGGACTTCACGACGGTGTAGCCTTCGTTGGCGTCCACCTCCGCCATCTCGCTGTCGGCCCAGTTGGGCGAGGCCGGGCTGGCTGTTGTAGCGCTGGAAGAAGCAGCAGTCGGCGGCGCGGTGACGTCACGCGCGGCAGCCGGATTTACATGCACGTCGCCTGCCGGCGGATTTGCATATTTTGTTTTTTTCTTGATTTTCTTCAGAAGAATTCTTCTGAAAAGCAATTTTCGCTGATAACTCAGCACTGGTTGGAGATTTCGAGCTGAGCCTTTCAGGCTCACGAGCAGCTCGTTCAGGGCTTTCAGCCAATATCACATTCGACACACCTTTCGGCATTTTTACACCTGCCAAAGGTGAAAAACGGCGGAGCTAAAAATTGCGTGGCCGCTCGATAGGTATGTGTGTGTGCGATACGTCAAATCTTATTTTAAAAAATCATGCGGATTTTCAATTTTAAAAATCAATCAAGCCAAATAATGTCACTCGTGCAAGCCCAAATAAAGCATAATACATTGGGAACTATAGAAGAGATTTTAGAACCGAACTAACCCCATGGAAAAGTAAATACAGCTTTATTCGAAAAAACTCATATCTCTAAATATTGCAAACGTTCAACGCCATCAGTGAGTGGAAGTAACCAAACACTACTCTGGCAGCATGTCATTGCAAAGTGGAATTGCTTCTACATGTGTGGTGTAGCGTTATATTTGACATTTCTTTATTTAGAGCGCTATGTCCCCCTAGGGACACTTGCACTTTAAACATAAACAAAAATTTTGAAAGAAAAGAAAGAAATATATTTAAATATGTACAGAATTAGTATGCAAGTTAGTTAGATGAAAAGATAAAAAATATATATATCAACACAATTGATATATGTACAAAGGGTTGGTATGCAAATTTAGTTAAATGAAATCAAATTGTAAAGTATTGTGTGTATTCGAGAAAAGCAATTTACAGATTAAAAAAAAAAAGTTTTAAGGAATATTTTTTAATCAAAATATGCTAGATATTAGAGAATTATTCAATTAAAACAATACTAAAAAGAATTAATTTCTAAATAAAAGCGTTCCAATAGAATTTAGTAGTTTTTTTTTTAATTCAAATTAAATCTGCAAAATGAGTTGAATTTATATATTTGTCTTTTGTTGAAATTAGATCAAATGGAAATAGAAATGACATTAAAAGGAACTGCAAGCTACCATGCTAACCTTTGCCAAAAGGTTATTAGAGAGAGAAAGCTATCTATAGAATTATCACTTTATAGTTATTATTCTCATGCCCATTAATGGCCGCAGCCTTGCAGAAAATTGATATAGACCCAGAGCAGCAGCTTTACACACCCAAGATAGTGGACATTGCGACTGCTGTGATAGAGATGTATGGAGACATCTGAGGTTCTTCATTGGACACGACAACAACAACAGAAAATTGACATAGACCCAGAGCAGTAGCTTTACACACCCAAGATAGTGGACATTTCTGCTGCTGTGATAGAGATGTATGGAGACATCTGAGGCTCTTCATTGGACACGACAACAACAACACTTTATAGAAAATTTTGAAGAAATAATTCTCGAATATATTTCTGTCCACGAGTTTAATCTGTAATTTATTTTTTGACCAGTGTTATTTGTTGTTGATTTGCATATCTCAATATATACATTTTAACGTTTTGTTATAAGTCTTCTGCGCTCCAGGAACCCGGGTTATCTAATAGTAAGTAAAGTGTGTGTGGTTGTAATTCAGGTCTGTAAGAAATACTTTCTTGTTCTAACATTTATAACCGCTATGTATAACGCTTCTTCCTTCAATCCTTTTAACCATATATTTGTTTAATTCTTTTAAAGAATAAAAGATATTCATTCAAAAGAGAGAGAAGCTATTCCTTAACATGGCAATGGCACATGCCGGGGAGAAGTCCGATCTACGCGGAACGACGCTGTCTGACTTCAGAGCGTAATGTGACATCATACCAGACGACCCTCAGTGGGTTTCGTCTGATGAAAATAATATTTAAGTTTATTTTTAAAAAAATATATATTAACCCTATATAATTTCATACGTACGATTAATAAAGTATATTCAATCTCAAAAAAGAGAGAGAGCGAGAATATTATAGCCTTATTTTCTCCTCTAGGGAATTTTGACAAAGGTAAACATTTTTGATGTGTGGAACATTTCGTAAACAAGGATTTGGAATACGGAAACAGGAAGAAGTCAGGAAGGGGAATGTATGCCCAAGTGAGGCAGATTGCGTAGGCGGCGGGTAGCGGGAAGAATGTAACAACAGGTGTTACGTGGAGTCCCCAAGTTAGACGTCCTTGCCCCAATGTCAGCACCGTTGCGGACGGGAGCACCCTGGCATGGCGCCCCAGCTCCGTCTGCTTGGATTTCATTCAGGTGTGACTAAGTAAGCAGAGGACTCTCTCTATCTTCTGTCTCTTGTACACATTTACTGTTCTCAAATAGGAGTGGGTTGTTCAAATATATCTTAACTCCACATTTTATGAAAAAATAGTACAAATGTGATATTGTACTGGGATAAGGTGCATAAATTAAGAAAAAGGCATCTCCTTATCGTGCAACTGAAAGTTGCTGATGGCTGGCGCCATCTTTCGGAATAAATATCAACTATTCTCGTTGATTTTTAATTATTCCAGAATTGGCCAAATACCCATTCTTGATTAATCAAGAAAAGCTAACCACGGACGCGTTTCGGGCTGTTGGCCCTCATCAGCGTGGTGCAAGCTGTACCTCAACGACCAAAAAAATTGGTCTTTAAGGCATCCTGAAAAATCATGAAACGGGTAGTTAAGGCCAGAATTGCGTGATGATGTAAGGAGATGCCTTTTTCTTAATCCACATTTTATGTTAATAAAAATGAAGAAGGGCGCAGATGTGTTGATGTTATTCATCCTGGGAACACATGGCAGAAGCCATGATAATCATGGTGGGTGGGACTGTGTATACTGTATGCTCACCACATTTTTACATGTGAGAAACATGCACTTACATGATAACGGAGACGTGTTTTTCGCTCAGCATATAACGCTTCCCTTCCATATAAGACTCAAACCTTTTAAACCTAGCTTTAATTAATCATTTTAAAGAATAAAATATATTCTTTCAAAAAGAGATATTGTAGCATTCTTTTATCCTCTAAGAAATTTTGACAAAGATTAACATTTGGAGGGATGCGTGAACATTTCGTAAACAAGGATTTAAACTAAAGAAATAGGAAGCATTTATAGGAAGGGAGTGAGGGGAATATAAGATCATTTTGCAGGAATTAAAAAAAAATCGTTTCAAAACATTTCTTTAATGCAGGTTTCAATCCCAGGACCTGCTTGCCACCTAACGGGATTCTTTTTTATTCAAAAGGTTATCTCGTGTGTCTTCAACAATGGTTGCTATGTACCAAATAACTTTCAGAGCTCTTGTCTGAATCCCGATATACATGCTAAAAGGTACAACTTCCTTAAGTTTTGCCCATGAGTGTAACTCAATCAAAACATTACAAGAGTAGAAATCTGGTAGATAAAACTGGTGAAGAGTTTCACCACTGTTGATTCCCGTCATTTTAATAGAATTCTTGATTGCAATAGGGACACATTATATAGGTGTAAATAAAAATGACTATATTTTAATATTCCTTCTGAATTGACGGTGTCTAAAGTTAACATTCTATTTCACAGGTGTGTTAACTTGAGCTATTTCTTATACAATTTGCATACCAGGAGCGAACTCTAGCTTCCCTGAGCGACCGTTCAAAGATAATTCGAACTAAACCAACTTCATCCTTCAATGAGATATTAGGAGAGATCATAAGTGTATGTAGCCATATCTTTTTAGGGGGATTTTCATAAAAAGTCAACTGTGTCTCCAATCCTTTTGTTATATATATTTGTCAAATCAGTAATAACGCTATAAAAAATTATAAATATTCATTTACTTGTCACTTATGTTAATTCTATGAACTGTGTTGATTTATTAAATTTTGACCAAGGGAATGCTCATTATTGCTAGGAAGAAAGCGGCACTTTATTGAGAAATATTTTTTCGCCAGTAACTTTATATTTCGAATATTTTCACTTTGGTTTGCTACTTATTTTTTTTTTTTTGTAATTTATTTAAGTTTTTTAAAACACTAATAAAGCTTTCTTCTGCTATAAAGAGACGAATGGGTCTACACACACGTGAACCAATATAGCCGCTATGATGTGGTCCTAACAGTTTTCTGACGTCCATACAGAAGTAGTGGTACTGGAAATACGCCAGAACCCCTCGCCGAGTTAAAGCCAAGATAAATTTACTCTGTTCTGAAGGTCTTCTTCATTTTCTACTGGCAACTACTTACTTCTTCTTATCGGAAATAACTACAGAAAAAAACTTCAACGATTTCGTTAATCTTCAAGTGAAAAAAAATTTTTTTTTGGATTATCGACCAAAATAATCGTTATAAAACCATGGCTATATCCTGAACGATCTTGTAAAAAACGACAGTATATATATAGGCACTCCAGGAATTGTAACTTGAGCGTACAAGCCTAACATCACCTTCATGCGTATTAGATATCTCCTTTTTATATACGTGACTCAAAGATTCGTTTGAGGTTAGAATATTGCGATAGTTCAGAAACTTAAAACCCACATTTCTCTACTGTCAAAAAAAAAAAAATAAAACAAATCCTATCTTGAAGATAGTGGTTGCCTGAACGGCATTCATAGTTCTTAAAATAAGGGACACTTCGGTCTGAAAAGGTCATCTTACAAGTATAATTTCTTTTTTAACGATCCATATAGCCACAACATAAAGAGAGAGAGAGAGAGAGAGTTAACAAGCAATTTATATATTAAGATAAAGATGGAAAATTTGCCGGGAGGAAATTGATCTAAAGAAAAGCATATGGCTCCTCTCCCGTCAAATTAAACGTCAAAACTAGACGCCATCTAGTTGGTGATGATAATAGACTTGTGTTGTCGTACACAAATGGAAAATAAAAGGTTAGTATGATTCTGTGCCACGAATTGTATTATTCATTAAGTAATTTTTATATACACGCATTCACAACATGTTTCCTCTTCGTTTCTTCTAGATCTCAGCCTTTTCATGCCGAAGTAGCTCTATTTTATAATAAACACATTCTAAAACATCTATAAATAGTAAAGAATCTACCAAATAATGTTTAATAAAAAAACAACTTTTTATTGGGAAAACAAGCGAATTTTCGAGCAGTCAAATACAGGAAGAAATGAGGACTATTTATTAAAAAATCGCTTTTTTTTTTGACAAATTGAAGGGTTAAATCAAGACAACGTCTTACCGCCAGTTGAAAATTATAGCTAGGGAATAATTAGTTTTGAGAGCCTAGTTGAATATATTCACCTAAATAATAATTTTAAAATGAAGGGATTTAAAAGCACGAATGTTTCTTTTATACATAATACAAACTTCTACTGTCCTTACTGCGATGAAAAATATTGGGAGGGCTTGGCTCATCAGTGGTGAACCCTCCCTGCGGCTTCGCCAATTTAATCCACCAGACCGCTTCTCAGAGCTCTAATACTGTATTGGACGATTCTGCTTATATACGCAGCACTGAAGGATGGAATCTCAGAAATGATTTTCAAGAAAACTATGGACATAAGCTTATAGGACAGTAGAATTACATTTAAATATTTGCATCGAGCAATTCTCTTCCTCAAACAATAAAGACAAGGCCAGCTAGGCATAAATTAACACAAACCAATAACGTGCCATCATAACGCGGCGAAATCGCTGGGAGGGTTCACCACTGATGAGCCAAGCCCTCCCAATATATTTTTTCATCTCAGTAAAGGCAGTAGAAGTTTGTATTATGTATAAAAGAAACATTCGTGCTTTTAAATCCTTTCATTTTATATGTATAGATGGCGCGTTATTGGTTTGTGCTAAATAATAATAATAATAATAATAATAACAATAAAACAATATTAATGCCACTATCAAAACATTACATATGTTGTTATTGTCGTTTACAATGCAGAGCCTCAGATGTTTCCGTGCATCTCTATCACAGTATGTTCTCTATCTTGGGTGTGTGTAGCTGCTGTTCTGGGTCCATGTCAATTTTCTGCAAGACTGCGGCCAAAGAACATTACATATAGTTGTTTTATTTGGATTTGGAGGGTATCGTTACCCTTTTAATTTTGTTATCTAAATTTAGAAATTTCGCGACTCCTCTTCAACTGTCCAGCTTCTTACTTGGACTTATGATGGAGAAGAAGAAAGGAAGTTGCATCTGCTGTTGGTCTGGGGACCTGGAAGTACCACTCAGTGTGACTTTGGTTTGAGGTCACCGCTCTTAACGTAGAGTACAGACACCATTTGTAGCTGCTCCTCTGGAGAACAAACAATTTGTACCTTCCTGCCGGGTGTATAACACAGGGTGGCTCTACCAGGAGTTACGACGCACTATGCTACCTGTTTCACTCTCCCGCCACGGTGAGGCTGTAGGATAAGAAGCATTCCTTGGAATTATCTTCGTTAATAACACCGTCCAGAGCGCGAAGTAGCAAATCATTTGAACGTGTTTTGCTGATGTTAACAAAAGCATTTTAAAATTGAGGATAGACTTGTGTTGGGTGTGATATTCTCAGTCTAAATTAAAATGGGTATTTAAACTGAAGGACAATCTGGGAGCATCCTGGAGTCACCAGATACACAAAGACGGACATTTAAACTGAAAGACAATCTGGGAGCATCCTGGAGTCACCAGATACACAAAGACGGACATTTAAACAGCAGGACAGTCTGGGAGCATCCTGGAATCACCAGATACACAAAGACGGACATTTAAACAGCAGGAGAGTCTGGGAGCATCCTTGGGTCACCAGATACACAAAGACGGACATTTAAACTGGAGAACAGTCTGGGAGCATCCTGGAGTCACCAGATATACAAAGACGGACACTTAAACTGGAGGACAGTCTGGGAGCATCCTTGGGTCACCAGATACACAAAGACGGACATTTAAACTGGAGGACAGTCTGGGAGCATCCTTGGGTCACCAGATACACAAAGACGGACATTTGAACAGCAGGACAGTCTGGGAGCATCCTGGAATCACCAGATACACAAAGACGGACATTTAAACAGCAGGACAGTCTGGGAGCATCCTGGAGTCACCAGATACACAAAGACGGACATTTAAACTGGAAGTCAATGTGGGAGCATCCTGGAGTCACCAGATATACAAAGACGGACATTTAAACAGCAGGACAGTCTGGGAGCATCCTTGGGTCACCAGATACACAAAGACGGACATTTAAACTGGAAGACAGTGTGGGAGCATCCTGGAGTCACCAGATACACAAAGACGGACATTTAAACAGCAGGACAGTCTGGGAGCATCCTTGGGTCACCAGATACACAAAGACGGACATTTAAACTGGAGGACAGTCTGGGAGCATCCTGGAGTCACCAGATACACAAAGACGGACATTTAAACAGCAGGACAGTCTGGGAGCATCCTGGAGTCACTAGATATACAAAGACGGACATTTAAACTGGAGGACAGTCTGGGAGCATCCTGGAGTCACCAGATACACAAAGACGGACATTTAAACAGCAGGACAGTCTGGGAGCATCCTGGAGTCACCAGATACACAAAGACGGACATTTAAACTGGAGAACAGTCTGGGAGCATCCTGGAGTCACCAGATACACAAAGACGGACATTTAAACTGGAGGACAGTCTGGGAGCATCCTGGAGTCACCAGATACACAAAGACGGACATTTAAACAGCAGGACAGTCTGGGAGCATCCTGGAGTCACCAGATACACAAAGACGGACATTTAAACTGGAGAACAGTCTGGGAGCATCCTGGAGTCACCAGATATACAAAGACGGACATTTAAACTGGAGAACAGCCTGGGAGCATCCTGGAGTCACCAGATACACAAAGACGGACATTTAAACTGGAGGACAGTCTGGGAGCATCCTGGAGTCACCAGATACACAAAGACGGACATTTAAACAGCAGGACAGTCTGGGAGCATCCTGGAGTCACCAGATACACAAAGACGGACATTTAAACAGCAGGACAGTCTGGGAGCATCCTTGGGTCACCAGATACACAAAGACCACATTTAAACAGCAAGGCAGTCTGGGAGAAACTTGCAATCCCTCGAGTTAACCAAGGACTTCAGGACCCACCCGGCAGCTGACCGACACCCACTTACATGCCGCTACCGTCTTCCCCCCCAAGTACGGGGTTGTTCCGAGCAATAGAACCAGTTGAGAACAGCCCTCTCCTTGGAACCCCTCCAAGACAGAGGTGTGTGGAAACTAGTAAAAAAACTGCTGACGTCAAGTGATGTAATCTTCTATTCCTGCCCCACTGAGATACCCCCGTAGGAAGGTGAAGGCAAAAGTTATATACAGAAACTTTACCCTCCGACCTACACGGAGTGTTTGCACACACACAAATTATTTTTAAAATTATGAAAAACATGTACCAATCACCCTCTTTGTGTGTGTTGTTCACCTCATCTTTACAGTTTATTAAAACACTACAAGAATGCCTATTTACATATATCATCGTTATAATTTTATTCTGTAAACAAGATCTAAATGATACCTATTCTACTTAACACCGCTACTTTGGCTTGAAATATATGGAAGTCAGCCAGAGACTTAACTACACATTAGAGTTATGCAAATATGTTCCATATTTAAAATGTGTTAAAAACACACGTTATACAATTTTTCGAATTATTAAGGGATTTCTACTGTAAATTCCAGTCTTCCAAGAAACCAGCAAAAAAATTACTAAAAAAGACCATAACCGAATTACTTAAACAAACTTGTTTTTGACGTGACAACGTCTTAAATTAGGTTGCGGCTGGGAGTCACTTATGAAAAAGTGTAACGCCCGGTAACGTTACGATGAGTCACCGAACGAGAGTGCTGCGCGCGCAGCGCTAGAGAATTAGGCGCATTGAATCGGCGCATGCTTGTCTCTGTCTTTGTCTTTCTCGAACGTTCTTGGCGTTGGAAAAACAAGAAAGCGTCATAATACAAGTTCACACGTGTGGTTAAAGTATCGTCAGCTGTGTCTGTAGTGAAAATGTGGAGTGCTTAGATTCGTCATTTACAACAACTACAACAATAAAGGAAAAATAATTGTACACTGATATTTCATTATCGTAAACTATGATTGATTGATTAATTGTTAGATTGACACAAAAGTTGAGAAACTGAGTTTATAGGTTATGTCATACTATTGATAAATGTTGATAGTGTTAAGTAAATTATTAGTTTAAAATTAATTAATTAATTAATTATTATTTTACAAATTTTAAATAGTTTCAAATTTATTTAGCAAAAATTTGAACCTTCGATCTGAATAAATGTTTTGATTTTCGAATTGATTCTTTAAAATTACAAATATTAAGAAAAAGTGGCAGATATAAGAAAACTTTATTTAAACTGTGTTGAGCAAGAATTTTAACATCTAATTTAAGTAAATGTTTTAATTTTCAACTTCATCATTTACAATTACAAATTTTATTTAATTTCAAATTTATTTAGCAAAAATTTGAACCTTCGATCTGAATAAGTGTTTTGATTTTCAAATACCAACGCGGCTGGTGGAGTGGCGATCTATCGTAAATTATCATCGACATCTACGGCGGAAGTGTTCCAAGTTGCGATTACAGACGTAACTCGTGTCATTAAAACCAAGGGTGACATGTGCATGACTGAAGTTACTTGCTTCGCCGCTAATACTAGCTTCAAGTTTATACTCGGTGCTGTATATATTCATCCAGGAGCTAGTATGCAGGATATTGGAATGTTACTATGGCAAGGACTCGGTCCGTACATTCACAACAGCCAGTACGTGCCACCGTTCGTGCAAGTTGATTCTAGTATACCGATTCTTCTGTGTGGTGATTTTAACAAAAACGTAAAGCCTGACAACTCGTTTCTTAAATTCATGAAAAATACGTATAATCTTGATTGCGTATCAAACGTTTCTAAGTCAACTACGTTAAAAGGAACAACTATCGACTTGACTTTCGCAAGACACATTACAGCAGAAACACTTCCTTTCATTTCATATTTCTCCTATCATCGTCCTATCCTCAACAAAATCACTCAAATAGGAATTAGTTAAGTTTAAGTTTACATGTACAATGTTTTAGTAAACAAAATATATTTCTATAGTTAAAATTTGTGCAATTATTATTTTCATTCAATTCCTTGTTCCTATTGTGCAATTTAATTATATTCATATCAATAAATATTCTACCGTTGTCACGTAAAATCTTCGCCCGTAAAACCGACTTTACAGGCAACCATTTTATTTTGAAATTCTGCCTAAATAACCTTTGTTGGATGGGATTAGTAAGGAGAAGAAACTCCCCCTTCT
>CP092867.1:3458419-3490060 GCA_030710605.1 Cordylochernes scorpioides | reverse complement strand
TAATATAAGGTTAAACATATCTGAAGAGTTCTTAAATATAAGAGACACTTCGGACAGATTTTTTATTTTTATTTTTTCGACGTTTCGACAAAAACATTGTGTCTTCGTCAAGAAAAAATAAAAATTAAAACATTTGGCAAGACCGAAGTGTCTCTTATATTTAAATCTATGAATTCCAACCAGGCAACCTCTATATTAAAGATATCTTAGAGATTATGTCCCCATAGTATTCTTTATTATTCCAGACTTTAGGAGGATAGACAGAAATTGACATGTTCACATACCTTTCATGGTAACAAGTCAAATATCTACAAGATTTTCTCTGATTCATCGGTCAATTAGATATTTGTCTACTTTCACTAACAGTTCAACAGAAAAAAGGAGAATATCGTTGACAAATGTAAAATAAGATAACTAGAAGACACTTAATGGTTATTATGTCCCTCCACCATGACTGTGTATAGATAATTATATATCTATTTAGTTATTTATACTCTGTTTATTGTTTACTTTTGCCCCTCTTTAGACTCCAGGACGGTTCTATATATAAGACAAGATATGTTTTTTAAAAAGTTTTGTTTTTGTTTTATGATCTCTTTTAGAAAATTAGCTCTTAGTATAGGCGAAGAAAAAAAAAATAGAGGACATACGAGTATCTAAACAAAAAAATAAACATTCAAGGTTTTTACAATCGGATAAAATTATGCATTTTTTGACATGAATGTTTCTTTTCACACAGCTCATCAATACTATTGAAAGCATCACTGCGATGATTGAAATATTCGATGAGAAGGCCTGGCTCATTACTAGAGAACCCTCATAGCGGTTTCACCAAATTAATCTCCAAGAATCTCTATTAATTTGGCGAAAGGTCTTATGACATTTTGGGTTCAGCCAAGCTATTATCTCTTATAAATTTTCTAGCTTCGCGTTAAGGTTTGCAGGATTTATTTTTGATGATGATAAGAAATATTAGTTAAAATGGCAAATTTTCAAACATTAGCTCATCATCAGGCCAATTGTGTTCCGCAAATACCTACCATATATAAATATTTAGAAGGAATTTGTAAATTAATTCTACACATCTCTCTATATATTTTAGGTATTTGCGAAACCAATTGGCCTGATGATGAGCTAATGCTTGAAAGCTTTCCATTTTAACTTAATAAAAAAAACTTATTATAATCATCTTGATTAATATATTGTGTTTATACTTTTCAATTATATATTTTAAGAATCTTTAGAAATATTAGTGTAAAAATATTCAAGATTTATAAACAGAAATGCTAAACATGTTGGAAAAATCTTTACTTGATATTTATTTTTTAAAAATACCTTTTTTTAAAAAATAAAAGTCATATCTTTTGAAATATTCGTGACGTCAAAGCTTAGAGGTTTCGAAGAAGTCTTTTTAATATAAAGCTTCTAAAAAAGGATGGCGTGTATCTCATCTACCATCTCCAACATGCCATCTCCTTCTACTTCCTTATAGTTGCTTTAGATAAAGATGTCATCTTCGAAAGCTCAACTTTCATTTCTCATTTGTAATTTAAACGGAAAATTTGGCGCTAATTAAATTTAAATATCTTTATTTCAAAGCGTTAAATGAAAGTGTTTTCTTATTTGAAAAATATAAATAACTTTTCATAAATTGAAGTTTAAATTAAAAAGCAGGTAAGAGTGGTATCTCTTATGAGAAAATAAAATCGACAATATATAGAAAACTTAATTACAGCAACGTCTATTACAGTAATTCTAATTATTGAAATCTGTTTTCCGACATTTAAATGTACTCAACAAATGTCAACAACATCAGAAAACAAAATAAACAATAGAGATGAGAAATATCTTTTTTTATTTCCCCCCCAGTAGGTATTCCTATTTATCGTCAAGTGTGAATTATATATACATTTATTAAATATTGTTTTTAAAATGTTTAATTAATTATTAATTAGAAGTAATTCAATACACAGGTATATTATCGTGATAAAAAAGAAATTCGTCCCATTAGCGAATTGTCTTTTACTTAGAATAAGAGATTTGCTGGAAGTTATTTTGAAGTTTTCCAAGAATAATTATAATTCCCTGATTGTTTTGTTTATGAAAATGTTTTAGCATATCCATCGTGAGTGAGCATAGTGTCACGTGGTGTGCAGGTGTGGCCGCCTCTGTACATACTCCCCCTGTGTCTGAACTACTTCGCTTCGCTTCCCATTTCTACACGTCGCAGCTGTACAGTCGGAGATCTCCTTTGCTGGAAGAATTTTGCTTTGTTGAGTGGACTATTGGCCTGATTAAACTGACTACTGGTGTATGAATACACTGAATTCTCGTCATTCCTAGTACCCCATACATGGACACACACAATATAGACTGAGTTTACTTCTTTTTAATATAGATCATTAAATACAATTACCTTTTACTTTAGGAAAAAACATTTTATCTCTCTTTATTGATGTAACATGGATTCCTGGAGTCACGTAAATCCATTGTTATCGTAAATTTATCAAAAAGCGCTCAAACAATAGCATCTTTTAAAAAACTATTAACAGCAAAATGTCTTTTTGGTTTCGAAAAAAAAAATCGCACTCTCTTTTTTCTGAGATTGTTAAATTATATAAGCAATAAAGAGCCCAATGTAATAAGAGAACGGTATGGTAGATTAAACTGGCGAAACCGCTGGGTGAGTTCACAACTGAAGAGCTAGGCCCCCCCAATAAATTTTCCATCGCAGAAAGAACAGTAAGAAGTTGTGTTTTATAGTTCGTTATAAATAGTAAAATAAAACCCTGCGCTAAAAAAAAAGTTTCAAAATTCATCAATAGATGGAATGCTATAGTGTTGTATTTAATTGTTTCCTAATATTAAGGTTTGTTATGTTATAAAATCGTCAACATAAGTTCTGAATACTTGTGGAAAAGAAGGGACAACTTCCATGTGTATAAAGAATCTTTAGCACTCTTTATTTAAGCCTAATTAATAAAGGAATTACAGAAGAATGCAAACAACGAAACAATACAGCAGTCGCAAACTCACCAACTGCAGCACAGATAAGGAAAACATGAACAGCAGAGAATACAGAAGTTGATAGAACCTTCTAGAAACTTCCACGAAATACACCGGCGTCGGTGGTAAGTAGCAGCATGACCTCTTGAGACAGCAGCTTGCTTGGAGCACACCACGTAGCTTCGTTCTTCTTCTCCGGCATGATCTCCGCATTCCTATATATCCCGGAGTAGATCTTTCCAGAACGCTCAAGGTCAGTCAGCCAATCAGAAAGCAACCAGCACTGAAAGTTGCATAATCAATTTTAATCGGCCAATCAGTTCTCCGGGAGATTGTTGTACATTATTCTAGAATGCTCGACGTAACAATGTATATGGCAGCCTACGGTTATTTAGGGAAATGTTACAAAATGGGAATTTAAGAAGAATATGGACCAATGACATCAAGGACTGGAGTGGAGTAAACTACACGGTGGTATAGAGGAAGATCCAGAATGATGGAACGGCAGGATCCTCTGATAGCATATGCAAATATATAGTTTATATATGTACATCAAACTAATATGCAAAAGTCGAACTGCTTTTCACATGTGTAGACATGTAGTACACTTATAGTAAAAGAAGTCGCCAACTTATACCCACCATGATTATCATGGCCTCTACCACGTGTACTAGGGATAATTTTTAATTATTGTTATAATTAAATGCTATAATGGCGTTAATGATATTATCATGATAAACTAAAAAATACCTCTAGATATTAAAATGAAGATATGTTGGAGAGTTAACTTCGCACATCGGCCGTTGCCTGGCAACGACACCTTCTCCAGACATCACGTGACCTGGCGCCACACTGTCTACCTGTAGTTTAAGTTTTGGTTTTCTTCCTTCTACTGCGCTTGCCTTTTGTGACTCTTTTTGTTCCTTGTCATCTTAATATAATATTATTGTTAATTAAACAATACTTTTGAGATCCAGCCTCTGATTCTCTTACAATATATGTATTAATAAAATAAAAAATTCAAATATAAGAAGGAAATCATTTTAGCGAGCTTCATGGACAACATATCAGCTCGACGGTGGCGCTCGAGTGGCGGAAGTTGGAACTAAAATTAGCCTAATATTTTAAACGTTTCGTTTAAAAATGGGATCAAATGTGTGAGATGTTGTTATACAAGCTATTATGTAAGTAAAACACCACACACTCAAATTTACTTTAAATTCATGCGTAAATAACAAAGTCAATTTTAGTTCCGACTTCTGCCACTCGAGCGCCACAGTCGACCTGCTATTTGGTCCATAAATCTGCTGACTTAAATGGATCGTCTTTTGGTGTTTTTACTTGAATAAAACTACGGTTGTACTTTTATATGTCAATTTTCTATATATTTTAGTGATTGTTTATGTTTTATTGTATTTTCCAAAATCACAATACACTTATGGACAAAACTTAAGGAAGTTGTACATTTAAGCATGTATATCGGGATTCAGACAATAACTCTAAAAGAAATTTGAAACACAGTGACCTTTATTGAAGACATACGAGATAACCAAGTGTGAACAAAATTGCTTCTGTTTCCTTCAAAAAAAAAAAAAAAAAAAGATACCTACAACATCAAAGACTTTCCACTTCCTTAAGTTTTGTCCATGAGAGTGTGTATAGCCTAGTGAGTGCTGAGATATCTTGAGAAGATATAACACAAAGGTATTATTCAGTATACTCCCGGTTTAAGACCTACCGCATTTAAGACCAAGATTTCTGAACCGAACCACAAATACAATCTACATAGCCTTAATAGATTTAGACACTTTTGTATACTATCAGCCAATCAGCGTTCAGCTTATTAACCAATCGACATGTTTTTTATAATGAATGTTGCATCGAGCATCAAAGTTATTCTACATTAAATATAAGTTCGTGGGTTTTCTCAATTATTCTCTCCCTTTTCTATCTTTGTTTTTATTTCGATAGAAATTGTGATGGGAGAAAAATAAAGGACGCCTCTCCCGTCAAAATAGACACTAAAAACTAGACGTCATCTATTGGCCGTCTCCGCAAACTATCGCGGACTCGGGTCGGTGACAAACTACAACACCAGCTTTGGCAAACAGAGAAGCGCCCACCTGTAGACTATGCTGTCGGGCTATAGATATATCTAGACCATAGATCTAGCCTATTTACCAGCTAAACAACTCTTTGTCAGATTGTGAAGCTTACATTTGATCCCTTGTGAATCTCATGGAATAAAGTCCGTCCTAGACTGACGAGGGCCATTATCCAGAAACCATGGTCTCTAAGTGGACACTTCTCAGTTTACCAAAACTGGTGTTGTGGCTTTGTCACCGACCTGAGTCCGCTAGTTTGTGGAGACGGTCAATAGATGTAGCCGAATTTTGACGGGAGAAGCAATCTTTATTTTTATATTTATACAAAAATTTATTTTTTATTCGATTTCATATTGTGACAGAATATTTTAAAACAAATAAACGGATTTCTATGTTACATATTTTGTTTCTCAGCCACTTCCTCTCACTGCCTCTGTTCTTCTATGTAAATAAGTTGGGATCAGAGAGTAACTTGCCATGTGTCTTCCATACGTTTATCTTCTCTCCTTTTTCTTCGCCGTGAGATAATATTATTAAATAACCGCAGGTAAGATCAAACTATTTGATACTGTTTAAATTACCTCACTTTCTGTGACTGAAATTTCTATTTATTTGAAAGGAAGAGTGCTATCTGTATGTGAGAATTGAAACAATTTAGCACTTTTTTTTAAACTAAAGCATTTTCCTGTTGTCCATACTGAAATTGAAAAAATATATTGGAAGGCTTGGCTCATCAGTGGAGAGTCCTCCCAGTGTGGTGTGTTTGGCCAGAATATAATATATTGTCATGGAAAAACTTTGGTGACTATATGGACCAATAATCCCCAATATGATCTGTTATTTAGTTCATAATGTTTTCTCAGCAGTGCTTGATATAGAAGTAATTTGCCAGTGTCTTCTTCCGTCTATACCGTTGGCAAAATAAATTTGAATCTTCCGCCTTTTGGAACGATTTCTCTCACCAAGGACAAGAGAGTGTTCTTCTTCATTTACAAGAATAAAGTTGAAAGCTTATCCTGGCTCTCTCTCTTTTATTCGGTCCTCTTTTGTGTTGTTAGCCATCCCATTAGGATGTTGCCCGTCCTCTACCAGATATGTACCCACACTGGGAGGTACAAATAAGGGGTTTCCTTTCATTGGGATTGAGACCAAATGACATTTCTCAAAACTCTCCAGTACTTATAGAGGGGACGAGTATAATAATAATACAATAATATACACTCATGGACAAAACTTAAGATTGTGGAAAGTCTTTGATATCGCCGGTCGTCTTATTTATTTATTTATTTTTTAAAGGAGACACAGAGGTAATTTTGTTCATACTTGGTTATATCTCGTGTATCTTCAATAAAGATCAATGTGTATCAACTATCTTTCAGAGTTATTGTCCCGATTTACATGCTAAAAGGTAAGACTTCCTTAAGTTTTGTCGACATGAGTGTAATTATTTTTAATACACAAGTTTGTAGATATTGGTAAATAATATATTTTTGATTTCGTGAAGCACATTAATGGTGGCTACATATATACATAGTATAAAATTTTACACAAAATAAATTTACTGGCAATGTGTTTCTTTTAAATATCATCAAATATTATCTCTACAGACCTTACTGCAATGATATAAGTTATTGAATGAGAGGGCTTGGCTCATCAGTAGTGAACCCTCTCAGCGGTTTCGCCAAATTAATCTCTAGACCTCTAGAGCCAAGCCCTCTCATTCAATAACTCATATCATTGCAGTAAGGTCTGTAGAGATAATATTTGATGATATTTAAAAGAAACGCATTGCCAGTAAATTTATTTGTGTAAAATTTTAACGATAGATGGCAATAAAATTTAATTTACTAATATACATAGTATGCTTGATAATTTATATTCCATCAACTTTCCTCCAGCTGATACATTTATTTTAAGCAATCCCTTGTGTAAAGAGTTCAAAAACATGAAAGATGTTTTAAATAAATAGAAGACGTTGACAACCCATAGTTCTACATTTTGGATATTTGGGACAGTTCAATTGAAATGTTTGCCACTAAATGTCTTGTGTGGTAGTTTTTCTTTAGATCCTTGATAGAGATGGGTTTCTTCCATTTCTTGAGATGTCACCAATCCCGTTCTTTCCCTCAATGTCCTGAGGTGGATAAGTCCTTCAAGGTCTGGTAGAGGTGGGTGTGAGAGAACACTTCACGATTTTACGTGCCTACTTGTCCAGAAGCCATGCTAGTCTTCTCTGTATCGTTCCTATTGTAGTAGTTGTACCGCCGAACTAGTACACAGGGGCCATGCTAGTCTTCTCTGTAAAGTTCCTATTGTAGTAGTTGTACCGCCGAACTGGTATCACAGGGGCCATGCTAATCTTCTCTGTATCGTTCCTATTGTAGTAGTTGTACCGCCGAACTGGTATCACAGGGGCCATGCTAATCTTCTCTGTGTGTATCGTTCCTATTGTAGTAGTTGTACCGCCGAACTGGTATCACAGGGTCCATGCTAATCTTCTCTGTATCGTTCCTATTGTAGTAGTTGTACCGCCGAACTGGTATCACAGGGACCACGCTAATCTTTTCTGTATCGTTCCTATTGTAGTAGTTGTACCGCCCAACTGGTATAACAGGGACCACGCTAATCTTCTCTGTATCGTTCCTATTGTAGTAGTTGTACCGCCGAACTGGTATCACAGGGTCCATGCTAATCTTCTCTGTATCGTTCCTATTGTAGTAGTTGTACCGCCGAACTGGTATCACAGGGACCACGCTAATCTTTTCTGTATCGTCCCTATTGTAGTAGTTGTACCGCCGAACTGGCATCACAGGGACCACGCTAATCTTTTCTGTATCGTCCCTATTGTAGTAGTTGTACCGCCGAACTGGTATCACAGGGACCACGCTAATCTTTTCTGTATCGTCCCTATTGTAGTAGTTGTACCGCCGAACTGGTATCACAGGGACCACGCTAATCTTTTCTGTATCGTCCCTATTGTAGTAGTTGTACCGCCGAACTGGTATCACAGGGTCCATGCTAATCTTCTCTGTATCGTTCCTATTGTAGTAGTTGTACCGCCGAACTGGTATCACAGGGTCCATGCTAATCTTCTCTGTATCGTTCCTATTGTAGTAGTTGTACCGCCGAACTGGTATCACAGGGACCATGCTAATCTTCTCTGTATCGTTCCTATTGTAGTAGTTGTACCGCCGAACTGGTATCACAGGGTCCATGCTAATCTTCTCTGTATCGTTCCTATTGTAGTAGTTGTACCGCCGAACTGGTATCACAGGGTCCATGCTAGTCTTCTCTGTATCGTTCCTATTGTAGTAGTTGTACCGCCGAACTGGTATCACAGGGACCATGCTAATCTTCTCTGTATCGTTCCTATTGTAGTAGTTGTACCGCCGAACTGGTATCACAGGGACCATGCTAATCTTCTCTGTATCGTTCCTATTGTAGTAGTTGTACCGCCGAACTGGTATCACAGGGGCCATGCTAGTCTTCTCTGTGTATCGTTCCTATTGTAGTAGTTGTACCGCCGAACTGGTATCACAGGGTCCATGCTAATCTTCTCTGTATCGTTCCTATTGTAGTAGTTGTACCGCCGAACTGGTATCACAGGGGCCATGCTAGTCTTCTCTGTATCCTTCCTATTGTAGTAGTTGTACCGCCGAACTGGTATCACAGGGGCCATGCTAGTCTTCTCTGTATCCTTCCTATTGTAGTAGTTGTACCGCCGAACTGGTATCACAGGGGCCATGCTAATCTTCTCTGTATCCTTCCTATTGTAGTAGTTGTACCGCCGAACTGGTATCACAGGGGCCATGCTAATCTTCTCTGTATCCTTCCTATTGTAGTAGTTGTACCGCCGAACTGGTATCACAGGGTCCATGCTAGTCTTCTCTGTATCGTTCCTATTGTAGTAGTTGTACCGCCGAACTGGTATCACAGGGGCCATGCTAATCTTCTCTGTATCGTTCCTATTGTAGTAGTTGTACCGCCGAACTGGTATCACAGGGGCCATGCTAATCTTCTCTGTGTGTATCGTTCCTATTGTAGTAGTTGTACCGCCGAACTGGTATCACAGGGGCCATGCTAATCTTCTCTGTATCGTTCCTATTGTAGTAGTTGTACCGCCGAACTGGTATCACAGGGGCCATGCTAATCTTCTCTGTATCGTTCCTATTGTAGTAGTTGTACCGCCGAACTGGTATCACAGGGGCCATGCTAATCTTCTCTGTGTGTATCGTTCCTATTGTAGTAGTTGTACCGCCGAACTGGTATCACAGGGGCCATGCTAATCTTCTCTGTATCGTTCCTATTGTAGTAGTTGTACCGCCGAACTGGTATCACAGGGGCCATGCTAATCTTCTCTGTGTGTATCGTTCCTATTGTAGTAGTTGTACCGCCGAACTGGTATCACAGGGGCCATGCTAATCTTCTCTGTATCGTTCTATTGTAGTAGTTGTACCGCCGAACTGGTATCACAGGGGCCATGCATCTTCTCTGTATCGTTCCTATTGTAGTAGTTGTACCGCCGAACTGGTATCACAGGGGCCATGCATCTTCTCTGTATCGTTCCTATTGTAGTAGTTGTACCGCCGAACTGGTATCACAGGGGCCATGCTAATCTTCTCTGTATCGTTCCTATTGTAGTAGTTGTACCGCCAAAACAAGCATACATAGGAGGGTGTAGATGAAGTAGCTATTGTTTCAAGACATACATTTTATTCTCTATGCAAACACTATATTGTACAGTCCCATATGTCCCATGGTCCCTGTGTAGTTGAGCGGCCATAGGGAGAATATGTGTATTACACAAAAGCGATTAAAACCTCTCACAATAAACTTATTTATTAAGCAACCCGCGATCTATGGCTGAACTTTTGATGGACATTTTTCTGAAAGGAAAACAACTCTTCCGTCAAAAGATACACACGGAACAATGTGCCATCTATTGACTGGCTCTGCAATCTTGTTAGAATTTTAGTGTATGTTATTTTGATGCGAAAAGTGATTTTTTCAAAGCTTTACTCTTCCGTGTCCATAATGACAATTATAGCTACATTCATGGCCAAAACTTAAGGAAGTTGTACCTTTTAGCATGTACATTTCGGGACAATAACTCTGAAAGATATTACAGTGACCTTTATTGAAGACACACGAGATAACCAAGTGTGAACAAAATTTCCTGTCTCCTTCAAAAAAAAAAAAAAAAAAAACCAGACGCCCGGCGATATCAAAGACTTTTCACTTCCTCAAGTTCTGCCCATGGGTATATATGTATGGTTGTTGATCTTTGATTACGCGAGTACATGCTCACACAAGGACATATATGTTCTCTACTATAGGAACTCTAATATCGCACATGTTATTTTTACTGCGCGTACATGAAAAAATGTAAAATAACTACCCGAACATTTTACCTATGTATCCATTTCCTAGATGAAATATAAAGATGTGAGAGACTATACATTACCATGCTATAAGGTATAAAGTTGTGTAAGTGGATAAATAAAAAATATCAAATATACAATTAAAGATTTTTTAAAATTTATTTTAAAACGTAGTTTTTGTGTTTAAATAAATGATAACAAAACATATCACTGTCTCAGCAACGTCCATCCTTCCAAACGGCAGCAGCTTCATACATCCATCTGATGACTTCAGGATTGTTGGATCGATTTGAGATTGTTTCTAAGAGATACATCAGTTTTATACATACAAAGGGATGATTAGAAAGAAGGAGCTTTAAAACATAATTTACACTTTACAGAATTTTGAATAGTTTAAATACTGAATATGGTGAGAAGGAATACGTTATTCTTCACTAGAGACTGGTGTGTGGGAAGTAACTGTAGGAACAACCATGACGACACCATAGGGAACTGTAGTTATAGCGGCGTGTATTCTGGCGCACGATTATATAAAACAAGAATTGACAGAGAACAATCTGTTTAAATACAGTAAAACCTCCCTCAGTGACTAGTATATCCATGCTTTTGTGGGAGGTTTCTTACTGGAGAGATTCTATCGAAACACAATCTCCTATGAAAGACAGACAAATTAGAACAGCTTGTGACTTAGTTATCAAAAGCGGCCATATTTTGGATCAAACTATATTCAACCATCCAATATTTCGATTGGTAGCAGCAAGCCATCGGTAACTATTCGAGTGTCTCACGCCACAATTGAAATATTGGACACGAGGTAAACATCTTGACCCCAAAAATAATGCTCATTTTGAATTAGCCAAGTATGGAATAGGGCTCCATTGGTAGTAAAACGTATTTGCATATTGTGTGTAATTCCATTTATTTAGTGTCCATTTAACAAATAAGACGTAATACAAACGTTAACACTCTGGTCATTCAACAAAGACGAGGACAACAATAAACAAACAAACAAAAATCTTAATTTTTCCCATTTATCCCAACAGTCGCAGAAAGTACGGATAGCAAGTATGAAAAAGAAGTGGAGTTGAAGTGAAAGCCAGCTTCTTGTGGTTGAACGTTTGGTAGGATGGAGGTGAAGACAGGCTAGAGGATGGGATGGGGAGGACAAACACGGGATGGTGGAGGGAGTTTAGAATCCGGTGTGCGCGGTCGTCTCCTCGTGGGAGATCATCACCCCCTGGTGGGACGTGCTGGAGCTGGTGGTCACCCAGGTGCGGTGCTTGGCTCTGATCATGGACAGCGAGCTCTCGGCGCAGTCTGCGCGTTCCTCCGCGGCCTCCAGCTCTCGCTGGAAGCGACGCACGCGGCTGAGGTTCTGCTGGCTGACTCCCTCCTGTACACACACGTCAACATTGTATTCTCACCTTGTTATATGTGATGTGTGGAGGTATATATGAAAAAATGACGGAAATTTTTCTATATAAAATAAAGAAAGCTGTCCAGAATAAATACTGGAGATATCTCCAAGAGACCCGATGTAACAGGTCTTCACATATAAAGATAGATATTGTCGGCGGCTGGTTTGTTGGGTCCAACAAGTCAACTTTTGGTGACACTATGGGGACAAATATTCTCCAATTTGATCTGTTAGTGACATCATTCACCAGCTCATCTAGTGACCTTACGGCAGTTTTCTTGACCCATTCTAGCCAGCTCACCTCATACTCCGTGGACATCCTCTATCAAGCAGTCCTACTACATATCTATGTCTTCTTTACCCATGGTTCGGCAGCATTTTTTGAAACAAGATTACAGCCAGCTCATTGGAACTGTTATAGCTTTCTACAATAAAGTAAATATGTTTTATATAGTAGTTATATGGGACTGCTCACACTGACATCCAGTGCAAGTGTAATAATATAAAAAATAACTCCCAAAACATCGTACATTAGAGGCAGTATGACCTGACGGAGCTCCTATGGCACATCTTCCATGAACCTGGACGTCTCTCTCCCTCGTCAACAACTCCCCGGTTCTCACTCTAGGTTGGTGCTTCCTTCACCACCTCATCGACGGTGGCATTTCAATACACCATTTTCAGTTGCTCGGTTTCAAGGGGAAACCATAGTTAACTAATAGAGACCGTCATAATTATAGGGGTTGGATTCTTTCAAGTTGAAGACTTCATCAACCTTTTTATAAACATTTATTTTACTTTTGACGTTTACAAAAGGTTGATCAAGTCTTGAATTAATGGTGTACTAAGTGAGCAACACCCTCTGTACACTACTGTAGATAGGTAGAATGGACGTCCAAGCAACGCTACCTGTTCGTTGAGCTGGCGTTTGTACATCTTCATCTTCTCGGCCAGTTTCTCCACGGAGTCATTGAGCACGGCGATGGTGCACTGGTCCTCCTCGATCTGGGTCAGCAGCTCCTTGATCCTCAGTTCCTTCTTGCGGGAAACCTTCAGGGTCTCGGCATGGCGGCGCCGCTCTTCATCGATCTCGATCTCCAGGTCCCTCACCTGCGCCAGCAAGAACAACCTTCAGAAAAGGCAAGCATCAAGATAGAGTAGTCACCCATTAAGAAGAACCTTCAGAAAAGGCAAGCATCAAGATTGAGTGGTCAAATAACAAGAAGAACCTTCAGAAAGAGGCAAGCACCAAGATTGAGTGGTCAAACATCAATAAAAAGCTTCAGAAAGAGGCACGTACCAATATTGAGGGGTAAAACATCAATTAAAACCTTCAGAAAGAGGCAAGCACCAAGATTGATGGTCAAACATCAATAACAACCTTCAGAAAGAGGCAAGCACCAATATTGAGTGGTCAAACATCAATAACAACCTTCAGAAAGAGGCAAGCACCAAGATTGAGTGGTCAAACATCAATAACAACCTTCAGAAAGAGGCAAGCACCAAGATTGAGTGGTCAAACATCAATAACAACCTTCAGAAAGAGGCAAGCACCAAGATTGAGTGGTCAAACATCAATAACAACCTTCAGAAAGGGGCAAGCACCAAGATTGAGCGGTCAAACATCAATAACAACCTTTAGAAATAGGCAAGCACCAAGATTGAGTGGTCAAACATCAATATAAACCTTCAGAAAGAGGCAAGCACCAAGATTGAGTGGTCAAACTTCAATAACAACCTTCAGAAAGGGGCAAGCACCAAGATTGAGCGGTCAAACATCAACAACCACCTTCAGAAAGTGGCAAGCACCAAGATTGAGTGGTCAAACATCAATAACAACCTTCAGAAAGGGGCAAGCACCAAGATTGAGCGGTCAAACATCAATAACAACCTTCAGAAAGGGGCAAGCACCAAGATTGAACGGTCAAACATCAATAACAACCTTCAGAAAGAGGCAAGCACCAAGATTGAGTGGTCAAACATCAATAACAACCTTCAGAAAGGGGCAAGTACCAAGATTGAGTGGTCAAACATTAATAACAACCTTTAGAAAGGGGCAAGCACCAAGATTGGGTGGTCAAACATCAATAACAACCTTCAGAAAGAGGCAAGCACCAAGATTAAGTGGTCAAACATCAATAACAACCTTCAGAAAGAGGCAAGCACCAAGATTGAGTGGTCAAACATCAATAACAACCTTCAGAAAGGGGCAAGTACCAAGATTGAGTGGTCAAACATTAATAACAACCTTTAGAAAGAGGCAAGCACCAAGATTGGGTGGTCAAACATCAATAACAACCTTTAGAAAGAGGCAAGCACCAAGATTGGGTGGTCATACATCAAAAACAACCTTTAGAAAGAGGTAAGTATCAAGATTGAGTGGTCAAACATCAATAACAACCTTCAGAAAGAGGCAAGCACCAAGATTGAGTGGTCGAACATCAATAACAACCTTCAGAAAGAGGCAAGCACCAAGAACAGACATCAATAACAACCTTCAGAAAGAGGCAAGCACCAAGATTGTGTTGGTCAAACATCAATAAGAACCCTCAGAAAAAGGCAAGCACCAAGATTGAATGGTTAAACATCAATAAAAACCTTCAGAAAGAGGAAAGCACCAAGATCAGACATCAATAGACTCACCCTGGACTCCAACTTGGTGATCGCCCGCTTGGTGCCGGCAAGAGCGCTGACTTCCACCTCCTCGATGCGGATCTGCAGGTTGCGGACCTCCACCTCCAGGGACTTCTTCACCACGTCCAGCTTGGCGCTGCGCTCGCGTTCCTCGGTCAGGTGGTCACGGGCCGTCTTCAGCTCCACCAGGACGCGCTGTAGCCGCTCGTCGCAGATCTGCCAGCCCACGCTGTTATTATCTCTGTCGATTGCTACCTAGGGAATTAGCCATCTTCCAGTTTTAAACGTACAGAAATCTGTCTTAAGAGGAAACCAGTTGCATGCGGCCACGGACTGCGCAGTCCTGTTGTTACTTAGTACATGTTATTAACATTTGTTTAGTGATTCTAGAACGTGTGCAGAAAAACGCTTTCTCCAATCATGTAAACTAGGATCGATCAACTTACAAGTTTTGGTAAAACTATCTGGTTTCAGCCTATAGCTCTCGTCAGTCAAGGATGACTTCGATTTAGCTAAGTCTAACAAAAATACTCTGAGATATTTACCAATGGTCTAGGGAGTGTTCAGCTAGCTGGGTGTTTCTTATTTCCAAAATATCGATGGAAAGTGAGATTGTGTCTAATTTTTCCTTCTATAAAGTTGTCCCAAAAGTTCGTGTTTTTCTTAAAACGTTGTTTTTCTTATTACTTGGCGAATATTATTATTATATACGGCGAATACATAATAATACATAATACAATTACTTTATACATAATACAAAGACATTATAAATAACTGAGAATAATATTGGTATTTCAATTTTTTTTTTTTGCAAGTGTTTACGAACTTTTGGAACAACCTTGTATTATAATGGAAGAAGGGATATATAAAGAACGATCCAGGGCAAGATTCGAGAAGTTAAACCCGCGGACAGACTACTCACCCTGAGTTCCTTGATGGTCTCCTCGCAGTCGTGTTTGAGCACGGTGACGTCCGCCTCCAGCTTGGTGCGGGAAGCGACGAGAACGGAGATCTGGTTGTTGGACTCGGTCAGCTTGGCGTTGGTCTCCTCGGCGTGTTGCTCGGCCGCGCGCTTGCCCCGTGCCGCCTGGCCCACACACACAGCTTGGTACTTCCTTTCTTCGTCATGGTGTTTGACAGTTAATTCTAATATTGAAACTATTTAGCACGGCTCTTTTTATTTTTCCCGGATAAAGCAACTTTCTACTGTCTTTACTGACATTGAAAAAATATATATTATATCATAAAATTTATTTTTCTATTACAGAATATAGATTTTATGGTATGTCTATATGCGAAATACATTTTCGACTTTACAAGATGGTATATGGGGGTATTACCTGTTCCAAGGCGGCGCGGAGTTCTTCAATCTCACCCACCAGTCCTTGACAGCGTCTTTGGGACACCACCAGTTGGTCCGTGGTCTGCTGGATTTGGATCTGGACTTCCTCGTAGCGGGCTTGGATTTCCTGGGACCCACGTCACGTCAGCCACCGTCGCCTTGGTTGAAATATTCACAAGCTAATCACTAACGGCTAGGTTGATCAGGCAGCCACTGGAAAACCTCATTCTAAAATATTTCAAGTTGTAGTTTGGCGCATATGTTTTAGAATTAATTTATTCCTAAAATCTCTCTCAAGCCCTATCCATTTTGACAATATTGACTAATAGAGCATACACTCATGGACAAAACTTAAGGAAGTTGTACCTTTTAGTTACACATAAATACTATATCTTACTTGGGACAGATTGTTCGAGTGGGGACTATGCAACTAACATTTCAGGACATATCTGAGGTGAGATGTGGAATAGACGGCGACTGGACGATTGCATGGATATCTTCAATCCAGTATCAAACAGCCAATTAGGATAAGTCAGCACGGAAGAACAATGCTTGAACTGCTGATTAATTTTAAATCCACGACATAATTAGTCTACATAGTCGATAATGACTTCATCGCATTAATCAAATTTCAAAAGGCCAACAAACTTCACCGAGTTATGGTTGGAGCCGAATACTAGAAGTTGGTTCAATTAGCGATATACTGTATTGGGGAGATTTTTAACAAATAGTTTATTTTTAACACTTTGGGATATTTTGATGAAAAGACTTCCTTATCCAAGCCCGGGTGAAGATGGAAGAAGAGGAGCAGTAACAAGCTCGCTAAAAATACCTAGATTCAGCTGGCCTGGCTGATAAAATCTTGTAAGTGCTCTTGAGATCCAGGGACACTGGATGAGCAGCCTTCTAAGTTAGGAATGGATGCACATGGCGTCTGCTCCTCATGTCAGAGATGGTCATTCTTTATTGGAACTAAGTCTGCCTGCTACTTAAAAGTGCTCCCAGTCTTAAAGAATAGAAAATACGTCTTTTACTTATCTCAAATCATTTTATCACCTTTATATGATTGGGAGGAAAAAGAAATAATTAAGATTGTACATAATATGATAATACAGAGACCTTGAGTCAAGAAGATAAGCGGATGTCACAATTTCAAAGCCAATTTCCTGTTAATACAGAATATATTTTAGTTATCAATACAATAAATCAGCCCCTCCGAGACCTGTTATAAACGCGTACGTGATTGGCTTTTATTGAATTATCAGAAAAAGTATTTGGACAATATTTAATATCCTTAGAAATTGAAAGGTATCAACAAATGATGCCACGTATGATAGAAGACAGCGAATTGTTTCAGCTTTCATTTGTATATATTTGTAGGATCAGTAGATGTCTCAGTTCAGGAAATGTGCTTGAGACTCAAGATAAAATGTGGTTGAAGTTTACCGTGATCTGGAGGGACTGGGTCTTGACGACTTTCTGGAGGTCGATGATCTTCTTGTTGGAGACGTCCAGGGACATCTCGAGCTCCGTGATGGTCAGCTGCATCTTCTTCTTGATGCGGGCGACCTCGGTCTTGACCTTGGCTTCGGCGTCTGCTACCCGCTGGGACATCTGGTCCAGCTCGATCTGTGTCTGCTTCCTGTCGCACCCACATAGTTGAGGATAGCCGTAGAAGATGGACAGTACATGGTGCTTTCATCATGATTAAGGGGACAGGACATAATATTAATATGATGTACACACAAAAGAACAGGACATATCAAAACACTGATCTTTAAGGATGGCCACGAAATCTATAAAAGCGCTTAAATGATGATTAGAAGAGACAATAATACACGATGCGCTATCCCGATTAAAAAGGCAACACTGCAAAACAGTGCGGTTCGAATAATGATATTAAAAACTATCAAAAATTACAAAAAAAAAGTGGATCGCAATCAGAAAGTCCACAAAATATAATAACTTGACAAGGACCTCAAACAGGGAATCTCTAAATTCTTAGTGGCTCTTAAAAAACGATAAGTACACAACGTCCAGGAGTTGGTTTAGGACCAACTAAACAAGAGTTATGTAGATGGAATTTTATCCTAATCTATAAATATATTCTTTTTTTTTTTTTCAAAAATTTGGGTAAAATAGCTATGAATATTGTGCCAAACCTATTTAAATTTAACAAACTTGCTTAAGATAACCAGCATTGTTCACTTTGTTGTGAAACGTCATAGTAACGTTTCACTGGAATTCTATGTATACGATTGTTGGTCGAGGTACGTTTTGTTTTTTATACGTTTTCTTAATTATGTAGGTAATTAAAAAATGACTGTACAAATTGTTGTACACAACAACTAACGTTAATTCTGTTTGGACAATTTACATCGCCTCCATTCTTTCTTCTTCTTGTGACCGGGTCGTTGGCGGCGCTCCAGTGGAACCTGGGTTATCACTCTCTCTTATTGTATAATTTTGGGGACTCTCAATATATTTCTGTGTTGGGTTTTGAAAGACAAGTTTTGTGATGGGATTTTATTTATAAAAATGATATATATCAAGATTTCACAGACATTAATAGCAGGTTAATGTGAAATTGGTAAAAGCACACACGCGTAGATATCAAACTATATATTGTCGGTTTCTATTGAGCAGAAAGGATTTTAAGGAAGGATTTAAATTTGAATCAACCAATCCTATTACAGTTAGCTAAATGATTTATCGTAAAATGTTCCCCTGTCTTTTTTATATGTGGTTCGAAGTTACTCCGGTGTAGTACTGTACAGTAGGTAGAGAGAGCAGTTTACCTGAGGGTTTCGTACTCTTCATCCTTCTGGACCAGCCGCACCTCGAACTCGTGCCTCTGCTGGGCCAGCTCGGCTCCCAGTCTCTGGCATTTGGCCTCCTCCTGGCGGCGTAGGGCCTCGGCCTCCCTGTAGGCCTGGCTAGCCTCCTCGCGCTCGGCCTCGACTCGCCGTAGCTCGGTTTCAACCTCCTGCAGACGGCGGGTAGTATCGCTCAGCTGGATTCTGGTCTCTCCCAGGTCCTCTGTTTACACAGTACCCTCTGTTTCTACACTCTTCTCTCTCTCACTCTCTGTAGACACATTTATAGGATATATATAAATTTGAAAAGCTCTCGGTCAATCTTTGATTTCCATCAGATGGTAATTGAGTGTTTGGGAACACATGATGACTAAGAAGGAGGGATGCTTGTACCCACATGCATAGGCTGAATATGGTCTTCACGGAGGTCCACTAAGGTTGTGTATATAACCAATACATGACCATGGACGATAGATCAGGAAATACAAATGCTGCCTTCTCGGCCGCTTCTGGGTTCTCAAGAGCCAAATGATGTTCTTGATTAGAACTCGCAGCTTCTTTTGAGAAACTACTTGACTCTGGAGTGTCAAATGAATGAAGTAGGCCGGGGTAAAAAAAACCTCCCAGCAGGTGTGTTAGGAGATGGGGTATTTCGAGGTTCCTTAGACGTGAGCAAAGATGCAGGGACTCTTGTATAGTCTATATAATTTGTGCTCCACGCGCCTTTAGCGGGCAAAACCATCTTGTCTGCCTGTCCGATAAATTTCATAGATTCGTATAGATAACTTTTGACCTACCGTTTCTGATTATTTCCCCTCAATCCATATATCAATGGATAGTATTCTTTTCTCCTTAGAGCTTCCTTTCCAGGGTCTACCCCTATTAATGTTAATATAGCCTTTGCTTGCGGCTTTCTCTCGACTGTAGTACAAGCTTTATTGTACATACTTTGAGTAGGAATTATAGTTTATGCGCCTTCTTCCATTACTTAAAGTTCGTGACCTCGCTAATGGATGGAAATGGGTGGATCAGAGGCCCTACACCACTGACTAGCTTCACTAAACAAAACCCATGCAGTGTATACTTATAGAATCTTAAAACTAATCTAGGGATATATTTGAAATAAGGTCTTAGATAAGCCATAAAACAGATTTTATTAGGTCTCTATGTGTTGCCTCTCAACTTGGGTATATTTAACAGACAATAACATTAAAAATATCAAAATTTATTCTATTGATGTGTCTTTTAAAATCAATTATAATTATACATTTCTGTAGGGTTAAAGCTATTTAAACAAAATATAATATTTAATTTAACAATGCGCTATTATTACATATCGTAAAATAACCAGACGCGCATACAGAAAATAGAACAGGATGCGCGCGCATGCAGAAATAAAAGCAGACGATATCCGTTACGAGCCCCGGAAGTCGAGAGTTATTTATACAATCTCCCGTCTGATATATTTAAAATCTTCTCTGCCCGCTCTCTGAAAACACTTTCAACTTCTCTCTCAGTCCTAATATCTCAGATCTATTATTCTCTCTCTCTCTCTCTGAATTTTTGATTTTGAGACAAATATAAATATTTACACGTTCACAAAAAGTATTTTAAAAAGTGTTTATTGATAACTATTTAACAAAAAAATTGCACATATAACATTGACACAACATTATCATTTATAAAAATAATAGAAAGCCAATGATAAATCATAGTTTTGGCAAATCCCTCCATCAATACAGGGACTGCTAAACCGTTGTGAGGGCCTACGTGCATAATCATGGAATTTGTCGAAGCTTTTCTTCCACAGAAAAAAAAAAAAAAAACTGAACCTGTGCCATTCTTCAACTCAAACTTTCTCTAAAAATAAACAGCTCCAATCTAGAAATACATCTTAAGAAAATAAAACTGAAATGTATGTTTGATTTGTTCAGCTGTGGCACAATATCTGGATAAAACTCCTCTGTTATATAGAGGTAAGTCTGAAAGGAGTCATTTGAATAGTATCAGCAAATATGCAATTTGGCCCGCTCTCTGACTGATTTTCATATTTCTTGTGGAATATTGATAAGAATGTATTAATGAATACCTATCATCACTACTATATACTTTTGAATATCATTTGTTGTGTGGTTGGAAGTTTGTTTTAAAATATATACCTACATCAACCAATTCTTATTTAATTTCCGACGTTTCAGTGACTCTGTCATTCTCTAAGAAGTCTTCCCCTGAGGAGAGTGACATAGTCATTGAAACATCGGAAATTAAATAAAAAATTGGTTGTGCATATTGTTACATCATGATTAATGGCGTATTTCTTATATAATTTTTAATATATTTGAAATTTAAATTATATATTTATTTATTTTTATATTCTATGATATTTATTTAAAACAGATTATTTTTTAGATTATCATCATTTGTATTTAGGTACACGTGTGACTTCACTGCTCTCTTTGATGTGAGAAAGAAAATAAAGGATTCTGGAGGCTACTTAAAGTAGACTTATCTCATTATTCCCTTATATAAATTTGTAGGATGGTTGAAACACGCTCTGGTAAGATGCAAGACCCAGCACCGGAGAGAATCATGCCTGAAGAGTCTGCCAAGCCGCAACCTGGTGTAACAATTGGTAGAGATGCTAGTTCCGACCCAGTTGTCCTGAATCCCAACATCGACATCCCCAAGTTTGATGGAACGGAAGACCCTCGCCCATGGATTGAATCTCTTGAAGAAATTGGCTTCCTGTACCATTGGGCAGACTACATTATCTCTCGTTATGCTGCCATGAATATGATTGGTAGCGCCAAAACCTGGCTGAACCTACACAAGATAAGTTTCACCAGCTGGGAAAATTTCAAGAGCCGCCTAATTCAGGATTTTGCCTCAGACGCCAACAAAGAAGAAATGAAGATGAGGCTAAACAGAATGCAGCAGTGGAATGAACCTGCAATCAGGTTCGCAGAGGATATCCTTGTACTGTGCAACAAGGTCGACCCCCAAATGGAAGAAGAGACTAAAATAAACTGGGTTATTGGAGGGTTAAAGAAAGAATACTCTTTTGCCCTTCACCTAAACCCTCCTAAAAATACCAATGAACTTCTAGAAATTTGTAAAAAGCTGGATTTGTTCGAAAAGAATTACCAAGAACGTGCAGAAAAATCAAAAGCTCTTTATAATGGACCACGCTCTCCTCGTCCCCATCATCAAGAGCAATGGAAGAATGCTACGTCGTTCAGAAGACCATATCAGAACACCTCCAAGCCCCAGGCCCCCGCTCCGAGGTACTACCAGAACACCTCCAAGCCCCAGGCCCCCACTCCGAGGTATTACCAGAACAAGCCTCTGCCCCAGGTATCTGCCCCTAGACGATCTTACACTCCCAATCCTGAGCCAAAACCGGTCTACCCAAGTAAAACATACAATAAGAATCCAAATTCAAATAGGAATAGGACAGAAGACGGGAGACCAATATGTTTCAAGTGTAACAAGCCAGGACACGTAGCGCGGTATTGCAGAGTCAGGTTTGTAAGAATTGTGGAAGAGGACCCCATAGTTACACAAGACAAGGTCGAAGAAGAAATCCGAATGGATAATGGAACTCAGAAGTCGAGACCTCTGCTCTACGCGGACGTAAGTAATAGCCCGTACTCGAGTATCCCTACAAGGAATAGATATGCCGCATTAGAAGATTTAAACTAAACATCGCGCCTGAGTCCGTCAATCAAAGCAAGTCGACCATAAATGGAATTAAAAAGTTGGACCCCAAATATAAAATGAACATTAACGTGGATAGAATCGGTATCTGCGAAGCTTTGATTGATACAGGCGCCGATCTTTCAGTGGTCGACCTTAATACAGCTCTCAACACAGGTCTTGAAATAATAAATCCTGATAAAATGTGCTCCGGACCCGATGGCAAAGAATTAGATATCGTAGGAAATATTATTTTAAATATAAAATTTGATGACAAAACAATCACACATCAATTTGTGATAATGAGAACACATTTGCGAATATTTATACTTGGACGTGATTTTCTTAAGAAAATGAACGCAAAAATTGATTGTCAGCGTGAAATAATCAAATATGACTTGACAGAAAATCGTGACGTAATCAAATATCAACAGAAGAAAATAAAAAGTGCAAAGGATGCCATTATACCAGAACTTTCTATTAAATTGATTAATGCATTTGTAGAAGCAGAGGATGGCGAATACATCATCGAGGAGAACCATAAAATGTTTCAAACAAATGGACTTCGACTAGCGAGAAGCTTAATAAATGTTGTGAATAAGGAAACATATATCTGGATAACAAACCCTTACCCTCGACCATTAAAAATATTAAAAAACCAAACATTGTGCTTTGGAAGCCAGCCAGCCGAAGTGAATCTTGTGGAAGAAAGTGAACAAAAAGAGCATGAAGAACCCCAATTTCAGATAAACGAAAATTTAGCATATAAGGAAAAGGAGCAATTGAAACAAGTTTTGGAAAGGTACGAGGATTTGTTTTCGTCGGGATTAGGAAGATCCAACTTAGCGAAACATCGGATCGATACAGAAGGCGCGAAACCGATCAAACACAAGCCGTATAGAGTGAGCGCGAAAGAGCGAGAAATCATAAAAGAACAAATTGATGAAATGCTCAGAGACGGCATAATTAGACCATCCTCGAGTCCATGGTCCTTCCCTGTAATCTTGGTCAAGAAGCGAGATGGTGAGTACAGATTTTGCGTTGACTACAGAAAATTGAATGATGTAACAGTGAAGGATGTTTACCCAATTCCAAGAATTGATGACGTAATGGATACTCTCCAAGGATCGAAGTACTTCTCAGCAATAGACCTTAGATCGGGATATTGGCAAGTCGAAATTGAAGAGAAATACAAGGAGAAGACAGCTTTCACTACGACCCACGGTTTATATGAATTCAACGTCATGCCCTTTGGACTATGCAACGCCCCTGCTACTTTTGAGAGGAATATGGACAATGTGCTTGGAAATCTAAGATGGCAGATTTGCCTTTGTTATCTGGACGACGTTATTATATACAGCTCAGACTTTCCAACCCACCTTAAAAGACTTGAAGCTGTCTTAAAATGTTTTAGTGAATCTAATTTGAAACTGAACGACAAGAAATGCAGATTTGCTTTTGAAGAACTTGAGATCCTTGGTCATATAACAAACCAACAGGGTATAAAACCGGCCGAATATAATATCAAAGCCGTTAGGGATTTTCCTCAGCCCAAGAAGGTCAAAGAAGTACAATCGTTCCTAGGAATGTGTTCCTATTATAGAAAATTCATTAAAGATTTCTCATTAATTGCTGACCCATTGACAGGACTCATCAGGAAAAATGCGCAATTTACCTGGACAGAAAAACAAGAGGAAGCATTTCAAAACCTTAAAAAAGCTCTGATAAATCCGCCAATCTTAGGTCACTTTGATCCAAATGCAGCCACCTACATTCACACAGACGCCTCTAACATCGGCTTAGGTGCAACACTGGTCCAAATTATCTGTGGGGAAGAGAAGGTGATATCATATTTGAGTCGAACTCTAAGTAAAGCTGAGCAAAACTACTCAACCACCGAAAAGGAATGTTTGGCTGTGGTGTGGGCGATATCAAAACTACGACCCTACCTATATGGAAGACACTTCAAGATAATTACAGACCATCACGCATTGTGCTGGCTGAAAAATCTTAAAGATCCAACAGGTAGACTTGCAAGGTGGGCACTGAAAATTCAGGAATACGATTTTGACATAATACACAAAGCGGGTAAAAAACATATGGATGCTGATGGCTTATCTAGAGGACCCCTACCTGAAATGGATTGGGTCGAAGATTATGAACGACTATTTTTGAATCAGATAATAAATGAAGAGGATGAATTCATAGAAAATGTTAAGAAAAGCCTTAAAGGAAGCAAACGAGCAATCACACAGAATTTTAAAGAGGAAAATGGATGTCTATATAAGAAGAACCCAAACCCTGAAGGCAGAGCATGGTTGCTGGTAGTGCCGAAGAAGAGAAGGAAAGAAATCATGAGTGAATTCCACAACCATATGCTGAATGGCCATCTAGGCGTCGCCAGAACCACATACCGTTTGAAGAATAAATATCATTGGCCTTCCATGCTGAAAGATGTTTCAGAATTTGTAAAGACGTGCCATCTTTGCCAAAGTCGGAAAGGTTCAAATCAGTCGCCCTCTGGACTTTTGCAACCCATTCCCCCAGCTAACTACCCTTTTGAAAGAATCGGGATTGACTTTGTTGGTCCCTTGCCATCAACGAAAAGAAGAAGGAAGTGGATAATTGTGTTGACTGATTATTATACCAGGTACGCTGAAACAAAGGCAGTCTCAGAAGCAACAGTGAAAGAAGTCTCTACATTTTTAATCGAACAAATTTTTTTACGTCACGGGGCCCCAAGGTTTCTTATTAGTGACAGAGGTTCACAGTTCACTAGCAATTTGATGAAGGAGGTTATGAAAATGTGCAAAGTTAAACACTGCTTCACGACGAGCTACCATCCCCAGACTAACGGACTAACGGAACGGCTAAATAGAACTCTAATCAACATGATAAGCATGTATGTAAATACAGACCAGAAAAACTGGGACGAAATCCTCCCTTTCGTCACCCACGCGTACAATATCACGATTCATGAAACCACAGGCTACTCTCCATTTTTCCTGTTATTTGGGAGGGAACCCATGTCCCTTTTAGACGACGATAATATCCCAATTGACAGTAACATGAACAATTATGACGAATATATAGAAAATTACTTAGATAAAATAGCAAGGACGAGACAGGTAGTCATTAACAACACAGAGAAGACTCAGGAAAGAATGAAGAGAAACTATGACAAAAAACACAACGAGAGAATCTATGAACCAGGACATTTAGTGGCAGTTTGGACACCAGTCAGGAAAATCGGAAAATGTGAAAAACTATTGAGAAAATATTTTGGCCCATATCGAATATTAAAGAAGCTGTCTAACGTAAATTACTTAATTGAGCCGAAAGATAATCCTGGCCAAGACCCATTGATTGTCCATGTCTCAAGACTCAAACCCTATTTTGAGAGAATTGATGAGGTAACTCACGAGGACGTGACGACCTCTGGAGAGGGGGAAGTGTTACATCATGATTAATGGCGTATTTCTTATATAATTTTTAATATATTTGAAATTTAAATTATATATTTATTTATTTTTATATTCTATGATATTTATTTAAAACAGATTATTTTTTAGATTATCATCATTTGTATTTAGGTACACGTGTGACTTCACTGCTCTCTTTGATGTGAGAAAGAAAATAAAAGATTCTGGAGGCTACTTAAAGTAGACTTATCTCATTATTCCCTTATATAAATTTGTAGGATGGTTGAAACACGCTCTGGTAAGATGCAAGACCCAGCACCGGATAGAATCATGCCTGAAGAGTCTGCCAAGCCGCAACCTGGTGCAACAATATATTCATTCGGTCAGAATCGGGTGAACCTAAGTCATTTGTATAGAGCGAGATATTTAACAGTGTGTCTCTTTAGAATTATATATAATTGGATGTTATTCAGTATAGGTTTTTTAGACTCTTGCAAATGGTGCGGCATTACATCTAGCATAGCCTTCTCCCAGCATATCGCTTGCGGAGAATTGCTATGAAAGAATATTTAAACGTGTTGGCGGTCTTCTCTCATTTCCTTATATTCTGCATCCCTGAGTTGATGAACACTGATCCTCTTCCATCTTTTCACTCTTCAACCATCGCTGACTCCAACGGTTACCGGCTCCAACAATCGCGGACTCCAACGGTCACTGACTTTAACAATCGCTGACTTCAACAATCGCTGTTACCAACGGTCATTGACTTCAACAATCGCTGACTTCAACGGTCATTAACTTCAACAATCGCTGACTTCAACAATCGCTGTTACCAACGGTCATTGACTTCAACAATCGCTGTTACCAACGGTCATTGACTTCAACAATCGCTGTTACCAACGGTCATTGACTTCAACAATCGCTGTTACCAATGGTCACTAACTTCAACAATCGCTGTTACCAACGGTCATTGACTTCAACAATCGCTGTTACCAATGGTCACTAACTTCAACAATCGCTGTTACCAACGGTTACTAACTTCAACAATCGCTGTTACCAACGGTTACTAACTTCAACAATCGCTGTTACCAACGGTCATTGACTTCAACAATCGCTGACTACAACAGTCATTGACTTCAACAATCGCTGTTACCAATGGTCACTAACTTCAACAATCGCTGTTACCAACGGTTACTAACTTCAACAATCGCTGTTACCAACGGTCACTGACTTCAACAATCGCTGTTACCAACGGTCACTAGCTTCAACAATCGCTGTTACCAACGGTTACTAACCTCAACAATCGCTGACTTCAACGGTCATTGACTTCAACAATCGCTGTTACGAACGGTCACTGACTTCAACAATCGCTGACTTCAACGGTCATTGCCTTCAACAATCGCTGTTACGAACGGTCACTGACTTCAACAATCGCTGTTACCAACGGTCACTGACTTCAACAATCGCTGACTTCAACGGTCACTGACTTAAACAATCGCTGTTACCAACGGTCACTGACTTCAACAATCGCTGTTACCAACGGTCACTGACTTCAACAATCGCTGACTTCAACGGTCACTGACTTTAACAATCGCTGTTACCAACGGTCACTGACTTCAACAATCGCTGTTACCAACGGTCACTGACTTCAACAATCGCTGTTACCAACGGTCACTGATTTCAACAAACGCTGGTACCAAAGGTCACTGACTTCAACAATCGCTGTTACCAACGGTCACTGATTTCAACAATCGCTGGTACCAAAGGTCACTGACTTCAACAATCGCTGGTACCAACGGTCACTAACTTCAACAATCGCTGGTACCAACGGTCACTAACTTCAACAATCGCTGAATTCAAAGGTCATTGACTTCAACAATCGCTGACTTCAACGGTCATTGACTTCAACAATCGCTGGTACCAACGGTCATTGACTTTAACAATCGCTGTTACCAACGGTCACTAGCTTCAACAATCGCTGTTAACAACGGTCACTGACTTCAACAATCGCTGACTTCAACGGTCACTGACTTTAACAATCGCTGTTACCAACGGTCACTAACTTCAACAATCGCTGTTACCAACGGTCACTGATTTCAACAATCGCTGACTTCAACGGTCACTGACTTTAACAATCGCTGTTACCAACGGTCACTAGCTTCAACAATCGCTGTTAACAACGGTCACTGACTTCAACAATCGCTGACTTCAACGGTCACTGACTTTAACAATCGCTGTTACCAACGGTCACTAACTTCAACAATCGCTGTTACCAACGGTCACTGACTTCGACAATCGCTGACTTCAACGGTCACTGACTTTAACAATCGCTGTTACCAACGGTCACTGACTTCAACAATCGCTGTTACCAAAGGTCACTAACTTCAAAATCGCTGTTACCGATGGTTACTGACTTCAACAATCGCTGTTACCGAAGGTCACTGACTTCAACAATCCCTGTTACCAACGGTCACTAACTTCAACAATCGCTGTTACCGATGGTTACTGACTTCAACAATCGCTGTTACCGAAGGTCACTGAAATCAAAATCGCTAGTACCGATGGTTACTGACTTCAACAATCGCTGTTACCAACGGTCACTAACTTCAACAATCGCTGTTACCAACGGTCACTGACTTTAACAATCGCTGTTACCAATGGTCACTGACTACAACAATCGCTGGTACCAACGGTCACTAATTTCAACAATCGCTGTTACCAACGGTCACTAACTTCAACAATCGCTGACTTCAAAGGTCATTGACTTCAACAATCGCTGGTACCAACGGTCATAGACTTTAACAATCGCTGTTACCAACGGCCACTAACTTCAACAATCGCTGTTACCAACGGTCACTAACTTTAACAATCGCTGTTACCAACGGTGACTGACTTTAACAATCGCTGTTACCGATGGTCACTGACTTCAACAATCGCTGTTACCAAAAGTGACTGACTTCAACAATCGCTGTTACCAACGGTCACCGACTTCAACAATCGCTGTTACCAACGGTGACTGACTTCAACAATCGCTGTTACCAACGGTGACTGACTTCAACAATCGCTGTTACCAACGGTCGCTGACTTCAACAATCGCTGTTACCAACGGTGGCTGACTTCAACAATCGCTGTTACCAACGGTCACTGACTTCAACAATCGCTGTTACCAACAGTGACTGACTTCAACAATCGCTGTTACCAACGGTGACTGACTTTAACAATCGCTGTTACCAACGGTGGCTGACTTCAACAATCGCTGTTACCAACGGTCGCTGACTTCAACAATCGCTGTTACCAACGGTGGCTGACTTCAACAATCGCTGTTACCAACGGTGGCTGACTTCAACAATCGCTGTTACAAACGGTGGCTGACTTCAATAATCGCTGTTACCAACGGTCACTGACTTCAACAATCGCTGTTACCAACGGTGACTGACTTCAACAATCGCTGTTACCAACGGTGACTGACTTCAACAATCGCTGTTACCAACGGTGACTGACTTCAACAATCGCTGTTACCAACGGTGACTGACTTCAACAATCGCTGTTACCAACGGTGACTGACTTCAACAATCGCTGTTACCAACGGTGACTGACTTCAACAATCGCTGTTACCAACGGTGACTGACTTCAACAATCGCTGTTACCAACGGTGACTGACTTCAACAATCGCTGTTACCAACGGTGACTGACTTCAACAATCGCTGTTACCAACGGTGACTGACTTCAACAATCGCTGTTACCAACGGTGACTGACTTCAACAATCGCTGTTACCAACGGTGACTGACTTCAACAATCGCTGTTACCAACGGTGACTGACTTCAACAATCGCTGTTACCAACGGTGACTGACTTCAACAATCGCTGTTACCAACGGTGACTGACTTCAACAATCGCTGTTACCAACGGTGACTGACTTCAACAATCGCTGTTACCAACGGTCACTGACTTCAACAATCGCTGTTACCAACGGTCACTGACTTCAACAATCGCTGTTACCAACGGTGACTGACTTCAACAATCGCTGTTACCAACGGTGACTGACTTCAACAATCGCTGTTACCAACGGTGACTGACTTCAACAATCGCTGTTACCAACGGTCACTGACTTTAACCATCGCTGTTACCAACGGTGACTGACTTCAACAATCGCTGTTGCCAACGGTGACTGACTTCAACAATCGCTGTTACCAACGGTGACTGACTTCAACAATCGCTGTTACCAACGGTCACTGACTTTAACCATCGCTGTTACCAACGGTGACTGACTTCAACAATCGCTGTTGCCAACGGTGATTGACTTCAACAATCGCTGTTACCAATGGTCACTGACTTCAACGATCGCGTTGACATCAATAGTCGTTTAGATTAACCATTATTGAATCTCCAACAACGAGAGTTTCAGAAATCCTGAATGATTAACATCAACAATCTAAGACATCGATAAAAGCTGCCTCCAACAATCATTATTTTTAACAATCGCTAACCTCGACACCTATGTCGTTGATATCTAATCGCCAGTTAAAAACTATGACTATAAATCGATCATATTGGTGGAATCTGATTGAGGAGGCATACACCAGTCACATCATAGTGTCTGATTCACTTGAACTAAAATTTCAACGGGAGAGGTGCATTCCGTATTTAAAGCTGTTCCCCAGAAAAAAAAATCCATCTACATTTCAGGAGTACTTTGAACAATTCGGAACTTTTCGCCAATTTACTTGTTGATTTCATGAAATCAGAACCGCCTTTTGGACTTTAAGGGCCAAAGCCCGAAACTATGGGTTCCAGATGGACATTCTGCCAAAGCTGGAGTTGAGTCACCGACCAGAATCTGCTAGAGTGCAGAGATGATCACTAGATGGTACATAATTTCCCCGTCTATTTCTACGCGAGTTTCTTCGTTACTACAAGTTATATACGAGTATAAAAGACAGACAGGTTTTATTCAAAGAGATAGAGTTGGGACAATCTTTTGTACGGTTCTTTTTCTTTAAAGACGTCAAGTTTGTGATTGGAAACCAGTTTCCTATCAAACAGGCTCGCTTTTCTATGTTTTTTTAAATATATTATTTTAATAACAAAATGCTAAATATGTGCTGAAATGAATCAATCTATATTGGGAGCACGATGTTGTCCGAGAAAAGGAAAATATGCGTCCTAAGACACAAGTTTGTCTGTGTGTATAGATAGAGTATTCCAAGCATATAGAAGGATATACATTTTAAGATAAATTTGAAAATATTCTAAGAACAAACTCTAAATACATTTTGCAACATGTTTCTTTATTGATGAAAGAGACAAGCTTTCGAGAGATCTCGCAGTGGAATAGAGATAGCTCGAAAGTTCGCCTCTTCATTTATTTAGAAACGTATATAATAAAATGGAGTAAAATTGTTTTTCTTTCAGAGATCCCTCCACAGGTTTTTTATATAATATATTATATTTACTATATAATTATAGTAAATTCTTTTAACTCAAAATGAAGCGTCTATTACAAACTACTGTGGTTTTATTTACACATATACGGAAGATAATATAAAAGTACAGAAAACCTACTACCAAAGACGGCCTAAAACATGGATACGTGTGATATCTCTTGGAGGGGGTTTCGTATTGGAAGTTTGGTTACGTCGAATTATTTTTAATTTACTTAAACTGGTCACTCACCCCCGCCATAGCTGCATGTAGCAGAACAAGGGTCGTAGAATGTCCAAAGTGGACAAGAGAATATTGAAGAAGAATACATAGTCAGGTATAGTTGTAATAAAAACGATAAATCCCATGTAACCAGGGTACTGCCAACAAAGAGCGATCCT
>CP092867.1:3422669-3458319 GCA_030710605.1 Cordylochernes scorpioides | reverse complement strand
CTTGGGTTGTAGTTTGTCTTTAGTTCCTTGATTGAGACGGGATTCTTCTATTTCTTGAGATGTCCCCAATCCAGTTCATTCCCTTGATGTCCTGAGGTGGACAAGTTCTTCAAGGTCTGGTAGAGGAGGGTGTGAATGAACACTTAACGATTTCACGTGTCTACTTGTCCAGAAGCCATGCTAGTCTTCTCTGTTTCGTTCCTATTGTAGTAGTTGTACCGTCGAACTGGTATCACAGGGGCCATGATAATCTTCTCTGTATCGTTCCTATTGTAGTAGTTGTACCGCCAAAACAAGCATACATAGGAGGGTGTAGATGAAGTAGCTATTGTTTCAAGACATACATTTTATTCTCTATGCAAACACTATATTGTACAGTCCCATATGTTCCATGGTCCCTGTGTAGTTGAGCGGCCATAGTGTCCATAGGGAGAATATGTGTATCACACAAAAGCGATTAAAACATCTCACAATAAACTTATTTCTTAAGCAACCCGCGATCTATGGCTGAACTTTTGATGGACATTTTTCTGAAAGGAAAGCAACTCTTTTGTCAAAAGATACACACGGAACAATGTGCCATCTATTGACTGGCTTTGCAATATTGTGTGTATAGAAATTTAATGTATGTTATTTTGATGCGAAAAGTGATTTTTTTAAAAGCCTAACTCTTCCGTGTCCATCATGACAATTATAATTCATGGACAAAACTTAAGGAAGTTGTACCTTTTAGCATGTATATTTCGAGACAATAACTCTGAAATATATTACAGTGATCTTTATTGAAGACACACGAGATAATCAAGTGTGAACAAAATTTCCTGTCTCCTTCAAAAAAAAAAAAAAAAAAACAGACGCCCGGCGATATCAAAGACTTTTCACTTCCTCAAATTTTGCCCATGGGTATATACTCGTATGTAATGTTGTTGATCTTTGATTACGCGAGTACATGCTCCCACAAGGACATATATGTTCTTTACTATAGTAACTCCAATATCGCACATGTTATTTTTACCACCCGTACATGAAAAAAAAATGTAAAATAACTACACAAACATTTTACCTATGTATCCATTTCCTAAGAGAAATATAAAGATGTGAGAGACTATACATTGCCATGCTATAAGGTATAAAGTTGTGTAAGTGGATAAATAAAAAATATCAAATATACAATTAAAGATTTTTTAAAATTTATTTTAAAACGTAGTGTTTAAATAAATGATAACAAAACATATCACCGTCTTAGCAACGTCCATCCTTCCAAACGGCAGCAGCTTCATACATCCATCTGATGACTTCAGGATTGTTGGATCGATTTGAGATTGTTTCTAAGAGATACATCAGTTTTATACACACAAAGGGATGATTAGAAAGAAGGAGCTTTAAAATATAATTTACACTTTACAGAAATTTAAATAATTGAAATACTGAATATGGTGAGGAGGAATACGTTATTCTTCACTAGAGAGTGGTGTGTGGGAAGTAACTGTAGAAACAACCATGACGACACCATAGGGAACTGTAGTTATAGCGGCGTGTATTCTGGCGCACGATTTTATAAAACAAGAATTGACAGAGAACAATCTGTTTAAATACAGTAAAACCTCCCTCAGTGACTAGTGTATCCATGATTTTGTGGGAGGTTTCCTGCTGGAGAGATTCTATCGAAACACAATCTCCTATGAAAGACTAAAGACAAACCTTCAAATTAGAACAGCTTGTGACTTAGTTATCAAAAGCGGCCATATTTTGGATCAAACTATATTCAACCATCCAATATTTCGATTGGTAGCTGCAAGCCATCGGTAACTATTCGAGTGTTTCACGCCACAAATGAAATATTGGACACGAGGTAAACATCTTGACCCCAAAAATAATGCTCATTTTGAAATAGCCAAGTATGGAATATGGCTCCATTGGTAGTAAAACGTATTTGCATATTGTGTATAATTCCATTTATTTAGTATCCATTTAACAAGTAAGACGTAATACAAACATTAACACTCTGGTCATTCAACAACGACGAAGACAACAATAAACAAACAAACTAACTAAAATCTTAATTTTTCCCATTTATCCCAACAGTCGCATAAAGTACGGATAGTAAGTATGAAAAAGAAGTGGAGTTGAAATGAAAGCCAGCTTCTTGTGGTTGAACGTTTGGTAGGATGGAGGTGAAGACAGGCTAGAGGATGGGATGGGGAGGACAAACACGGGATGGTGGAGGGAGTTTAGAATCCGGTGTGCGCGGTCGTCTCCTCGTGGGAGATCATCACCCCCTGGTGGGACGTGCTGGAGCTGGTGGTCACCCAGGTGCGGTGCTTGGCTCTGATCATGGACAGCGAGCTCTCGGCGCAGTCCGCGCGTTCCTCCGCGGCCTCCAGCTCTCGCTGGAAGCGACGCACGCGGCTGAGGTTCTGCTGGCTGACTCCCTCCTGCACACACACGTCAACATTGTATTCTAACATTGTTATATGTGATGTGTGGAGGTATATATGAAAAGTCATTATGTGCGGTAAAAAATGACGGAAAATTTTCTATATAAAATAAAGAAAGCTGTCCACAATCAATACTGGAGATATCTCCAAGAGACCCGATGTAACAGGTCTTCACATATAACGATACATATTGTCGGCTGGTATGTTGGGTCCAAAAAGTCAACTTTTGGTGACTAGATGGTGTGACAAATATTCTCTAATTTGATCAGTAAGTGACCATCATTCCCCGCTCATCAGGTGACATTACGGCAGTTTTCTTGACCCATTCCAGCCAGCTCAGCTCATACTCCGCGGACCTCCTCTATCAAGCAGTCCTACTACATACCTAAGATCCTGGACTTCTCTACTTATGGTTTGGCAGTTTTTTGAAACAAGCTTCCAGTCAGCTCATTGGAGCTGTTATAGCTTTCTACAATAAAGTAAATATGTTTTATATAGTAATTATATGGAACTGCTTACACTGACATCCTCAGTGTAATAATATAAAATTTAACTCCCAAAACATCGTACATTAGAGGCAGTATGACTTGACAGAGCTCCTATGGCACATCTTCCATGAACCTGGACGTCTCTTTCCCTCGTCAACAACTCCCCGGTTCTCACTCTAGGTTGATGCTTCCTTCACCACCTCATCGACGGTGGCATTTCAATACACCATTTTCAGTTGCTCGGTTTCAAGGGGAAACCATAGTTAACTAATAGAGACCGTCATAATTATAGGGGTTGGATTCTTTCAAGTTGAAGACTTCATCAACCTTTCATATAAACGTTTATTGTCCTTTTGACGTTTACAAAAGGTTGATCAAGTCTTGAATTAATGGCGTACTAAGTGAGTATCACCCTCTGTACAGTACTGTAGATGGTAGAATGGACGTCCAAGCAACGTTACCTGTTCATTCAGCTGGCGTTTGTACATCTTCATCTTCTCGGCCAGTTTCTCCACGGAGTCGTTGAGCACGGCGATAGTGCACTGGTCCTCCTCGATCTGGGTCAGCAGCTCCTTGATCCTCAGCTCCTTCTTGCGGGAAACCTTCAGGGTCTCGGCATGGCGGCGCCGTTCTTCATCGATCTCGATCTCCAGGTCCCTCACCTGCGCCAACAAGAACAACCTTCAGAAAGAGACAAGCATCAAGATTGAGTAGTCAAATAATAATAAGAACCTTCAGAGAGAGGCAAATATCAAGATAGAGTAGTCAACCATCAAGAAGAACATTCAGAAAAAGGAAAACACCAAGATTGTGTGGTCAAACAACAAGAAGAACCTTCAGAAAGAGACAAGCACCAAGATTGAGTGGTCAAACATCAATAAGAATCTTCAAAAAGAGGCAAGCACCAATATTGTGTGGTCAAATAACAAGAAGAACCTTCAGAAAGAGGCAAGCACCAAGATTGAGGGGTCAAACATCAATAAGAATCTTCAAAAAGAGGCAAGCACCAATATTGTGTGGTCAAATAACAAGAAGAACCTTCAGAAAGAGCAAGCACCAAGATTGAGGGGTCAAACATCAATAAGAATCTTCAAAAAGAGGCAAGCACCAAGATTGTGTGGTCAAACATCAATAAGAATCTTCCAAAAGAGGCAAGCACCAATATTGTGTGGTCAAATAACAAGAAGAACCTTCAGAAAGAGGCAAGCACCAAGATTGAGGGGTCAAACATCAATAAGAATCTTCAAAAAGAGGCAAGCACCAAGATTGTGTGGTCAAACATCAATAAGAATCTTCAAAAAGAGGCAAGCACCAAGATTGAGGGGTCAAACATCAATAAGAATCTTCAAAAAGAGGCAAGCACCAATATTGTGTGGTCAAATAACAAGAAGAACCTTCAGAAAGAGGCAAGCACCAAGATTGAGGGGTAAACCATTAATAAGAATTTTCAAAAAGAGGCAAGCACCAAGATTGTGTGGTCAAACATCAATAAGAACCTTCAGAAAGAGGTAAACGCCAATATTGAGTGGTTAAACACCAATAAAAACCTTCAGAAAGAGACAAGCACCAAGATTGAGTAGTCAAACATAACGAGGAACCTTCAGAAAGAGGCAAGCACCAAGATTGTGTGGTCAAACATCAATAAGAATCTTCAAAAAGAGGCAAGCACCAAGATTGTGTGGTCAAATAACAAGAAGAACCTTCAGAAAGAGGCAAGCACCAAGATTGAGGGGTCAAACATCAATAAGAATCTTCAAAAAGAGGCAAGCACCAAGATTGAGGGGTCAAACATCAACAAAAACCTTCAGAAAGAGGCAAGCACCAAGATTTTGTGGTCAAACATCAATAAGAACCTTCAGAAAGAGGTAAACGCCAATATTGAGTGGTCAAACATCAATAAGAACCTTCAGAAAGAGGCAAGCACCAAGATTGAATGGTCAAACATCAATAAGAACCTTCAGAAAGAGGCAATCACTAAGATTGAGTGGTCAAACATAGCGAGGAACCTTCAGAAAGAGGCAGGCACCAAGATTGAATAGTCAAACATAGCGAGAAACCTTCAGAAAGAGGCAAGCACCAAGATTGAATGGTCAAACATCAATAAGAACCTTCAGAAAGAGGCAAGCACCAAGATTGAGTGGTCAAACATAGCGAGGAACCTTCAGAAAGAGGCAAGCACCAAGATTGAATGGTCAAACATCAATAAAAACCTTCAGAAAGAGGCAAGCACCAAGATTGAGTGGTAAAACATCAATAAAAACCTTCAGAAAGAGGCAAGCACCAATATTGAGTGGTCAAACAACAAGAGTAACCTTCAGAAAAAGGCAAGCACCAAGATTGAATGGTCAAACACATCAATAAAAACCTTCAGAAAGAGGCAAGCACCAAGATCAGACATCAATAACAATCTTCAGAAAGAGGCAAGCACCAAGATCAGACATCAATAACAACCTTCAGAAAGAGGCAATCACCAAGATCAGACATCAATAACAACCTTCAGAAAGAGGCAAGCACCAAGATCAGACATCAATAACAACCTTCAGAAAGAGGCAAGCACCAAGATCAGACATCAATAACAACCTTCAGAAAGAGGCAAGCACCAAGATCAGACATCAATAAGAACCTTCAGAAAGAAGCAAGCACCAAGATCAGACATCAATAAGAACCTTCAGAAAGAGGCAAGCACCAAGATCAGACATCAATAAGAACCTTCAGAAAGAAGCAAGCACCAAGATCAGACATCAATAACAACCTTCAGAAAGAGGCAAGCACCAAGATCAGACATCAATAAGAACCTTCAGAAAGAAGCAAGCACCAAGATCAGACATCAATAACAACCTTCAGAAAGAGGCAAGCACCAAGATCAGACATCAATAAGAACCTTCAGAAAGAAGCAAGCACCAAGATCAGACATCAATAAGAACCTTCAGAAAGAAGCAAGCACCAAGATCAGACATCAATAAGAACCTTCAGAAAGAGGCAAGCACCAAGATCAGACATCAATAAGAACCTTCAGAAAGAAGCAAGCACCAAGATCAGACATCAATAAGAACCTTCAGAAAGAAGCAAGCACCAAGATCAGACATCAATAAGAACCTTCAGAAAGAGGCAAGCACCAAGATCAGACATCAATAAGAACCTTCAGAAAGAAGCAAGCACCAAGATCAGACATCAATAAGAACCTTCAGAAAGAAGCAAGCACCAAGATCAGACATCAATAAGAACCTTCAGAAAGAGGCAAGCACCAAGATCAGACATCAATAAGAACCTTCAGAAAGAAGCAAGCACCAAGATCAGACATCAATAAGAACCTTCAGAAAGAGGCAAGCACCAAGATCAGACATCAATAAGAACCTTCAGAAAGAAGCAAGCACCAAGATCAGACATCAATAAGAACCTTCAGAAAGAAGCAAGCACCAAGATCAGACATCAATAAAAACATTCAGAAAGAGGCAAGCACCAAGATTGAGTGGTCAAACACCAAGAGGAACCTTCAGAAAGAGGCAAGCACCAAGATTGAGTGGTCAAACACCAAGAGGAACCTTCAGAAAGAAACAAGCACCAAGATCAGACATCAATAGACTCACCCTGGACTCCAACTTGGTGATCGCCCGCTTGGTGCCGGCCAGAGCGCTGACTTCCACCTCCTCGATGCGGATCTGCAGGTTGCGGACCTCCACCTCCAGGGACTTCTTAACCACGTCAAGCTTGGCGCTGCGCTCGCGTTCCTCGGTCAGGTGGTCGCGGGCCGTCTTCAGCTCCACCAGGACGCGCTGTAGCCGCTCGTCGCAGATCTGCCAGCCCACGCTGTTATTATCTCTGTCGATTGCTACCTAGGGAATTAGCCAACTTCCTGTTTTAAACGTACAGAAATCTGTCTTAAGAGGAAACTAGTTGCATGCGGCCACGGACGGCGCAGTCCTGTTGTTACTAGGTACATGTTGTTAACATTTGCTTAATGATTCTAGAGCGTGTGCAGAAAAACACCTTCTCTAATCATGTAAACTCGGTTCGATCAAATTACAAGTTTTGGTAAATCCATCTGAAGACTAATTTCAGCCTCTCTTCAGTCAAGGATAACTTCGATTTAGCTAAGTCTAACAAAAATACTCTGAGATCTTCACAGATGGTCTATGAAGTGTTCAGCTAGCTGGATGTTTCTTATTCCCAAAATATCGATCGAAAGTGAGATTGTGTCTATTTTTTCCTTCTATAAAGTTATCCCAAAAGTTCGTATTTTTCTTAAAACGTTGTTTTTCTTATTACTTGGCGAATAATATTATTATATACGGCGAATGCATAATGCATAATTACTTTATACATAATACAAATAAATTATAAATAACGGCGAATAATATTATGGCGAATATAATATTGGTATTTCAAATTGTTTTGCAAATGTTTACGAACTTTTGGGACACAACCTTGTATCATAATGGAAGAAGGGATTTATAAAGAACGATCCAGGGCAAGATTCGAGAGGTTAAACCCACGGACTCACCCTGAGTTCCTTGATGGTCTCCTCGCAGTCATGTTTGAGCACGGTGACGTCCGCCTCCAGCTTGGTGCGGGAAGCGACGAGAACGGAGATCTGGTTGTTGGACTCGGTCAGCTTGGCGTTGGTCTCCTCGGCGTGTTGCTCGGCCGCGCGCTTGCCCCGTGCCGCCTGGCCCACACACACAGCTTGGTACTTCATTTCTTCGTCATGGTATTTGACAGTTAATTCTAATATTGAAACTATTTAGCACGGCTCCTTTTATTTTTTCAGATAAAGCAACTTTCTACTGTCTTTACTGACATTGAAAAAAAAATTATATCATGAAATTTATTTTTCTGTTACAGAATATAGATTTTTTTTATAGATTTCATGGTACGTCTATATGCGAAATACATTTTCGACTTTACAAGATGGTATATGGGGGGTATTACCTGTTCCAGGGCGGCGCGGAGTTCTTCAATCTCACCCACCAGTCCTTGGCAGCGTCTTTGGGACACCACCAATTGGTCCGTGGTCTGCTGGATTTGGATCTGGACTTCCTCGTAGCGGGCTTGGATTTCCTGGGACCCACGTCACGTCAGCCACCGTCGCCTTGGTTGAAATATTCACAAGCTAATCACTAACGGCTAGGTTGACCAGGCAGCCACTGGAAAACCTCATTCTAAAAGGTTTCAAGTTGTAGTTTGGCGCATATGTTTTAGAATTAATTTATTCCTAAAATCTCTCTCAAGCCCTATATCCATTTTGACAATATTGACTAATAGAGTATACACTCATGGACAAAACTTAAGGAAGTTGTACCTTTTAGTATACACATAAACACTATATCCTACTTGAGACATATTGTTCGAGTGGAGACTATGCTACCAACATTTCAGGACATATCTGAGGTGAGATGTGGAACAGACGGCGACTGGACGATTGCATGGATCTCTTCGGTCCAGTAGCAAACAGCCAATTAGGATAAGTCAGCACGGAAGAACAATGCTTAAACTGCTGATAGATTTAAATCCACGACATAATTAGTCTATATAGTCGATAATGGCATCATCGCATTAGTCAAATTTCAAAAGGCCACCAAACTTCACGGAACTAAGGTTGAAACCGAATACTAGAAGTTGGTCCAATTAACGATCTACTGTATTGGGGAGATTTTTAACAAATCGTGTATTTTTAACAATTTAGGATATTTCGATGAAGAGGCTTCCTTATCCAAGCCCAGGTGAAGATGGAAGGAGAGGAGCAGTAACAAGCTCGCTAAAAATACTTAGATTCAGCTGGCCTGGCTTGATAAAACCTTGTAAGTGCTCTTGAGATCCAAGGACACTGGATGAGCAGCTCTCTAAATTAGGAATGGATGCACATGGAGTCTGTTCCTCATGTCAGTGATGGCCACTCTTTATTGGAGATAAGTTGACCTGCTACTTAAAAGTGCTTCCAGTCTTAAAGAATAGAAAAGACGACTTTTACTTCTCTCAAATATATCATTTTATCACCTTTATATGATTGGGAGGAAATAAGAAATAATTAAGATTGTGGACATAAATGATAATACAGAGACCTTGAGTCAAGAAGATGAGCGGATGTCACAATTTTAAAGCCAATTTCCTGTTAATCCAGGGTATTTTTCAGTTTTCAATACAATACAATCAGCCCCTCCGAGACCTGTTATAAACGCCTACGTGGTTGGCTTTTATTTAATTATCAGAAAAAGTATTTGGACAATATTTAATATCTTTAGAAATTGAAGGGAATCAACAAATGATGCCACGTATGATAGATGGTGGTGTAATGTTTCAGCTTTCAATTATATATATTTGTAGGATCAGGAAGTGTCTCAGTTTAAGAAATGTGCTTGAGACTCAAGGTAATGTGGTTTACCGTGATCTGGAGGGACTGGGTCTTGACGATTTTCTGGAGGTCGATGATCTTCTTGTTGGAGACGTCCAGGGACATCTCGAGCTCCGTAATGGTCAGCTGCATCTTCTTCTTGATGCGGGCGACCTCGGTCTTGACCTTGGCTTCGGCGTCTGCTACCCGCTGGGACATCTGGTCCAGCTCGATCTGTGTCTGCTTCCTGTCGCACCCACATAGTTGAGGATAGTTGTAGAAGATGGACAGTACATGGTGCTTTCATCATGATTAAGAGAACAAGACATAATATTAATATGATGTACACACAAAATAGTTTCAATTTATTATAAGGACAGGACATATCAAAACACTGATCTTTAAGGATGGCACCGAAATCTACAAAAAGCGCTTAAATGGCGAATAGAAGAGACAATACACGATTAAGAATGGAACACTACAAAACAGTGCGGTTCGAATGATGATATTAACCATCTAAAAATTATTTTAAAAATGTGGAGCGCAATTAGCAAGTCTACAAAATATAATCACTTGCCAAGGGCCTCAAACAGAGAATCTCTAAAGCCTTAGTGGCTCTTAAAAAACGTTAAGTACACAACGTCCAGGAGTTGGTTTTTAGGACCAACTAAACAAGGGTTAGGTAGATGGAATTCTCTCCTAATCTATAAATATCATCACTTTTTTCAAAAATTTAGGTAAAATAGCTATGAATATTGTTAGAGTTTAATTTATTATAACTCTGTGTATATATGTTTTATTAGATTTGACCACGAGTGCCTGGTCACGTGTGTATGAATTTATTGTATAAATAGTGTGTTTGAGAATAAAGTGTATGTTGACTTGGAACTGTGTGAGACTGGTGTTTTCACAGTAGTTTAGCTCGGTAGACTCGCTTCATTTTGAGACAAGACCTTGGCGCTGACTATACCTCTGGGCGGAAGAATGAAAAGTGAATAAGAAGAACCAGCCAGAAAGAAGATTGGCTAACATTTTGGTCCCTCTACATCCGGATATAGGCTAGGTTCAAGTTTAAATAAGTTTAAGAAACCTAAGAGGTTTAAAGAAGTTTAAGAAACCTAAGAGGTTTAAAGAAGTTTAAGAAACCTAAGAGGTTTAAAGAAGTTTAAGAAACCTAAGGAGGTTAAAAGGTTTAAGAAGTTTAAAGAAGTTTTGGAATAGAAGAAGGTTAGAGATTTAAGAAAGAATCAAGAGAAAAAGGCCTATACAAATTTAGGCAAGTCTAGAAAAAGAAGAATTTATGCAAATAAAGTTTTGCAAAAAAGGTTATGCAAAAAAGGTTTTTAGGAAAGTTTTGTAAATTGGATTAAAAAGGAAAAGGCCGAGGTATAGAGCGTCAAGCAATAATTCAAGTTAAGATCAAAGGGCAAGTCTAAGCCATGAAGCGGGCATTAAGAAGTAGAGCCGCTCAAAGAACGATTATATCAAAGTTGATTAAAAGGGCAGAAGCGGAGTTGGATGAAGAAACTCCTTCTGAAATTACGATAAGAACGAGCTATAAACTCATCGAAAAGTATATGGCAAATCTTCAGGATGAAGATAAGTTGATCTGGAAGTTGATGCTAGAAGATAAGGAAATTGATTACAAGGTACGAGAGGAAGAGAAGGACACAGTGATCCAGTATGATCAGAAGTGGATGGGTCTTGAGATTAAGATAAATAATTTCCTCAGCTCTCTGATGAAGGATACGGAAGCCCTCCATGGTGCTAGTTCGAAAAAGGGCTCGCAGCCTGGAACCAGAGTATGCCGATTGCCCAACTTGGATTTGAAGATCTGCGATGGAAGCAGTTTAGAAGGTGGGATGAGTGAGAAGCCAAGTGTTGTCGGAGTTACCCTGATGAAAGGAGTTGATCCAGCTTCTATTAAGGAAGATGCTGGGATTGTGGTATTATCCGAGCAAATGGTAGAAGAGACATCCACGCAGATTGCCGTTGAAGAAAGTCATAGGGCTCAAGTTGAGAAAAGGCAGTTGGCTGAAAAAAGTAAAAATGCTCAAGTTAAGAAGAAGTCTGTTGTAGAAGTTGATGAAAGTAATAGGGCTGAAATTGAGAAAAAATCCGTTGAAGCAGATGAGGAGAAAGGGCTGGATGTGGAACCAGGAATGGATTCAAAGAACACTGAAGAAGTGGAGCTGCTATATGCAGAACAAGGTACTGATTCAAAGATAGCAGAAAGGCTAGATGCAGAACAAGGCACCGATTCAAAGGTAGCAGAAAAGTTAGATGCAGAACAAGGTACCGATTCAAAGGTAGCAGACAAGTTAGATGCAAAACAATATATCGATTCAAAGGTAGCAGAAAAGCTAGATGCAGAACAAGGTACCGATTCAAAGGTAGCAGAAAAGTTAGATGCAGAACAAGGTACCGATTCAAAGGTAGCAGAAAAATTAGATGCAGAACAAGGTACCGATTCAAAGGTGGCGGAAAGGCAAGACGCAGATTTAGAGAATGAGAAAGACTCAGAAGCTGAAACCAAGGACAATGAAGTAAGGGATTCTGAGACTGCTGTTAAAGGTTATGAATCGGTGAGCAATTCTAAAGCAGTAGCTGACGGCGATGATCAAGTGGAGATTTCAGATGGTAAAGCTGAGTCCATTGATGATATTGAGGAAAGAGTTGTCAGAGTTCCACCATCGAGGAAATTGGTGGAAGCGGGACAAACTGGAGATGCGGAATTTAAGGTAACAGGATACTATTTGCCTGATCGCCCTGTATTTGAGTGTGGGTCCAGAGCGACGCCTAAACGGCCAGTATTTGACGACGCTTCCTGTCGAGGACGAAACGGATTCTCGTTGAAGCGATATTTGACCGGGAGACCCAGTCTATTGAGAGGAATCCCTGAGATAGGGATAAAACTTCGGAAGAATAAGTTCGGAGTTGTAGCCGACCTAAAAAGATATTTTCGGATGATCGCTATTAAGGAAAGTGATTGGGACTACCTTAGATTTCTTTGGAAGAAAAGGATGGACAACTGATGGTGCAATGATGCAAAGGTTGGAGAAAGTGAGGCGCTTTCTAAACAGGGTTGTACCATCCAGATCACCTATGTGAAGAGAGAACCAATAGAAAAAGGTTCAATTGGCAAATATCTTCCAAACAATAAGATGCAACTTGTATCGAAGGAAACTGTTTCTGGAGCTGTTATAACGCCAATGTTATACTCCGGCCAGTTCTCCAAAGGAGCAAGTGCCTACTCCAGCGAAAGGTCTTAATTTGGGAGACAAGTCTCCAGAAAAGTCTGGTAAAGGTGCTAGACTGGAAAGGATTGCGAATCTTGTAGATTATAGGACTATTATATTGAGCGGTTTGAGATCTCTAAAGAAGATTTCAGAGTCCTATGACAGCTCTAAGCCTGCAGACGATACCTCTGAGCCTTCAGACGATACCTCTGAGCCTGCAGACGATGCCTTAGCATCAGATCCTGATTCTTCAGAAGGTAAAGCTCAAGGTTCTCAAGAGGTTCCAAGGATTGCAGTGGAGGATTCTGACGAAAGGTCTGCAATTGAGGATTCTCAACCTTCAGAGCCTCTTGATGTGGAGAGTTATGGAGTGGGGGCTTCAAGCGATGTAGAGGTAAGAGCTCAAACAAAGAGCCCTAAAGCCATATCTTCCAGGATACTTTGCATGAAGAGACAAGAATCCAGCATAGACTTGGAAGAGGAAGACATTGGAAGAAACGAACCCTCTCCAGCCTCAATCACCTTCAAAGCCCTAGAGACCACAGATTCTAAAGAAGTTGATCTGACGATTTTGGGCAACTTTGCGAGAGAACATTGCGCAAAAGGGATTGCATTTGAACAGTCCAATGTTATAAGGACATTGGGTTTGGGATGGATCCAAGGTGAGGACTGTTTCTTATATGGAGTTCAGTCGTTGGAAAGGACATCGGCGACTACCACGAGCGAAATGCCTTCCTTCATCGCCAAGTTAGAGGATCCCTTAAGATGGTTGGCACCTGTCCTTGTAACAGGAAAAATAATGGTTCAAGGTTTTGGATAACGGAATTACATTGGGATGATCCGATGGATGAATCATTGATTGAAACATGGACTACTTTAAGAAAGGAATTGAATTTCATGGGAAGTTTGAGAATACCCTGATGGATGGGTCTCGGAGGGAATACCCAGGGAGTGCAGTTGCATGGATTCGGTGATGACTCCGAAGACGCCTATGCGGCAGCTGTTTACATAAGAATTCCCACTGACCATGGAGTCAGTGTAAGACTGTTGGCATCAAAGACTGAGTTGGCTCCCATGCGGAAGATGTCAGTTCCACGCTTAGAATTGTGCGCAGCTCTTCTGCTGACCAGACTAGTGAAATATATAATGGAAGAGTTGGATATCAAACTGGAGAGTGATACCTGTTGGTCCGATTCTACCATGGTCTTTGAATTGGTTGAGAACTATGTTTGGAGATCTCTCCACTTTCATCGGCAATCGTGTGGCGGAGATTGAGTTGTCCACAAATAAGGGAGTGGCGCTGTGTTCCACAGGAGATAATCCAACGGATATTGCCTCGCGAGGAATTCTGGGGTCCGAGCTGAAACAGTCTTCCATCTGGTGGACAGGACCTACCTGGTTGTCAGCGGAATCCACAGAATGGCCTAGAATGCCTCCTGTGTTTGAGCACCAAAGTTAAACTGAGCTCCTGAGTATTCATGCCATCAGTGAAACACCTTCTTGGTGGCCATTGGAGACATGAGCTCGACCTTTAATGGATATATCCGAAAAGTGGCCTTAGATATTGCGTTTTTGCCATAACTGCCGTAACAGTGCGGAGCGATATCAGTCGCACTTAAGCCCAGCTGAACTGAGAAATGCTCGTCGGAGAAGACTTCGGGTAATTCAGTGCCAGCATTTCAGGGAAGATGTGAGAAGTTTGTCCACTTTAGGAGCAATGAAGCGCACGAGCAAGATTTATGGTTTAGCGCCGATCCTCGACGATCTAGGAATCCTTGGAGTCGGCGGTAGATTGAAATGGGCTCCATCTATGGCATATGAACAAAAACATCCTGCGCTATTGCCTTCATCAGGAAAGGTAGCTCAGATGATTGATCGAGCAGTTCATATGCGGACTATGCACGGAAGTATGCACCTGATGCTGTCCACATGGGGACAGAAGTATTGGATGCTGAGAACAAAAGATCAAGTGAAGAGATGCATTCGAGAGTGCGTGACATGTTGTCGATACAATCGCGTCACTCCAGGCCAGCTAATGAATGATTTGCCCAAGGAGAGATTAACACCGAGTAAACCCTTTCTCAAGAAGTGGTGAAGATTGTGCTGGACCTGTGAACCTTCGAATGTCCAAGGGTAGAGGTCGAAAGACGGAAAAGAGCTACATCTGTCTAGTTGTGTGCTATGTGACCCGAGCCGTACATCTTGAATTGTTCCCAGATGCCTCTACACCCACCATCATGACGGCTTTTAAGCGAGTTGTAGCGCGAAGAGGGCACTGCACTCGGCTATATAGTGATGAAGGAACAAGTTTGTAGGAGCTGCACGACAGTTACGTTCAGGTTTCTATCTGGTTCAGGATCAATTAAGAGAACTGGCTGCCGTGTTAGCTAATGATGGAACTAAGTGGAAGACCATCTTTCCCAATGACGACGTCAATACGTTAGTATTGATAAAAGAGGAAAGAATGCCCCCTGCAAGGTGGCTGATGGGCAGAGTGGTGGAGACCCATCTTGGGAAGGACGGCCTGGTGCGGGTTGTATCGGTGCGAACACCAGTTGGAGTGCTCCGAAGACCCTTAGTGAAGCTGGTGCTGCTGCCGGTGGCCCCTCCGGATCTTGATGGTACCCATCAACGGGGGGAGGAATGTTAGAGTTTAATTTATTATAACTCTGTGTATATATGTTTTATTAGATTTGACCACGAGTGCCTGGTCACGTGTGTATGAATTTATTGTATAAATAGTGTGTTTGAGAATAAAGTGTATGTTGACTTGGAACTGTGTGAGACTGGTGTTTTCACAGTAGTTTAGCTCGGTAGACTCGCTTCATTTTGAGACAAGACCTTGGCGCTGACTATACCTCTGGGCGGAAGAATGAAAAGTGAATAAGAAGAACCAGCCAGAAAGAAGATTGGCTAACAAATATTGTGCCAAAACTATTTAAATTGAACAAACTTGCTTAAGATAACTAGCCTACTAGCATTGTTCACTTTGTTCTGAAACGTCTTAGTAACGTTTCACTGGAATTCTAGGTATCCGATTGTTGGTCGAGGTACGTTTTGTTTTTTATACGTTTTCTAAATTATGTAGGTAATTAAAAAATGGCTGTACAAAGTGTTGTACCCAAAGACTAACGTTAATTCTGATTGGACAATTTACATCCCCTCCATTCGTTCTTCTTATTGTGACCGGGTCGTTGGCGGCGCTCCGGTGGAACTCGTAGATATCAGTCTCTCTCTCTTATTGTGTAATTTTGGGGACTCTCAATATATTTCTGTGTTGGGTTTTGAAAGACTAGTTTTGTGATGGGGGATTTTATTTATAAAAATGATATATATAATGATTCCACAGACATTAATAGCAGGTTAATGTGAAATTGTGGTAAAAGCACACGCACGTAGATATCAAACAATATATTTTCGGTTTCTATTGAGCAGAAAGGATTTTAAGGAAGGATTTAAATTTGAATCAACAAATCTTATTACAGTTAGCTAAATGATTTATCGTAAAATGTTCCCCTGTCTTTTTTATACGTGGTGTATACAGTTTCTCCGGTGTAAGTACTGTACAGTACGTAGGTAGAGCAGTTTACCTGAGGGTTTCGTACTCTTCATCCTTCTGGACCAGCCGCACCTCGAACTCGTGCCTCTGCTGGGCCAGCTCGGCTCCCAGTCTCTGGCATTTGGCCTCCTCCTGGCGGCGCAGGGCCTCGGCCTCCCTGTAGGCCTGGCTAGCCTCCTCGCGCTCGGCCTCGACTCGTCGCAGCTCGGTCTCAACCTCCTGCAGACGGCGGGTAGTATCGCTCAGCTGGATCCTGGTCTCTCCCAGGTCCTCTGTTCACACAGTACCCTCTGTTTCTACACTCTTCTCTCTCTCACTCTCTGTAGACACATTTATAGGTTATATATAAATTTGAAAATCTCTCGGTCAATCAATACTTTCCATCAGATGGTAATTGAGTGTTTGGGAACACATGATGACTAAGAGGTAAAGACTAAGAGGTAAAATATGGAATAACTAAAAATCAACGAGAATAGTTGATATTTTTTCACATTGTGACGCGGTTTCACGCAATTCTGGCCTTAACTACCCGTTTCATGATTTTTCAGGATGCCTAAATGACCATTTTTTTTGGTCGTCGAGGTACAGCTTGCACCACGCTGATGAGGGCCAACAGCCCGAAACGCGTCCGTGGTTAGCTTGATTAATCAAGAATGGGTATTTGGCCAATACTGGAATAACTAAAAATCAACGAGAATAGTTGATATTTATTCCGATAGATGGCGCAAGCCATCAGCAACTTTCAGTTGCACGATAAGGAGATGCCTTTTTCTTAATATTTATTTTATTGATGTGTCTTTTAAAATGCAATAAAATTCACATTTATGGAGGGTTAAATCTATTTAAACAAAATATAATATTTAATTTACCAAAGCTATTATTACATATCGTAAAATAACCAGACGCGCATACAGAAAATAGAACAGGATGCGCGCGCATGCAGAAATAAAAGCAGACGATATCCGTTACGAGCCCCGGAAGTCGAGAGTTATTTATACAATCTCCCGTCTGATATATTTAAAATCTGGTCTGCCCGCTCTCTGAAAACACTTTCAACTTCTCTCTCAGCCCTAATATCTCAGATATATTATTGTTTATCTCTTTCTGAATTTTTGATTTTGAGACAAATATAAATATTTCCACGCGCATAAAACGCACCTGTCCGTTAAAAAAAAGTATTTATTGATAACCATTACGAAAATTGCACATATAACATTGACACAACATTACCATTTATAAAAATAATAGAAAGCCAATGATAAATCATAGTTTTGGGAAATCCTTCCATCAATACAGGGACTGCTAAACCTTTGTGTGGGCCTACGTGCATAATCATGGAATTTGTCGAAGCTTTTCTTCCACAGAAAAAAAAAAAACTGAACCTGTGCCATTCTTCAATTCAAACTTTCTCTAAAAATAAACAGCTCCAATCTAGAAATACATCTTAAGAAAATAAAACTGAAATGTATGTTTGATTTGTTCAACTTATACTGTGGCACAATATCTGGATAAAACTCCTCTGTTAAATAGAGGTAGGTCTGAAAGGAGTCATTTGAATAGTGTCAGCAAATATGCAATTTGGCCCGCTCTCTGACTGATTTTCATATTTCTTGTGGAATATTGATAAGAATGTATTAATGAATACATATCATCACTACTATATACTTTTGAATATCATTTGTTGTGTGGTTGGAAGTTTGTTTTAAAATATATACCTACATCAACCAATTCTTATTTAATTCCTGACATTTCAGTGACTCTGTCATTCCCCTCTCACTCCCCAAAAAGGCTTCCCCTGAGGAGAGTGACATAGAGTCATTGAAACATCGTCAATTAAATAAATAAAATAATATTTGTGCATATATTAATTCGGGCAGAATCGGGTGAAGCTAAGTCATTTGTATAGAGCGAGATATTCAACAGTGTGTCTCTTTAGAATTATATATAATTGGATGTTATTCAGTATAGGTTTTTTAGACTCTTGGAAATGGTGCGGCATTACATCTAGCATAGCCTCCTCCCGGCATATCGCTTGCGGAGAATTGCTATGAAAGAATATTTAAACGTGTTGGCGGTCTTCTCTCATTTCCTTATATTCTACATCCCTGAGTTGATAAACACTGATTCTCTTCCATCTTTTCACACTTCAACCATCGCTGACTCCAACGGTTACTGGCTCCAACAATCGCTGATTCCAACTGTCACTGGCCCCAACATCGCTGTTACCAACGGTCACTAACTTCAACAATCGCTGACTCCAACGGTCACTGACTTTAAAAATCGCTGACTCCAACGGTCACTAACTTCAACAATCGCTGGTACCAATGGTCACTGTCTTCAACAATCGCTGTTACCAACGGTCACTGTCTTCAACAATCGCTGTTACCAACGGTCACTAACTTCAACAATCGCTGTTACCAACGGTCACTGTCTTCAACAATCGCTGTTACCAACGGTCACTAACTTCAACAATCGCTGTTACCTACGGTTACTAACTTCAACAATCGCTGTTACCAACGGTCACTAACTTCAACAATCGCTGTTACCAACGGTCACTAACTTCACCAATCGCTGTTACCAACGGTCACTAACTTCAACAATCGCTGTTACCAACGGTCACTAAATTCAACAATCGCTGTTACCAACGGTCACTGTCTTCAACAATCGCTGTTACCAACGGTCACTAACTTCAACAATCGCTGTTACCAACGGTCACTGTCTTCAACAATCGCTGTTACCAACGGTCACTAACTTCAACAATCGCTGTTACCAACGGTCACTGTCTTCAACAATCGCTGTTACCAACGGTCACTAACTTCAACAATCGCTGTTACAAACGGTCACTAACTTCAACAATCGCTGTTACCAACGGTCACTAAATTCAACAATCGCTGTTACCAACGGTCAATAACTTCAACAATCACTGTTACCAACGGTCACTAAATTCAACAATCGCTGTTACCAACGGTTACTAACTTCAACAATCGCTGTTACCAACGGTCACTGTCTTCAACAATCGCTGTTACCAACGGTCACTAACTTCAACAATCGCTGTTATCAACGGTTACTAACTTCAACAATCGCTGTTACCAACGGTCACTGTCTTCAACAATCGCTGTTACCAACGGTCACGAACTTCACCAATCGCTGTTACCAACGGTCACTAACTTCAACAATCGCTGTTACCAACGGTTACTAACTTCAACAATCGCTGTTACCAACAGTCACTAAATTCAACTATCGCTGTTACCAACGGTCACTGTCTTCAACAATCGCTGTTACCAACGGTCACTAACTTCAACAATCGCTGTTACCAACGGTCACTGTCTTCAACAATCGCTGTTACCAACGGTCACTAACTTCAACAATCGCTGTTACCAACGGTTACTAACTTCAACAATCGCTGTTACCAACGGTCACTAACTTCAACAATCGCTGTTACCAACGGTCATTAACTTCAACAATCGCTGTTACCAACGGTCACTAACTTCAACAATCGCTGTTACCAACGGTCACTGTCTTCAACAATCGCTGTTACCAACGGTCACTAACTTCAACAATCGCTGTTACCAACGGTCACTAACTTCAACAATCGCTGTTACCAACGGTCATTGACTTCAACAATCGCTGTTACCAACGGTCACTAACTTCAACAATCGCTGTTACCAACGGTCACTAACTTCAACAATCGCTGTTACCAACGGTTACTAACTTCAACAATCGCTGTTACCAACGGTCACTGTCTTCAACAATCGCTGTTACCAACGGTCACTAACTTCAACAATCGCTGTTATCAACCGGTTACTAACTTCAACAATCGCTGTTACCAACGGTCACTGTCTTCAACAATCGCTGTTACCAACGGTCACGAACTTTACCAATCGCTGTTACCAACGGTCACTAACTTCAACAATCGCTGTTACCAACGGTTACTAACTTCAACAATCGCTGTTACCAACAGTCACTAAATTCAACTATCGCTGTTACCAACGGTCACTGTCTTCAACAATCGCTGTTACCAACGGTCACTAACTTCAACAATCGCTGTTACCAACGGTCACTGTCTTCAACAATCGCTGTTACCAACGGTCACTAACTTCAAACAATCGCTGTTACCAACGGTTACTAACTTCAACAATCGCTGTTACCAACGGTCACTAACTTCAACAATCGCTGTTACCAACGGTCATTAACTTCAACAATCGCTGTTACCAACGGTCACTAACTTCAACAATCGCTGTTACCAACGGTCACTGTCTTCAACAATCGCTATTACCAACGGTTACTAAACTTCAACAATCGCTGTTACCAACGGTCATTGACTTCAACAATCGCTGTTACCAACGGTTACTAACTTCAACAATCGCTGTTACCAACAGTCACTAAATTCAACTATCGCTGTTACCAACGGTCACTGTCTTCAACAATCGCTGTTACCAACGGTCACTAACTTCAACAATCGCTGTTACCAACGGTCACTGTCTTCAACAATCGCTGTTACCAACGGTCACTAACTTCAACAATCGCTGTTACCAACGGTTACTAACTTCAACAATCGCTGTTACCAAACGGTCACTAACTTCAACAATCGCTGTTACCAACGGTCATTAACTTCAACAATCGCTGTTACCAACGGTCACTAACTTCAACAATCGCTGTTACCAACGGTCACTGTCTTCAACAATCGCTATTACCAACGGTCACTAACTTCAACAATCGCTGTTACCAACGGTCATTGACTTCAACAATCGCTGTTACCAACGGTCACTAACTTCAACAATCGCTGTTACCAACGGTCACTAACTTCAACAATCGCTGTTACCAACGGTTACTAACTTCAACAATCGCTGTTACCAACGGTCACTAACTTCAACAATCGCTGTTACCAACAGTCACTAAATTCAACTATCGCTGTTACCAACGCTCACTGTCTTCAACAATCGCTGTTACCAACGGTCACTAACTTCAACAATCGCTGTTACCAACGGTCACTGTCTTCAACAATCGCTGTTACCAACGGTTACTAACTTCAACAATCGCTGTTACCAACGGTTACTAACTTCAACAATCGCTGTTACCAACGGTCACTAACTTCAACAATCGCTGTTACCAACGGTCATTAACTTCAACAATCGCTGTTACCAACGGTCACTAACTTCAACAATCGCTGTTACCAACGGTCACTGTCTTCAACAATCGCTGTTACCAACGGTCACTAACTTCAACAATCGCTGTTACCAACGGTCACTAACTTCAACAATCGCTGTTACCAACGGTCATTGACTTCAACAATCGCTGTTACCAACGGTCACTAACTTCAACAATCGCTGTTACCAACGGTCACTAACTTCAACAATCGCTGTTACCAACGGTTACTAACTTCAACAATCGCTGTTACCAACGGTCACTGTCTTCAACAATCGCTGTTACCAACGGTCACTAACTTCAAAAATCGCTGTTATCAACGGTTACTAACTTCAACAATCGCTGTTACCAACGGTCACTGTCTTCAACAATCGCTGTTACCAACGGTCACGAAACTTTACCAATCGCTGTTACCAACGGTCACTAACTTCAACAATCGCTGTTACCAACGGTTACTAACTTCAACAATCGCTGTTACCAACAGTCACTAAATTCAACTATCGCTGTTACCAACGGTCACTGTCTTCAACAATCGCTGTTACCAACGGTCACTAACTTCAACAATCGCTGTTACCAACGGTCACTGTCTTCAACAATCGCTGTTACCAACGGTCACTAACTTCAACAATCGCTGTTACCAACGGTTACTAACTTCAACAATCGCTGTTACCAACGGTCACTAACTTCAACAATCGCTGTTACCAACGGTCATTAACTTCAACAATCGCTGTTACCAACGGTCACTAACTTCAACAATCGCTGTTACCAACGGTCACTGTCTTCAACAATCGCTGTTACCAACGGTCACTAACTTCAACAATCGCTGTTACCAACGGTCATTACTTCAACAATCGCTGTTACCAACGGTCACTAACTTCAACAATCGCTGTTACCAACGGTCACTAACTTCAACAATCGCTGTTACCAACGGTTACTAACTTCAACAATCGCTGTACCAACGGTCACTATACTCAACAATCGCTGTTACCAACGGTCACTGTCTTCAACAATCGCTGTTACCAACGGTCACTAACTTCAACAATCGCTGTTACCAACGGTCATTGACTTAAACAATCGCTGTTACCAACGGTCACTAACTTCACAATCCCTGTTACCAACGATCATTGACTTCAACAATCGCTGTTACCAACGTCACTAACTTCAACAATCGCTGTTACCAACGTTACTAACTTCAACAATCGCTGTTACCAACGGTCACGAACTTCAACAATCGCTGTTTCCAACGTTACTAACTTCAACAATCGCTGTTACCAACGTCACTAACTTCAACAATCGCTGTTACCAACAGTCACTAAATTCAACTATCGCTGTTACCAACGGTCACTAACTTCAACAATCGCTGTTACCAACGGTACTAACTTCAACAATCGCTGTTACCAACGGTCACTAACTTCAACAATCGCTGTTACCGAACGGGTCATTATCTTCAACAATCGCTGTTACCAACGGTCACTAACTTCAACAATCGCTGTTACCAACGGTCACTGTCTTCAACAATCGCTATTACCAACGGTCACTAACTTCAACAATCGCTGTTACCAACGGTCATAGACTTCAACAATCGCTGTTACCAACGGTCACTAACTTCAACAATCGCTGTTACCAACGGTCACTAACTTCAACAATCGCTGTTACCAACGGTTACTAACTTCAACAATCGCTGTTACCAACGGTCACTAACTTCAACAATCGCTGTTACCAACAGTCACTAAATTCAACTATCGCTGTTACCAACGCTCACTGTCTTCAACAATCGCTGTTACCAACGGTCACTAACTTCAACAATCGCTGTTACCAACGGTCACTGTCTTCAACAATCGCTGTTACCAACGGTCACTAACTTCAACAATCGCTGTTACCAACGGTTACTAACTTCAACAATCGCTGTTACCAACGGTCACTAACTTCAACAATCGCTGTTACCAACGGTCATTAACTTCAACAATCGCTGTTACCAACGGTCACTAACTTCAACAATCGCTGTTACCAACGGTCACTGTCTTCAACAATCGCTGTTACCAACGGTCACTAACTTCAACAATCGCTGTTACCAACGGTCACTAACTTCAACAATCGCTGTTACCAACGGTCATTGTCTTCAACAATCGCTGTTACCAACGGTCACTAACTTCAACAATCGCTGTTACCAACGGTCACTAACTTCAACAATCGCTGTTACCAACGGTTACTAACTTCAACAATCGCTGTTATCAACGGTCACTGTCTTCAACAATCGCTGTTACCAACGGTCACTAACTTCAACAATCGCTGTTATCAACGGTTACTAACTTCAACAATCGCTGTTACCAACGGTCACTGTCTTCAACAATCGCTGTTACCAACGGTCACGAACTTTACCAATCGCTGTTACCAACGGTCAATAACTTCAACAATCGCTGTTACCAACGGTTACTAACTTCAACAATCGCTGTTACCAACAGTCACTAAATTCAACTATCGCTGTTACCAACGGTCACTGTCTTCAACAATCGCTGTTACCAACGGTCACTAACTTCAACAATCGCTGTTACCAACGGTCACTGTCTTCAACAATCGCTGTTACCAACGGTCACTAACTTCAACAATCGCTGTTACCAACGGTTACTAACTTCAACAATCGCTGTTACCAACGGTCACTAACTTCAACAATCGCTGTTACCAACGGTCATTAACTTCAACAATCGCTGTTACCAACGGTCACTAACTTCAACAATCGCTGTTACCAACGGTCACTGTCTTCAACAATCGCTGTTACCAACGGTCACTAACTTCAACAATCGCTGTTACCAACGGTCAATGACTTTCAACAATCGCTGTTACCAACGGTCACTAACTTCAACAATCGCTGTTACCAACGGTCACTAACCTTCAACAATCGCTGTTACCAACGGTTACTAACTTCAACAATCGCTGTTACCACGGTCACTAACTTCAACAATCGCTGTTACCAACGGTCACTGTCTTCAACAATCGCTGTTACCAACGGTCACTAACTTCAACAATCGCTGTTACCAACGGTCATTGACTTTAACAATCGCTGTTACCAACGGTCACTAACTTCAACAATCCCTGTTACCAACGATCATTGACTTCAACAATCGCTGTTACCAACGGTCACTAACTTCAACAATCGCTGTTACCAACGGTTACTAACTTCAACAATCGCTGTTACCAACGGTCACTGTCTTCAACAATCGCTGTTACCAACGGTCACTAACTTCAACAATCGCTGTTACCAACGGTTACTAACTTCAACAATCGCTGTTACCAACGGTCACTAACTTCAACAATCGCTGTTACCAACGGCATAACTTCAACAATCGCTGTTACCAACGGTCACTAACTTCAACAATCGCTGTTACCAACGGTCACTGTCTTCAACAATCGCTATTACCAACGGTCACTAACTTCAACAATCGCTGTTACCAACGGTCATTGACTTCAACAATCGCTGTTACCAACGGTCACTAACTTCAACAATCGCTGTTACCAACGGTCACTAACTTCAACAATCGCTGTTACCAACGGTTACTAACTTCAACAATCGCTGTTACCAACGGTCACTAACTTCAACAATCGCTGTTACCAACAGTCACTAAATTCAACTATCGCTGTTACCAACGCTCACTGTCTTCAACAATCGCTGTTACCAACGGTCACTAACTTCAACAATCGCTGTTACCAACGGTCACTGTCTTCAACAATCGCTGTTACCAACGGTCACTAACTTCAACAATCGCTGTTACCAACGGTTACTAACTTCAACAATCGCTGTTACCAACGGTCACTAACTTCAACAATCGCTGTTACCAACGGTCATTAACTTCAACAATCGCTGTTACCAACGGTCACTAACTTCAACAATCGCTGTTACCAACGGTCACTGTCTTCAACAATCGCTGTTACCAACGGTCACTAACTTCAACAATCGCTGTTACCAACGGTCACTAACTTCAACAATCGCTGTTACCAACGGTCATTGACTTCAACAATCGCTGTTACCAACGGTCACTAACTTCAACAATCGCTGTTACCAACGGTCACTAACTTCAACAATCGCTGTTACCAACGGTTACTAACTTTAACAATCGCTGTTACCAACGGTCACTGTCTTCAACAATCGCTGTTACCAACGGTCACTAACTTCAACAATCGCTGTTATCAACGGTTACTAACTTCAACAATCGCTGTTACCAACGGTCACTGTCTTCAACAATCGCTGTTACCAACGGTCACGAACTTTACCAATCGCTGTTACCAACGGTCACTAACTTCAACAATCGCTGTTACCAACGGTTACTAACTTCAACAATCGCTGTTACCAACAGTCACTAAATTCAACTATCGCTGTTACCAACGGTCACTGTCTTCAACAATCGCTGTTACCAACGGTCACTAACTTCAACAATCGCTGTTACCAACGGTCACTGTCTTCAACAATCGCTGTTACCAACGGTCACTAACTTCAACAATCGCTGTTACCAACGGTTACTAACTTCAACAATCGCTGTTACCAACGGTCACTAACTTCAACAATCGCTGTTACCAACGGTCATTAACTTCAACAATCGCTGTTACCAACGGTCACTAACTTCAACAATCGCTGTTACCAACGGTCACTGTCTTCAACAATCGCTGTTACCAACGGTCACTAACTTCAACAATCGCTGTTACCAACGGTCATTGACTTCAACAATCGCTGTTACCAACGGTCACTAACTTCAACAATCGCTGTTACCAACGGTCACTAACTTCAACAATCGCTGTTACCAACGGTTACTAACTTCAACAATCGCTGTTACCAACGGTCACTAACTTCAACAATCGCTGTTACCAACGGTCACTGTCTTCAACAATCGCTGTTACCAACGGTCACTAACTTCAACAATCGCTGTTACCAACGGTCATTGACTTTAACAATCGCTGTTACCAACGGTCACTAACTTCAACAATCCCTGTTACCAACGATCATTGACTTCAACAATCGCTGTTACCAACGGTCACTAACTTCAACAATCGCTGTTACCAATGGTCACTGACTTCAACAATCGCTGTTACCAACGGTCACTAACTTCAACAATCGCTGTTACCAATGGTCACTGACTTCAACGATCGCGTTGACATCAATAATCGTTTAGATTACCCATTGTTGAATCTCCAACAACGAGTGTTTCAGAAATCCTGAATGATTAACATCAGCAATCTAAAACATCAATAAAAGCTGCCTCCAACAATCATTATTTTTAACAATCGCTAACCTCGACACCTATGTCGTTGACATCTAATCGCCAGTAACTTCAACAATCGCTGTTACCAACGGTCACTAACTTCAACAATCGCTGTTACCAACGGTCACTAACTTCAACAATCGCTGTTACCAATGGTCACTGACTTCAACGATCGCGTTGACATCAATAATCGTTTAGATTACCCACATTGTTGAATCTCCAACAGCGAGTGTTTCAGAAATCCTGAATGATTAACATCAACAATCTAAAACATCAATAAAAGCTGCCTCCAACAATCATTATTTTTAACAATCGCTAACCTCGACACCTATGTCGTTGACATCTAATGGCCAGTTAAAATCTATGACTGTGAATCGATCATATTGGTGGAATCTGATTGAGGAGGCATACACCAGTCACATTATAGTGTCTGATTCACTTGAACTAAAATTTCAACGGGAGAGGTGCATTCCGTATTTAAAGCTGTTCCCCAGAAAAAAATCCATCTGCATTTCAGGAGTACTTTGAACAATTCGGAACTTTTCGCCAATTTACTTGTTGATTTCATGGAATCGGAGCCCCCTTGTGGACCGTCAAGGGCCAAAGCCCGAGACCATGGGTTCCAGATGGACTTTTTGCTAAAGCTGGAGTTGAGTCACCGATCCGAATCTGCTAGAGTGCAGAGATGATCACTAGATGGTACATAATTTCCCCGTCTATTTCAAAGCGAAAGTTACTTCGTTACTCCAAGTCATATATAAAAGAGAGACAGGTTTTATTCAAAGAGATAGAGTTGGGACAATCTTTTGTACCGTTCTTTTTCTTTAAAGACGTCAAGTTTGTGATTGGAAACCGGTTTCCTATCAAACAGGCTCGCTTTTCTATATAGGTTTTAATATATTATTTTGATGACAAAAGGCTAAATATGTGTTGAAATGAATCAATCTATATTGGGAGCACGATGTTGTCCGAGAAATATAAAATATGCGTCCTAAGGCACAAGTTTGTCTGTGTGTATAGATAGCGTATTCCAAGCATATAGAAGGATATACATTTCAAGATAAATTTGAAAATATTCTAAGAACAAACTCTAAATACATTTTTCAACATGTTTCTTTATTGATGAAAGAGACAAGCTTTCGAGAGATCTCGCGGTGGAAGAGAGATAGCTCGAAATTTCGCCTCTTCATCTATTAAGAAACGTATATAATAAAATAGAGTAAAATTGTTTTTCTTTCAGAGATCCCTCCACAGGTTTTTCATATAATATTATATTTACTATATAATTATAGTAAATTCTTTTAACTCAAAATGAAGCGTCTATTACAAACTACTGTGGTTTTATTTACATATATACGGAAGATAATATAAAAGTACAGAAAACCTACTACCAAAGACGGCCTAAAACATGGATACTTGTGATATCTCTTGGAGGGGGTTTCGTATTGGAAGTTAGGTTACGTCGAATTATTTTTAATTTACTTAAACTGGTCTCTCACCCCAGCCATTGGAGTAGCTGCATGTAGCAGAACAAGGGTCGTAGGATGTCCAAAGTGGACAAGAGAATATTGAAGAAGAACACATAGTCAGGTATAGTTGTAATAAAACCAGGGTACTGCCAACAAAGAGCGATCCTACAAAGAAGAAGTCTACAGGTTCCAACCTACCGGGGACCAGCCCTGAAGGACTAGGAGGGGCTGAAGGACTGGAGATTGCTGAGTCCCTATCAGGACTTGGACTCTTAGGTCCACCATCATTGATGAGAGGGTCCGAGACGACAACAGAGGAGGCAGACATCGTGGCAGACTCCAGACTAAAATAATCCCCTAGGGAGGGAGCAACGGCCTCTGCGCACGTTTCCGGGTCGCTCCGGCGGCGGTTCACACTAAGGCGTCCTCGCACTGTGCGACCTGGCTCGGTGAGGAAGGCTCCTTGAGTGGCTGACTGGGCCTAGCGTAGCGGTATACAAATCTTAGCTGAGTTGGGTGCCACCGGTTTTACCGAGCTGTGGTTTTAAGGGACACTCTCTCATGGACAAAACTTAAGAAAGTTGTACCTTTTAGCATGTACATCGGGGTTTAGACAATAACTCTGAAAGATATTTGATATAGAGGGACCTTTATTGAAGACACACGAGATAACCAAGTGTAAACAAAATTTTCTCTGTCTCCTTAAAAAAAAAAAAAAAAGACGACCGGTTGTTGTTGTTGTCGTGTCCAAAGAAGAGTCTCAGATGTCTGCATGCATCTCCACCACAGCAGCAGCAATATCCACTATCTTGGGGCTCTTCATTGGAAAATGGGTGCCGTTGCCACGTTAGTCACCTTGGAAACGAACCAGAATTTGGTCGAATATTCCAAGGGTCCAGGGGGGACCGCAGGGAGGTGTGGTCGGACTTCTCCACATGACATCAAAATACGAAACTTCCTCAAGTTTTGGTCATGAGTATATGTTATGTTCGAATAAATAAGCTTGAGGGATAAGTCTCTTTTAAATACCTTTATTTCCAGCTTTCGGGCTCAACCGCCCTTCGACAGGACAAATTATATTAGCTACTAAAGTTTTCAAATCTAATCTATATAAACATTTGAGAGACGCCTGTGTCTCGAGTGTAATACGAGGCTTGCCGCGGGAGGGGATGAGATCTTTGAAAAAGATGGCCGTTTAGCCCATTGAATTATCGGAAATAAAAGATTATTTGTTGAATCGCAGAGTTCATGATACCGAGGGGGGTTTGGTGGCTGCAGGGAATATTACATTGTATATTTCAGGTAAATCAATTTTTCTATTGAGGCTATGAGTATATGTTATCATGTATACGAATAAATAAATATAGATTTATTTATTATTCCAGATGTTTATCAGATATTTATTCCGATGGATGGCTCAGGCTATCAGCAACGCTCAGTTCCGCGATCAGGAGATGTATTTTTATTAACTTTATACCACCCAATCTGGTTTACCCTTTATTGTCGCATTTGGGTGTTATGGCAACTACTCTATCTGTATCTGCGCGTTTTGTAAGAAAATGAAGAATTGGTGTTTAAGGGGGTGGGAAGATTTTAAAACAAGGAGAATATTTTCTTCGGAGGTAAAATTACTATAGAAATTACAAAATTCTAACAAACAAATGAAACAAGTAACATACAAGTACAATGTACGTATTTGTAAATAATTTGTGTTGTTGTTGAAAGTAGATTTTCACTTTAAGGCAGTGAAAGTAGACACCTACTAAACAACATCTATTTTGTTTGTTGTCAGGGTGTCTTGGAGACAGGGAGTCTTGTAATAGAGTGGTATCTACCATTCCCGCCAGAATTGTCTGAATTGTACTAGGAGCTGGTCTAGGGAGGAGCTCTCGAGAATTGCAACTTCTTGTTGCAACAAAAATGAACATCAAAATTCGAAACTATTTTAAAGGCGTATGATTCTTTTTGAAATTAAACAATTTCTACTGCCCTTACTATTTTTCTATTGCAGTAAGGGCAGTAGAAATTGTTTAATTTCAAAAAGAATCATACGCCTTTAAAATAGTTTCGAATTTTGATAACAGATGGCGCGCTAGTGCATCATATTAAAAATGAACAATTAAAGCTAAATAATATTAGATTATGTAAACAGAATATTTAGATAAATACCTTTTCTTTGTTGATATACAAAAAATGACTGATTGACTAAGTTGCTTCCACAGTAAAACCCGACTTAAACAAAAGCCTGCTGAGGTTACTCACTTGAACCTGTTATTTTGTCTTTTTGATTCCCTGATCGGATGTTAATTTCAGGTTTCACTGTAATTCCGCTAGGGACCTGAATTCCGGTTAAATCCTGATTAGTAAAATGGATATTGTGATAATTGTTATTTTATTTTCTCGAATTGAACGGGGGGGATTGAACTGAAGTTGAGCATTTTTTCGCTCTTTGGTTTAAATTAATACTGGTATCAATTGAATTTCAAACTTTGATGTTGTCTCACAGAATAAATCTGTGGTGGCCTATACTCGTTGAATAAATCACGTGACAGCGCTTCTCTTTATAAATACTTATAAATACTTGTGTATATATATTTTTCATATCGCAGAGAGTGAGAAGAGTACAAGTTTGGTTTATTTATAAAAGAAACGTTCGTGTTTTAATGTTTTCTCTTATATTTATATGTATCTTAAAGACTGTGTGTTGTGAGATCTTGCGAATGTTGTAAATTATATAATTGTGAAAAAATGGTTTATTTAATGACTTACTATCTATCTTAGAATCAAGATATGGAGCACAATAAAATACCGACGTAAAGCCAATCTCCCATGACGGTGCTACAATATTCGACGCTAAGCATAAAACGAAAATATTGTAATAAAAAAGTGCAAAAGGAACGTATTTATATGTGTTTGCACCTATATTTCTTTAAACTAATTATAAAAATATCAGGTTTGGTAAGAATATTTTCCAAAGTTGAGATGTTGTGGCTACTTCTTTGATCGGAATTCAAACGTTCTGCGGCACAAGGATCTTCTAATGGCATTGTTTGGATGCATGTAATAGATACGGTTCTATCACACAAGGATGACACTTTGGTACAATAAAATATAATTTTAGAGCGCATTGAATAAATCGCGGTTTAAGTGCATTTTAAAAGAAAGAGATGTTCTCTCTCTTTTTTTTAAATACTAAAATACATGTTTAAAGTCATATTATTCTTGGGTATCACTTAGGGTGATTAAATTTACCACGATTGTGACATCTTTTAAAAAACACATTTTGAACATTTTATGTTTAGCAATATAAAATCTGGACTCTAGTCTCTATTTACCCGAGAAGTGTACACTCACCGGTGAGTTTCTTGTTGTCCCGCACCAGGATCTCCCTCTCGGCCTTGAGTCTGTCGGACTCCGCGGTCACCCGCTCCAGGTCAGCGGTCCGCACCACCAGCTCCCGCTTGGTGGACTCGAACACCGCCGTGAGCTCCTCCAGCCGGATGCTCAGTTCGGTGTTGAGCTTCTCGGACTGTTGGCAGCGCTTTTCTAGGGTGTGGACCTCCGTCGTGGACTGCACGCCGACTCGTTAGAATAGTAGAGTTACGTGGCCTGTACTCAATACTTTCACATAGCATAGTAAAACACCTCCCATCACTGACCACCGTTATGAAATCAAACATCACTCAACCTCCAATGAAGATACCAGCTCCAGGAAGCGATCAGGAGGATTGGAGATCATGTTATTAGAATCAAAGTTGGCCATGATTGACTTATAGGCCATCACCACTTTGAGTGACGGAATACCGTTATGAAATCATTAACGCAATCATTTTTAGAAAGCTTTAAAAGGTTCAAATGAAGAAGTAGCGATTAAAATATAAGGGATATTTTTTTATATTTGGTTTTACAAGGAATATAGTGCTAAATGAGAAAACGTTACCTGAAATTCAATTACGGGACTTTATCTTATCTAATCCAAAAGAAAGACCACCTCCTGAATATATATACCAAGAGAAGTCCTATATTTGGTGGACTCTCGTTTTGTTTCAAATCCAATCATTTTGATTTGACAAAGGAGCAAGATATAACTTAATATTAAAGTTGCAAGACGTGCGTGGTTGATCTATTGAGAGAGTATCTATAAGATAAACTTCCAATCATTTAGTTTAAATTTAAAAGGATCACTTAAAAGGTAAAATTATTTCAACGAACTTGTTTCTCTAGAAGTATGACAAATATGGGTTTTAAAGTTATCTTCTCGTGTATATACGCTATTGGCCCAGCTTCGTATTCTAGAGAACTGGGCCCGTTGAAGAGTTTTAGGAGGAGAGATAGCCTTTTAAATGTATAAATATTAAAAGTTTATTTTGTAGACTCCTAATAAAGGAGCATGAGTGACTTAGCGATGATGTCCTAACACTTCCATATGCGGTAATCTTTGTAATGCCAAATGACCTGACTTCACCTAACCGCCAATGAGAGAATCCATCTTTTAAAGCTGCCTCTCAAGGAAGGTCATGTGGGTGCTATCATTCTTAGTTGCATACAGGTTCATTAGATAGATCGTGTTATCATAGACATCATTGCGACGACATTCCTGGAAAGACTGGCCTAATGAGAATATAACAATTTTGAAACAAAAAGTTCACTCAGTTTTAATAAACGCCATGTTTCTACCTCTCCTTTATTTGGAGAGATTTCGAGCTGACTATATTGCTCATCTACGGGTCTGACGATAAAACGAGACACGGATAATTAATTCTCAGGTTTAACGTCGTGCATGTCGGGGTTCGAAAGCTCGTCTTGGCTAAATAAGCATAGTGTTTAGAAAGAAGGAATCATATATCGCCGCAACTCTTTTTATTATTATAGCGGTTAAGGAAGCTTTCGGGCAAGCCCTTCTTCAGCTAATTATATTGTACAAAGCACCGACCAGAAACAGAAAAAAGATATAGTTTACCAAATTCCCTGCCTCAACTGCAATAGTGTCTACATCGGCGAGACATCAAGAGATCTTTCAATCAGAATCAAAGAACACCAAAGAAACATCTCTAAACTAAACCCAAACTCCTTAATTGTTGACCACGTCAGAGAAACCGGACACACTCCAGACTTCAATAATACCAGAATCCTCCATACAAATGCCAAAACTAAAACCCAAAGACTCATTCTTGAAGCAATAGAAACCATGAAGCACCCTAAACCATTAAACAAAAGTATACAGTTGCCATCACAGTACGTTCCCCTTCTAGCCTAAAAATCTCCACTAAATCCGTTGAACTGTTTATAGTTGATTCTTTATATTTATTCAATTACGTAACTTTCTTTTAAGATATTTTTGTACCATATTACATTTGAAGTTAGGATCAGACATGACGTGGCCACGCGGTGCTATTGAACGAGGGCGATAAGGGCGTGGTAAAATTCTTTTCGTTTATTTTGTTTTATATTAAAAACTATATATAATCTCTCTTTGTTTGTACAATATAATTAGCTGAAGAAGGGCTTGCCCGAAAGCTTCCTTAACCGCTATAATAATAAAAAGAGTTGCGGCGATATATGATTCCTTCTTTCTAATTTGTCGAAATCCGCAAACCGTTTACCATGAAAGCATAGTGTTTATTTAACTGTTTGTTTTATAACGTTTAAAGCTTCAACGTTTATTCATAAATGGATTAACAATCCTGATAACAAGACATTTAATTATTCTACTGTGATGTTCCTTCGCTTAAATATATAAATATGCTTTACCAGATTAAAAAAACAAATTTTAATTTAATATCTTTTTAATGCTCTATATACACTTTTGAATATATTCATAACAACAGCAACAATAATTACAGTGCTGCCAAATCCAAACATTCAAAAAATAAATTCATTAAAGGGAGTATATTATAATATATAAGGTATATTACATATACCATACTTATATTTGGTAGTTGCTTATTTTAAATGAAAAGAGTAAGAAACTAACCATGAGAAAACTGAACAACCTCCAATCTAGTTTTTTTACACAAATGGAACAACAGTTTCAATATATACTCAGTTTTGTGCATGTTTTTCAAATTGTAAATGACAGTAAAGGGGAGTCCTTGCTCGGACTCCTGAGGACTGATCCATCCAGGTTACCTTCTCCAAGTCCAGGATGAGGACCTCAATCTCGCTCTGCAGACGTGTCTTGTGTTTCTCCAGGTTGGTGCACTTGGTGACCATGGATTCCAGCTGCTCCTCGTACTCCTGGCAGCGCAGGGAGAACTTCCGTCTGCGAGCATACACTGGGTTATCATACTCGGCGTTTAACTTTTTATACCTTATCGAAAAATTACAAATACTTGGTACAATTATATACAGAAACGGGAATTGTAAAATATATATATAAAGGGAAGGCCTGGCTCATTGATGGTCAGCCCTCTCAAAAATTTCGCTAATTTGATCTTTGAGACAGTGACGACACCCTCGTGTATACAAGTTTTTCCTGAGTCTTGAGGTGAGAGGAGTTCACGAAGAATTCTGATAGTCTGGAGGAATATTCGTCATTGGGGGAACCTCCTCGACTGTACATTTCTCTTTGTTTGTTTATAATTCTTCTTCTTTACTATTTCTAGATTGGTCTATTTTGACCGTCGTTGATACAGTTATAGAAATATACCAGGCAGTTTCAAAACTTTAACATTTAAGAATCAGTATTTGAAAGTTTATGGCTTCACCGCTGTATATATTAAGGCTCTGTTGGGAATTCCACAGGTTTGTACTCCCTTGTCTCATGCACTGAAATATCTTGATTTGTGGTGAGATACTGATTGGTCCTGGTATATGGTAAGATATTGAGGATGTGGGTGCGATTTGATATGAGATTCCTTATTATTGGCTCCGGGATCATGATGAGATGATGGACACTGATTGGTCTTATTGTCTAAATGACTGATTCATTCTCGCATGCTGGGGAATCAAGTTGAAACAATAAGTGTCTCTGGTTCTATTCTAAAATATGAATATATGTGTGTGTGATCGATAATTCTGATCATAATTACGTATCAGAACATACACAATTACTACTAATTCGAATAACCTTCGCTAAAACAATATTTGTAGAGCAAACATTCACTTGGTCAGAACCCTGGCAAAGCCGGACCATTCTTCCACTCCATTCTTCCAGGTCCTGGTTTCCAGTGGCTTCTCTATCTTGAGCTCTTCATAACTTCCCATCTATTAGTCCATCAGTCCAATTCTCCCTACCGTTCTCTTTCCATTCCTTTTACCCTCCAGAAATTTCTATTTCAAATCATTTATTATTAATCCTTTCATCCTATTATTTTGTCTTTATCTGAACATTTAACAGCGCTTGTTCCTCTACCATTCTTAGAATTTGCGTCTCGAATCATTATAAGGTTTCTAGATATGCTGTATATATATTGTTATTCCCGCGTACCTGTGAACAGACACAACTACACAAGGAAATAGCACAAGGTAGTGAGTTCCCGTCATCTCACAGATATAGGCTTACCTCATCTCGTCCACCTCGTCGACATGGGCCTGGACCTCGGCCTCGTACTTGGACTTGAAGGTGTGGAAGTCCGCCTGGGACTTAGCCAGCTGCCGCTCCACGTCGATCCGGCGCTCGGACTCCTCGTCCAGATGTCCGCGGGTGGTCTCCAGCTCCAGTTCCAGGGTGTGGACCTTCTGTTCTGACATGGTCCGTCGCTGCCACACCGCGATGTCCTCAAGATGGTGTTTG
>CP092867.1:3390241-3422569 GCA_030710605.1 Cordylochernes scorpioides | reverse complement strand
GATCTAGATTAGAAGTTCAAGAGAAATCTCTGGGAAAGACAGTATAGATATTGAGTGTCGTAGCTCTTGAGGCTATCCCTCGTTCATTTCTGATGGCAGAGGATGTTCTCAAGACAGTTTAACATCATTTTAACACCAGGCTACTAGGTGGATACAAGTTGATTTAAGACATTCCTTATCTAAGTCCAATCCAGAGCTACTCCTGCTTCACACTAAGTTAAATAGTGATAATGTTTACTTCCCTCTCACTGCAACTTGTTTCATCACTTGAAAAAATAGAATAAACCTTAGGCAAAATTATGTCGTCATTATCGTAAATATAGAGGCTGCCTGGCCGGCATTCATAGCTCTTAAAATTAAAGATACTTCGGCCAGTAATTTTTTTTTCTCAGCGTTTCCACAAAAATCTTTTGTCCTCGTCAGGAGCGAACAAAAGATTTTTGTCGAAACGTCGAGATACCAAAAAGACTTATTGGCCGAAGTATCTTTAATTTTAAGAGCTATTTCATCATTCTCATAATTAAAAAAAATCTATTTAAACCTATCTCTCCACTCATCAAACTTCTATACCGCGGGTAGTGTTTATAAAGTAGTCGAACATTGATGCCTCCGGGTTGTCTGAATTGTTATAGAGCCAGTCTTATAGATGGGGGCTAAGAGGTATCGGGATGCTACGAATTAGACTATTGTTAGTGCTCTAAATCCATTCCAGACATGTAAAGTTGGCAGTATTTTTTTCCGAAATAATTTCATATTTCAGCAATAATGCATGCATAATTGACTTTGATTGATCAGGTTTTAACATGCATTTTGTTATGTTAGTGATACGTCTCTTTGGAAACAGCCTGGTAGATGGTCGTCTTAGGCAAGTTTAACTGACAATGCTGCGGTGAAACAAATAAAGATAGTTTACCCGCTCCTCATCCTCGAGTGAACGGCGCGTCTCCTCGTACTGAGCGGCCAGCTGCATGCGTGTGTGGGTCAGGGTCTCGATCTGTGTCCTGGCATCGTGGTACTCCCGCTGGAGCTCGGACAGCTCTGCCGCCAGCTTGGCCCGCTGGTTGCCCAGCTCGCCCACCACTGCGACGCTCTCTTCCAGTCGCATGGCGGCCTCGGCCGTGCCCTGCTCCAGCCTCTCGATGGTGCGCTGGTAGGTGAGCTTCTCCTTGCTGATGGACTCAACCTGTGCCAGCATCTCGTACACTTCCGACTGCACCTTCTGTTTCTCCCGCTCCGCCCTGTGTCACACACAGAACCATTAGTTACTACTCATCTGTTCGCTGCTATTGCAGGGAGTCACAGACCGGTCATGATTATCATGTTCCTTATAAATGGGTTCCTGTTTACCTTAGAGAGTACATCACGACTAGGGAGTTAAGTGCGATACCAATGTTAATCAAAGAATGACAGACAAAATCAAGATGGTGACAAGCCTACTTGGTCTTGAGCTTGGTGAGCTGCTCCACCTGCTGTTGCAGGTCCAGCACGGTCTCCTGGTGTTTCTTGCGGAGCTGGACGGCGGTCTCCTCGCTCTCTAGGTGGACATCCTCGAGGAGCTTGCGGAGCTTCGACATCTCAGCCTCGCGTCGTTTGTTCAATTCGCCCTGCACTTCCTTCGTGTCAGCCATTTCTTGACATCTACTACATCGGAATCTACAGCTTGAAACATGGAATATCTGGATCTCTTACTCATGGACAAAACTTAAGGAAGTTATACAATTTAGCATGTATATATCGGGACAATAACTCTGAAAGATATTACACTGACCTTTATTGAAGACACACGAGATAATCAAGTGTGAACAAAATTACCTCTATCTCCTTAAAAAAAAAGACTGCCGTGATATCAGAGACTTTCCACCTCCTTAAGTTTTGTCCATGAGTGTCTCTTTGTACGCTCTGGATTGTCTGAATTGTAATAGAAGGTCTATAGAGGACCACGAGAAACAACGAATGTAAATAAATGGTCTCTCCTCCAACTGAAGGCTGTATCAAGTCTATTTGATTCTGCAAAGCTGAGGTGTCATCTTCGTACAGTACAAACTGAATCTCCCAGTATCGCGGAGAATTTATAACTAACTATACAACTCCGTTAATTCGGTCATCCCATATAATTCCTTTCTAGCCCTTAATTAGGTCTAGTTTTCAGGGGGTTGTCTCTTAATATCACTGGTACAAGTACTGGACAGCTACAAGATAACGTGATGGTTTATCTAGTTTTTGTCGTCGCATTCAACATAAGATTCTGCTTAGGACAGATTGAACTGTAAATTCGAATTTATTGTTGTGTGGATGGAATTACTTTTTGATAAACATGTCTATTTATTGAGTGAGGTATTAACGATAAATTATATCAAAATATTTAAGTAAATATGTTAATTTCTTCTACTTCTATAGCAGATTGGAATATACGAGTAAATAATTTATTTTGTAACCAAGAGAGTATGCATTCAAAAATCTAAAAAAAAACCAATATTAATTAGTAATATATTATATATATTTTTATAAAAAAATACAAAATATATATAACACCAATTTATGAAGTGTTATAAACGAAAAGAGAGAAAGGTGGATAAGCGGAGATATTTTTAGTTATTCTTTTGATTAATAGATGGCGCCGTGATCTCAATAGCTGTGTTAGAGAGCTTATCTAAACATTTTTATTTATAAAACCCAATATATTTTTTATCGTTTACCAAAAACATAAGCTCCCTATTTCCTATGCCCACTCTGCCCATTTTAATTGGATATATAGTCAGAAATGTCTCTTTGAATATCGAAGATGATTACTCAAATTATAATCATTTTGCTGAAAAGTTTTATATCATATACTTATGTATACCGTCTTAATCACAGTTTTCTATGATTTCAAAATTTCTTATATGTTCCCGCTTTCAAGCGTAAATTTTGTCGTTTTTAAGAATTCCCTCGAAATTTTTCGAAAAAAAAAAACTCATCTTTCAAACAATATGGAAGTAAAGTATTTGAAAGAAGAACTATCATTGTTGTGTGACATGTATATATATTATACCAACACTATATCCCAAGACACCATTACCAAGCAACAACAATAGAGAATAGTTGTAGAGGTTTGGTGAATAAGCCTTCTATACCACCGTAGGAGTGTTCACAACAGATGAGCCAGGCCTTTCCAATATTATTTAATTGTCTATAAAGTAATTGTACGTGATTAAAAATCAAATCAAAAATACAATTAAAAGCAATACTTTTTTTTTCATTTTACATAGATAGATGGTTTTATGTGTCGCGTAATATTTGATATCAATTTTCTAAGTTCTGAAAATTAGAAACTATTACAGACGCGTAAGATTCTTTTTAAAAATTAAACAATTTCTACTACCTTTACTGCAATGGAAAAATTATATAATATAAATGGAAAAATTGCAGTAAAGGTAGTAGAAATTGTTTAATTTTAAAAAATAATCTTACGCGCCTGAAATAGTTTCTAATTTTCATAACAGATGGCGCGCTAATGCATCGTAATATAAATTCTAAATTCTACTACATGGATGAACGTTCCAGCGGTTTCGCCAGTTTAATCAACTATACCGCTCTACTATTGATATTTAACGAATCTATGACATAGACTTTGAGGATAGTTTAATGTAATTTCTTCCCATATTCTATGAGAAAATAGAGGAAACAAACGTTCATACATGTGTTTAAGGAATATAAACTTTAGTTCTTTAAGATCAAACTATAATTTGAGGAGTGAAATTTGTAAGCAGACGAGAAAAGTGCATCACTCACCTGGGTTTCTGTAGTTCCAGTCGCTTCTTCCAGCTTCTCCGACATCTGCATCAGGTGGACGGAGAGCTCGGACTTCTCTCGTTCAATCTAACATCACAGAGTAGTAATTGAATTGAATAAATATAAAAATATTTGCATAGTTTCTTTATTCAGATATTAGGAGGCAAGCTTTGTCGCGCTTATGCTTCATCAGGCCACTGGCTCCGTGCAACATACATATAATAGAGATTCACAGAAATACATTTTCAAAAAATCGAATATAAAAATTAACGAGAGTAGGTCTCGTTATCCACAGAAATGGATTAAATATATTCTATGATAGCATACAGTGTGATTTCTCGATTTACATAGAAATAATCAGGAAACCATAAAAAAAAAACACTCTCTATATATATCAAAGAGATTATAATTCGAGTAAACAGCGCTATACATAAAATATAATGCTTTCTTTTCTCCTTTTCAATTATCAGAAGTGAAATTTATTTAAAAAAAAAAGGAAGCAAAAAATATGTGTAAAAAATGAATTTTTATCTTTTAATAATGCATTTATAAATGATTTAATTAAATGCATCAAATCAGCGCCTATATATATATTTCCGCAGAGCGCGCAAAATCCAGATCAATGAAAAAACCGAAACATCAATTTATACAAACTCACTTATTTTACCGAATTTATCAAAATTAGTGTCATGGCTTATTGGTTGACTTGAATTTGCGCGCTCTGTGACAAGAATTTGTGAAAATTTATTGAAAGAAAGAGGTGCTGATTTTTTAACATGAATCTCATTCTCTCGCTCTTTACCATAATATTTTTAAATGTGCGGGGCATAGAGAATGGCAGTTTTCAATTACAATATATATAGGTTGAGTCAAAAGGCGATCCATTAATTAAGATTATATAAAAAGGCGTGCCTGGATCTGTAAAGAAAAAAAAAATTTTTTTCTTAAAATATTTCGAGAGATTGCTCCCTCTTTATCAATTTATTGCACCGTGAATTCTTTTTTCTTTACAGATCCAGGTACGCCCTTTTATATAATATATATAGGGTTAGAGTTTTTTAATCAATATTCTATAATTATATTCCTACCTGCATCCAGCGAAATAAAACGTTTAAATTCCTGCTCAATACATGTAGCTCGAGTGAGAAAAAAACACAAACAATATGAAACCTTTTTTTGGGGGGTCTAACTTTAAAAGATTATCTCCGAGGACATATGATAAAAGAATATTAAAAAGTAGTTTTAAAAATGAAAGAATTTATTAAATAAGCGTATTTTATACAGGATATTTGGTATTTTTAAATTGAGCCGAATCAACTTGCTATTAAAAAGTGTGAAATATTTCCTTTTCTTTTTTTCATATGAAGTTTGGGGTGGCTATGATCTTATAGGATCCCATGTTCTCTTATTAGTTCTGTTGAATGACCAGAATCTGCTACATTTAGCAGTTGGTTTTTATTTAACTGCTTAGATAAGCTTTTGTAAGTTTAGTTCTTTTTCACAACGAAAAAAAAAATGTAAATAGTTTTATATTATATGTACAGAAAGAGGCATCTATCCCTTTAAAAATCCATTGACACAATGTATTTGTAAAAAATAATAATAATACAAAAGTGAAATTGTACTGGTATAAAGTGGATAAATTAGGAAAAAAATAAAAAGACATCTCATGATCGTGAAACTAAAAGTTGATGATGGCTTGAGCCATCTGTCGGAATAAATATCGGATATGCGTTCGTTTTTAATTACCTCAGAATTGACCGAATAGCCATTCTTGATTAATCAAGAAAAGCTAACCACGTACACGTTTAAGGCTGTTGGCTCTCATCAGCGTGCTGCAAGCTGTGTTTTGCTCTATCAAACTCTATCTATTCAGACAGATGACACAACCATTAGCAACTTTTAGTTGCATCATCAAAAAAATGCCTTTCTCTTAATTTATCCACCTGATGCAATTTCACCTTTGTACTATTATTTTGGTGTTCTTCCGGCCTTAAATATGTGATTTTTCAGGGTGCCACAACGGCAAGCTTTTATGGTCGTTGAGGTACAGCTTGAACTACGCTGATGAGGGCCAGCATCCCGGAAACGCGTATGTGATCAGCTTTTCTTGATTAATCAAAAATGGGTATTTGGCCAATTTTTAAATAATTAAATATCGACGAGTAGTAGATATTTATTCCGACAGATGGCGCAAGCAATCAGCAACTTTTAATTGCACGATCATGAGATGACTTTCTCTTAATCCCTATTATATTATTTTCAATGTTGAGTCTCTCGATAATATTGAAAGATTATTTGCATATTTTTGAAGAGAGAGGGTGTAGAAGGGTGAGGAAAAGTGGATAGGATGGAAGTGCCCGTAGGAAGTCCTCCATGTGTGTACAACCTTCAGGGCAGTCCTGATTATAGCATCTAACGTCAGAAATATGCTATGTTGGGGCGATAGAGTGAAAGTCAGATCTCTGCTATGTGACCTCGATTGTTTTATATATGAGGCTGGTAATGCTGGTCAACAGATGGACGGAGAAATCTACTAACAGAGATATATATAAGGGGTGAGCTAAAAAGAGTCTTCACAATGTTCCCGCCTCAAATAGATGTTCTTCTACTGCCCACTTACCCTCTGCCTCAGCTCCCGTTCGAATTCGAGGTCTTCTTGAAGAAGCTTCATTTTATCCTGCAACAGGGCAACCTTCAGTCTACTTATACAACACAGCAAATAGACAAATCATTTGACCAAAATAAGTTATATATTCTATTCAAATTTTTAACAAGTTGGATATATACATACTTTGGACATGACTCACGGCTAAGTGATAAATACTTACAAAAAGCGTATTAGGTTAGAATTGGCTGATACAAAAAGAAATTCTTAAAATGTATCATTATGGATAAATCAAAAAAGTAAAAAAAAAAAAAAAATTCCAGTAAATCCAAATATATATTTAATATATTGCCAATCTATATACGCAAACTTTCAATACACAAGAGATTCATATTGAATTTTTTTTGCACATAATATTTTTAAAATTCGAAACTATTTCAAAAAGAATCTTACGCCTTTAAAATAGTTTCGAATTTTGATAACAGATAGCGCGCTAATGCATCAAAACATAATATTTTATTGAGGTTTCGAATATTGTATATAGCTTGCCGAAATATCAATAAATTATTGCATGTAAAATCCATTATACTCCTCTTGTATCGAAAATCAAGTATATAGACTCTGCTGCGTTGTTATTTTATATGGAAGCGATCTTCTGCAATTAATTGATCGTGTTTAAATTTTTAAATACATTTTTTATTTTTTCAAGAAGAGAAATTAATATTCTATTAGTTTTTAAAATTATTATTTTTTGAATAATATGTTTTGCATAAAAATAATGTGTTATTTATAATTATTATAAAAGTTGAGGAACAAAAGAAGTCGCTCTCATACTGCATATTTATATTTTGTATTTTAATAGTGATGATAAATTATTTATTATTATAGGCTAAGTTTTGATTATTTTAAAAATATATGAACCTATGTTTATATTGATATAATAGGTAATATTTTCACTTATATTTTATAAATTGTATATTCGAAATGTTATAAATTAACCTAATATATTTTTAAAATATTATTTTAAAATGTAAAATATGCGGGAAAATTAGGAAATCAGAAATAATATTTACAGCTTATAATTTAATCAAAATATAATTACGAAACTATAATAAATTATTTTAATTAATATTAGAAAATACCACACACACATAAAATCGTATATTTACATTTTTGTTATGATATTTAGATAATATTTAATATGTGCACTTATCCCTTATAATAAACACATAAAAAGTGCATTCGTTAAATACATTAAAGCATTGCATATTTCTATCTTATCTCCCCAAAACTCTCAGATTCAGATTAGTAGTAAGGGAAATTGGAAATTGTTTAATAGAAACATCATAATATTAAATATCTTCATTTCTCCTTCATCTTATAAAGTGCAAAAATTCTGTGTAGCATTTAAAAAATATTATAAATATTCTTTTTTTTTGTGTTTTTTTCTAATTTGCAATAAAATATCCTGCGAAGTTAAAGGAGATAAAAACAAAAGGAAATAAAGAACATGTATATGCCTTTGTGTGTGGATTATAATTTATATTATCGTTTGGATAACTTTTTATTTTTGTTTATTAATAGTACAAAAATGTCGATAGTTTAAATTTTAAAATGTTCTAATTCTTGTACCCTGCCAACAGCATTACCTCCCTCACCCTTCTTCCTGGACCCGTGAATTCAATGTCGTTTCTGATTGCCCGATAACACTGATTCTAGAGACCTCCCAATAACTCTTTATGTGCTGTAAAATAATCAAATTAATCTATAATTAAATACGATTTTAAACATTTTTAGCAAATGGTTGAAGGGAAACGGGTGAAGATCTCTGGGTTGAAGAGTAAATGAGTTCAAGCCACCCAGACGTCACCAAGTACATTTTGACAAAAGACAATGGATCAGGTGAAGTTTCCTAAAAAAAACGAAGGGAGACGGGAGTAAGAACTTGCTGAACAAGCGTTCTGTACAACATGATTTATTGCTCTGAAATCTAGAGAAACTGAAATTCTGGAAGGTGATTCTTATTTTAACAAGTTTGTTGCAATCTACGAGACACCTAAAGAACATCTTTGGTTCAAAAAATTAAATTACAGTTGCTTGGCATAAGGAAACAGATCCGCCTGAGTATAAACTCATATTGTACTTCTTTCATTTTTTATTTTTAATTTTACATTTTTCTAGATTTTAATATCAATATTTTATTAGATTAATTGTTCTATATTGTAATATATAACCAAATATATAGGTTTTGCCCTTTTAAGACAACATTTTACACTCTAATAAGATTTTAATTTTTATTCGATATTTTCGAATTTTTGAAATTCTTTGGCAATTATGATATATTTGTAGTTTTTAATCGAAATAATTTTATTTTAATTGAAATTGGTCTATTTTTAAAACTTTTTATATATCCGATTAATATCAAGCATTAGAAATAAACCATTTGAGATTTTCTCAAATAAAGTTAATCACTCTGTTAAATATGGCACTAAATTTTTCCTATGTTGCCACGACAAGATGCTTAACTACTTAACGTTTATTAATTTTCATAACTATGTTTTTTTATAAATTTAAAGAGAGAGGAAAGTAAACATCCCGTAAGTTAGCACTTCCCTTGAATGCTTCGATATACATTCAGAATATTGAACTAATATTATCATATTTGAAAAATAATAAATCTATTCAATTTTGAATGATATTATATTAACTATATATAGAACATTATATCGTCACACAAATGCGAAGGAGAAATATATATACCACAATTCTGTATATAGCATAGGTGATGTTTTAATTCAACATTAAAAAGAGATTTAAACAACAGTTATGAAAGTAGCCATAGTTTAAGCTGTAAAGCAACTCGAAGCGGGAATTTAGGAAAATTTCAACGCCATATTAAACAATAGTTAACATTAATTGGGAAAATCTCAAATGCTTTTATTTCTAATGTTTGATTAAAACGGATATCGAAATTCCTAAAATAGAACAATTTCAATTAAGATAAAATTATTTCGAAAAAAAGGTGTTGCTATTAAAGTATAAAAAGCTGTTATTTTAATAACAGCTTTTTATACTTTAATAGCAACACCTTTTTTTCGAAATAATTTTATCTTAATTGAAAATGCTGTCTTAAAAGTGCAAAAGTCTATATATTGTTAACCAGTAAACATTTTTGAGAATTTAAAAAAATATTTTAAAGACGAAATTATATTTTTAAAAGCGTGAAATTCCATCGTAAATAGGAATTTGGCAGTGCTCTACTTTTAAAATGAATATTTTTGAACCCAATTAGAAGATGTCGCATGGTTTTATTTCTATAAACCTATGCTAAATTTATACCATCACCTGCTCAGCAATGTTTTTATCTGTTCCAAATATAATAATCCTCGGCACAAAGCCATGACACCATATCTACTATCTTTAGAATCTAGACCTATATACAATAAAAACAGGTGTAAATAATTTTACACTTTTAGTTATTTCATTTTTAGATAATCTAAGTTATATTGATATATTTTAATTATAACATTGATTTATTAAATATATTTTATTTATTATTAAATTGTAAATAGCCAACACAATTCACACACATCGAAATTTCAAATAATTATTTATATATATATTAAAATAAATAATTGTGTGTGTGCTCTTGTGCCATTTTTGGTAATAAAATATTTTGAATTTAAATTTTAACACAGGTTTTAAACACATAATATGATAAATAAATTATCTGTAAAAATTGTTTATGATTTGAAATTAAAAAAAAAAAAAATTATTATATAATCGGTCGTATTGTGAAATAGCAGACGGGTAATTTTTACATTTATTTCAACCCTTTCTATAAAAAAAATATATAAATAAAATAAAAATATCTTTATATTATTACAAAAGCTAAATTCAAAATATTGCACCTTATATATTTGATACGAATCTAAAGAAAGAGAAAAATTGGGGTAAAATAAGTAATTTTCGCAGGAAATACGTATTTTAGAATATAGCCACCTGCTATTTTAGGTAAGTGCAAATAAGCAAATACAGTCAACTATTTATATTATTAAAGTATTGTTCAAACACATTATTTTTAAAACGTATAATTTCGATTTTTTAAATTTAAATTTATATACTTTTATATACAATATATTATATATTTTAAATCGTTAAATTTATTTTCAAAATATTTATAATTAATGAAACCTATATATATATATCAAATAGGTATATGAACGCTCATTGTGTACATTGTTTATAGAATAAAATTTTGAAAAGAGAGAGATATTTCTAAAATGTGCACCCCGTTTTACTATATTTAAACTTACTATATTTACTATTACCTTTACTATATTTACTATATTTAAAAATGATAATAAATTCGTTTAAATAATTATTTTGGAAAACGATGTATCATCCATTGATCATCTCTACAATCTAGAAGCTACAATATCAACTTTGACAAATTCAAAACGCCAACTTTAGGCCACTGTTTCATGCTATGGTTGTTGTAATTTCGTTTGATTCTCAAGGGACCAAAGAGGTGTCAAGTGGTGGGAAAAATATAAATAAATATTTTCAGGGAAAATCTGAATCCTTAAAAAAGAGATACCTCTCCTGTTAAAATGTCACAAAATCGATGCGCTATCTATTGACTGTCATACAATCTAACAGACTCGAGTCGGCAACTAAGCAACAACAGCTTTGAAAATTTCAGATTGCCATCTCGAAACCATAGTTTCGGGCTAGGGCCCTTTTGGCTGTGGCTCTGGAAGCGGTGGCGTCTATTTTGACAGTAGAGGTGTTTTTATGTTTTTTAAAAATCTGTAATAAATATATTTATATGCTATATAGAATATAAAATAAATTATTAAGCACCTTAAATTAGTAATAGCTTACTCTTAACTAATATAACTCACTTTTTAGAAATAGGTGTTTATATATAAATAGGTATAAAAAGCTCTTTTCTATATATAATGAAATTATTTTTTTGAATTATTTATTGATACGCGAGAGAGATATATTAAGAGAATGTATTTAATTGAGCTATATCAATTATAAAGTGTTTAATACAAAATGTCATAATCAATTTCCCATCAAACTTAAATACTTAAACCTTAAATTTTGATTTACATCGAAAATCATTAAAACACATTTCATTTTTTTAATTAAGAGTAGAGCGTGTGGTAAAACTCAGTGTACAGTCAAAAATTACCAGAACATGTACATTTTATTAATAAATACATCTTAGTCTACAATAAATACTAGAAATACCTCGAGAGATATTGAGATATTGAAAGACACTGCCATATTGAAATCTGATATATCTTTCTCAATATTACAAATATTTGTAGGAAGTTTTTGAATGCAAAATGACTTTATGGATACCCATCATGTTTAAAATAAACATTTTTATGAAATCTACGTTGGAACAAATGTAATTAATATTAATAGAAGTTTAATATATTGAATTTAAAAATTTTAAAACGTTTTTATTTGGTCAATATTACCACATTATCACAACAACGCCATTAGTCTATAAAGACCTTGTTTTAAAGCTGTTTACACACAGCGAGTGCGTGTCAAGTTCGAAGCGCAGTTAGAGAGGACAAAAGTGACACGGAAAAAAAAGCGTTCAAACAAAGACTGTTTACTTTGCGCCACCCCCACATTTTCTGGACTCCAGCCATCCGGGACCTGATAGCGACACGTCTAATTCGGTCCACGCCACACGTGGCTATTAATATGGGACAGCCACCTGTTGGACGACACCATTCAGCCTTGGTTTACATCAACTGACTCTCACACCATCTCAATCGCTATTACATTCTGTCTTGACTATAGAGAATCCATCATTTGGAGCGTAGATTTTGAAAGTGAAAATAAAACGGCGCATCGCCAATATCTCCTGGACTCCCCTCCCTGTAACATCTATTTACATACTGCGTTTGAAAGTATAAGACATGCGCTTTCTCTGCGTCATTTGGTTCCCTTGTTGACTACTTCTAGTATGCTTCTTGTTTACTTGCATCATTTTCTTGTCTACTTCTTATATACTTCTAGTCAACACACATGTTTCTAGTTGACACATGTAATTAATACTAAATTTGTTATTTTATATAGCTGTCGTGATACAACATATTTGATTACGAATTAGAAGATTCCAGGTCAAAATCCTGGAATAGTTGTATCTCCGTGACACATCATCGTGACATCTTGATCACAACACCGTTGAATTTCTAAATCTTTACTATGGAATGAGACTGAGAGAACATAGAGCTTAAAATAAAATTTCCACAACCTTTTGTATAAACACCAACAAATACACAAACGTTATCTACACGGTAATATTTTACTTTATACAGCCAAATATTAAATAAAATACTAGAAAATGGACAACACAAATACGTATATTGCTGAATATATTTTAAATACGACCTGAGGCGTTATAGCACTCTCTCTTATAAGTTTTACAAATGTTTTGTACAATTGTATGTGGTTTATTTTAAAGCATAAGAATTTTCAATCGTTATTCTATACCGAAATTGATCTATTCTGGATTGCATACCGCCATTTTATTTTAAATTCAATTAGATGTTTTAGTTCATGTATGGTGGCGAGGAGGCAGTTGGAGTTGATAGTTGAAAACTCACTAATGAGTGCAAGTAACCAAATAGGGTTCTGGCCCATTATATGGTGTGTGTGTACTTACAGTACAAAATCTCATAACCTTCTAACCACCATGACCTGGTACTACATGTGGTGTACTACAATCTCTACTCACCATGTCCTGGTGCTACTAGTATAGACACGTGGTGCACTTACAGTACCAGCAATCACAGCCCTCTTCCTACCATGGTCTAGCTCTCCACGTGTATACGCCTAGTATACTTACAGTACTCCATGATTTTGATGGCTTGCTCTGAATTTTTTAAAGGAGAGTGTTTCAGTAGAATGTAATGGTATGAGGAACAGCACACTCAAAAGCGTCAAATTAGGTCGCGGCGGTAGAGACGAAGAGACAATATCCAATCCAATTAAAATTAAGAAAGAAGAAGAGAGTTTGGCTCAGTAGCCGGGCCCAGAATGGCGGTGTAGAGCCAAGCTGAGATGGAAGATAAGAGGGACTTGGCAGCAGACGTTAGCTTCATCCCTTATCTTGTCTTCACTCCTCGTTAACCCACCTACACTTCTTGTTCATTCCACTCCGTCTGCATTGTAGGCGATGGGAGGATCAAAGGACAAGTAGATCGCAGACCTCCAATAGATAAAGTATACGTGGCGTCTCGACAGAAAAATTATTGTCGTTCTTTAATAATAAAAATGTGAAAAATACATCAACCATACTATTAGTAATTCATCCCTTTTCTTAGAGATTTTGTTAAAGTCCTTGTTATCTCGAAACGTTTGTCTTCCCTAATTTATTCTGTGCGACAATATACCTGAAATATGTTAAATCAAAAGAGATACGCAAAAGTACTTGAAAATGGTTGATCTGATAAATAGTCACATACTCTCTACACTCAAGGGAAATTATTTGATTCAAGTTATTCGTGTGCAAAATTTTGAAATAATTTAATAAGTCGTTTGGCTGTTATAAAAGACGTTGCTATGCGTCCCTAGCTCCCAACAATCTCTTAATAATTAATTAAATACATACATTACAATACGATAGTCGAGCAGCCTGGAGAGTAAGCTGTTGAAACCGCTGAGAGAGTTCGCAATTGATGAGCCATACCCTCCCAACACTCTTTATCTCTTTTCAGTAAGGTTAACACAAGTTATTAAACACATTTTTTTTTAGTTAATATATAATCAATTTTGATAGATGACGTTTTAAAATTTCCTTATTGTTTGCCTTCCCCATCCGAATAGATCTGAATTTTTAAAATTACAAAATATTTTATCATGAATAGAGATCTGAAATTCAAATTTACCGCATAGACCAAGTAACGAATAGAGTGAAAAGTCGCATTCTGCAGGTATAGACTTGAAATTTTATTTCAAACACACACATACAAGAGCGTCGTGGCCTGATTCTCTTATCAATTATTTTTCAATGTGTTCGAAATCTTAATTTTTTTATTATAAAAAAATCTTAATACACATGTTATAATCCATGATAATGATGTTAGGTAAGGTTTTGAGACCGCATATACTGTAAGTGCACCACATGTCTACGCCTGTATATAGCAGAAGTTCTACACTTACAAGTTATCAGAGCCCCGTTGGTTACTTGCCCTCACAGATCGGGTTGGACTTGTGCAAGAATCAATGATACATTGAAACAATTTATTTTTAACTGCTCCAATGCAATTCTCAAAACGGAACCCCGAGGTTTCTGAATGTAAAAAAAAAAAAAAATGAAGCCAATAACTGTGAAAAAAAAGAAGGTTCTATACAGCTATCAGATTGAAGTATTTACTTTAAGAACATTTCTTCGACATCATAAGAATGGAAGAATCCACCCAAGGCCACTGGAACATGGCTAATCATAGCAACCCATGATGGGGAAGATAGGACACAATTAGAAACTCTCGGTTGCTGACAAAACTGTGCCGACAGACAACTTGGATTAACAGAACGGCTGGACGATTGCCAGAAGATGGTAGTACCACTTGTCGATACCCACTCTGTCTACTTGACAAATTGTTAAACAATTACACATCAGAGTTATGATTGTTTTCACGGCAAACACCACTAAAATCGAACCGTTCTATAAAGTTATCGTTGTTTTAAATATTTATTTTTTTTCACAATGTATATTGAGAATGTAAATTATAATATCAGAAAGTATAGTAAGCTATTTTTTATCTATAAAAGTATGTTTATTGTCTATTTTTCTCTTTGTGGATTATTTAATAATCTTCTCATTATTTTTCTTTTATTTTGAGACAGAATTTTTAAAAGAACTATACCTTACGACGTCATGTTCCGCATGTTCATTTAGATAGTAGACATTTGAGCAGAAAATATTTTATTTATACCGACATCTTTAACCAACAACGTTTGCTTTAGTTTTATTTCTATAGATATCATCTATATTCCTAAGATGCTGCCGGGTAAGTGCTGAAGACTAAAACAATACAAAAGGTTACAATTTGCATTGATAAATTATGAGCACAAGAAACTCCTCTTGAATCTCCGTTTTATTTTTCTAAATTATGTTTATTTGATATTCACCTATTTTTATACACACCCAGTTTCATAGCTTATCAGCTCGTTAAAAACTATAGCAATAAAGAAGTACTTATAACGATATATTTTGTTCGATAAATGTGTCAAGAGTTGTCATAAAGAAAATCACAAGCTAGCTATAGTAAATAGGTATTCATACCCACAAATTTACATATTGTAAGCTTCCTAGAGATGGATTGAGTACATTGCGAGAAGATAGGACAAACAAATTCAACATAGAGGCCGGAAACTAGTATGTTTCACAAAGAGAAGGACGATCCGGGAAAATATTAGAAGATGCTATTTACAATGAAGAACCAAGTTACTGGCTGTGAAAAACTGACGGATAAACCAAGGGAGCTAGCACTGGGCTATATAATTAGAATCACTGTATTCTGTTGAGAAGTGAATATGCAAATAGCACAGTTAGCAACAAAGTTAATGATTACATTACTCATATTGACCTCCTTTACATATATAAGCTAAATGTCAAATTGATATGTTTTTTACTCTCTTTTCTCCACCAAAATATTAATTATAATAAATTATTAATATTTTTCATGTAGGTAGCTGAAGAAATATTCATGATAAAATTGTGAAAACGTTTTAAAATACAAAATATTTTACCACAATGAGTTTCTTTTTATTTTAAAATACTAGCTTACAAGCTTAATCGCTCTTCAACGAAATATATATATCAATAGCCTATAGGCTATTATAAAAACCTATATATATGTAGTAAATTAGTCCAATAAAATATAATTTGCATAATAATTTGAAGTTCTAAAAATGATTATATTAATGATTTACTACCATCATTCTTACTGGGGCTAATAAATAATATATAAGGTAGTAATAATTTACATTTATTATTACAATTAACGTTTGTGTCAAACATTCATTCAGGAAGAACCCAGGCGAAGCCGGGTCATTCGGCTAGTATGTTTAAAAAGCCGTTTTAAGAATAAGAAAATAACGAAACCACAAACTCTGATCGTTATGTGATATCATTTTATATTTAAAATGGTAGCTTTGGAGACCATTGCTAGGTGTCGCTGGTCAGGTTTGAAGGGATGATCTCGATATTTAGGACATTCATTCAAGACAAAATCAAAGGAAGTGGTTGCTAACCGGCGTGTTGTCGTTAAAGAGGTATTTTCCAGATTATTCTGTGAGGTTGATTGTGAAGAGAAGAGAGACATCCTATAAGGTAAGCCCCACTGGACGGGTGTTATCGAGTGTCACCAGAACCACAATAGAAGGGGACAGTTCCAGGTGCTGGGGTCCGGATATAGATCATCAGTCCTGGCTGCCTCCCAGCTCAGTCCAGCGGACTTTTTTAGGGACGGACTGGATGGCTGGTGAACCATGAAGGTCGATTGCCTTCTTTCTAACCTTACCGAGATATTTCTTTAGGAATTTATGAGGTCGTAATGAGAAGTTACTTGTAGCTACACTAGAATTTCCGATCAGCTCTAATAAACGGCAGCCTAAAAGCATGGCTAAATCTGGTCTCTCAAGAATGTGGTCACTTGAGTCAAGCGTTTGATTGCGCCAATATTTGATTGCACAAAATATCGTTGGAAACAAAAGAAGGCATTTTCATGACTCTCGATATGTTTTGATAAGCTTCTCGGAAAAGGAAAACTTAGAAAACATTGCATGATGCACAAATAGAAGCGTCTTCTATATCATTGACTTCTTGAATATACGTATCTCGTAAAGACCCAATGTGAGAATGATAGTGGAATGTTTTCTGAGTGCAGCTAGAGTAGTGTAAGAATCTACTCTTCCTGACTTCACTACGGCACCACTCAGAGATTGATTCGATGTGTTTGCTACTTAACGCGTAGATTTTTTTAGGAAAACAGAACTTCAGTATATGTTGACATGCTGGAGACACGCATTCACTTGGAATCATCAGATTTGCTTGAAATATTAGCCATTTACGATTTGATCTTTCAAAATATAGGGCGATTTCGATGTGAAGATTTTTCATATATTTAATTTCTATTCAACTCTTGACACAAAGTTGTTAGTAATAGTTTGCTCTTCTTAGTGACGTGTTGTGATGAAGCACAAAGTTTTCGTCTGTAGACATAACTTGACCCGGAGTGTCTGACAAGTCACTCAATGTATCTAATTCACATTTTTGATGAGAATCCAAAGCATCTGATGGCACAAAACCCATAAAATAATGGCCATGCAAAACAATTAAAGTGTGGTGCAATGAAAAACCATTATCTATTTCTTGTAGGAATTTGTATAAAGTCATATATCAAATACGCGATTAAAAATAAATATACACCATTTGATCGTAGCATTAAAAAGAATATATAATATTTTGAGCTCTTAAAATTAAAGATACTTCGGCCAGTAAATATTATTACTTTTAAAAAGATTTACTGGCCGAATTATCTTTAATTTGAAGAGCTATAAAGGCGACCAGGCAGACTCTATCTTTACGATACTGTTTTGAGTAAGTTTAGATGAGGTGTGTTTAAATTGTAAAACTATTAGGTTCCATTAGGGAAGTTGACAGTCGACAAATTGTGATTTAATTTGCATATGGTCATATACATTCTAATTATGGCGAGGATATTTTTGATTGGTAAAATTCCGCGTTGGGTCTAAATGTGTGGACTGTTGTAGCATGTATATATGGAGTCCTGTTAGAATACTCTTCAACAGCCATTTCTCGTTAGCTCTTATTGAAAACGTACAACACACGGCGTATAAAAGAGCTTTAGGTTGAAGAGATCAGATTAAAACCGAAGGATAAGACGTTAAAATTATAATGACAAAAAACTCGGTGAGAAGATATATTATGCTTTTTTTATATTTATGTTATTTTTCTTGATATAACTTTCAGTTAAGACAAAGTGTATTTTAACCTCATTTATGCAGTGCAAAGAAAGAAAAAGAGGTTTGGGCCTGAAAGATTGGGAAATAATGGTACTTTATCTCTGTAACCGTGATTAGAGTATCGATGGAAGGCGGTCCCTATGTGGGTGGTGTCCCAGAGGTTGGGGCGACTAATGGATGTTGTCTTAGACAAGAATAGCTGACGGCGGTGGCGGCACATCTCTTTAATACATTCCTTGGGTCGGCAGGCAGGGGAGTGCCAGATAAATATAGGGCGTGCGCTACTGTTTACTAACACTTTTCTTCGATTATCTCTTAGAATATAGCACTAGAATATATGTACTAACCCGCTTTATTATCCCACTTCTACATGGCAGAGGTGGTTTCATTCTTGTAAAAATATAGCTAGTTCTTTGTGTGAAACAATGGGACAAAAATAATGTACCCCATATCGGTATCTGGTGAAATATATTTTTGAAAAGATGTTCTGATGATTCGACTTATGGCTTGGGACATTGGTTGTGATCAGGTCTATGATTAGATTTGTCTTTATTATCTTTGTGTGTGTATTTGGTGCTTAACAAGGGGAAACATTTCAAACTCTCTCTCATGGGGGGAATATGTCATTTAAACTTAACATTTATTTTCTACTTTTACACTTTAATAATAAGTTTAAATCGCGTAAATACTGAATTGTATTTATTTTATATTATTAATGATATTATATATACAATCACACGCACATAGAACATATCAAAGCAATACAATGAACAAAGTCATACTGGCATTTGACCTAAAGATAATTTTAGAAACGACACTGCAAAACTCTCCGGAAATCGGAAAATAATAAGAGGGCGCGTGCACTCGGCTCTTTATATGCATATAAAGAAATATATTTCGGTAGATTGCCTTTTATAATTTGAGTGTAATTCGAACTGAGGCATATGCAAATTAAAATAAACATAGTTCAAATGACAACAAAGAGAAATTCGTTTCTATTGATCATTGTTTTAACATCTAAAAATCGTTGTTTATAAATATTCTCTAAACCTAGTAACCGAAATCATCTCAATATATTGATAAGAAAATAACAAATTGGCATAATGCATGTAATTCAAAAACATTTAAACTGTAAACTTTGCAAAGGCAAATACATATATATTGATGCTAGAGAGTGCCAAGCTGAGAAACTACGCATACCTAGGACAATCTACATATTTCTATATAGACTAAAAGATAACCAAGTGTATCGTAGATTTATCCAAGATAAGAAAGCATCGTCACTGGAATTTCATAACTTAACCACACAACAAATACATAATGTAATACACAAGAGCCTTCCATTAGAGATTCTATATGTAAATATCCTCTCACATAGAAGAGACCTTCTCATGATTGGTGCAACATATTCAAATTATATCTTAAAGTAATCCCATGCTGAAAATACATCACTTAAAGATTATCCCTGTTTAGTCCAACAAACAAGAGAGATAAATAACAATAATTCGAAAATGTTTCTTCATCATGAATATTGGGGAGCTTTCGAGAGTCTTCCTCCTCATCTTTGGACCCCAAAACAACAAGATGTATCACAAAGTAATTGGCATTTCAAAAGATCCTGTATAAGATACGATAATAGACGAAATCTACTACACAACAATACACAAAACAAAGACAATCTCTAGAATCAAATATGAATATAACACACAAATATATTTACAGTAGACCTACTCTATTGCCATGTAGATATACTAAAGCTAAACGCTGCAAATAATGCGATGACATACTAAATTTAGAAACAACTAGAGAGAGATAATTTATATAAAAATGAAAGAAGAAGAAATCAATCAATTCCAATAGTCTCAGACATTCCGAATGTACACTATCCACACAAATATCATGGTGGCAGATAAGGCATTCCAAAGGTCGACGATGTCGACAGAACTACAATCCGTATAATTCACCAAACAAGAATATAATAATTAAATTCCAGTAGCCCAGTCATTCTATTTGTAGAGCTATCTAGATAGTCATTCCAAGTTCGACTATGCAGAGAATCAACATACACCCATCAAACAAAAAGATAATAATCATTTTCCAAATAGTCCCAGGCATTTTATATGAAGAGGACTACCGTGGTTGCTAAATAAACATTCCAGAGGTAGAGAATGCGTCAGATAACCAACGAACCAATCACTAGAACCCAAACAAACATAGTTAAAGAGAAAGAAAGAATTGTAGCACGGAAATAGGCCGCGGAAGACGAGCCTGCGCTAACGGCGGGCGAGCGGACGGACGGTCAGGGCTTGGCGACTTGTCAACAATGCCGTTGACAATGGAGCCCACAATACCGTCCGACCGTGGCACTTTATATATCCCGTCGTTGGACCAGCATTGCATTTCCACCTCGATGGCTATTTATGTCTATTCCAGATGCTCCCCTCATGTTTTTTTTTTACAAACCAGTGGTTAGAATCTTAACCGAGAGTTCCCAAAGTGTCAAGACACGAGAGGTCTTCAAACCTATAACATAAATCTATAAATGAAGTTTGTACAAATTAAATACGAAACATTAAACCAGTAATTCAATCGTTTCAAATAAAAAGCTCCCAAAATAAAAACCTGGTGCTAATTTAGTTTGAAATATTTTTATGCATCTTATGATATATACCTCTGCAGACCTTAATGCGATGATAGAAAATTTGGCGAAACCGCTGAAAGGGTTCACCACTAATGAACCAAGCCCTCCCATCTAGTATTTTCTATTATCGCAGTAAGGTATGGAGAGAGTGAGTTTTGATTATTTATATTCTAAGAAACCTGAATGTCAAGCACATCCTAAATTGATCGATAGAGAGAGATGGCATTCTAAAATATAATTTAAATTTCAAATTCTTATCAGAGTACGATTCTTATCAGATAGTGGGTCTTGATAAATACTATGTTTGAATGTGTTGTTGATCGTGGAAACTGTCTGGGAACAAGTGAATAGCGTTGTATTTGAAGTGTATGTTGGAAAGAATGAAATGGTTATAAATATAAGTAAAGTAGATGATGGTACACCAAAATCTGTGGAACATAGGAAACCAAGCCTTAGTATTCCTTTGTTTAATGAACATCGATGGATTATGGTTGCACAGGCCTTGTTGTTAGCAGAACACTACAAAATAAATAGCATTAATGTACTAGTTTGTATCTTACCGACAAGAGTTCATTGTCTCTCATTGGCCTCTTTCATTCCAATAATTTACAAATAGGTAGCGTTATATATTGGTGAGGTTTTCTATAGAATTTTTAATGTAATATTTCATTCACTTTATAATAGTGCTACTAAAATAGAATAGTCGTTCTCTGCTCCCCCCTCTTGCTCAATTTGTTACCACCTGTGTTTGTGCTTCGAACACACAAATATAGAAGATATATTAAAATATTCAATACTTTTTTTAAATGTTATTCTTTACAAAATTTACATGACTTTTAGAAGATCTAATAGGACAACAACGTGTTTTTAAAATATCTGAATCCATATCTATCTAATATTAAAGAATAATTATTTTAAAAAAGAATATACGAAACGATTTCAATTTATATATTTATAAAGATAATTGGGTCTAATATTGTAAAGCCCAGTGTCTATATCACTTAGAATACTCTTCACTCTCACTCGCATAGTGTCAATTTTATCTCTCGATGTTCCCGCTCCTAGCTGCTTCCCAACTCAAATTCCATGCGTTTAATTGACGGCTTTTTAATTAAAAGTTTTGACACAATGTTAAATGGAGAGGGATAAAACAAGCGTAAATGGGATGGGTTTATATTCTAGTAAAATGTATAATATATGTATTTGTAGGCTTTAATAAATTGTGTTGTTGACTGTAAAAACAAAGAAATGACCAACATATTTTATTTGCACAAACACAAATAGATAAACAAGGAGGCACATGATATGTAAATATATTTACAATATGTAAATTTATATTCAGAAAGGAAAAGCCTGTATAAGTGGATGAAAAGCCAACAGGTATATTTAAAGATGTGAATCAAGAAATTCCAGAAATCTCTTTATCATCGAACATTTCTATTATTCCATGTTTGTCATTTGTCTGTTATAAGATTAAGTCTTTTTATGTATTCCTGAAAATAATTATGTGCAAGTTAATTATGCATCAAACATCTAAACCGATTTGTTATGACTGTGTTTATAAGGGTTTTCTGGTTGTTGTTTTTATATATTATTATTATTAACACAAAGCAATAATGCGCCATCTATACATATAAAATAAAAGGATTTAAAAGCGCGAATGTTTCTTTTATACATAAAACGAACTTCTACTGTCCTATAAGCTTATGTCCATAGTTTACTTGAAAACCATTTCTAAGATTCCATCCTTCAGTGTAGCATATAAAGCAGAATGATCCAATACAGGATTAGAGCTCTGAGAAGCGGTCTGGTAGATTAAATTGGCGAAACCGCTGGTAGGGTTCACCACTGATGAGCCAAACCCTCCCAATATATTTTCTCATCGCAGTAAGGACAGTAGAAGTTCGTTTTATGTATAAAAGAAACATTCGCGCTTTTAAATCCTTTTATTTTATATATTATTATTTATTTTTTTTTTGTGGATCAATTCTTAATTTCTGATATCGGGTTATTACAAGTATTTAGGCCCTAAATTTAGGGAGTCATGTGTGGAGACTATTTATGTGTGAAAAATATTCTTATGAAATCTTGCATAAATTAAACACTAAATGAGAAAAAATTTTGCGACAAATTTTATGTTAAATGCTGCTTTGTATTTTGTGACATCTCAAATCAAATAGATAGTCAAATTTACATATAGGTTTTTGAGGAATGAAAATTTGCAACTAAAAGGTTACCTCCTGGGATATTAGTTTAGTAAATTCGAACTGACATGAATTACTTGACCGAGACATGAAGAGTTTAGTTGTCCAACAAGGGAGGACTATTTGTTGTCCAGAACAATGGGGTGTCTAGTAGACGGAGGTTTAAATTTGGAAGAGATCGGCCTTCCCATTCTTCCATTGCTCTGGTCGATATAGCGCACATATCTTTACTATTTGATCTTTTAAATTTGAATGAGACGAATTTTTCTTAAATTATAATAAATGAAAACAATTAAAAAAGGAGAAAGGCCTTGATCAACGCTCCAATTTATCCTACACGATCGATGTACCTATTATTTGCTGATTCTGTTTCCTAAAATCACAGCATTTGAAAGTTTATTGATAGTACTTAATCAATCTCTTTTTAGATATGAGTTTTAAATTGTAGAATTTTTGGTGTTGGATATTGCATCCTGCAATGGATATATCCAAGGATTACATAGACTACCATCTTATTTAAGAGAAAAATGCGTCTGCTTTAATCATTAAGACTAGGATACAGCGATCAAAAGCATCGACATCAAATCGCCTAGCAAAACAACCATCAGCTCGACCCAAGAACAGCCATTTACACCCTTCAAGACTTTTCTTACAGCCAAGAACCTCAAGAGCATTGCCAAATCTGTAAACTGACTTTCCAGTCAACAACTAGGTCACACTACAATAGATTCCAGTTCTTGTTGAAATTTCTGGAATTGATCTGGCTGTCTCTCTAGACAAATCTGAAACTTTTGGCCACACTAACAATCTAACAACCCAATACTTGTATAGAACAGAGGGAACAAGCATCGTATATCCTCCCAAGAAGAAATAAATCCATAAATTTCAGATTAAAGTGTTATCATCTATGAGCAATGACCTTCCAGAGCGGTTGCAAGGTTTTCCCACCATGTACCAAGTGTAATACCCAAACCCTAACCATATCATCGACTACATTGGTTCACCCATCGATGAGCTCTACTCATCCCCAGAAGACACTATATGTTACCACTTTTAACTGTTTCCCAGTTTAAATTTGACAGTTTTTTTCTTGGCAGTTTATAAATATATTTATTGATATATAAAAGTTATAAATTCCCATTCAAAAGATATAGCATTTTGGCCTAAAGGTTTGGCTAAATAGGGTATATGGCGTGTGATTGTGCTATATATGGTCATTATATAAAACAATGAACTCTAAAGATCTTTCTACTAACTCAATTCCACATCCAGTATAGAGGTGTACTGACAATTTAACCAAGACGAGTATATTACATAGAGAGCTAGTTACAACCAAGTTCAATTTGAGGAGGCTTAAATATAGAGACCTCATCGTCAACATCTAAAAAAGAAGTCCATAGCGATGGCCGCGCAATAAAAATTTCTCCCCAAACGTTATAATTAGAAGCACCTGTCGACGCCAAGTGAAGCGATAAATATATGCACATCTTTTTTATCACGTCGCTTTAAATACCTTCTCCTCATTTCATCACTTTTTACCCCGGGGTTTGATTGTCGTATTTACATCCTTCTAATTATCTCCTCTACTCCCCTTCAAATTATGCAAATTGATTATGTTTTTTTCCTTTTGTGATGTGAACATAAATTCTCTATAACTTTGTTTAGAGCGGGATCTTAGCTGTGTTTATTAAAAAGGTGAAGAATGTTTTAGATATGTTTACAACGAATAACTAATTAGTACTTTTTATCTAATTGAATATGTATGGATCAGAGGAAATATATGTTGTAAGCCTTAATTATGATTGTTATTTTCAATTAGGTACATATTTTCTCTCTACACAAATAATTATTTAATTGTTTAAGTGTTCTTTTTGTATTTTTCATTCATTGCAAAATGTATTTTAAACGCATTTATTTCCATACACCAATTGTATGGCCATGATGTAAATATGAGCATATCCTTCTATAATATTCTACACGTCTTGTGAGACGCTGTCTTTCCATTGTTGTGAGCTACTAACCATATGTTTTATTTTGCAATATAACCGACCATTATCCGTTGTCATGCCAATTATATGGCTTCTCGTCTTCTCCCATACCTTCTAAGACATTATGTAGTTCCTTCTTATAGTCAGTTGTCTCTTTCTTATTTTAGTTATCTTGGTTTTTGTTATTATATTCTCAGATTCTACAACTTGAAATTGAGGAAAACCAATTAGTTTGTGTATCAGTAAACTGGTGCATAAACCTCTACTGGCGGTAGCCAACTTTATTTAAATGTTTCAATGGAGTATGAAGGAAGGATCCTACACAACCCCAGTATTGGGTGACGTAAGAGTAGATATGGGGTGTAGATGCAGATCTTCCTTGAAGTATTACTTAAAGTTACATTTGTTTTCTGGAAGGTTACTACAGCCTTGCCATATCTGGATGAGAGATGTTTCTATATATAACCCACGCTATATATAGAGTCCTTATTTAATAACTCATTGTATTTAGGTTAACTAAATGTGGTCAAGTTTAATATCAGTAAAGCTTTCAGCTAGTAATAATTGCTCCTCGGAATATCCCTATTGGCTACGATATCGCCTCTGCGCAAAGTATAAATAAATAAAAAGAACATACCTTTAAATTTTGAGCATTTAATCAGATGACCAATATAACAGTTTCATTGGTCTGTCAAATTAAGTTGGCTAAGCCGCTGGGAAGGTTCACCACTGATGAGCCAGGCCTTCCCACTTATATTCATCTTCCAGTTAGTATTTGTACAAAATCGCTTTTTTGAATCTTTTAAAAACTATCACAAAATTATTTGAGTTCGGTTTGTGCATAACGTCTCTCCATTCCGTTTTTTTCGAGTATAAAATAAAATTTTCAAATAAAAAGACGTGTTAAATGCTTTAGTAGACCTATCCCAAACGAGAATACAACGAAGGATTCCCAAAATGACATTTCTATTGAAATGTCTGCGTTTATAAGTGCCATGGGACAAATCCCTATGGAGATTTTGCTCCAATATCTGAAGTAATTATCACACAGTAAAAGTAACATTGTTTTAAAATGGATATTCGAGCCTTACCCCCAAAATTCTTTAATTTCTAACAAATTTGCATATTTGCACAATCGACGATTTAAACTATTTTCAAATGCATACGGCAATCTTATAAAAAAACATAGAAGAACTATTTTGAGAATACATTGTCCTTGATGGTTATCTCTATCTATATATAACTGATAGTATTTTGTGCTTGTCAGGGACATTTAGATTATTTCAAGAAATGGGGTGTCTATCTATATTTTTTTCTTTGAGTTACGGGGATTCTCAACTAAATATATTTTAAATAATACAGTGTATTTATAAACACGTTAAAAGTATTTAAAACATATATAAAGTCATATATAGAAAAGATTCATATATTGGATTTAGAAATATTCTTCCACGATATTTCGAGGGGCAACTCGCCTCTCTTTATTGAGGATGTTTGTGTTTTGTACTAAAACAGCCCGCGTGTACCACTCTCGTTCCACAAGACCAACGAAAGAATTTTATCTCTGATTTAAATATTAAATCTAGTGCATATACATATAGCTATATTTGTATGTGTAATGGCTTATTTCCACAGTTGCATGACAATATGTTAGGGCAATTATATAATGGTCACGTTAAAGGCAATCCAAAACTAAATTCTTTGAAAACCGAATTATTTATACAAAAGCCTTCCAACAGAGAGCATAGTTAAAAACTGGTTGTTACAATCAACAATAGTCGACTGTTAATGAAAAAGGTGTTAAAAGTGTGCAGACAGCAAAGTAAACTTATGTTTGAATGGGTCGTTTGTGGATAAAAACTTCCCATTCACTCGGTATTTTCAGTTCTTGGCTGTAAAGATATATAATATATAATCATATATAATATTATATATTAACATATTATTATATATTATAAAGTTGTATATAAAGTTATAAAAAGTAAAATTAAGAAATTTTGGTTATGAACTCTATCCCAACAAGGGTAAAAATGCAGCCGGCCATTATTACCATGGAATAGGGTCTGAGAGAATATTTCAATGATAATTAATGCGCATCTGCTGTTTATGCAATTGAATGTTGTAGATGGGGCCCACTAAGCATTTTTAAAAATTATTATTTCTAGAAATTTGTCAATTTTTACTACATGCGCGTATCGGACTGTTGGCCTTATATTTAATCCCAAATGTGTGTAATATCACGCTAATACATGATTGAAAACAGTTAAAATAGAAAATAAAAGTGTTAAATTAACGAAATATTATTTCCTGGTATTGCAACTGAATGTTGTTGATGGTTCACTGCCATATATCGGGAAGCATTTCTCCTCCTTTATCAACACTGAAATTATCTTAGGTTGATTTAAATACGTATACATATATTTCTGATATACCGAAAGATTTTTAATGCCTTGCTAAATGTTTAATTTTTGTTTGCTCCTGACGAGGACAAAATATTTTTGTCGAAACGTCGAGGTAATAAAAAGATTTACTGGCCGAAGTATCTTTATTTTCAAGAAATATATTTCTGAATAAGATTGTGACTGATCATATAATGAAATGGAATACATTTATTTGCATATATGGCATATATAATGACGGCATATTCCAAGCTGTTAGGTAAGCTTCATATAGAAAGGAATTAATTATATATATGCATAATTCTTCAAACGGATATATGAACGTTCAGGGTTGACCAAAGCTGCTGTTCCATATTCACGACCATCGTCAATGCCATTTACATATCCTTCCTAAAGATTAAAGGTATTTTACTTTCGGTGCAATATACCGATAACTTGATTGGTTATCTTATTCCAGCCTTATTATGTGGTCTCGAAGATAGAATAATCTGTTAAAACAGGTATTCTCAAGCGTATTAAAGTTTTTCCTTAAAGTGATTAATTTCAACAGGTGTCTGGTACATTTGAAAGTAGTAAAAAAAACGTGTGTGTTAATTATATACCTTATTACTAACATTTCTTTGCAAGCTTTCTGAAATTCCTTTTTGGACAAACGATAATTCGATTATGAACAGATATTGGATGAATATTCTAGAAATGTGTTTAATACGAGTTTTTTTTATTGATTATTTTTGTTGTTTAAAAAAGATATTTCTCAAAACTAGCATAGAGAATGTGTGCTTTAAGGAATATTAATTTCTATCTCTCTGGACAGTTTTCTCGTCTTCTCAAGAGTTCGCACAAAATGTGGTACGAGGTAATCGAGCTCAAGAACGGGTTGCACAAGTATAAAACTGTAAAGCCGCCATTATCGTGGGCCCGAGAAAAGATATTGCGAATGTAAGTGTCACAAGCTAAAAGAAGACATCTGACGCATTCGTAAAACGTTTTGTTGTCCAAATGCGGTACCAACTTAGCAATACATCAGTGCCTTTATTGAATGTAAATGTGCAAATATTATTCAGCGGTGCCAAGAATCCACTTTATTAATGATTCACTTGGTAGAGTGGAAGAGTTGTACTATTCATATATCCCATGTTTGTAGAATGTTTTACGGGTTCAAAGGCCTGTTAATTTACTTGCACTATTGGAGGTTTGTCTTTTACTCTTTACTAAATCAAAAGACGATATAGGTTCTGATTTCACTGTGAAATATCTGGGTATGGCAAGAGGAAACTAGCGATAATACATTATATTGCTATGCGATGTTTGGGAAGGTGAGGTGGTGGTGACTGGAAGAAGAATTAGAGGAATGAGATGAATCCAAATAACTGACATGATATCACCAAAGGTCAGCCGTATCACTACTAACACCAATAGCTGGACAGAATGAAGATAGGTTGTTTCCACTGTACACAGGACCGGCAGAACACTGGAGGATCAGAAAAGGTATGACTCCCAAGCAGTACCTCTCTCGTAAGAAACCTCGGATAGTTGGCGTTCTGTGGGAGGTACTCCATATAAACCCTAGATTTCTCTATCAATTCCTAACAATCCATTGTTGAATTATCAAATTGTTCCGTAAAAAGTCGAGCTATTATTTTAATTTTATTTGCATTGCTATATTCGGGTATATTTCAATGTAGGAATTTGTTGTAAAGGTACTCGAATAACAATTTCCTTATAAACTTTTATACTTTCTTAGTTCGAAAAGTTGATCCTAAATTGTAAAGGTATTTCTTAATGACTTCAACCATGCAAAGTAACAATGACAATCCTGAAGTCATTAGTAGCTAGGTGTGTTGATAAGTTAAAAGTAGCGACGTGTGTCAAGCATTTTTACATCTCTAGGAATTGATGACAAGCCAAAGGATATCTGCCAACTTCGTATATCAAAGTGGCGTAATCGCCGTGGTCCCCAGGCATAGCGCCACCTCTGATGTAGATATCGTGGAACATCAAATAATGATGTGACTTAGAGGCTTATTATTTGTTTGAAGGTCCCTAGAACCAAATACAAGTCTATTATTGAAGTTGTCTCTTTTAGATGAGGTAATAAGGATTATGAAAGAGATCCACTGTCCTTGTTTTTGAAATCGTATATAGTTTTCTTTCTTCTAGATGTCCCTTTTGACTCAGGAGCTCCATCTGACCTGGTGTTTGACTTGGGGAGGCTGAACCGAAAGTTTATAACAAAATAGATTACTAAAAACATCTACAGTAAAGTATTAAATACATCTACAAAGATTATATATGAACATACATTTAGTTATAGTATAGGAATGTACTTTTAATGTAATTCCAGCCACACATTGTAGATCCACTCAATATAGCTGACATTGAAAGCTGACAAAATTTCAGACTTCTGCGTGGTCAGGGTTGACGGTAATAGACTATTTTTTTTCTACATTTCCTTTCAAATTTTGTAATAATTTTTTATATATTTCTTGACCGCGTAGAAGTTAAAAGAATAATTTAATCCCAATATCATTGCAAATGTACAAAATTTCTCTCTTTCAGTTTCTAGGTGGCCGTGGTGGATGGGAATAGACTAATGCTGAGAATTTCCTTTCAAGCGAACAAAAATAGGTGCAGCCGTTTTGCTGGCGTAATAAGCGGCTGGATATTTCCATTAAAATGTGGTCGGGGTGTCCGGGTTTTGACTAATTTTTATATTTCCTTTTTATTTTTGTAACCAAGTTTTAATATGCGTCCAGGCCAGATAAAAGTATGAAAATTTTCACACTAGCTCCATCCAGTTAACAATGCAATTATAAACAATTTAAGATTTCTGGGTTGTGTCGAGATTGGAGTAATTTCTTTTCAAATTTTGTAGCCAATTTTTAATATACTTCCCCAGACCACGTTGAAGTCTAATCAAGCAAACAACGCAAGTGTACAAAACACCAGGCTTCTAGGTGGTCTGGAATAGGATGGAATCTGTATATATACACTCATATACAAAACTTAAGGAAGTTGTACCTTTTAGCATGTATAACGGGACAATAGCTCTGAAACATATTACAGTGACCTTTATTGAAGCCACACGAGATAACCAAGTGTGAACAAAAAATTGCTTCTGTCTCCTTAAAAAAAAAAAAAAAAAGAAAAAAAGACGACTGGTCACAGCAGATGCTTTTCACTTCCTTAAATGTTGTCCATGAATGTATATCACAAAAATAAAGGAAATAGGCGCACCCGTTTGTGTCGTAACGAGCGGCTGGCCGTCCATAAAATAAATCGGTAATGTGAACTAGAACCATATATAATTATGCGAGTATATTTTGTCAGGAATAATATTTTCATTTAAAATAATAATAATTTAACCGAATTTGAAATATAAATATATATTGATAATTTGAACATTTATAATTCAGGACTAAAAAAAATAAATAAAACAATTTTCCAAAGGCTTTTATTAAACTATACTAAAAAGGATAAAATAAATATTTCAGCGTCCGCCATTGAACAATTAGATGAATCAAGAGTGGGGCAGGGGACGATCATCAAGAATTTCGAACTTAAAAAATGTGATTTAATATAAAACAACTGATTATCAAGTTTTCATGTTCCTCTAAATATTTTACCTCTTCACTCAATATACGATAATCGTTCCCCACCGCTCTTATTTTGAACTTATAAAAAATCTATCTGTTCAAAGGCCAAGCTGAAATATTCATTTTCTCCTTTTAACCGTATTTTAATAAAGGATTTTTTAAAATATTTTTTATTTTTCTAATGTGGAGGAAAAATTAATCCACCCTTCAATTGCGCTATTGTTTTTCCTTTTTAATAATTGATATTTATATTATCAATAAAATAGTAACATAATAATTTCTATGAAAACTAAAGTATGAACTGTATTGTGTCAGCTCCATATCATATTCCGACAGAGTATAAGATGGCATCATGTAGTATTATTCTTTGAAGCTATTTAGAGCAATAAATCACTCTCAAGAAATGACACTCTTAGCACGATTCTTTCTTTTGCAAATAAATTACTGTCATTTCTATGATAGAAAATTATTGGGAGGGCCTGGCTCATCAGTGGTAAACCCTCCCAGAAATTTCACCAGTTTAATTAACCATACCGCAATTAAGCATACATGCATATACTATGGTTTTAATCTATATTCTCCTTATATATAACTGGTAGTTGGAAGGGAATTATTAGTTGAGGTATTTGGCGAATATATGGTGACAGTAGAGATGTATTCATGATAAAATTGTGAAAAACTTTTAAAATTACAAAATATTTCCTCACAATGAGAGAGAGAGAGAGAGTTTCATTTTATTTTAAAATGCTATATTTCAAGTGACAATTCATATTTTGTAATTTTAAGATAAGTATTTAAATACTTGCATCGAGCATTGCTTTTCCGCAAACTGGCTAAACCACTGTGATGGATCACCACTGATAAGCTCTCCCATTAATTTTTCATTGCAGTAAGGAGAGTGTTATATAATTGCAACAGAAAAAAAAAAGCATGCTGAATAGTTTCATTCCCTGATGAGTCGCCCATCGACGGTATATTGATAGGTATTTAGAAGACGTACCTCGATGCGGGTGAGAGCGGCAAGGTCGGTGCCCCCCACGGTGGTCGTGGTGGTCGTGACGCCGTCGTCCACCGTCTTGGTGGGTGGTGGA